>OU612058.1:110539715-111139715 GCA_914767635.1 Melanostoma mellinum | reverse complement strand
TATTAATTTTAAGGTCATTTTTTAAATATTTTATAAGTGGGTAAGCAACTTTAGACTAGTCTTTAATAAATTTTCTGTAAAATCAAGTCATTCCAAGAAAACTTTTTGGCTGTTTTTCAGTTTTGGGTAGTTCTATGTTTTGAATGCCTTCAATTTTACTGGGATTAGGCATAATTCCGTCCTTGGTAAGAATATGCCCTAAAAATTTAGTGTCTTTCTGCATAAAGCTGCATTTATCGGCTTGTATCTTTAAGTTGAGAGTTAAGGAGGCTTATTGTAGAACCGGTGTCTACTTAAGCAACATATTCTATTTCATCAAAGGTCAAAAGAATTAATATTTTATTTTTCTCCGAGGCTAACTTATAAAAAACGAATCTGCTCTACATTCGTCACTCAATGCATCTTCTGACATATGACCCGATCTTTGTCTGGACTGTTGCGAATTAAGTCTGAAATTCAAACTATTGGGATTTCTACTCTGACTATACTGTCTGCTTTGATTCCTATTATGTGCGATATATGAGCGGTGGAATATGCTCAGAATTATTGTTTTCCAGATTTTTCATCATTTTCCAGACGATCAGATCTGGAGAGTCATTCCAGATCTGGAATCCAGATTTTCAAAGATTCAATAATGTGTTGCATAAAGTTTATTTATGTATTTATTTTTCATTAATCTACAACCAATTTCACTCCAAGAATAAATTATAATATTATAAAAAAAAAAACAATAAATCAGTCTTATATTTACTTCGAATAAGGATTGAAAAATCAATTTATGAAAGCACTTAATTGAAATCAGTTAAAGATCTTGATAACGTGTCATTACATCCAGAAATTGTTCTATGTATTTTTTGAAAAAGGAAAATTCTTGTTCTTGTGGACCTGGCTGGTACATGAATATAGGTAATAGAGCAAGGAGTGTTGGACACTTTATGTGGTAGCATAGTAAGTCTCTTATGAGCATCACAAGATGAATTTTTCTTCTTGATTCTAATGATTTAATTCCAAGCAATAAGCACCTAGCTTTGTAATCAGGACAGAAACCCCAGCTCATTTTGTTGAAAACGTATTTCATAAATCTTCTTTGAACCGATTCTACCCTGTCAGAATTTAATTTAAACGCGGGACTCCAGATTACAACAGTGTATTCCAAAAGCGATCTGACAAGAGATGTTTACAAAGTTAATAAAACATAAGGATCTCGAAAATCCTTGCCATTTCGTTTTATGAATTCAACTAACGAGTAAGCTTTTGGTACTAAGAAATTAATGTGGTTCCAAAAATTTAGTGAGGAATCAAGAATAACACCTAAGTCCTTAATGTTTGAGACACGATTTTAGACATTAGATTCAATTGTGTAATTGAACCGAATACTGGTACATTTTCGAGTAAATGAAATAATATTACACTTTTTTATATTAAGTTTCAAGCAGTTTTCGTAACACCAGTGTGAGAGAGAATCAAGGTCAGATTGAATCAATTAACAATCACCTAAGCTGTTAATTGTCAAGAATAGCTTGAGATCGTCCGCATATAACAAACACCTACAATATTTGAATGCAGATATAATGTCATTGATAAAAATTATGAAGAGCAATGGACCGAGGTGGCTACCTTGGGGTACACCCGATGTACACTGAAATTCCCTTAAAAAAGAATTTTAAATTTTTACCCGTTGTTTTCTACAAGAAAGGTACGCGGATATCCAACGAAGGAGTTGAGAATGAAATCCAAACATCTCTAGCTTAGCTAGGAGTATTTGGTGCTTTAAAGAATCGAATTCCTTACTAAAGTCCGTGTATACCGCATCGACTTGAAAACCACTTTCCATAGCATTACTTACAAAAAAGTAAAATATGCCAGATTTGTTATAGTAGATCTACCAGATACAAAACCATGCTGTACTTCCGATAAATAGTCGCTTGTGAGGAAATCTAGTATATTTTTAGGATACTTTCAAACAATTTGGGAATTGCAGAGAGTTTGCAAATACCTCTATAATTTTGAATATTACTTTTTGAGCCTGATTTATGGCTAGGAACTTACTAAGAAAGTTTCCATTCTTCGATGAAGATTCCTTCTTGAAGAGACTTATTAAATATCGTATGTAAGGGAGTGCGATTGCGATTTCTAAGCAAGGTTCACCATCCTTGGCGCGGCGCGGCGTTGGTGTCCCCGTGCGTTATCCGCAAACGCATCAAAATGAGCTTGAAGCGTTCTAGAAGGGCGGATATGTTTCGTGGCAGGTGCATAATAATATGGGACCAAAAGAATAGCTATTTCTATTAGGTTTATGTGTTGCGTAAATACCGAATGGCACACTGACTGGACAATAATCCATTGAATAATCTTTTTGTTTTTCTGCTTGTCTCTTTGGACAAAATACCACTTCCACCATGAGATAAACAAAGCGATGCAAGGGTCTCCATTTTTGATATTGAACTGTCGACGACCCTTATGCTCTTATTCTTGAGAAATAAAGCGGGAAGTTCAATGCTTACCTCTATTTTATTCTCATATATTTATACAAACAATCAAACGCCTTAAAATTCCAAAATTTGTTTGAATTTGATATTGTATTTTCAAAATCAAAGTAGCTCTTTCGATAAAACTAGTTTTGTTATTCGAAACGAGAAACCATTTTTAAGACATGAACGAGTTATTCTCCAGAAATTAATAATAGCGATTTTGTTTTTGAAACTAATTTTGATTAATTTTTGCAAAACTTGAATCGAAACTAGTTTTACCTGAAACTAGTTTCATTTCTAGTTTTTCGACTTCTCAACTATGGCTGTAGAATAACTTTACTTTAAGTTTAAGTTTACTTTACTTTAAGTTTACTTTAATTTTAAGTTTACCTTACTTTAAGTTTAAAGTAAAGTAAGCTTTAAGTAAAGTAAACTTAAACTCAAAGTAAAGTAGACTTAAAGTAAAGCAAAGTAAGCTTAAAGTGAAAGTAAAGTAAACTTTACTAAACTTAAAGTAAAGTAAACCTAAAGTAAAGTTAACTTTAAGTTAAAGCTAAGTAGACTTAAAGTAAAGTTACTTTAACTAACTTTAAGTTTACTTTACTTTAACTACTTTACTTTGTGTAAAGTTAAGCAGACTTAAATTAAATAGTAAAGTTACTTTAACTAACTTTAAGTTTACTTTACTTTAACTAGAATTTTAAAATAACCGCGAATGTAATTCAAATGTTGATATGCAACCTTTCGTAAGCAATCTAGAACTTTTAAAATTAATTTCGTCAAAATCGTGTTAGCCGTTAGAGAGAAAGTCGGTTTTGAAAAAACGGTACTATGGAGGCTAACGTTTTAAGACGTTATTAAATTTTTTTACATCATTAGAAAATCAACCTAGATATAATCCCTCATGTGAAATTTTATCGAAATCGTTAGAGCCGTTTTCGAGAAAAATATTTATTAACAAATAGGTCTTGTGTCAGATACCGTTATTTATTTTTAAGATCTAGAGACGCTATTCTAAAAAAACCCCTCTATAGACTGCCATCTAGACACTAACTGCAAATTCTGAAGAAAATAGGTCAAGCGATGATCCATATACGGACAGACAGACAGAATTGCGGAACCCACTTTTTCCGTATTCTCTATTATCTTAATGTCATGTTTAATTGTTATCTCAAATTTTTTTTCTGCACAGTTGCAAAACTTGTTTTTTAGTGTTATAGAACCTATAATTGCAAGTTAAATTAATATTAAAAGCAGATGAGAGAATACTTGGACTCTTGAGTAGATCTTCTCACTCTTTGCTTTTAGTTTTACTTTTACCCTCACAATTACAGACATTTCCAGATATTTCCAGATTTTCATGCTAGGATTTCCAGATTTCAGATTTTTTTTTATTCCAACACTAATTCGTATCTGTTTCTACTTTGTTCTGATCTACTGTTGTTATTGTTATTGTTACTGTTGGAGCTAAAGTGACTGTTTTGAAGGTTTAAATTCCGAACATTGTTTCTGCTATTGTCAACATTATTGTTATTATAGTTAAAATTATTACGAGTCATGCTATTGTATCTTTTTAAATTGAATTCGTCTTGACCGATAAATTCGTTTATAATTGGCCTTATATCTGCCAGTTTATATTTTTCCGAGATTAACAGTGCACCGGCCGTCAACTCTTTAATTCTTAAGGCCCCGGCCCATAGAACGCGTTGCGCGCGTGCGGCACCGCTTCCAACTGACAGCTCGATTAAATACACACGATCTTATGAGAGGTGACCCATAAGCACCGCGCGCATTGCGCCGAACGCGCCGAGTAGCCCAACTCTCTACTTTGCCGCGGCTCTCACGCGGTGACAGAAGAGAGACATGCGCAGTCACAACCAATTTGAAGTTTTCTCTTATATGGAAAAAGTGACAATGGGCGCGTTCAAGAACCTATCGGATAGCCTATCTCGGATAGCCGTATCTTAGATACCTTTTTGATCGATCGACAACAGACAACAGATGTGAAATATTAAAATTCGACTTTTGAAAACAGAAAAACATTCAAAATATCATTGCTAGACGATTATAACTTATTTTTTTCGATTTCCCACAAGTAAACAACAACAACAAGCTATCCGGATATGATTCTTGAACGCCCCCATTTTGACTAAATTTATCTGTCAAAACACCGCAACGGATTCTATGGGTCACCCCTTCAGTTGCGCGCGGCAAAACCCACCGCATCAGTTGCCGCGCCGCTTCTACCGCACGCAACGCGTTCTATGGGTCGGGGCCTTTAAAATTAACACACTACTCAAACAATTTACTATATCTACTGAGCTAGTGCTATGCATTGCACATTCAGAGATATCGTCAATAATGTATCTTATTATTAGACTAAGATCTAAAACTGAACTTACTTTTAGTTTTCCAATCTCCTGTACAATCGTTTCCTCCCACGTTGCAGGTAGTGTCACCGACAAGAAGTTTTTTGGTGCTCCTAAGATTTTTTCCATGAAAATGACAAAAAATACACTTGCAGACTGTGTCGGTGAGTACCTAGTCTTGCATTATTCGGTCCATCGAAGAGATGAATGATGGCAGCGTTCCCTTTGTTCCATCGAAGGTTGGAGCAAACTTAAGATCCTGCTGAATCTTCTTCTAAGAGACGGTGGTTCCATCTGCCTTCCCATTAGCTCTGTTAGCATTGCTAGGCATTGCTCTGGAATTGTGGGTTGAGCCATTCTTTTTGAGTCCACAAGTTGATTTCTTTTTGCAGTTCTATCCAGATTGCGGATAGTTTAACGCACAGCAAAAATTTTTTTTTCGGCTGGAGGTTGGGTTTGTGGATGGCACACTA
The DNA here is from genome assembly GCA_914767635.1 of Melanostoma mellinum. Taxonomy (NCBI): domain Eukaryota; kingdom Metazoa; phylum Arthropoda; class Insecta; order Diptera; family Syrphidae; genus Melanostoma; species Melanostoma mellinum. The sequence continues at coordinate 111,134,402 of OU612058.1, read as the reverse complement.
CACGTAGAACATACACACACAAAATTTCAAATGTCAACACACTTTTGATATACTTTTTATTATTACAATGGGGTGGAAGTGGGGTTGAGCGGTGGCAAAAAACAACAGATACTTGAAAGCTCGTTTCTTCGCGATCAAAACGCTTCGTGTCTACTTTTCAATAAGATCTTTTTTTTTTGTTTGCTTTTCAGTTTTCGTTTCCGTACGACTGCGCCAGTTAAATTTATATTTACTAAATTAAAAAAACCGATCGCTTTGATGTCCAAATAACAACTCAATTTTATTCTGTCATTCTTCTGTAGTGAACTACAATACAACACTTATGTCTAATTGCCAAGTAAGCTTAGTTACTAAAGGAAGTGCAGCTTAAGTTACCACGAATGTGGTGTGTATTTCTGTGGCAAATTCCCATAACAGCATAAGTCAACTTTCGATACTTTTCAGGAGAAGCATTTGAAGTTTTTGTCATCAGTTGAAGCGCTTTTATAGACGAAAATATAACCATAAGCAAAGTTTTTATGTTGTTAAGTAATAGAAAATAGAAATTTTCAAAATGAAAAATTCACAGACTGAAGCACCAAGAAAATGCGAAAAAAAACTGCATCATTAACTTAATTTGAACATAAGTCGACTTATGCTGTTATGGATAATTACCACAGATTTATTAGGCGCAACTTCCTGAGTAGAATCATCACTTTTTACAATAGGGTCATTGTACGTAACTCGGGCGAACGAATGGACTAATCTAACTATTTTTTTTTTTTTTTTTTTTGTTGTGTTTGTAATTTCAGGAGAAGGTACTTATGACAGAAAACATTTTAAAAATTGCGTGGATATTCCCGCAAGAACGGGGTTGGGAACGGAAACTAAGAAACTACTGGCCAGATCTCTAAAATTCTTTCAGCGTGCTACACTATCCCCCTCCAGCAATAACTTAGACTATATTTCATCCCTAAAAATTAGAAAATTTAAGAATCCTTATTAAAGAAAACTTAACAACCATATGTGTAATATTATTTCTAACATTATGACATCAAAACTATTGATATACGCGCAAGAAAAATACTAAGAATATTGTATAAATATTTATCATAAAGCATTAGAAAAGTAAACAGAACTTTTTTTTATTAGTTATTCCAATTCGAACTAAATAATCATCGTTGAGACAAACAACGTCTGTCGGGTCAGCTAGTACAAAAATAAAAAACAAGCATTCATGGAGCTTCTTCGGTATTGCTAAGTAGACAATAACTATCTCGTTTAGGAAGACAAGATCTACCACCAACGGTATTGCACGCCAATGGGCAACCCGGCATCACCTAAAATAGCTGATATAATAACTTATAAGCCAACTGCTTATATAATATCGCGGAAAAACCCAAAATATCAATAAAACACATTGATGATATTGTAATGTACACCCAACATTTATACCGATTTCCTAATCGAAAACGTTCAACCGAAAACACAACTGGCAACACTATAATGGAATGGTATAAAGGAAGACATTGTTTGTGAGTGAGTGTGTGTGGTGCAGAAATACCGAGAGGAGAATGTGTCTAGACATCATGGTTCATAGCAAAACTACTAGAAAGCTCTCGATGTTTCACACTGCTATATAAAGAAGCCGCTGACGCAAACAGAGTCAGTTTTGTTTATAGAGTGATAGAGTAAATTGTTTACAAGTGATAGTCCAAAAATCAAGTTGAGATCGAATAAAGTAAAGATACTGAATAAAAGAGGTAGAAATAAATTAAAAGGTGGAGTTTTATTTTGCGAACTAAGCGCACGTTACATTGGTGTCAGAAGTGAAAATAATTACAACTTTTATTTTTGGGAATTATGTCCCACCTAAGTGAGACATAAGTCCCAACTTCGATTTGGGAGCTATGTCCCACGCCATCGGGACATAAGTGCCAACTTTTTTCTGTTGAAGATGGGACATAAGTCCCAACTTTTCACAACAATTTTTGCTTGCCATAAAGATGTTGGTCCTTGACACCTTTCTCTCAAGTGATTTTAGATAATGGAACCAATAACCTCTAGATAATCTCAGAATCGTTATAAATATACTCTTTGAATACCGATTCGAAGGCCCTGTTCGAAATATTATATTCCATCCAACGGGCGATGGAAAATGTTTACTTCAATTATAGCTGAGGTATTTGCACATATAGTTCCTCCTCCTTCCTAGTCTACAGCAGCTCCAGGCAGACGTTGAAAGACTGGTTCACCTTGCATACCCGGATGCTGGAGAAGAAATCATCAACCAGCTTGCTGTTGAGTCCTTTGTGCGTGTCATTTCCGATATACATCTTCAGAGGTCTGTGCGAACTGCTAGAACACGTACTCTTTCTGAAACTTTAGCATTTGCATTGACAATTGAAGCAGCAGAACAGGCTTCTCATGGAGTACATCGACTAAGAGAAGCCATAGTCGAAGAGTACTCGTGCCAAAGAGCTGAAATACAAAAGAACCAGCGGGGCGGACTAGCAAGATGTTGGAACTGCAACAAGACTGGGCACTTACACCGTCAATGCCGACTACCACCGAATAAAACCGCTTGTCAACATTGTGGAAGCAAGAGATCCAACCCAGAGCAAGGTAGCAACAACACCAGTGTTGCTTATCAATCCGTTTCCCATCAGGGAAACGAGTAAGAACCTACTTCGAGGGGTAGAGGCTGGTTTTTTGTATCGACGGCCCCAGAACCACCATCCAGGTCTCTCAGACCAAACGAGACAACAAAAGTCTGACTGTGGAGACTACTATTAAGGGCAACAAATATGTGGCTACCATCGTCACCGGTGCCACAGCATCCATAGTACGTCGAGACCTGGTAAAGATGACGTGGCTTCATAACACCAATTGCAACCGTCTAAGAACCGCAACGGGAGAAGCAGCAAGAGTATACGGAGAAGTGAGTCTTAAGATCCGACTGGCCGATCTAGTGTTTACTCATCAATTCCTGGTGGCAGATATATGTGACGAGTGCATCATTGGAATCGACTTTATGAAACAGCACGGAGTTATTTTGGACATCGGTAATCAGGTTTTGAAGTTCCAAAATAAGGAACTTCCAATGACCTATTCGAACGAAAGTACGTCGACACTAAGGACTATCATCGCAGAAGATCTGATTCTGCCTCCTTCTTCTGAAGTGTTCGTTTGGACAAAACTGGAAGGTGAGTTTGGAAGCCTTCGATACCTCATGGTGGAACCAGAGCCAGAGTGTTCCTCCTTCCAAAGCGTCATCATTGGGAAAACACTGGTAGCACCGAAAAACAAAATGGTTCCCGTACGATTACTAAACACCAGGCCGTACGATGTAAGGTTGAAGAAAGGAGAAGTCGTTGGACGTTGCGAATCGGTTGCAGCAATTACGAAGATCGCAGACGAAGCCCCGAGAAAAACTATAACTCCGGAGGAACTCAAAACCATCAGAGCTAAAATACTGAATTCATCCAACCTTGATCACCAACAAACAAGAGTACACTGACATCTTCGCATCGCAAAAGGGACAATATGGTAGGACACAGTTGGTGCAGCATCGTATCAACACAGGAGATGCAAGACCGATTCGTCAACCCGCAAGACACCTTCACAAGACAAACATCAACTCCGAAGCTTTCTTGGTCTTGCCACATATTACCGACGTTTTGTTAAGAACTTTGCTGGAGTTGCAAAGAGTTTGCATCAGCTCACCGAAAAAGGGAAGCAGTTTAAATGGTCAGGTGGGTGTGAGAAATCTATTCAGGAACTCAAATACCGCCTCTTTAACGCTCCAGTGCTGGCACATCCATCACCTTGCAAAACATTCATCATCGACGCAGATGCAAGCAACGTTGGAATCGGGGCGGTACTATTCCAAGTGCATGATGGCGAAGTGGTGGCATATTACAGCAAGGTCCTCTCGAAGAAAGAATCTACTGTGTGACCAGAAGGGAACTGCTAGCTCTTATCTTGGCAGCAAAGCACTTCCATAAGTACATCAATGGACAGAAATTCCTTCTGCGGACAGACCATGGTGCTCTGAACTGGCTCTTGAACTTTAAAAATCCAGAAGGTCAAGGTTGATAGAAAGGTGGATAGAAAGACTGCAGACTTATGATTACCAGATTCAACACAGTAGAGGAAAGCCGCACTCAAACGCCGACGCATTATCCCGAAGACCTACCATGCAAAGTGGATTGCAAGCATTGTAGGCGGCAAGAAGACAAAGAAAATATTACCGCTCAGCGACTAAGAGCTGACCCAATATGCGGATGGAGCAATGAGGGAGTGAGGACTGCTCAACAGGAGGAGATCCAGATATCGAACCCATTCTCGCATGGAAAGAAAATGAAGAGAAACCTGAATGGGGAGATATTTCTGACAGGAGTCCAGTTCTCAAAGCCTTTTGGGCACAGTGGGACTCACTATATGTGCAAGAAGGTGTCCTCAGGCGAAGATGGGAATCCGCTGACGGTAAGTCATATGTGATGCAGCTGATCGTACCGCAATCGAAAGTCAGTGAAATTCTTCGGGAGATGCATGACGGACCTTCTGGAGGCCACCTGGGAGTAAACAAAACACTGGAGAAGGAGCGACATCGGTTCTACTGGTTACATGCTAGAGATGACGTGGAGAAGTGGTGCCGAACATGTGACAAGTGTGCTGCTACCAAAGGACCTGGTAGGAAGATGCTAGGTAAGATGCATCAGTACAACGTTGGATCGCCTTTTGAGAGGATCACAGTAGATGTGGCTGGGCCTTTTCCAGAGACCAACGCTGGAAACAAGTACATTCTGGTTGTAATGGACTATTTTAGCAAGTGGCCTGAGGCGTATGCCATCCCAAATCCAGAAGCCAAAACGGTGGTCGACCAGATTGTGTTTAACTGGGTGAGTAGGTTTGGTGTTCCTATGGACCTCCATTCCGACCAAGGGAGGAACTTTGAGTCAAACATCTTCCAAGGAGTGTGCGGACTACTTGGCATTAAGAAAACTAGAACCACACTGCTTCATCCACAATCTGATGGGATGGTTGAAAGATTCAACCGGACCTTGAAAGAACTCTTCACCAAGGTCGTAGGCGACTACCAAAGAGACTGGGATAGGCACGTACCGCTATTCCTGATGGCCTATAGAAGTGCAGTACATAGCTCGACAGGACAAACACCATCTGATATCCTGTTCGGGAAAACCATGCGGCTGCCCAGCGAACTTAAATTTGGATGCCCCACAGAGGAGCTACAGGACACGAACGAGTATGTGGACGACCTCAAGGAGAGACTCGCTGACATCCATAAAAGAACAAGGGAACGGACAATTTGAGGCAGCCGCGACAACAAATGGCTGGGATGACAAAGACAAGTACATTGCACTGACTCTTGCTCTTAGAGGACCAGCAGCTGAATTACTTCAAACAGTTCCAGCTGGTAAGAGCAGCGATTTCAGCTCTCTCGTGGCAGCTATATATAAACGCTTTGGAGATAGCCACTTGAAAGAAGTCTTCCGAGTCAAACTCAATAACAGAGTCCAGAAATGGGGTGAAAGTCTACAGCAGCTCCAGGCAGACGTCGAAAGACTGGTTCACCTTGCAAACCCGGATGCTGGAGAAGAATATACATCTTCAGAGGTCTGTGCGAACTGCTAGAACACGTACTCTCTCTGAAACTATAGCATTCGCATTGACAATTGAAGCAGCAAAACAGGCTTCTCATGGAGTACATCGACTTAGAGAAGCCATAGTCGAAGAGTGCTCGTGCCAAAGAGCTGAATACAAAAGAACCAGCGGGGTGGACTAGCAAGATGTTGGAACTGCAACAAGACTGGGCACTTACACCGTCAATGCCGACTACCACCGAATAAAACCGCTTGTCAACATTGTGGAAGCAAGAGATCCAACCCAGAGCAAGGTAGCAACAACACCAGTGTTGCTTATCAATCCGTTTCCCATCAGGGAAACGAGTAAGAACTAACTTCGAGGGGCAGAGGCTGGTTTCTTGTATCGATGGCCCCAGAACCACCATCCAGGTCTCTCAGACCAAACGAGACAGCAAAAGTCGGACTGTGGAGACTACTATTAACGGCCACAAACATGTGGCTACCATCGACACCGGTGCCACAGCATCAATAGTACGTCGAGACCTGGTAAAGATGACGTGGCTTCATAACACCAATAGCTACCGTCTAAGAACCGCAACGGGAGAAGCAGCAAGAGTATACGGAGAAGTGAGTCTTAAGATCCGACTGGCCGATCTAGTGTTTCCTCATCAATTCCTGGTGGCAGATATATGTGACGAGTGCATCATTGGAATCGACTTTATGAAACAGCACGGAGTTATTTTGGACATCGGTAATCAGGTTTTGAAGTACCAAAATAAGGAACTTCCAATGACTTATTCGAACGAAAGTACGTCGACACTAAGGACTATCATCGCGGAAGATCTGATTCTGCCTCCTTCTTCTGAAGTTGGAAGCCTTCGATACCTCATGGTGGAACCAGAGCCAGAGTGTTCCTCTTTCCAAAGCGTCATCATTGGGAAAACACTGGTAGCACCGAAAAACAAAATGGTTCCCGTACGATTACTAAACACCGGACCGTACGATGTAAGGTTGAAGAGAGGAGAAGTCGTTGGACGTTGCGAATCGGTTGCAGTAATTACGAAGATCACAGACGAAGCCCCGAGAAAAACTATAACTCCGGAGGAGCTCAAAACCATCAGAGCTAAAATACTGAATTCATCCAACCTTGATCACCAACAAACAAGAGTACACTGACATCTTCGCATCGCAAAAGGGACAATATGGTAGGACACAGTTGGTGCAGCATCGCATCAACACAGGAGATGCAAGACCGATTCGTCAACCCGCAAGACGCCTTCCACTGGCCAAACAATGTGAGGTTGAGGAAATGATAACAGCAATGAAAAAGGATGGTCTTATCGAAAATTCCAAAGGTTTTTGGGCTTCACCAGTGGTGCTAGTGAAAAAGAAAGACGGAAGCACTCGTTTTTGTGTGGACTACCGAAGGCTGAATGATGTGACTAAGAAGGACAGCTATCCCCTGCCGAGAATCAGTGATATCCTGGATGCCATGGAGGGAGCCCAGTGGTTTTCGACCCTGGACTTGAAGAGTGGATATTGGCAAGTTGATATCCACCCTGATGATCGGGAAAAGACGGCGTTTTCTACAGGTAATGGGCTCTGGCAGTTTAAAGTTATGCCGTTTGGGCTATGCAACGCTCCGGCAACATTCGAGCGTTTGATGGAGTGCGTTCCTCAAGGACTGACGTGGAAAGCTTGCCTTGTCTACTTGGGCGATGTCATTGTTTACGGGAAAACATTTGACCAACATTGCAAGAACCTAAAAGCCGTGTTTCAGAGACTTCGAGAGGCTAACCTTAAACTGAATCCAGAAAAATGTGCACTTTTCAATACCGAAGTTAAGTATTTGGGACACATCATCTCTTCCCAAGGAGTGAAAACTAGTCCTGAAAAAGTTGACTCCGTCAAAAATTGGCCAACACCACAGGACAAACATCAACTCCGAAGCTTTCTTGGTCTTGCCACATATTACCGACATTTTGTTAAGAACTTTGCTGGAGTTGCAAAGAGTTTGCATCAGCTCACCGAAAAAGGGAAGCGAGTGTGAGAAATCTATTCAGGAACTCAAATACCGCCTCTGTAACGCTCCAGTGCTGACACATCCAACACCTGGCAAAACATTCATCATCGACGCAGATGCAAGCAACGTTGGAATCGGGGCGGTACTATCCCAAGTGCATGATGGCGAAGGGAAAGTGGTGGCATATTACAGCAAGGTCCTTTCGAAGCCCAAAGAAACTACTGTGTGACCAGAAGGGAACTGCTAGCTCTTATCTTGGCAACAAAGCACTTCCTTCTGAGTCCGAATTTGAAATTTGTTTGGAAAAAACTTTTTGTTTGGTACGGAAATGATGCCTCCTTTTATTTTTTATTGTTTAAACAACATGCGAGTTGCTAAACGAAAATTTAAAATTTGGATTTACTGAGATAAATCTCTAGCACCATCCTACCGGCTGCGCCATTTGTTGTATTTTTTTCCTTACAAGTCAGAACTCATAAGCCAACCATAACGGGACCAAAACCCTCGATCTTTGAACAAGCAAACAATGGTCTAACAGTTGGTAGGGTGTTCATACCAAAAGCACCTACTACATTAGATCTAGTTTATTAAAAGGGATGGGAGTGGCGAGTGGGGGATGGGGAGCAACATATTCTACGCAGCCTGTTGCGAGGCTAAAATGTAAGGCCCTTGGTGAGGCCGCTTTGTTTTTTATATTTACTTGTATGTGATTTTTTACTCCACACTTCAGAAATTATATTATGTACCAAAAGTTCTTTTTTAAAAATATACTTTATTTACTGGGTTCTGTGGAACCGGTTTTATGACAACTTCTTCTGAATTGACTTACTTTGCTAACCTACTCTATTTTATATCTTATTCTACTTACGGAACTATATTTGGCCTCATGACCGCCAGCTGGTGTCGTCATTCGCCAGTCATCGTTTTTGTTTGCAGTCATCATTTTTGTTTTCAAACCACTGTGCCAATTGCATATATGGGCTGCAGGTGTTTCATTTAAACCAATGTGTATTTGGGTCATAGTCTCATAGTCGATTGGTTGTTTACTTTTTTGTATTCCCACAATGTCTTTTGTTTGACATGTGGGTCAATCAATCAATCGTACTATGACTATACAACAAATGGACAGAAATTCCTTCTGCGGACAGACCATGGGGCTCTGAACTGGCTGTTGAACTTTAAAAATCCAGAAGGTCAAGGTTGATAGAAAGGTGGATAGAAAGACTGCAGACCTATGATTACCAGATTCAACCCCGTAGAGAAAAGCTGCAGTCAAACGCCGACGAATTATCCCGAAGACCTTGCAAAGTGGATTGCAAGCATTGTAGGCGGCAAGAAGACAAAGAAAATATTACCGCTCAGCGACTAAGAGCTGACCCAATATGCGGATGAAGCAATGAGGAAGTGAGGACTGCTCAACAGGAGGATCCAGATATCGAACCCATTCTCGCATGGAAAGAAAATGAAGAGAAACCTGAATGGGGAGATATCTCTGACAGGAGTCCAGTTCTCAAAGCCTTTTGGGCACAGTGGGACTCACTATATGTGCAAGAAGGTGTCCTCAGGCGAAGATGGGAATCCGCTGACGGTAAGTCATATGTGATGCAGCTGATCGTACCGCAATCGAAAGTCAGTGAAGTTCTTCGGGAGATGCACGACGGACCTTCTGGAGGCCACCTGGGAGTAAACAAAACACTGGAGAAGGTGCGACTTCGGTTCTACTGGTTACATGCTAGAGATGACGTGGAGAAGTGGTGCCGAACATGTGACAAGTGTGCTGCTACCAAAGGACCTGGTAGGAAGATGCTAGGTAAGATGCATCAGTACAACGTTGGATCGCCTTTTGAGAGGATCACAGTAGATGTGGCTGGGCCTTTTCCAGAGACCAACGCTGGAAACAAGTACATTCTGGTTGTAATGGACTATTTTAGCAAGTGGCCTGAGGCGTATGCCATCCCAAATCAAGAAGCCAAAACGGTGGTCGATCAGATTGTGTTTAACTGCGTGAGTAGGTTTGGTGTTCCTATGGACCTCCATTCCGACCAATGGAGGAACTTTGAGTCAAACATCTTCCAAGGAGTGTGCGGACTACTTGGCATTAAGAAAACGAGAGCCACACCGCTTCATCCACAATCTGATGGGATGGTTGAAAGATTCAACCGGACCTTGAAAGAACACTTCACCAAGGTCGCAGGCGACTACCAAAGAGACTGGGATAGGCACGTACCGCTATTCCTGATGGCCTATAGAAGTGCAGTACATAGATCGACAGGACAAACACCATCTGATATCCTGTTCGGGAAAACCATGCGGCTGCCCAGCGAACTTAAATTTGGATGCCCCACAGAGGAGCCACAGGACACGAACGAGTATGTGGACGACCTCAAGAAGAGACTCGCTGACATCCATAAAAGAACAAGGGAACGGATGAAAACCTACAGCGACCGGATGAAGACACGGTACGACACAAAAGCGATAACGGCAGGATTCCAAGCAGGAGATCGTGTGGTGCTTTATAGTCCTCATCGTCAAAAGGGATTGTCACCGAAACTTCAGCAGAACTGGGAAGGTCTTTATACAGTTGTCACAAGGATTAACGACGTTGTTTACCGCATCCATAGAGTATTAAGAGGCAAGTTAAAAGTAGTTCATTGTGACCGGCTGCATCGATATAGTGGCGAGGCTGCAGATGGAATTATTCGGGACGAACAATCTAAAGAAGGGGGCAGAGTAATGTACACCCAACATTTATACCAATTTCCTAATCGAAAACGTTCAACCGAAGACACAACTGGCGTGAGTGAGTGTGTGTGTGTGCAGAAATACCGGGAGGAGAATGTGTCTAGACATCATGGTTCATAGCAAAACTACTAGAAAGCTCTCGATGTTTCACACTGCTATATAAAGAGGCCGCTGACGCAACCAGAGTCAGTTTTGATTATGGAGTGATAAAGTGAAGAGTAAATTGTTTACAAGTGATAGTCCAAAAGTCGAGTTGAGATCGAATTAAGTATAGATACTGAAAAAATGAAGTAGAAATAAATTGAAAGGTGGAGTTTTATTTTGCTAACTAAGCGAACGTTACAGTATGTTCGTTGTCATAAAATTATTCGAAGTAGAAAACTAACTGACGACTTTATACAGCTACCATCCAAAGCTCAAATTTATGGTTGAAAAGGAGTGAAATCAAACGTTGCCATTACTAGGTACAATAGTTAATAGAAGAGAAAGACATCTAAGACTAGATTGGTTGCAAGAACCAACGTCGCGTCGTCAGGGAGAATAATAAACTTTAATTCTCAACATCTGAAAGAGATCATTTTAAACACTGCCAAAAATCTGTAAGAGCTCTCACTTTAGGTGACCCAGAGTTTCACGATAAGAACAAAAATAAAGCAAATATTAAAAAATAAATAAACAAAAATATTAAAAGTAAACAGTAAACAGATTCAAACATGGTAGATTCATTGATAAAAAAAACTAATACGACGAAGCAATGCGTCCCAATAATATCTTGAAGCAGGTCTTCAGCAAAATTATTTAAGAGTCCAAATTCACATACAAAATTAATTGTAACGGTTGGCAAATGACATCACCAATAACCAAACCACCAACCAAACTATGACAACGCAAAAATAATGCGTAATAATACTACAACAAAAGAACGACGATCGAAGCTTTACACATAATCAACACCAATAACACCATGGATCGAAAAACACATCTGAAGAGTGTGAGCCACAACTACCAACACCTTATAAAGAGGTGTAATAGGAACAAGTATCGTATATGGCGCGGGAAAATAAGTCTTCGGGACATAAGTCTCTACTTTTACTTTTGGAACTTATGCCCCGCTTAACTGGGACATAAATCCCTTAGGAGTCTTAGGGCTTTTGCCTCACATAGGTGGGACATAAGTCCCAAAAATAAAAGTTGGGACTTACGTCCTTCAGAATATAGTTCTAAAGCCTGAACTACATCGAAACACAAAGTAAAAAGTTTCTTGAAAAAGTCAAATGATTTTCCGAACTCCTCTATCAAAAACAAATTTAAATCTCTGCCTTTCAGCCTTAAAAAAGTGTGTTTGAAAAAAGCTAGACTATGTCGGAGCTTTCACTTTGAACAATTTTTCGAAAGCAAACACAATCAAATAATTTTGTTTATTTTTCTTGAAAGGTAGCGCTTTCATCACTAAAATCCTGTAATTTTCATAACAAAAGCTCTTTCATAGTTTCAAACCAATTTTGAAAATAATAAAATTGAAGTAAATGTCGACTGTGTTTTCAAATTTTAAAGTAAATTGAAGGATATTCAATTAAATTTACTGAACCTTAACTATAGCCAGCTCCCGAAAACAGAAAATTTTCTTTTTTGACAAATTGTTTATTGTTTTGTTTTGAATTATTTAACCGTCAAAAAGCTTTTCGGAGTTTTTATAATGTTGCCAACAGGTGTCACGCAGTAATATGTGTGTATTTTAAAAGCTTTTTTTTTTAAATTATTATAATCTTACTGTTGAGATTTATAATGACTATCACTGTCTTGTTGGCTGAGTAATAACAACATTTATTCATTCTCTTATTCTATTTATATCATACCGTAAGTCAGCTCGCAGCAATACAGTTCAAGCTCATTTTGTCTTCAGTGCATATTTGCTTTATTTAAACTGGTGACACACAAAATGAACTTGACTGCATTGCTTGCCGCATTTGCTTACGACATATAAACTGACTTATATTATGACACTAATTTCTTATGACCTATTGACTTAAATAATACTTATTGCTATTTGTTGATTGTTGTTGATTTATTGATTTGTAGCTTTCTTGAATAATAATGTACTGACATATTTGTTGATTTCGTCAACATTTTGCCACCTCCGCTTACGGGAGCAACTCGAAGGTGAGGTTTCCTGGATCTGCAGTACTGGTGTTCTCGGATGCCTTGATTGGTTTCGTATTTGGTTTGAAGCTTTTGGTGAATAACCTTCGAAGCAGGAGAATCACAATGATGATGGAAACTAGTAATCCCAGGTAGCCCACCGCAAATTGATGAACATCATTTGTTGAGAGATCGTTAGAAGGCAAGGCCATCGTGAGGTTCTGAAGTTGCTGTTTTAGCGTATTCAGTTCTTGTAGATGGTTTTTGACCGAAAGCGGATTATGTGTAAATCAGTCAACTTGAACTGGAACAAGTGTGTTAGATAGATTGCTGTGAGGGGAAACGGAAACTCTGGAAAATGATGGGTAGATGGAATGACCACGTAAGGTAATAAGATTGGTCTTTATTACGCAGGTCGGATCGATACGTATTTTCCTGTCCCTTCTAGTGTTGTTTGGGTAACTGTTCCATTGCACACAATATTTAGGGTCGTCCGCTCCTTCAATACGTAAATCCATTCGTCAGAAGTGCATAGTTGTATCCAGTGGGGCCCCTTGCTGGTTATGGTAGGTTGACAGTCCGGAGATTGCAATCCTTGACTTAGATAAACAAATTCGCATGCACTGATTTCTGCCCCTTGCTTGTAAATGGGATGATGCTGGTTGCATATGTAGATGCCTTTCTGTGGTATAAGAGACACATTGTTGAAATTCGGCTTAGGATAGGGGATAGTATTGATCTCGATGCAAGGTAACCATGATATACCTTGTAGATGGGTTTATTGTGAAGAAAGTTCCATTTATGAGTGCAGGCACTGGTGTTACCTTGAATAGTTCAAAATCATCCAGACTTAGCAATGGTTAAGTTATTTTGAAGATTATGTGATCTTTAAGTGCTCTGCAGTGGATGCTCATAAGATGGTAAAGCGTCAAAACCTCGTCTTGAGAGACGGAAAGTCGAAGTGTTGATGGGAGGCTTGATTTTATGTGGAGAAATTCTTGTTGAAGTTGGGCAGGAGAAATTAGTTGAGGATTTTTTTTTGCCATGCTGAGTATAGATTAAAACATCTATCAAGGCTGTCTGGGTCTTTTGTACTTGCGATAATGCAAGGATAAGTTGCACGGCCATTGCATTGAATAGTTGCCGTAATTAGTCCTCATGATACTTCTGCCTGATTCCGTCAAGATTAGATTAGATTAGATTAGATTGGATTTTTATTTCCATAAATAATATTTTCATTATCCATTATAAAATAAATATCTTTAAAGCATGGCTTTTTGCCGTCTGCCTGATTGACAACTTATTATATTTACAAACATTTACTTTTCTTCTTTTCTTAATTTAATGTTTTTTATTATATTTAACAAAAAAGTTTAAAATTTTTCATTTATAATTCTGCTTCTTTACGCTAATGCTATTTTACAATATTGGAATATTACCGGAACTTCAATTTCATTTAAATATTGTATTAAAAGCTCATTAAATAAGCAATCACCTCCAAATATCTGTCTTCTCGTTTCTCGCAATACAGGGCATCTACCAATAAAATGAAATATGTCCTCTCGTTCTCTCATGCTACACATTTCACACTGCAAGGGTAAATCTTCACGATGCGGAATGAAATTTAGATTAAGGAGTTCACCTCGTATTCTAAACATCGTCGAAATTTGCTCAGTCGTGTATTCATCACGGAAGTAATTCCTATGGTTAAGGTTGTGGCTCAGTCTACTGTATAACGTCCTGTAAATGGAACTTTCTGCTTCAGCTGCAAACACCGCTCTATAACGATCATCAACGTTAGAAATGAGCTGATACAAGGCCGGCTTCCACATTCTGTAATTATCTGTCGCAAGTTCTATATTTGCTTCTTCCGCTAATTCCGTCCACTCTCTAAACCAACCTGATTTGTTATTAATAGCTTGCAGCGCTGCTTTTTTCGGGAGACGTTCATCACTCATTTCCAGGACATTACATATGTAATCAACTTGTAGCTTTAAGGTCTTAATAAATTCCAAGATTGGATATCTTGAGGTTTGATGCTGATGATCCCAGTTTCCCTCACGGCTACTTTCCAGGCCTCGGAATCTTCCCTCAATGAATTCGAACAAATCACACAGCTTAGGAATTTCTGTAGATGTTCCTCTGAACTGTTGGTAGAGTTTTCTTGACTCAGGTTCCAGCTTCGGGCACAGCAACTGAACTATGATTGGATCCCAGGAGCTTACGTCAACCCCTAGATTTTTGATCCCGTATAAGATTTCTCTTGACGAATCCATTAAGGTTTTTAAGTCAAATGCATTTTCATTTCGCACTGACTTCAAGGTGAGTAACTTTTGGATGTAATTGCTGATTAAAATCGCAGGATTTTGAAATCGTCTTGTAAGCAATTCTATAGCAGTTTCATAGTTGCAAGCTGTAGGTGCCAGATGGCTTATAATTCTTGCCGCTTCGCCTTTTAGATTCGTTTTTAGGTATTGAATCCGTTCTACTTCGCTCAATGCCTCGTTTTGATGAACCAAACGATCAAACAATTGCCAGAATGGAGTCTCTTCATACTTGCCGCTGAAGGATGGTATACAGATGGCTCGAAGTTTAATTTTTCGATGGGTTTTTGTTTCTGGGATTACGATGTCTTGATGCTGCCGTTGACGTTCCGCTTCTTTGAGTTGAATGTATGCTTCTTCGTATTTTTGTTCCAGTTCTATGAAGTCGTCTGCGTGCTGCTGCTTGCGTTTACTATCCTCTGACAACATGATTTCCTCGTCAACAGCCATCAGTTTTGCCCAGCATTCTTTTAATTGTTCAAGTTTGAACGCCAGATATACACCATTTTGATCTAGGTTTAAGCTACTAGTCAAACGCTTGAAGGTGATCTTGATACCCTCTGCTTTCTGAATAGTAATGTGTTGCTTTCGTCTGCATCTGTTGTGGTCAGCTGTTTTTTTTGATAACTGCTGTTGCTGGCAAACAATGCGATCCAAATCAAGTTCATTTTGACCTGTTTCACTGCTGTCTCGTTGAATAACATGATGAAAAAGAATTGTTTTCTCTCTTTTTTTTATTTATTTAAGTAGACTGTATTTTCCTTTCTTGTCCTTAAAGGCTCGAAGGACCAATGAAAATCTTACTGTTGAGATTTATAATGACTATCACTGTCTTGTTGACTGAGTAATAACAACATTTATTCACTCTCTTTCATTCATTCATATGCATTTTATTCAGTGTATATATTTACATGATGCATTACTTCTAAGAAACTTACAGCATAGAGATGAGAATAATATTATAAATTCTTAGCAACTATAAATTGAACAAAATGGAGAGATAATTAGGAAAAATGTTTAGTTTGTTATGAGAAAGGTTTTATAAAAAAAAAATATCATTGGACTTATCATAAAATCTTAAAACTAACATAAAACAAAAATGTATTTATACTAACTTACAATATTTTTTAATATTGGTTTATCTTTAAATAAGCAGTTGTTAATAAAGTTATTGTGTATTATAGAACATCTTTCTTTTATAGAGAGAATATTAGCAATTTCATGCAGTCCATTGTTGAGAAACGCCAATGAAGGTTCAAAATAGTTTTAAGGATTTTGTTTTGACAAATTTGTATTTTTTTGTAATGACATTCAGCACAAGTATACCAACACGGTGAAGCATAAAGCATAGCAGGGAGAAAAATTACTTTATAAATAAGTAATTTATTTTCAATGCTAAGATATGAGTTTCTATTTAAAAGCGGATACAGAATTTTGATTAAAAATTGAGCTTTCTTTATACTTTCTGAAACTTGGTTAGAAAAGGTCAAGGATTTATCCAAAGTTACGCCCAAATATTTAATATTTTTTTCCCATTGAACTGGAGCATTGCATACTACAAGATTTCTTTGTGGTAGATTGCATTGCTTTCTCTTTTTTGTAACAAAACAAGCTTGAGTGAGGGTTTATTTTAATTCTTCAAGAACAAAAGTAAAGCTCAATGGTGCTTAGTGCATTTTGTAGGTTTGATAAAATTTGTTGGCAATTTTCTGAGATACTATATATGCATGTATCGTCTGCGAAAAATGATCTTTTACAAGAGCTGAGAGCCGGAAAGTCAGATACGTAGATATTGTATAGCAGAGGAGAAAGGATCGATCCTTGGGGAACGCCGGCCTTTATAGAATATAATGGAGATTTGCTTAGCGAAATTTCGACATAAAACTTTCTTTCATGCAGAAAACTTTTGATTAATTTAACAAGATAAATAGGAAGACCATTTACTAGGAGCTTATGAACAATTCCGTCATGCCAGACGCAGTCAAAAGCCTTTTCAATGTCAAAGCATACAGCTCCAACGGATTTTTTGTTTTTAAGTGCTTTTTTATATCTTTGGTTAATCGCATAACCTGGTGTGTTGAAGAATATTCTTTCCTAAAGCCAAACTGCTCGGGCGGAAGAATATTTTTGGTGGAAACGATTTCTGTCATTTCTAGACAGATAATTTTCTCGAATAGCTTTTCTAAGCAGCTAAGCAGACTTATCGGGCGGTAAGAAGATATTTCTGAAAGTGTCTTGTTAGGTTTTGGAATAGGCACAATCCTTGCAACTTTCCATCTTTTGGGAAAATAACCTAGTAAGCAACATTTATTGAAAAGATAGCTTAAAAACAGTAACAAATTTTCAGGGAGATTTTTTAATATTTGATTAGATATCTTATCATGACCCGGAGCTTTCTTGACTTTGAGATCTGTTTTAATAATATTTTTAACCAGGTTAGGCGAAATGTTGGGTATGTTTTGAGGATCAATAATATGCTGATCTATTTGAGTGATACTTTTATTTACTTTTTCATTGGTAACGCTGTTGTTAAAGGAAAGTGTGACACTGTGGTTGTTTTCAAAAAATTTTCCAATCTCGGTTGCTTTCTCCAGATTAGTTATCATTTTATTGCCATTAAATTTTGTTAGATGGGGTATTTTCGCATTTTGTCTTTTAAATATTTTTGAAAGTTTCCAATTAAGCTTGTCATGTTTTTTTATCTGAGATAAAGTCTTGTTCCAATGTTTGTTCCTAATAATTTGAAGTTTTTTAAGTACTAATTCATTGAGAAGATTTAGTTGAAATTTGAGAAAATGTGTTCTTTGTCTCAGGTACCTACGTCTTACTGTATTTCTAAAGGTAATAGTTTTTCTAAGGTCATCAGTTAGAATAGGATCATAATGTCTGCTTGCATTGGAAACAAGCGGAACTGATATATTAACTGCTTCTTCTATAGCAAGTTCAAATTTATTTATATTTTCATCAATACCCTCTATGCTATTCATAGAGTCATGAGAAGTAATAAATTTGCGACTCAAACTTCTCCTAAACTTTTTCCAATCCGCTCTTTGAAAGTTAAATTGTTTTTGTAGGCTAGAACAATTTGCTTGTGAATTCATCTCAAAAATCACCGGTAGGTGATCTGAGGAGAGATCATTAACTACATATGGACATGATAATAAGTCAAGACTTTTTGTTAGGATAATATCTAAGGTAGATGGAAGTCCTCTACCATTTGATGGAATATAGGTTGGATCTTTAGTATATGAGATGTCAAAGCTCTCAAAGTTTTTCAAATCAAATAACGTTTTACCCCATTTATTTTCCCGCGAACATCCCCAATAGGAATGTCTACTATTTAGGTCACCGCAAATTATTCATTCTCTTATTCTATTTATATCATACCGTAAGTCAGCTCGCAGCAATACAGTTCAAGCTCATTTTGTCTTCAGTGCATATTTGCTTTATTTAAACTGGCGACACACAAAATGAACTTGACTGCATTGCTTGCCTCATTTGCTTACGACATATAAACTGACTTATATTAAGACACTAATTTCTTATGACCTATTGACTTAAATAATACTTATTGCTATTTGTAGATTGTTGTTGATTTGTTGATTTGTTGCTTTCTTGAATAATAATGTACTGACATATTTGTTGATTTCGTCAACACACTTTGTGTTTCGATGTAGTTCAGGCTTAACAAGCTAAGAAATTTTTCTCAAAAACGCTTCTGCAAAATTTTCTGGGTTTTTGCTCTGGTTTTTTTATTTTATTTTATTTTCTCGTCTTGAAGCTTCTTTTATCGAAAAACAAACTGACATGATGAAAAGAATATTATTAAGTTTTAAAATAAAACTATATCCTAATTTCGGAAAAACATAGCGCGCGATTTCTTAATTTTATTTTCTCAAATTCTCAAAAATTTAAAATTTAGAATTTTTTTTTGGAAAATCATATGTATCTCTTTACTTACTAACTAATGAGTAGAAAGTCAGAAGAACTAAATATACATGTACAATTATTCAAGTAATTTTCTTGTCGAGTCTTGTATACAAGTTGTGCTTGTACAGTGCTATGCAACAGTTACAAATTGTGATGTTAAACTTATTATAAAAATTGCAATATAAGTATTAATATGTATTTAGATGTTTAGTGTTGTATAATTAATTTATTATAATAGTCAAACTTGTATAAAATTTAAGTTCAATCTCAGGAGTGAGAGTTTGATAAAACGCATAAATATGTTATATGATTTTCTTTCATGTATGGAGTAATAAAATTGTCCAATGTTGTTCATAATCATAATCATGAACGGAACGTCATCATAAACAAGAATTTGATTTCTGTCTATTTGAAAACTTGACCTATATTACTATAGTCCATAAAATAAATCAATGTAAAAAATTTATTTAAATTGAAAAAAACTATAATAAACTGAATTCATTTAATAAAACAGAACTTAAATATCAATGTAAAAACATAGCATCAGCTTTTTAAAAGACTATGGTTCGTGGAAGAGTAACTTTTTAAGAAGTTAAGCCAATTTATTATAAAATCACCCCTCCTGCCTAAACGGAAGGAGATAGACTCCCAAGTTTTTCTTTTTTTGACCCAGTCTGTCTGTCTTTGGCTTTTATCGCTTCTTATGCAAAATACCCTGTATAAAAATGTTGTCAAGTGCTCATTGTTATACAATTCATAAACAGACTTCTTATATATCACAATACAATAATCTGTAGATGATCATAAACTGCACAAGCACATCTGAAAGTAAGTAAACTATTAAAGTATAATGTTCCTTACTTCAATGGGGATCCAATGGGTGTTGCTATACCGAAACCTTTGGTATCCAAGTTCCGACCAACTTTCATTGTATCGCATGGCTCTCGTGCATTGACATACTCATTCTTGGGAGATTCAACTAGAAGAGCATATTTGCCTTTTGAAGTTCTAACACGACTTATTCCCTCGTCGTAGGTGTTTACAAAGACATGTTTTCTCGAGTTCATGTATTCCCACATCTTGTTATGTAGTCCAATTTGCGATCTCTAAAAAAAACAGATTTATAATGGTGATTTCAGTAAATTCTAAACAAAGCAAAATCGGAATCTGGACTTATTTTTTATTCGTACAAATCTTGGCCAGCTTACCGGAAGCTCATAGAAAGACCATTGTAAGTCTAATATAGCTCTCTTTTTTATTTGCGATTATGCCTAAAGCAAGCTTTGCAATCGTGTAGAAAAAAGTTTTGAGACAACAATCTTATGTATAAAAATTAATAGCAAAATGTGTTGGTAAGCGCATAACTCAACATCGCCTGGACCATTTTGGCCAATTCTTTTTTTTTGTGTTTGTTATTGTCAAGAGAAGGTTCTTGTGACATAAAATATTGTAATGCAAACCCAGGGAAGAGTACGATAACTTTGGCGACAAAAAATAATAACGGGATTTGGTGGAGGGGTTCAGTACAAGCATTTTTAATATGGGAGGGGGGGGGGTGGCTGTCTATCTCCCCCGTTTAGGCGGTAGGGGCAATTTTATAAAAATTTACTTAAAATCTAAAAAAAAAATATTGTACCACAACGGAAAAATTTACAGATACAATTTATACTTTTTATGAAAGCCAGAATTCTGCACTTTATAATTAATTTTAAATGAAGTGATTTCAATTTATAGTTTTTGAAACAAATGACTTCAAAGTCAAAATAAAGGAAAAAAAAAATTTGAAAAAATCACTTTGAGTATTATGTTTCTCGTGATTACAAATATAGTGGAGGACCGTTAGACATAAAAAAGGCAAAACCTAGGAATCCAAGGCCAGTCCATGGATTTTCATGAAATTTTCGGAAATGTGTTTTGGATGGCGTATAGAAAAAAGTTAAAAAATAAAATTTCACCGCTCTCAATTTTTTAATTATTTTTAAAATTAATTATTAACTTTTAGAATTTAATTTTATTTATTTAGGGTATTTTAGATAAGGTTTTCCAAAACGTAAGGATGGATAGGTTTGGTTAAGACAAAAAAAAATTGTATGAGAGGGGGGGTCTATATCCCTCCGTGTAGGCGCGAGGGGCAATTTTATATGAAATTTACTTCATTTTTTAAAAAACTATTAAAAATCAACTAAGCCACTTACATTCTCATACTTTAGTGTTTTTGAAAGCTATTGCTTTGTTCTTTAATAAAAATTTTAATTTGAGTTCACTTAATGAAAAGTTTTGGAGAAATCAATCCTCAAAATCAAAATTTTGAAAAAAGAAAATATTTTTTTCTTAATTAATTTTTTTTTTCATAATTTTGCCCCACAAAAGGCCATTTTTTCTTTTCATGTTCAATGCTTTTATTAATATTTACTCAGAGCAAAAAACCGAACAAAAAATTTTTCTTCGTTTAAGAGAAATTAAAAAAAAACGAAAGATACTTTTTTCCAGAAAACAAAATGTCGTTATTTACCCGCTACTGAACTTTTTTCCTTGAAGTGAAATATGAAATGTGTCTTAAATAGCATATAAAAAAAAGTTAAAAAAAAAAAATTTTGTATGATCTTAATTTTAATATAAATTATAAATAATTATTAAAATCTTAGAGTTATATTTTAATTATATTAGTCTTAAGTTAAATTTTAAAACTAAGACCTATTACAAATTTGAAATTTCATCTCAAAGGACAGCACATGTACTAATTTGTGCTCTAAATGCTGTTTCCTCTCAAACGAGTTGATGGAACCGAAAAAATGTGGTTTTTTGAAAAAATTTGAATTTTCAACCATTCAAAGAGACTTAAATCAGTTAAATTAACGGCTTGAAGTTTTTTTCAGGTGGGGAGCATGCTGATGTGTAGTTCTTTCTTTTATATAAGAATTGGTGCATCGCTTATTGATATATGTTTGTTTGCATACTGAACGCACGTAGAAAAATTGGCGAGTATTTATTTGGCAAAAAACCATATTTATTTGGATCCATCAACACGTTTGACCAGAAATAGCATCTAGAGCACAAATCAGTATATGTGGTGTCCTTTGGGACCAATTTATAGGTCTTAGTTTTAAAATTTAACTTAAAACTAATATAATTAAAATATAACTCTAAAATTTTAATAATTATTTATAATTTATATTAAAATTAAGATCATACAATTTTTTTTTTTTAACTTTGTTTTATATGCTATTTAAGACACATTTCATATTTCACTTCAAGGAAAAAAGTTCAATTAGCGGGAAATTAACGACATTTTGTTTTCTGGAAAAAAGTATCTTTCGTTTTTTTTTTAATTTCTTTTAAACCAAGAAAAATTTTTTTGTTCGGTTTTTTGCTCTAAGTAAATATTAATAAAAGCATTGAACATGAAAAGAAAAAATGGCCTTTTGTGGGGCAAAATTATGAAAAAAAAAAATTAATTAAGAAAAAAATATTATCTTTTTTCAAAATTTTTACTTTGAGGATTGATTTCTCCAAAACTTTTCATTAAGTGAACTCAAATTAAAATTTTTATTAAAGAACAAAGCAATAGCTTTCAAAAACACTAAAGTATGAGAATGTAAGTGGCTTAGTTGATTTTTAATAGTTTTTTAAAAAATGAAGTAAATTTCATATAAAATTGCCCCTCGCGCCTACATGGAGGGATATAGACCCCCCCTCTCATACAATTTTTTTTGTCTTAACCAAACCTATCCATCCTTACGTTTTGGAAAACCTTATCTAAAATACCCTAAATAAATAAAATTAAATTCTAAAAGTTAATAATTAATTTTAAAAATAATTAAAAAATTGAGAGCGGTGAAATTTTATTTTTTAACTTTTTTCTATACGCCATCCAAAACACATTTCCGAAAATTTCATGAAAATCCATGGACTGGCCCTGGATTCCTAGGTAAAAAGCTTACGGTCCTCCACTAATACCAATAAAAAAAATTTGATGTAGTTAGTTGCTTTAATAAATTTGGATTATTTGGATTTTAAATATGGATTATTTGCTCGAAGGAAAAGTAACGGACAATAAAGTACAACAATTATTCTTTGCTGACGATGGAGCCATCATAAGCGAGGGTCCTACATCCCTGCAACGAGCACTTGACGTTTGGATTGCTGTTCTGGAAGGAAATGGGTACCGTTTTAGCGCTAAAAAGACTGAATACCTGTCTTTCTGATCCAGACAAGCCTATTCCAGACATTTATTTGAATGGAAATGTGCTTCCCAAGTGTGAAAAGTTTAAATATCTGGGATCTATGATTAATAGTGAAGAAACTTGTGATGACGACATCAATTATCGAGTAAGCGTAGGGTGGATGAAGTGGCGAGAAAACTACGCTATCTTCTGTGATCAAAAAATGCCCCCAAAGCTGAAGGGAAGACTCTACACAGCAGTTGTCCGTCCAGCTCTGACATACGGCTCACAATGTTGGACAATGTACAAAAAGTATGAGAGCAAATTGACGGCAGCCGAAATGAAGATGCTTCGGATGACAACAGGAGTAACAAAGCTTGATCGAATTAGAAGTACTAAGATCCGTGGAAGCCTTCATGTCAAAAGTACCATCTTGGACAAAATTCAGCACGACCGGCTCAGTTGGTATTGTCATGTTCAAAGGAGAGATCCGCAGAACCCCATCCAAAAGGCAATATCGTACAACGTTTCAACAAATTCGCGACGAAAAAGAAAAGGTAGGCCAAAACACCCCTTGAGTAACAGGAAGCTCCTTCCCACCTTACAATTTTTCTTAGAATGCAAGATCAATTGCTATCTTGCATTCTTAGAAGGAATGTAATGCTTTGCATCCGATCATGTTAGCATGCATTTGTGGGAACAGACACTACGTCAGCATTTGTGCTGTCGCATGTCGGTGTTTGTTTTCACAATCATGATTTGCCTTCATGATCGAGATGCAACCGCAAAAGCTATTCATGATATTTTTAAGAGAAAATAAAGTCAGTCTATAGATACACACCAAGAAGAACAATCTTTTATTTCGTTCGGGACAGACATATAACTGGCGCAGTCGATAAAAGATCGGGTTTAATTGTACCAACAAAATTCATAAAAAGTATGTTTCCATTTATATCATGAAGTGAATAAAATTGGTTAGTTACATAAACGTAAGAAAGAAAAAAACAGGAAACATAGTGAATGCATTACAAATTGTAATAAAAATAGTTGAAATACATCCTAAATAATTAACGAATTACCCGTCATACGCGTTCCCTACGCAAGGCTTAAAAAGAAACAAGTTAAAAAGAATAATGAAACAAAACCTAACCAATTCCAAAATTAACCATTATTAAAATTTAAATAGACTCAATAATAAAAACCTTCAACAATAGTAGCTAACTATCAAAAAAAAAAACTAAGCTAAAACTACATACTGTGAGTGTCAAAATACATATTAACTGTGAAGAAAAAAAAAACAACTAAGCCATACATACATATTAACTGTGAAGAAAAAAAAAACAACTAAGCCATACATACATATTAACTGTGAAGAAAAAAAAAACAACTAAGCCATACATATATATAAGCTGTGAAGAAAAAAAAAACTTTACCAGAGAAGACAACAAAAAGAGAGGCTGCAAACTAATCAACAAACGCACTATCTTCTTCAAGTGAGTAACAACAAATCACAAGGGAAACCTTCAATGCTGTAGATAAATTAAAAGTACTTTTAGACTTAATAAATAAGATCCCATTGTTTGATGGAAACAAAAGTTGTCTTATACATTTCTTGGACAGGGTAGATTCGTTAGCACCAATTTTGTCAACTCTTGATGAAGGCTCCTTGACAGTCATTTCAGGGTTTCTAAGAGATAAAATAGTCGGAAAAGCTAGGGTTGAACTTCAGAAACATGGTAGAGCTAGTGATTGGACACAAGTCAAGCAAATTTTGATTGATAATTTTGGAGAAAGGCTTTCAACTGACAAGTTAATTGACCAAATTAGAACAGCTCGAGTTAAAACTAATATTTCAGACTTTTATAGCAATATTAATTATTTATTAAGTAGAATTAATAATAAACTTTTATTAAATAATCAAAATGACGAATTAATAATTGCTTCTAACAATAGAATTGCCCTAGATTCTTTCAAAAATAATTTACCTCAGCCTACCAAATCTATCGTGCTAAGTCGAAATCCAAAAACAATGAACGACGCTTATAAAGTTATCCTAGAAATCGGTCACCAACATTTAGGATACCAAAATTATTTTCAAAACCTCAAACAAAATCAAAACTTTTCCAGACAGGACAATAATAATAATTATAATCAAACTTATAGTAATAGAAATAATGGTCAGAGTAATAATTCAAATTTAAGAAACAGTTATAATTATAGAAACAGTTATTCGAACTTTAGAAATAACAATAACACAAACTATAACAGTACATACAATAATAATGCACAAAATAGTAACCCATACAACCCTTATACGCAAAGTAATCAAACAACAACAACACGTCAAAATGTTTACAATCCACAGCAACAAAATCGAAACAACACAAACCATTTAGGGCGTAATACACACAATAATAATAGTAATAACAGACAGTTTAGTTGTCAAAATAATACGAACGTTTCTAGAAATTCAAGAAAAGCAATTTGATGGAAGTTGATCATATTGCAAACGAGGTAAATTTTTAGACACACACCTCAGATCTCTTCCCTTTATAGTGGTTAGAACTAAATCTTCGCCAATTAAATTATTGATAGATTCCGGAGCACCTACTTCTTTAATACAAAAAGGACTGTTTCACAATTCTTTTAGAACTCCATAAGATAAACCATTATCTTTAAAAACTCTGAACTCAAATATAACAATCGATTCGAAAATAAAGATTCCTCTTTTTAAGGAATTTTGTAACCCGTCCAGTTGATAGAATTGCTAGAAACAAATTTTAAATCTGATTTCGATGGTATTTTGGGATGCAATGTATTAAATCCATTGCAAGCAAAAATCGATTTTAAGAATTCAAAACTTGTAACAAACAATGCAATCTTGCCTTTGATTTCCGATATTCCATATTATCCTTCAGTAGAAGAAATAAACACTTTAGCGGAAGAAACAAAAGAAATAGTTTTTGAAAGCCCGAACATAGATAATATTACTCAAAATCTTATACTTGACGATTTAAATGATGAAGAAATTTGTTGCTTAATCAAAATTATAAAAAAATTCGAAAATGTGTTTCATAATAAAGATGATAAATTGTCTCCAATGGTTGGATATTCGCATAAGATACCAACTAAAAACGATATTCCTATATTTTCCAAAGCATATAGATATCCTGAAGCGCACAAAGACGAAGTAAATAAGCAAATAACAGAAATGCTTCATTCGGGTATTATCACTAAATCAAATAGTCCATACAACGCCCCAATTTGGATCGTTCCAAAAAAATCTGATAATTCAGGTCTACAAAAATATCGCATCGTAATCGACTATAGGAAGCTTAACGCAAATACAGTTGATGAAATATTCCCAATGCCTGATATAACAGAAATACTTTCAAAACTAGGAAATGCACAGTATTTTTCAACACTAGATCTGGCAAAGGGATTTCATCAAATCCCTATAGACGTAAAAGATAGACACAAAACAGCGTTTTCAACAGCAGATGGACATTACGAATTTACTCCTATGCCATTCGGTGTCAAAAATGGACCTGCATCCTTTCAACGGATGATGAATGAAGTCTTATATGACTTCATTAATAAAATTTGTGTCGTATATCTCGATGATATACTCATCTTCTCAACGTCTTTACAGGAACATATTGATTCTTTGAATAAAATATTAAAAAGGCTTCAAGAATTTAAACTTAAAATACAAATAGACAAGTGTAATTTTCTTAAACGTCAAACAGAATATCTCGGTCATATAATTGCTGTAGATGGTATCAAACCCAACCCGTCAAAAATCGAAGTAATTCAAAATATAAAACTCCCTCACACCGTTAAGCAGATAAAATCGTTCTTAGGCGTAACCGGGTTTTACCGGAAGTTTATAAAGGACTACTCAAAGGAAGCTCTTCCATTGACTAAATGCCTGAAGAAAATCGTCAAAACATCCATGACAAACAGTATATAGACTCCTTTAACAAGCTTAAAGAGCTCATATGTACTTGTCCTATATTGACATATCCCGATTTTAAAAAACTGTTAAGATTAACTACTGATGCTAGTAACGCAGCATTAGGAGCCGTTTTATCCCAAAACCAACATCCTATCGCTTTTGCATCTAGGACTTTGAACAAACATGAACGACACTACAGTACAATAGAAAAAGAGCTTTTGTCCATAGTATGGGCAACCAAATACTTTAGACCCTACTTATTTGGACGAAAATTTAAGACCACTTATATGGTTAAATTCTCTCAAAGAACCGAATATAAAATTACAACGCTGGAAAATTAAGCTTAATGACTTCGATTTTGACATTGAGTATATTAAAGGCAAAGAAAATTGCGTAGCCGATTTTCTAAGTCGTATGCAAGTAAATCATATATATACAAATGATATTTGCGACGACGTCGGATCTGATAACGCAACAATTCATAGCGGTATTGAAAATTTGAATGATCACATTTTTATTACAGAAAACCCATTGAATCTATATAAACATCAAATAATTTTGGAAAAAACAGATACGACTTCTTATAAAACAAAAATTTTGTTCAAAAAAAAGAGAAGATCTGTCATTTCACAAACAGAATACAATGAAACTAACGTCCTAAACATTCTTCAAGGTTTATTACCAATCAAAGGAACGTTAGGCGTTTATTGTAAAGACGATAATATGTTTATTAAATTTCAGAGCACTATTGTAAAGTATTTTTCAAATTCCCCAAAAATGAAAATCTTAAGATGTATGAATTTTATTACTGATATTACAAACAAAGAACATCTTCTTGAACTGATAGAAAAAACTCATGCTAGTAAAAATCATAGAGGAATAGAGGAAACTTATTCAGAACTAAAAAGTGAAATCTATTTTCCAAATTTAAGATTAGAAATACAGAAGTTCATTAATAACTGCATAATATGCAATATGTGTAAATTCGATCGCAATCCAATAAAACCGAAGTTAATGGTATCAGAAACTCCAGACAAAGCTAACGAAATTGTACACATAGATATTTGGTTTTTAAATAAAGGTAATATGTTTTTAACCTGTATTGATAAACTTACTAGACATGTCTCAATACACTCTATTACAGATAGAAACTCCATAACCATAGTCAGCTTACTTAGACAAAGATTCGCTTGTTTAGGAAAGCCATCCAAAATAGTCGCAGATAATGAATTTAACACTGCATACATTAAAAACTTCCTTAGTGGAGAAGGTATAGCCCACCACTTTACATCACCAAATACACACACAGGAAACGCCGTGATAGAAAGGTTTCATTTAACTCTTAATGAGCACATACGATTACTCAAACTTAGTAATGCAGGAAAAGAAACATTAAACGATAATGATATGGTGTTCAAAGCAGTCGAAATTTATAATAATACAATTCATTCATCTACAAATTTTAAACCAATCGAACTTTTGCATTCAACCTTAAATAAAAAGCAGTGGGATGACCTGAAATTAAGATTAAATCAGATTAAGGAAAAACAAATAGGAAAAATAAACGAATCCCGAACAGAACAGCAAAATTTTAAGGAACATGAATTAGTTAAAAATTTAGGCTTTTATAACAAAAAACACCTACCAAAATATATAGTAAAAAAAGTTAAATCAAAAAAACAATATTATTTAAAGAACATTTTAAAAAGAAAAAAATTTTATTAAAAAATGTATGTTGAAGATCGTAAAGATCACCTCAACTCCATATTGCGTTTCGCCCAGGCACGGCAATTGGGCTCATCAGTTAGATGATTGCCGTACCCTTCTAAGACGCAATTTTAGTTCGGAATACACCGACACTTATAAAATTCACTGCGCTCACATGCAGTGAATTTTATAAGTGTCGGTGTATTCCGAACTAAAATTGCGTCTTAGAAGGGTACGGCAATCATCTAACTGATGAGCCCAATTGCCGTGCCTGGGCGAAACGCAATATGGAGTTGAGGTGATCTTTACGATCTTCAACATACATTTTTTAATAAAATTTTTTTCTTTTTAAAATGTTCTTTAAATAATATCAATTACAACTCCAGGACAAAACCAAAACAATAACAAACACTTGTTTGTTATTTTCTTTTAAACAAAAAAACAAACTTATTTTACCGATGAATTAGGAAATAAACGTGATAGACAAATAGTTAAAAGGAAATATAAATACCAAAATTCAATCCCAAGCATTAAATTCGATAGAAATAAAACTGGAAGAACTTACTCAAAAAAAAAACAAACAATACTTTAAATTGAAACTTATTCTTTGTTTCATTTCCTTTCAGAGAAAATATGAAGATTGCATACATTTTGGCAATTGTCGGTTTTTTTAATTGCCAGGCATATCTTAACGTTGAGATGATGAGGATAGACAAGAAATTATAAATCATTTAAGAAATATAGATTTTAATAATAGAAATCTCATCGAGCAAAGTAATAAACAGGTTAGATTAAACGAACAGTTTCATTTAGAACTAGGAAGTATTATAAGCCAGCTTAACATTAATCAAAATGTAACATCGTACATATTTGTATAACAATTTAACCAAAGAATTCAACGATATCAAATTAGAACACCTAAAATTAATTGAGAAACTCCAAATTGAAAGCAATATGAATCTCATTAGAACGCAAGTAGAGAAAATCAAAGAAAACATAATGCTTAGTCGGCTAGAAGTTTTAGGAAGAGATTTGCTCTCTGAAAAAGAAATAATTGACAATAACATAAACCAAGAAACGCTTAAATATCTCCGCAGCTCAGTAATTTATAAAAATAGATTTATTATTTTTATTGTTTCCATACCAACATTTTCAGAGAAAAAATATTACAAAATATACGTTCAACCAGTTCCAAATTCAGACGGTTTCCAAATTGTATTAGATAAAAAAGTTTTCATAACAGACAACAGTAAAATATATGAATATAATCAAGAAATATTATTATACGAATCTAAACTGGAAGAAACAAAGAACAAATGTATCAAAAATATATTTCACACAAATAAGTTCTGTGCTGTAGAAAAAATGGATGAAGAAGAAATTGATGTTTTTAATGACGGTTTATTAATTTTAAAAAATATGAAAAATGCTTCAATAATTCAAAACTGTAACGATATAGAGTACACTGTTTATAAAAATAGTCTAATAAGATTTTCAAATTGTTTTATTCAAATCAATAATATTAAGTTTTCAAACGAATTTTATACTTTCAAAGAATTGTTAACCTTACCAAATAATTATAAAAGTGAAAATATAACTATTAATGAAGGGGTCTTATTATTGAAAAACTTAAAACAAGAAAATTTTACAAATATAAAAAAAATCTAATATGTTAAAACGATGCAAATTGTTAATCATTCATTAAATATTCTATCATTAATTGCAATTATTTTTATAGCAATTATTGTTTTCACCTTACTTAAGAAAAACAGAATTGAAAAAGAAAAAGAAAATATCCAACTAAATGTAATACCCACAACAATTTCAACAGGGACTGTTGAAAGTAGGGAGGGAGGAGTAACAGGAAGCTCCTTCCCACCTTACAATTTTTCAAGATCAATTGCTATCTTGCATTCTTAGAAGGAATGTAATGCTTTGCATCCGATCATGTTAGCGTGCATTTGTGGGAACAGACACTACGTCAGCATTTGTGCTGTCGCATGTCGGTGTTTGTTTTCACAATCATGATTTGCCTTCATGATCGAGATGCAACCGCAAAAGCTATTCATGATATTTTTAAGAGAAAATAAAGTCAGTCTATAGATACACACCAAGAAGAAACAATCTTTTATTTCGTTCGGGACAGACATAAAACTCTGGTACAAGCAAATGCAAAAACAGAAGCATTTGGTTGGCCTCAGACATGGAACAATTCAAAACCGGGAGGCTTGCCGACGCTTTCTGAGGTCAACGCTGCGTACCCCACAGTCGGATCACTAGTGTAAAGCAGAAAAGTGGGAGAGTTGTGATCGCTTCAAGATCACTACTCGTAACGACGGAAATGGAAAAGAAGAAGAAGATGCAACAACTTTCCACATGGCCCGCTTCGCGGGGGCTCATTATTTTTACCCTTTTTCCGCAGGGTTAAGCTGCTCATGCTAAATATGAAAATAGCAATTGTTTTTCTAGCTGCAAGTTATTTGATTGAACTTAAAAAAGTTTTGTTGCTATTTTCATATTTAGCATGAGCAGCTTAACCCTGCGGAAAAAGGGTTTAAATAATGAGCCCCCGCGAAGCGGGCCATGCGGAAAGTGGTTGCATACGGAAATTAATTGCACATAAGCACCTGTCTGATGAATTTTTATACTTTTATACTTTTTTCAGTTCGATCAAATAACTTGCAGTTAGAAAAACAATTGGTTTTTTCATATTTAGCATGAGCAGCTTAACCTTGCGGAAAAAGGGTTAAAATAATGAGCCCCCGCGAAGCGGGCCATGTGGAAAGTTGTTGCATAAGGAAATTCATTGCACATAAGCACCTGTCTGATGAATTTTTATACTTTTATACTTTTTTCAGTTCGATCAAATAACTTACAGTTAGAAAAACAATTGGTTTTTTCATATTTAGCATGAGCAGCGGAAAAAGGGTTAAAATAATGAGCCCCCGCGAAGCGGGCCATGCGGAAAGTTGTTGCATACGGAAATTAACTGCACATCAGCACCTGTCTGATGAATTTTTATAATTTCACTAGTCTATTTCTTAACGTTATTGTAAATTCGTTCGTATTTCCATAATTTTTTGAAATTATTGCATAATTCAATAGTTTTACTATTTTTCAATTATCTCAAAAACTATAAGACATAGAAAAAAGTAATTTACAGCGTTTGATAAAAAATTAAATAAAGCAACTAACTACATCAAATTTCTTTTTATTTGCATTTGGAATCACGAGAAACATAATACTCAAAGTGATTTTTTCAAATTTTTTTTTTTAAATTTTGACTTTGAAGTCATTTATTTCAAAAACTATAAATTGAAATCACTTCATTTAAAATTTATTATAAGGTACAGATTTCTGGCTTTCATAAAAAGTTTAAATTGTATCTGTAAATTTTTGCGTTGTTCTACAATATTTTTTTTTAGATTTTAAGTCACTTTTTATAAAATTGCCCCTACCGCCTAAACGGGGGAGATAGACCCCCCCCTCCCAAAGTAAAAAATGCTTGTACTGAACCCCTTCGTACTCGTGCCCAAACCCAACATTTAATACCAATTTCCTAATTGAAAACGTTCAACCGAAAACACAAGCGGCAACACTAGTGTAAGTGTAGAATTATACCAAGAGGGGAAATGTTTGACAACAAAAATACTGGAGAGTGGAGACCATGTGGAAATTACTTGGAAGTTCTAGATGTAATGTCATTCATATAAATAGGCCGCCGAGGCAACCAGAAGTCCGTTTTGATTATAGAGTGATAATGTTAAGAGTGAGTTAATGTAATGATTGGTAGAGTTGAAATCGAATAAAGTAGATACTGAATAAAAGTGGAAGAATGAAATTGAAAGGTAAAGATTTATTTTTGCGAACTAAGCGCACGTAGCATTGATTGGTGTCAGAAGTGTAAATAAAACTTATTTGATAAAAAAAGACTAGTAAAGTGTGAAAAATTAAGTTACATACAGTGAAAATGGGTAAGTTGTTGGAAGAGCTCAACAGCATTGAGCTTAAAAGTGACTAAGGTAAGCGAAATCTTTCTATATCGGGGTCGAAAAATGAATTCGTCCTGCGCTTGTGCAACTATTTGGAACAGCAAAGGGAAGACGTAAGCACTTTTGTTTTTGAAACAGAAGTGGAGGAAGAGGAAGTAAGTGAAAGTGTAAATTTTTCTGGTATGATGAAGCTTTTGTTAGAACAGCGAAACGAGCAAAAGAAAGAACAGCAGAATGTTCTCGAACGACTCTAAGTGCAACAAAAGAACACCTTGAAGCTCAACGAAACGAACAAAAGAAGCTGATTGAAAAACAACGAAACGAACAAAAGAAGGAACAACAGAATATTCTCGAAAGACTTAAGGCGCAATAGAATGTTTCGGTAGGTCAGAAAAACATTCTAGAAGGCAAATTGGGCAACATTGAGAAAAATGAATATGCCCTTGACGAACGCATTGAAGGTATGGAAAAACAGCTTTTTGTTGTAGAGAATCGTTTCGAAATCGTAGAAAGCCGATGTGAAAAACAATTCTCTGTTCTGACCAAGGAATTAGACCAGATCCGGAAAATCTAAATTCGAGAATCTGCTGGAAAATTTGCAAAGAAAAAGGAGATGAAACCGCCAACATTTGATGGACAGTCTTCTTGGCCAGTATAAAAGAGACAATTTGAGGCAGTCGCAACAACAAATGGCTGGGATGACGAAGACAAGTACATTGCTCTGACTCTTGCTCTTAGAGGACCAGCAGCTGAATTATTTCAAACAGTTCCAGCTGGTAAGAGCGGCGATTTCAGTTCTCTCGTGGCAGCTATAGATAAACGCTTTGGAGATAGCCACTTGAAAGAAGTCTTCCGAGTCCAAGTCAATAACAGAGTCCAGAAATGGAGTGAAAGTCTACAGCAGCTCCAGGCAGACGTCGAAAGACTGGTTCACCTTGCATACCCGGATGCTGGAGAAGAAATCATCAACCAGCTTGCTGTTGAGTCCTTCGTGCATGCCATTTCCGATATACATCTTCAGAGGTCTGTGCGAACTGCTAGAACACGTACTCTTTCTGAAACTTTAGCATTTGCATTGACAATTGAAGCAGCAGAACAGGCTTCTCATGGAGTACATCGACTTAGAAAAGCCATAGTCGAAGAGTGCTCGTGCCAAAGAGCTGAATACAAAAGAACCAGCGGGGTGGACTAGCAAGATGTTGGAACTGCAACAAGACTGGGCGCTTACACCGTCAATGCCGACTACCACCGAATAAAACTGCTTGTCAACATTGTGGAAGCAAGAGATCCAACCCAGAGCAAGGTAACAACAACACCAGTGTTGCTTATCAATCCGTTTCCCATCAGGGAAACGAGTAAGAACCAACTTCGAGGGGCAGAGGCTGGTTTCTTGTATCGATGGCCCCAGAACCACCATCCAGGTCTCTCAGACCAAACGAGACAGCAAAAGTCGGACTGTGGAGACTTCTTTTACTGGCAGCAAACATGTGGCTACCATCGACACCGGTGCCACAGCATCCATAGTACGTCGAGACCTGGTAAAGATGACGTGGCCGTCTAAGAACCGCAACGGGAGAAGCAGCAAGAGTATACGGAGAAGTGAGTCTTAAGATCCGACTGGCCGATCTAGTGTTTACTCATCAATTCCTGGTGGCAGATGTATGTGACGAGTGCATCATTGGAATCGACTTTATGAAACAGCACGGAGCTATTTTGGACATCGGTAATCAGGTTTTAAAGTACCAAAATAAGGAGCTTCCAATGACCTATTCGAACGAAAGTACGTCGACACTGAGGACTATCATCGCGGAAGATCTGATTCTGCCTCCTTCTTCTGAAGTTTTCGTTTGGACAAAACTGGAAGGTGAGCTTGGAAGCCTTCGATACCCCATGGTGGAACCAGACCCAGAGTGTTCCTCCTTCCAAAGCGTCATCATTGGGAAAACACAACTGAGTCCGGAAAAATGTGCACTTTTCAAAATCGAAGTTAAGGATTTGGGACACATCATCTCTTCCCACGCTCCGGCAACATTCGAGCGCTTGATGGAGTGCGTTCTTCAAGGACTGACGTGGAAAGCCTGCCTAGTCTACTTGGACGATGTTATTGTTTACGGGAAAACATTTGACCAACATTGCAAGAACCTAAAAGCCTTGTTTCAGAGACTTCGCGAGGCTAATATTAAACTGAATCCGGAAAAATGTGCACTTTTCAAAACTGAAGTTAAGTATTTGGGACACATCAAGGAGTGAAGACTGATCCTGACAAAGTTGACTCCGTCAAAACTCGGCCAACACCACAGGTCAAACATAAACTCGGAAGCTTTGTTAAGTTTTGTTAAGAACTTTGCTGGAGTTGCAAAGAGTTTGCATCAGCTCACCGAAAAGGGGAAGCAGTTTAAATGGTCAGGTGAGTGTGAGAAATCTTTTCAGGAACTCAAATACCGCCTCTGTAACGCTTGTAACGAAGCATTTGTGGCTTCGTCACATGCTTGAAGTATGCAAAAGTAAATTGGTTAACACCACCCCCTAGTATCCGAAACCAAACCTATCATCCGCGCCACCAACCACCGCCAAGTCACCATACAGACAGATAGCCGAGGCACTCACCCATAATATTGTACTGAGGTATACCACAGCGTGGTAGGCTGTGCTATAGACAACAACAGCTGTGTACCAGAATGTTTTTTTTTTTTTTTTTTTTTAAGAAGAGGCTTATATGCTAATCTGGAGAACTCAGACCTAATATCCGGTCCATTGTACTACCAGAGTAGCAGCCTTCCCTTTTTTTGTGTTGCAGTAGTTGGAAATAAGTTGTTAGTAATTCCACCTATATAACCTCAAGGGCGTCATCCATATGAAACTGGGAGGCTGAAAGAAAAGAAGATGTCCAGAGCGGGATTCGAACCCACGCGTCCGGCCTATCACTAAACACTCTACCACTGCACCATGGCCGCCCTTTCAGAATACACACCGCCGAAGCAGAATACACACAGCATTGGTGATTGGCATGGGGGACATAGCGAATGGTAAGCAACAATGTACGTTGCTTAAGGGCTGCACACTACATTGTTGCAATGAACGCACATATAGTTTGGCTGTGATGAGGTAATCGCATTGTTGTTCGTGTTAAGCAGTAGCATGGTAATCTCATCGTGCATTATTTCTATATGGAGTGCACACGTTACCCAGAATGAAAACAAGTATAAATAGGGCAGCCAAATGATGGAAAATAATCAGTTTCAGGAGACCCACAAGACGTCGAAACACAAGATCAGCCGCAAACTGTCACAAAACAAACATCAAACTACCCGATGGAACACAGCTGAAGACGAAAAAAAGCATCAAATACCTTAGCATAAACTTCGAGGAAAGACTACGCTTAAACCCATATGCAACAGCAGTTCTTAAAAAGGCAAACTACGCCTTCCACCTCATGCACCCCCTAATGCGAAGAAGGAACGGACTCAGCCAGAAGACAAAGTTGCTGTTCTACAAACAGCTCCTCAGACCAATCATCACTTACTGCTTCCCTGCTTGGTTTAGTATATCCAAAACCAGCATGAAAAAACTAGGAGCATTTGAAAGGAAAATTCTGAGGATTTGCACAGGACTCAACTTTGACCGTCAACGACAGAGGTACTTCAGCAACAAAAAGCTCTACGAAGCATCAGGAGTCCTCCTTATCGACAGATTCCTTTTGAACGCTGCAAGGAAAATAACCAACAACCTGAGCAACCATCCCAATCCACTGGTGAGAAGCTTGACAAGCGAAGAGAGACATCCCGAGCCGCGATACCTAGATATGATGGCACTACTGGACGAAGAAATCATTTCAATCAATGACGAAAAGGCAATACCCTTTTACGAGGTAGCAGCCTCAGCTTACCACCGTGGCTAGAGGCCACACAAACCCCCTTCAACATAAAGACAACCGGATCTGAACAACCCGAGATTTTTTTAATAACAATATGAATATTTATTTTTTTCTTATCATAGGCAATAATTATCATTATTTTAGCAAACAACACATTATTTAAAGATAGGCCCCTTCTGTGCCAACAAAACAAAAAAGTAAATCTAAATGTAATGTAATCTTAGAACTAAGAACCAATTGTATATATACCTGTTCAATAAAAATATTTAAACAGTTAAACAGTTGGAAAATAATCAGTCCGCCGGCATCGGCCCAAGTGAGCAGCTCGCTCCCAAGTAAAGGAAAATTAGGTCCGCCGCATATGATACGAAGGTAAAGGTGTAAAGGTAATATAAAAAAAATATATTAGTTTATTAAGTATTGTGCCACAGGGGGCAGAGACTAATACCCGTAGATCTGACCGGCCAAAGCTGTTGTTTTTAACCTACCAAGGCTTTCGGGTGCTTGTTGTTCATAACCTACCAAGGCATTCGGGCGCTTGTTATTTTTAACCTACCAAGGCTTTCGGGCGCTTGTTGTTCTTAACCTACCAAGGCTTTCGGGCGCTTGTTGTTTTCAACTTACCAATGCTCTCGGGCGCTTGTTGTTTAAACCTACCAAGGCCTTCGGGCGCTTGTTGTTTTCAACCTACCAAGGCTTTCGGGCGCTTGTTGTGCATAACCTTCCAAGGGCTTCGGGTGCTTGTTGTTTTCAACCTACCAAGGCTTTCGGGCGCTTGTTGTACATAACCTACCAAGGCCTTCGGGCGCTCGTTGTTCATAACTTACCAAAGCCTTCGGGCGCTTGTTGTACATAACCTACCAAGGCTTTCGGGCGCTTGTTATTCTTAACCTAGCAAGGCCTTCGGGCGCTTGTTGCTCATAACCCACCAAGGCCTTCCGGCGCTTGTTGTTCTTAACCTACCAAGGCTTTCGGGCGCTTGTTGTTTCTAGACCACCTTAGGCGCCTTAGGGCGTTCTATGACGTGACTACATGTAGGGTGTATTGTCACGATTACCGTGCCACTGGGGGCCGAATAACTAGCCAGACCTAACCTGAACATACTTCCTTTTTCCTAGGTGACGCGACTACTAGCGTACCAACACACGAGGCTAGGTACATATCAGCCTTGCTGAGGAGTCCCGTACAGCACCTCTTATCCCAAGACAGTTCCAGTTACATCGGGAGTTCTAGTATATGAAATTGAATTGTTGTATTCTCTATTATTAAAAACTAAAACATTGTTAATTGTAATAAACCCGTAAGAGAAGTTCTAATAAAGAGAGAGCTTCAGACCTTTTGTGAATTTTCGCGTGTTTATTTCACTGACCTTGGCCAGCCGAGAGTTCTACCCCGGCTGGAAAGTAAAGCACGTCACACGCTCCAGTACTGGCACATCCAACACCTGGCAAAACATTCATCATCGACGCATATGCAAGCAACGTTGGAATCGGGGCGGTACTATCCCAAGTGCATGATGGCGAAGAGAAAATGGTGGCATATTACAGCAAGGTCCTCTCGAAGCCCGAAAGAAACTACTGCGTGACCAGAAGGGAACTGCAAGCTCTTATTTTAGCAACAAAGCACTCCCATAAGTGCATCTACGGATAGAAATTCCTTCTGCGAACAGACCATGGTACTCTGAACTGTCTGATGAACTTCAAAAATCCAGAAATCCAGATTTAACACCGTAGAGGAAAGCTGCACTCCAACGCCGACGCATTATCCCGAAGACCTTGCAAAGTGGATTGCAAGCATTGTGGCGGCAAGTAGACAAAGAAAATATTACCGCTCAGCGACTAAGAGCTGACCCAATATGCGGATGGAGCAATAAGGAAGTGAGGACCCATTCTCGCATGGAAAGAAAATGAAAAGAAACCTGAATGGGGAGACATTTCTGACAGAAGTCCAGTTCTCAAAGCGTATTGGGCACAGTGGGACTAACTCTATGTGCAAGAAGGTGTCTTCAGGCGAGGATGGGAGTCCGCTGACGGTAAATCATATGTGATGCAACTGATCGTACCGCAATCGAAAGTCAGTGAAGTTCTTCGGGAGATGAATGATGAACCTTCAGCAGGCCACCTGGGAGTTAACAAAACACTGGAGAAGGTGCGACATCGTTCTACTGGTTGCATGCTAGAGATGACGTGGAGAAGTGGTGCAGAACATGTGACAAGTGTGCCACAACCAAAGGAACTGGTAGAAAGATTCAAGGTAAGATACATCAGTATAACGTTGGATCGCCTTTTGAGAGGATTGCAGTAGATGTGACTGGGCCTTTTCCAGAGACCATTGCTGGTAACAATTACATTCTGGTTTTAATGGATTACCTTGCAAGTGCCCTGAGGCGTATGCCATCCCAAATCAAGAAGCCAAAACTGTGGACGACCATATCGTGTTTAATTGGGTGAGCAGGTTCGGCGTACCTATGGAACTCCATTCCGACCAAAGGAAGAACTTCAAGTCAAACATCTTTCAGAGAGTGTGCGGACTACTTGGTATGAATAAGACGAGGACCACACCGCTTCATCCACAATCTGATGGGATGGTTGAAAGATTCAACCAGACCTTGAAAGAACACCTCACCAAGGTCGTAGGCTACTACCAAAGAGACTGAGATAGGCACGTAGAGCCATTCGTTATGGCCTATAGAGGTGCGGTACATAGCTCGTCAGGACAAACATCATCTGAAACCCTGGTCGGGAAAACCATACGGGTGTCCAGTGAACTTAAATTTGGATGCCCTTCAGAGGAACCACAGGACACAAACGAGTATGTGGACGACCTCAAGGAGAGACTCGCTGACATCCATAAAAGAACAAGGGAACGGATGAAAGCCTACAGCGACCAGATGAAGACACGGTGCGACACAAAAGCGACAACGGCAAAATTCCAAGCAGGGGATCGTGTGTGGCTTTATAATCCTCATCGTCAAAAGGGATTGTCACCGAAATTTCAACAGAACTGGGAAGATCCTTATACTGTTGTCACAAGGATTCACGACGTGGTTTACCGCATCCAAAAAGGACTAGGAGGCAAATTAAAGTAGTTCATTGTGACTGGCTGCATCGATATAGTGGCGGGGCTGCAGGTGGAATTATTCGGGTCGAACAATCTTAAGGAGGGGGCAGTGATGAAACCTATTTTAAGCCATCTTTGACTTCACCTCAACAGGAATTAATGTTGTTGGATAATTTGACATCAACCGACCTACGGCAAGTGAGCTGTATTAAAAATTCTAAAAATCGAATTCTAGATTTGGTCTTCTCTGTAGACTCTGTTAGTACCCCGTTGTTATTGGATCTAGTTTCGGTATTATTGATCCTAGCCTTGATGAAACTTACATATATGACTATCACCCACCTGTTAATATTTTTCTTGACTTGAGTAGCGAAATCCACACTAATAGTAACTCTCATGATTGTTCCTATGTGTTTGACTACCGCAAAGCTGATTTCGATTTGCTCTGTGGTGAATTAATAATGTTTGGTATCGAAAACAAATCAGTTCTTACCAACATTAACGAAGCATTTAGCAGCTTTTATTTGATTCTCTATTGATGTATATCAATCAATTCCGAAAAAAAATTTTTAAAATTCCATCCATGGTATAATAAAGAAATAAAAATCTTAAGAAATAAAAGAAATAAAGCTTGGAACACTTATATTAAAACTCATTCCGTTTCCGACTATGAGTTTTACGTTTTTCTTTTTGAAGACTTTAAGACACTTTCATAATCTTTATTCAAATTACATTGACCGAATGAGATACTCATTTCAAAATGATCCAAACACCTTCTGGCAGTTTGTTGACATAAAGAAAAATTCAGATGGCTATCCAGCTAGTTTTGTGTATGAGAACTGTTCTTATGAGAGCATCTCTGATATTTGTAATGCATTTGCTGACAAACTTCGCAGCTCATTTTGTGATACTACTGTTGACATTGATGGTGATTGAAACCTTAAATGACGATTTTTCTTCCGGGCCGGATGGCATTCCTCCAATTGTACTAAAAAAATGTAGGTCATGCTTAGCATTCCCGTTACAATATTAATTTGTTCTTACTTTCTTTGAAATCCAGTAAATTTCCGTTACTTTGGAAAAGATCATTTATCACTCCAGTTTTTAAAAAAGGGGATAAATATTATATAAAAAACTATAGACCCATTGCCAAACTTTCTAGCATTCCTAAACTGTTTGAAAAACTAGTATGTGACCAGCTGGTTTTCAGTATAAAAAACGTTATTTGCACACAGCAACACGGTTTCGTCAAATATTGATCGACTGTCACAAACCTGCTATGCTTTCTTCAAAAATGTTCTTTAGCACTAGAAAATGGTAACGAGCTCGATTGCACCTACACGGATTTTTCTAAAGCTTTCGATCAACTTTCACACAATATTATACTGTTCAAACTAAAGGCTATGGGCTTCCCAACAGTGTTCACCGATTTAGTACTTGCTTATCTGTCTATGGGATCTTACCAAGTAAAGTTTCGTAATAACCTTTCTAACTCTTTTAAAGCTGGCTCAGGTGTACCTCAGGGAAGTCATCTAGGACCTCTTCTATTTATTTAAGCTATCAATGATGTTGTGTCTTGCATTTCCTTCAGTGAAATATTAATATTTGCTGATGATATGAAAAATTTTAAAAAGATAACTGGTTTGCTTAATCTCATCTCCAATCCGATATTAATCATTATGCAGTTTGGTGTTTCAAAAACGGGCTCAACCTAAACCCCAACAAATGCCAAAGCATGACTTTCTCTAAAATATTTTGAGTCAAGTGAAATGTTTTAAGAATCTTGTTTAAAGACCCGTATGTTACCCTTGCTCTTTACAATTGTTTAGTACGACCTCAGCTAGAGTATGCTCCTCAAGTGTGGTCCCCTTTTTATGAAATATACAACACAAGATAAGAATGAGTTCAACATAAATTCATAAGATTCGCTCTTAAAAGGCTTCCGTGGGAGAACCCTTACGATTTACCACCATATGAGCACAGAATCCAATTATTACATATGCAACTTCTTTCTCAAAGACGTACCATTAACGATCTGGTGTTTTTTCATCAACTTATTACCGGACATATCGATGCACCTGAGCTACTTTCTTGTGTTGAATTAAACTTTCGTGGCGGATCTTACCACCTGCGCAACTAAGTTTTAATACACTGCCCTTACCATAGAACGAATTATGGCATGAATGAGCCATTGATTTGACTATTTAATCTTAACTCATGTTTAACTGATTTTAACTTAAGTAAATCTAGTTTAAAAAATTTATTAAAAACCAGTTCTCCACTTTCTTAAGTTTAGTTTGCATGTTTGCATTTTTCAATTTATTAGTTATCACATTTTGTATGTCTTGTTTGTTAAAATAATGTAATTTATTTAAGATAATTTTGTAATTTATATTTGAAATTTTTTGCTATAATGTTTTTTTTTTTACTATCCTTACGTTCTCTATTTGCTGGTGTAGGTGTTATACTAACTAACTACTAACACTTGCTTTCATGATGAAGAGCGTATATAAGTGTGTACACATGAACTTGTTCTAAGCTCAGTTCTACTTAGTCTCTGAAATGCAAATGCAAACAAAAAATGCAAGAAAACCGAAGATTCCCACAGGAACGGGGCTGGGAAAGGAAACTAAGGTTAGGTTAGGTTAGGTTGAATGGGGGATGCAGCCACAAGTGGCAACACCTCACTTGGATCTCAAGGATCCATTGTGCTCCCCGGGAAATCAGAAGATGAGGAAATGGGAGGATTGGAGAGGTAGATGGTTATTGTGGTAGGGAACTCCCACTGAACCACTTGGAGCCCTGAATAAATTTCCGGACGTTGCTTAGTGGGAGATTAGAGATGTCGCCCAGTTCGTCGAAAAAGTATTCTCCGAGGGCTTTTTTCCGAGTGTGGGCCAAGCTTGGACACTCACAGAGGATGTGGAATGATCCCTCCTCTACCTCCTCGTCTTGGCATTCTCTACATAAGTCGGATGTGCTAATGCCCATTCTCATCATTTGGGTACCCAACCAGTTGTGTCCCGTGAGAATGCCAATCAACAGAGAGAGCCGAGGTCTGCTTAGCTGGAGTAGAAATTCTGTTTTTTTCTTGGAAATATCTGGCCAAAGGTTTCTAGAGACTCGGCATGTTTCTAAAGATGACCACCTGTCATTGGCGGTTTTTAGAAAATTGTGTTTGATTCTTTTTTTTTCTAGCTCAAGTGGCCTTAGAATTGAGGTTTTCGTTTCGCTGGATTCGAGTGCTGACCCGATTTTAGCCAGCTTATCCACCATTTCATTACCGATTATGTCACGATGATCTTCATTAAGGCAGTAGCCGAACGAGCAGCGCAGCAGGTACCCAGTGTGGAGGAGCGTGGGTTCAACTCCCAGCCGGGCCCACCAATTTTTATTCTTGTTTTGAAGCAAATAGCTCAAATTAAGTAGAAAATCCATAAAGAAGGCGAATAAAAGCGACACAGTCGTCTGTGATGGACCATACCGGTCCATCAACAACAAAAAAAGTGTTGGATGAAAATCCAACACTTAAAACAACAACAACAACTAGCAAAGCAGCGGCAACAACCGCAATGCAAATTGCGGTGCCAGCAACAGCAGCAACAACAACTGCAAAGAAGAGGCGGCGCATAAAAGCCAAGCCGAATTTGGTGTCCCGTAAACAAAAAACATCAAAAGATAATGAGGTCGACGATGACGAGATGTCGACCAGCAGTGATAGCATCGAAAGCCTAAATTCGACATACGAATACGAGTCCAACGGTGGCAAGGGCCGCTACACCGGTAGTGGAAACTCGTTCGCTGCATTGGCAGATGACGGGGACGGTGTGGACGAAAGGCTGATGAATGACAAAGACAATGACGACGACAAGAAACTAAATGCATTATCCAATATATTAGAGAAGCTGTACAAAGAGATTGAAGAGATTAAATCCAGACAAGTTACAAGCAACAAAAAGTCTGTGTAAGTCCGCCATAGGCGATAAATTTGTAATTAAACGATTAGGACAAGAGCGACATGCGATCCAATGTGAAAACATTGGTGACCATAAGATCGTTCGGGCGCTGTTGCAAACAACTGCCACCGAACATTTTACTTTTACTCCCAAAGAGGAGAAGCCGAAAACCATGCTCTTGAAAGGGGTAGAGCCTACCTCTGACCCAGAGGAGCTCTTAGCGGAACTCCGCAGATTGGCGAGCGACGATCTCGATTTTATCGGGGTCAAGTCGTTCACCACGGCTGAGGCTAGACGGGAGAGGCGGCTATTGCCGATGTTCCTCGTCACCCTATCACCCAGTAGCCGTCTGGAGAGTCTGAGGAAAATCTCAGTCCTAGACTACCAGATGGTAAGATGGGAAAAAATAAAGAGGCACGGAGACATTTTACAATGTCTTCTTTGCCAAAGGTTCGGGCACGCCGCATTCAACTGCCAATTGCAGTCGAGGTGCGTGAAGTGTGGAGAGAACCACAAAGAAAAAGAGTGCAAGCTCGGTGAGGAAAGGGTCGAAGATAAGACCCAATTGAAATGTGTTCTCTGTGGTGGAGATGGACACCCTGCTAACTATCGGGGATGTCCTCGATACCAGGTTATCAAAAAATTATTAAAAGCTGCTCCAACAGTAACCAAGGACGAAGGAAGGCTTACAACCAGACCAATTCCAAGGGCCGTCGTACCCCAAGTTTCCTACGCCCAAATGGCGGGTGGAGCTGGGAAAACGGTACGACCTCCCCAGAAAGCGGCCGCACAGCCATCTGTGTCAAAGGCAGCTACATGGGAGTCAGAGGTGATGGTCGCTCTGCGTGTCATTCAGGCACAAATGAGTGAGCTATCACGGCAAATAAGTGAGCAGGCGCGTAGGGTGGACTTGATCTACCGTGCAGTGCCGTCGCTTGCGCACTTTTTAGGTTAACGGGCGCGCTGCCGGAGAGGCCTTTTTAGATCCTAGCCGTAAATGTGAATTCGCTAGTTAGGGTAGAACGACGAGCCAACTTCTTTGAGTTGTTAAAAGACCAACGTCCTGATGTATGTATGGTTAGCGAAACTTGGCTAAACCAGCATCACAATTTGACGAATAATAATTACAATATCGTAAGGAGGGACCGACCCAACTCGACTTTCGCGGGTGGGGTTGCGATCTTCATACGTAAGGGCATTGTTTTATTTATTTGTATTGACTACAGTTTAAAAACTAACAGTCTTGGTTAAACTTAAACTAAATAAATGAAATTTAATTTGAAATAATTTAACAAATGTAATTTTGTTAGATCACTAG
Source organism: Melanostoma mellinum (assembly GCA_914767635.1). Taxonomy (NCBI): domain Eukaryota; kingdom Metazoa; phylum Arthropoda; class Insecta; order Diptera; family Syrphidae; genus Melanostoma; species Melanostoma mellinum. Next base: position 111,089,628 of record OU612058.1, on the reverse strand, counting down.
TTGAAACATCACAAACAGAATAGTAATCATTAAAAAATCTGCAGCATCTTTTCAGGGGCTCGTTGGCTAAATAATTATATCTCTGGAAGCTGACGTGTAAAGGTGTATAGTTTCGAGTCCGACGGGCAGGTACGTTAAATTTGATTAGGGAAAGTAAATATGGTGACGATATTTCTCCATTGATGATTTTTAACGTTGTTAAGTAATTGAAAACCTTCCTCCTGTCTTCTAGTGTGTTCATTTGTAATAACAACAACCTATGACGATATGGTGGAAGCAAAAAGCGATCATTCCAGTTTAAATCGCGAAGTGCAAATAGTAGAAACTATTTCTGGACTGATTCTATCCTTTGAATATGGGTAGCATATGTAGGTGATCAAATTTGACAAGCGAACTCTAAGCAGCTTCGTACGAGTCTAACATAAAGAGACTTTGTAACATATGGGTCGTTACGTTCTTTCGACCAACGCTTTATCATCCCCAGTCTTGATTTTGCTTTGTTGACTACGTAGTCAATATGGTCATTGAAAGTAAGCTTTCGATCAAAGAGCACTCCGAGATCATTGAACTTTTCGCATCGTTCAAGTAACTGCCCGTTCAACACAAAATACACTTGGTGATCCAAAGATTTACGAGAGAAAGTCATAATCTTGCACTTTGAATTGTTCAGTGATAATTTATTAATCGCAGTCCATTTCAGAAGAGCATCGAAGTCGTTTTGTAAGTACGAAGAATCCGTAGGGTTTGAATACGATAAAAATATCTTGGCATCGTCGGCGTAGAGGAGAATCTTTGAGTGATGGAGCACATCAGGCAAGTCATTTATGTATAATAAAAAAAGGAGAGGTCCAAAATGACTTCCTTGTGGTACACTTGATGTAACATCTATCGCTGTTGAAAAACATGTTTTAAATTTTACGTATTGGGTTCGACCATTCAAGTATGAAAAAAACCATTTTTGAAGAGAACCAACACAGCCATGTTGATCCAACTTTTTTATCAGTATACGATGATTCAGTTGATCAAATGCCTTTGAGAAATCAAAGTAACCAACATCAGTTTGTTGGTCATTCGCGAAGCCTTAAGAGATGTTTGATGTTAGTTTCATTAAATTTGAAACAATGGATCTTCCACCGAAAAACCCATGTTGATGTGGTGAAATATATGGTCTTAAATTAAAAAACATAAAGTTTACCATGAGTGATTCAAAAAGCTTTGGAATACAGCTCAGTTTTGCAATCCCCCTATAGTTGGAAGCAATAGATCGAGATCCAGATTTGTAAAGGGGTAAAATGAATGATTTCTTCCAAATATCGGGATAAATTGAATCATGCATGGACTTGTTGAAAAGAGAGCATAAGACTCCACACAAAGATTTGGAACATCTTCGTAGTATGCAACCAGGAATTTCATCAAAGCCAGGTAAAAAAGAGTCTTTGACTTTCCGACAAGCAGCTTCTACATCACTTTCAATAAAAGACGGAGCTTTTAAAATATTTGTGTTGATTGTTGTCAGGAAAATATCATCTTCATTATCCTCACTGGATTTGTAAACTGTTTTAAAATATTCTGCAAACGTGTTGCAAATCTCGGAGTCACTCGTGGATAATTTGTTTTCATGAGAGAGGGAAGAAGGATCTGATGTCTGCTTTCGTTTCCTTTTAATAAAGTTCCAGAACAATGAGGGATTCGTTTTTAAATTAGATTTAACCGTGCAGATATACCTTTCATAGGCAATCGATGTTTTTCTTGCCAACTCTTTCCTGGCTACTGTGAAGCTATTGTAAGTATTTATACAGAATCTCCTTTTCAATTTTTTATGTAGAGAGGTTTTATAGTTTTTTAGTTTCCGCAATTCAGCTCCGAACCACGGGCTAAAAGAGTATCTTTTCGGTCTAATCCGCTTTTGTGGAATGTGTAAAGCAAAACACTCGAACAAGGTTGAATAAAAGGTATCCACCATGGATTTTAAGTCCATATTTTGGAATTTAACGTTCCAGTCTATGTCAGAAAGTGTATTGTCTAACCCAGTGAAGTCAGCTGATTTAAAATCAAATATAAGTTTAAAATTGTTAGTTGTGAAGTCATGCTTAGGAGCTGATATTTCGAACTGAAACTCGAGGGCTGGATGGTATTTAACTTCATTTAGAATTGGATCAGCTCGGTGGACAAGAAGTCCATTTGGATCATCACATAAAATAAGATCCAGGTTTCTTTGAAGTTCGTTCCGAATTCCACTAAACTGAAACAAAGGGAGGGTTGCTACTTTGTTCATAAAGTCGACATAAATTGAGATTAACGAAGTTGGTAAAAAGTAATTTATATTTTCGTCTCCATTTTTCGTCCAGGAGATCTCTGGCATATTGAAATCACCACAAATGATAAATTTATCACATGACTTCGCATGATCCATCACATTTGCAATATTGTTGAAACAGGATTCGTACAATAAAGGATCGGATCTCGGTGGAATATAAACGTTGAATAAATATGCATTGATGGATTTGAGATCAACTTCGACACAAACCATCTCAACATTTAAGTCACGCAGCTTGATGTATTTAGCTTCTAGATTAGATCTGAGCGCTATTAAAACCCCACCACCTGATTTCTTATTGCTACTTTCTAACGAACGATCCACTCTGAAAATTTTGTACTCATCATTCATCACTTCAGAGCTAAGAACCGTTGAGTCCAGATTAGTTTCAGTGAAAAATATTATATCATAATCCAAAGAAAAACTTAATGTATGCAAAGAAATTAATTTAGTTTTCAATCCTTCAACATTTTGATAGTAGCAATAGAGATGATTTTTGTTAGTGTTCTGCGATTTCACGCTTTCTGGAACGAAAAAACTCATGAACGACTGTGTGCAAAGGCCACAATTTATTATTATTTAGAAGTTTGAAGAGCTCCAAATCTCTACCAACTTTGACTTCAAATGATGAATAGTCCTTTTGATGAGCCATTGCAAACTTTCTAATATTTAGACAATTAAGGTCGTGGGACGGAAATTTTTTGAATATATAATTCTGGATCATACTTTCGGTAGTATTGGGCGAAAGACGAGAAAGGAAAAGACTCTTGACAGGAGGTAATGCTACAAGCTCTTCAACAGCATTCGATCCGGTATCAATCCCAACAGTGAAGTCCACTCCCTGGTCAGAAATCCCCTCATCCATAACGGAAGCTATTGGGGAACCTGGAGTCCCGGTAATGGAAACTCCGTTGGATCGATTGGGAAATCGACTAGTCTCTTGAGAAGAAGAAGATGCTATTACCGTTTCGGGTTTTTTAGCGGAACCTGAGCGTAGTTTTCTATTAGACTGCTGTTGCATTGCAGAAGTAATAGACATTTGTTTTTGTTGATTTTCAGAACTTTCTTGCCTTTTTTGTTGTTGTTGGGGCTTTTCTTTAATCTGTAGCTGATTTGTTACCAGGTTTTGGTTTGGTTTTAAGTGTTGCTGCGGTTGAGTTTGATTCAGAGATTCCCGTTCAATTGGTTTGGGTGTAGGAGTCAGCATTATTAAAGGCTGTTGCTGTTGTTTTTGTTGTGAAACATTCAATGGCAGAATTGTACTCTCAATACTATCAAAAGCACAAGTCATTTGAGTTGGTATTTCAAAATCAAAAGTAGCTTGCAATTCTGAAAAGATCGTTGAAACATTTTTGAAGAGCTTTTGCAGTTTAATAATTTTCCAATATAAATAATCAACTGAGAGTTTTTCATGTTTAGTACAGTAAAAACGTAAACCAGAAACTGATATAAACTTGTCAGCGTCTTTGCCTTTAATTCCAATGCATTTAGCATGGAATGACTGCAAGCACACTGCGCAGGAAACAGTTACATCATTGGATTCAGTTTTACAAATCATGCAGCAATCCATGTTTTTTTTTCCACAATTATATAATGACGGCGTTTTACGTGAGCTACACAAAGATATAATATTTTGGTACTTAAAAATTTTAAGGGTATCTGGCAACCATAAAATTAAGTGTCAAATAAAGATAATTGGTTATTTTCATAAAATATCAAATAACTCTACTTATATTGACTTTACAAATGTTTTTTACCACTTTTCTGAAAGCACTCGCCACTACCGATGCGAATATTATGTCTTAAGACAGAATGCAAAAAGGATACAGAAGATAAACTTTATACACTGTTTATATGGGGGTAACAGGACTGTTTACTTCTTACCGAATTTGTTTTATACAAAAGTTCAAAAATGCACTAAAAAGTTAGTTAACACAGCGAAATTTCACTATTTTAATACACAATTAACTTGATTAGAGTTTTTAAAATATGTTTTGTATTATTTTAGACCGTATAGGAGAGATTAAATAGCAAAATTGATGGAGCGAAAGAAATACACTTGTTGATACACACAAGGTTGCCAACTGAGTTCATAAGTAATATATAGTGAGTTCATAAAGTAATATATAGTGGTGAAGTACGCCGATTCCAGTTGCTTGAAGCGTGTATCGTATGCATCCCTCTCCAACAGGGGAGGCGGTTGTATGTGGTCGCGATCTATGCGCCGGAGGCTTCTCAAAATTCATGTTTTATAACAGAGCTCGAAACATTTTTTCGATGTCTGAAACTGAATTCGGATGAAAACTATTTCCTTTTGGCCGGTGATTACAATGCTAAACACCAAGATTGGGGAAATCAATTAGCCAATCCAAGGGGGACCCAGCTATTCAATTGGCTGGGGCTCCACAGCATTGAGTGTAAAGTCGATCTGCTGGCTACTGACAGGCCTTCATATCCTCGAAGTGGCTCTTATTTGGATCTATTGCTTTTAGACTCAAGACTGAAACTGACCGACGACATTCTTCGACGGACGAAAAATTGTTTGACGACGGTTGAGTACGACAGTGACCACTGTGGACTTGCCGCCGTCATACTGCTTCCGAACGACCTTGTGGAACTGGAGGAGTACGTGCCGACGCACTCTAACATCTACGGTAAGACACGTTGGCCGCACTTTTCCGGTGCCGTCTCAAGGGAACTTCGTTCGAACGGTATTGCGCCACCATGCAACAGGAATCTGTCGAACGTTGAGATCGATGGATACCTGCAACGTATGGAGGATGCAATCCGTAGTACAATGGACAGGACAATTCCTAAATATAGGCAACATGACTCTACAAACATGTACAGAAACGCGACAATAGACGCACTTTACAAACAAAAAAGTAGACTCCTGTCAATACTCAAACTCTTGCTCAGGAGGTTTACTGACCGACACGATTTGGAGATTAGAACTCTGAGGTCACAGATCAAAAATCTCCAACAACTTATTAAAGAAAACTATAGAATTTCCATTTCATGTTTCTGCAACAATAAAATTCGGGCTGTGCAGTCCAACAACCTGAGTATGTTTCCGGAAATAAACAAAATCTTTAGGAGAAAAGATCAAAATGACCTTCAGGGTATTAAACTCCAAAGGACGACAGAGAACAAAAACTTACTTATGACAATAGGGATAGATCCGGATGAGGCCATTTTGGATGATGACCACTTTATAGTGGAAGATGCTCAGGAGAAGGTAGAGACCGTGGGTGCTGTTTTCGGGCGAGTATATAAGGTGAATGAGTGCATTCGGCCGAATTACGACCTTGAGAACAGAGCCTTCGTTGGACACTTCTATCTTAGAGACGAGATCTTGCGTTGGCGATCCGAGAATCCTGGTTTCAATAGGTTCAATGACGACCGACTTGCAAATGCAGTCATCGCCCAGCGAAACGGGGATAACACCCTGTTCGTTTCTAAGATAGACCTTTTGGACATCTTTCACAAAATAAAGAAAAAGAAGTCAGCAGGAGTGCTGCGAAACCTCCCTTCGGAAGCGGTGGACATATACACCACGTTGTTCAACAATGCGCTGAATAATGCATATTATCCAGTGCGTTGGAAGACGGCAGTGGTCCATCCTCTCCTTAAAAAAGGTAAGGATGGTTCCAATCCAGCAAATCTCCGGTCAATTAGTCTTCTTCCGAGTATCAGCAAAGTATTCGAGAAAGTTCTCAATAGAGCACTGTCCACATGGGCTGAGGAAAAAAATATTACTCCCGAAAATCAGTTCGGTTTTAAGGCGGGTCATGATACCATACATGCCGCGTCTAAACTAGTAGGCCAATGATTGTCTATGGGTGCCTGCGTACCTGTCTTGGATTGCACAGAACACCAGAGTCGGAGTCAGAAAATATTACCCTAATGAGGTCCTTTACAACGGGGCTCAAATAAGCAGGATCGACAACTTCATTATAAAACTGACTCGTGGTCACACTGCAAGAGCGATGACCTCGACCAATGGCCTGATTTTTGGGGTTTATTACCCCAACTTAGAATATATGGAGAGAACACGTTTCAGTGGATTTGTCCCACCGGAGGCTTTCCTCTATTTTGACATGATAGGTTTGATACAGGACAGATCGGCGGTTCCGTTGATCTACCACGTCTGCTGTAAGTCCGTGGAACGACGGCTCCTTTATGGCCGGGACGTCGCCGCAGTAGGCGGAGAAGCTGAAGAGCTCCTCCGGTTCAGTAGGGCGGTATCAGATCGCGATCGACGGGACGTTGTTAAGACGTCAGAACAGTTCTGGTGGGTGTCTGAGCAACAGACAGAAAATAATACCGATAGCGAGTCGCCAATGGCTGGCTTGCACAGGCTTAGTGTGTAAGACTTAGGGTGTAGGGGGTAGACACAGTGGCAACCAAAAAAATTTAAAAAACGTAACAAAAAAAAACCAAAAAACAAAAATTTTAAAAATACAAAAATACAAAAAAAAAAAAAAATTAAAAAATTAAGCTGCGTCGAAAATCAAAAAAAAAATTGTATAAGATCAAAATCAAAAAAAAAAAATGTTAAAACTTATTGTTGCGTCCCAAAATCCAAAAAAAATAGAAAAACTTACAAAAACCAAAAAAAAAAAAATTATAAAACACAAAAAAAAAAAACTAAAAAAAAAAAAAAAAAAAAAAAAAAAGCTATTGTGGATGCTCTAGTTTTAAGTAGTTTTTAAGTAGTTTTAATTAGTTTTAAGTAGTTTTAATTAGTTTTAAGTAGTTTTAATTAGTCTAAGTAATTTTAAGAAAAACATAAAAAAGGATCGAAAAAGCTAAGTTTTTTAAAATTTTCTTAGCCTTAATACTAGTTAAAGTTAGAAATAGATATTAGATCATTAGGCCAAAAGGCATTAGGAATAAGTTATTGTATAACTTAGAGTAGAGCCTAGGGTCAGTAAGTTAATTAAGTTATTAAATAAGCTAGTTTAATCATTTTTGTTAGCAAATAAGTAGTTTTAAGAAAGAATGAATAAAAATTAATTTAAAACTGAAAAAACTATGTCACGATGTCCTGGAACCCAGGTTAAACTTACTGTGTTTGTTTCGCTGAGCAGTCTTGGGTTACAGCGACAGTTGTCTACTAGTCTGGATTTTGTGATAATGGATGAGATAGCTTTAATGGCCGCTTGACTGTCTATAAAGAAGTCAATATTTTTGTTGATCAGGTTTTGCGTAGCTAGGTGCTTCGCGGCTTCGCACACTGCGAGTACTTCTGGCTGAAAGACACTGCAGAAGTTGGGAAGCTTTATTGATCTATTCATGGTGAGGTATTCTCTTGTCGGAAAGACTTTTAGGGCCACTGGATTGAAGTCAATATGCGGGGGGGGGGGGGGTATAGTCTGTGTGAATGTCTATATCTGTATGGTTCATGATGGTTCTATGGCCTGATATGCCTGTTTTATAATTGTTGCATTGTTTGAGTCGCAGTGCGCGACTAAGGAAACTTAAAAACTACTGGACAGATTTCAAAAATTCTTTCGTCATTGGGATACCACATAATCCCAAAGTAAAATCGATTGTTTTTTCATCCCCAAGTTCCCACTTAGGTGGAAAAAACACTGACAATGGCTTTGTCAACCGACAAGAGTCGGTTCCCATTAGAACAACGTAAATAAATCGGAATGAGCGCTGTTAGTGACAAGATGGGGGACCATCCTGTACTTCTGCGTGCTGTTGTCATGTGTTATTCGTTCTATGTAGTATTTGTGTAGTTAGTCTTGTGGTTTATCAGCCAAATGGTCTTTGTCGCCCGGCTGCAACCCCCCTACTCCTCAGATTTATGTGTGGAGTAGGTTTCATGTAAGTGGAAAAACGAGAACTTACTTACTTACTTAGGTGGGCATTACAGTTCGGGGTGAACCTGGGCCGCAACCAACAACCTTCTATAACGACTTCGATTTCGGACGAGCTCTCTCCAGTTTCGCACTCCAAGTCGGTTGAGGTCTTCATCCACTTGATTGCACCACCTAGGTTAGGTTAGATTGAATGGGCTGACGGTTGATCTTATAACCGTCACACTTAGATCAATGTAGATCCACTGTGATACCCTGGAGTTTTGTAACGTCCTAGAAACCTATGAGTTTATGTCTGGTCAGTTTTAAACCATTTTGTGGCCTCAGTGAAGTTTAACAGGCTTCTTTTTGAAGTGTCTGATAATAATTCTTCTTATTCATTGAAAAAGTAACTGCCTAGAAGTTTTTTCCTAATGCGGCAGATTGCTGGACATGGACAAAGGAAGTGAGTTGTATCCTCATGTTCATCTTCGTCATTGCATCCTCTGCACAGGTCATCGGTGCAAAGACCCATTTTTGTGATAACCTAGTAGGTTATGTCCAGTTATGATACTGATAAGCATTCGCAATGAAAGTCTATTCAATTATAGCAGGTTTTCAGATTCTTTCTTATCATATTTCGGCCATAGTTTCCTGGAAGTAACAGAGAAATCTAGGCATTCCCATCTTTCATTGGATTTTCGCATTATTTTGCTACCAATGATCTGTTTCATTTCACAGGGTGGAATCCTGATTCATTGATCAATGAGAGAAAATTCAAGTGCTGATCCTTTCCTCGCTAGTTCGTCCGCTTTTTCGTTTCCCGATATACCACTATATGACCAGCAACATAGCAGAGTCTAACGCTATGCTGTGTGCCAAGAACCCTTAGCTCTTCGCGACAGCAAGAAACAAGCTTTGATTTGACAAGAGTGGCAGAAATCGCTTTTATTGCTGCTTGGCTATCAATGAAAAAAGTGATATCAGCATGTGATAGTGTCATCATGGACACCTGTTTTGCAGCGTTTGTAACTGCCAAGATCTCGGCTTGGAAGACGCTGCTGTGATTTGGAAGTCTGAATGAACTTGCTAGGTTTAGGCTTTCTGAAAAGAAACCTGCCCCTGTTCCAACTTCCATTTTAGAACCGTCGGTATAGATTGATATAGACGATAGACGTCTCGTTCATGTAAGGTGTTTCATTCTCCCAATCCTGTTTATTGGGGAAGCTGGTTGTGAAGGATTTTTTAAAGTCCAGGTATGGAGTTAGGTAATCCGTGCAGATATTATTATCTGCGTATCGTGATAAAATTTGTGCGTGCCCTGTGTGGGTGGTTTTCCAGACATTACACTTGTTTAGTCTTAGTGCACTATTTGCTGCCGCTTCTTGAACATAGGGATCAAGAGGTGTTAGATTGAGGATTACTTCCCAGCTCGCGGTTGGTGTAGTTCTCATTGCACCAGTTACGCAAATACAAGCTGATCTTTGTACTTTGGTTAGGGTTTTTAAATGCGTGAATTTTTCCAGCGCCTTCCACCAGACCAAATTGCCATAAGATAGGATAGGTCTAACAATTGCAGTTTACATCCACAGGATGATTTTGGGATTTGGTCCCCAGTTTTTGCCAAAAATCCTGTTGCACGAGTACAGTGCTATCATAGATTTTTTGTGTCTTTCTTGTATATTGCTGCCCCAATTTAGTTTTTTGTCTAAGATCACTCCCAAGTATCTGGCTTGGTCAGAGATCTTAAGAGGGTTCTCATTTAGTGTAGGTAACTCAAGAGTATGTATTTTTCTTCTATTTGTAAAGAGTACCAGCTCTGTTTTGAGGGGGTAAACTGTAAGGCCGCACCTTTTTGTCCAAGCGCTTACCTTGGGGGAAAGGGACAAAATCCCGAATTCCAAAATCCCGATGGACAAAATCCCGACACAACTTAGAATAATTTTCGCAAAAAATTGAACTGGACAAAATCCCGACTTTTCATCTCTGATACTTTCGGGATTTTCGTGTTTCGCTCCTTTCCAGTTGCCCGATAGTACTTTTAAGCTTGTTAAGAGTAGTATTGAATACTTTTCAGATTGGGAGCGTTTTCTCTGAGGATTTTGATATGAATTGAAGGAAGGTGGTAAAGGACTAGCTTACTAACAGGACGCAGAGCGTTTTGAGAAATAGCTTACCAACAGGCAGGGAGCGTTTGAATAAAAAAATTTTTTTTAATCAATTTTAAGAAATAATTGAGAAATATCTATTTTTTAGCTTATTGATAGGCAGGGAGCGTTTTTATTGGAGAGCATGAAAAATTAACAAAAATCCTATACTTCTTTAAAAAAATTTTAATAGCTCTGAAAAGAGCAGGGAGCGAGTGAATGCCAATAGCTTAACTGTACTGTTAAGCGAGTCAGAAAACATTCTCTGACTAGCTTAGCAGCAACAGCTACCTACCGGCAACCACTACCAGCCAATCAAAATCAATTTTATATCTCCATACAAAGTTCTTATAAGAACTTTTCACTGCCAGGATACGACCTACAGTGCTGCCAGAAATAATTTTTTTAAATCGGGAGATTTCCTCTTTGAAAATCGGTGTAAATCGTATTGTACTATACTGCACTAATTTTTAGTTTTTTTTTTTAATATCATTTCTTATTTAATTTTTTTTAAATTTTCAACTCATACTACACCTGTCAACAGCATTTTTGCGCATGGGTTTAACCTAATGTATTATGAATATACATATAAGCAAATCCGTATAAAAAAGTTGCGATTACAGAGTAATTTTTTCATGCAGAAATATTGAAGCATAAGCCGGCAACAGAGCTTCCTTCAGAACGTCTTGAGAAAAAAACCTTTGTGGTGTTTTTGGTTCAAAGATAGGATACAAAGTGTTGGAAGAAAAGTTAATGTGTTTTATAGGGACGCTTTGTGTGATAATTAAAGCTACTGGTTTTTCTATGTTCCTTCCAACAAGGATGTTTAAGATCTCCCGCAAACTGCAGACTTTAATTAATTGGCCCATAACTCGATTGGATTGGTTATATGCGCGTTCACCGCGTCAACTTTGGATTGGTTATGAGTGCTCGAGCCAATAATTTAGTTGGAAGGCAATCGTTAGTCCCACAAAACTTACACCGGTCAACAAAAAAAAAAAGTTATGCTGAACACCGCAAATTGTTTTTTTTCTCAAGACGTTCTGGGGGAAGCTCTGTTACCGGCTTATGCTTCAATATTTCTGTATCAAAAAACTATCTACCTGTTATTGTCCAAAGTACATATTATGCTCAATAGTGAATATGAATATGATCAGGCTTACTTACACATTTTCTTCAAATACTTATTCCATTGTTTTTAGTAAATTTGATTTCGCACAACGATTTCAAAAGAGATTCACACAAAAACACAAAAACGGAAGTTATTGAATGTTTTTCCAGAATAAAGAAATTGCGAGTGTATGCATTCGTCGCGTCGGCACCTGAATCGTATTTAAAACGGTTCTAACGCAAGCCAAATGAGTGAAAAGGAAAGCTTTGAAACAAAATCCTGTATTTTTGTTCAACCTCCATATTCAAACAACATTAGGACTAACTTTCTGTCCCCTGTAATGGCTGCTTTTTCTATTATAAAAAAGAGAACACCGATCTTATGTTGGTATTTGGCAAATTTCAAATGGGATTTTTTAATAAGGCACTGCCAGATTATGAAAGAAATATAGGTACCTAGGTCTCCGTTCCTTTTTTCATCTATTGAAAATCGGGAGAAAAGTCTGATTTCGTTTCAAAAATCGGTGCATCGTATTTAGTTTTAAAATTCGGGAGATTTACGATAAATCGGTGTTTCTGGCAGCCCTGACGACCTACCTGGTCGGAGTTCTGACAAGAACTGAATTTTCCTGTATGTGACAGTGACCATTTCTTTTATACTTTTAATTGGTAGGGGTGTGGCCTAAAATAATGCACTTTTATATGGTACCTGTTGATTCTCATAACTTCGTGTGACATTTAATACATGAGAGCATTTGTACGTGGAAGAATAAGGTGCATTTTTTAAGAAAATGCAGAGAGTGACTTGGGTCACTTTGAAATGCTATTGTAAGCGTTCTACACGCTCAAATCGCATGGGAAATGATAGATAATATCTTCAAGAATTTAAATTTGGGGGGAAAAAAATAATAATAAATAAAAAAAAAAAATGCAAAATTTGTATGGACTTTTCTGAGCTGAAAAAACTTTTTTGTTTTTCGACTTTTTTCGACCGGAGAGCGTTTAAACGCTTTGAAATGGCAATCGAGCAGCGTAATAGCTTCAAATTCGCGCGAATTTGGAGCTATTATTTTCAAAAACTCGAAAAAAAAATTTTTTTTTTGAATTTTGGTTTACACTGCTTGATTGCCATTTCAAAGCGTTTAAACGCTTTCCGGCCGAAAAAAGTCAAAAAACAAAAAAGTTCAGAAACTCAGAAAAGTCCATACAAATTATGCATTTTTTTTTTATTATTTTTTTTTCCCCAAAATTAAATTCTTGAAGATTTTATCTATACGCTTACAATAGAATTTCAAAGTGACGCAAGTTATGTATAACTCTAACATAGAAGACCCTCCAGAAGTAGATAACAAGGAAGCGTACATTCGTCACTTGTCTTAAAGGCAATAGATTGTACTTAGCTATTTCTGTCAAATAACTTAACCCGATCTGTTTGTTTGATCTTGTACTATATATTGTATTTATTTAAGTTATTGATACGAAATAAAGAAGAAATAAAAAAAAAAAAAAGCATCCTCAGTGGAGCTTCCGCTCTTTGTTTTCAAAACATAAAAATAAAACTTATCTTGTATTTTTGATGCCACTCAAGTTCCCTTATGGAACTTAGTGGTATACTCATGAACTAAAATAAACAATGATCGTTGCCATTGTGCAACGATCAGCAAATTGAAATATAAACATACTCAATCAGCATATCGAAATATAAACATTTTTAAAAATTAAACTCGCCAGTCACTTCCTACATTTTCTTAAAAATGCATTTTATTTTTCTACGTACAAAATGCTCTCATGTATTAAATGCCACTCGAAGTCATGAGAATCAACAGGTACCGTATAAAAATGCATTATTATAAGCCACACCCCTTCCAATGCATGAAAAAATTTTGTATGCTATCTGTTGCTTCTCATCGTTTTGAGGGACTATGCTAAATAGTACTAGAAAATTGCCGCCAGTGCGGTCTTATTTTATGAAAAAGGTACTAAAACTTAGTTCTTGTTGATTCTCATCGTTTGATATAATAAAATCATATGGAAAACATAAGGTAGTGTAAATTATAGTACTTTTCGGGATTTTGGGATTCGGGATTTTGGGACTCAGTATTTTGGGAGTCGGGATTTTGGGATTCAGGATTTTGGGATTCTGGATTGTGGGATTCAGGATTTTGGGATTCAGGATATCGACCCCAACCCGTTTCTACTTCACTATTCTCGATAGGGCTGCATCCAGAGAAGTGCGAATCGAACAGATGTTCCAGACTCTCGACTGGTGATTCGGTCCAGTGGTTATCCGGTCTCTTCAGAGAACCCAGAGGTATGGTCTCCTTGGAGAGGATTTTCCGTAGTCTGGCCGATTTATTTGTGTACTCAATTTCACTGCACAAATTCCTCCATGAGCAGCGTTTTGCCCGTTGAGTTTCGTTTTTGAATTTCCTTTGGCTGGATTTGTAAAGCTCCCAGTCATTTTCGGAGCCGGTCTGTTTGGCAGCATTGAAAATTCTTCTAGTTTCTTTCCTAATGCTGCTCAGTTGATTATTACACCAGATTGGTTTTTTGTTCTTTTTTACCGTTGTAATCAGAGGACAGCTTTTATCCAGGGCGTTCCTTAGAATCCCTGTGAGTTCTGCAGTCAACTTATCAAGGCCTTGCGGTTCAAGGTTCCTATTTGTATTGAGGGAATCTATATTATCGTCTACCTCCCTGCTAAAGGTAGCCCAGTATGTTCGTCTATTATTACGAAATGGTTTAATAAAATTTATCAAACGATGGTCTGAGAAAGCAATTTCTTCTAGTACTTTCCATTGCTCTACTGGACAAGTGTGGTCCTTGGCATGTAGATGGAGGCCATAATTAGAGATGGGAGTCCTTCGCGTTCCATCTTTATCCTCTTGTGACCCAAGGTTCTTGTATAAGGGCTACATCAATTTGTCTACTCTCCATGAGGTAGACCAGGTTGGCGGAGGCGGCTCTACTATGTTGGAGATTTATTTGTATCAATTCCATGACATATTTTGTTTTTTATACAACGCCTTACTAACCTGTTTTTTGATTCTAGCTATCAGCCTGAGCTTGCATCGGGTAATGCCAACGCGAACTTTAAAGCTGACTCGTCTTAGAAGTGGTATGTAGTTGTGATTCAATCTCACAATCACTTCAGTGCCTGTCTCCGTTTTCTCCACCTTCATGATCTTACATTGGTCGCTCAGAAGTTCGGCATTTAATGAAAGGATGTACCTTCTCAGCCGATCGCGGGGAATAGCGGGGCCTCTGACCAACAGTTTTCCTATTGGTCGGTTTAGATCTTCAATCTCATTGGCAGTCACAAGCCGTAAATCAGCATTCTGCCAGGGAGCTGCCGTCTTCTTCACGAACTCCTGGAGCCATTGAAGGGTCCATTCATTCTCGCAGTTCACCATCTTGAAACCATGGACGGTAGTGAGGTCCCCGAAGAGTGGCGTTGCCTACTCTTAACGATCGCCTCATTTACCTCTTCCAGGATTCTTAGCTCAAGTAACTCCCATTCGTCTTCACTCAGTTTGCGGTTGGGTTTCGTCGGCGATAGCGACTGGGTGGCCCTTTGCAGCAGGGACTGAGGAGGTCTTCATCCTCTTAGGTATCCTGTTGGGTGAGGAGTTGTTAGGGGAGGAGCTGGCATTTGTTGCTCTTTTTGATCAGCTCGGCATATCGGTATCGATAAGGGAGCAGGGAGGCCGCCTCACCAGTTCTGGTGTTTGCTCCGCAGCCTGCTCGTTTTTTGTCTGTCGGGCCTTGTCCAGTTCGTTTTGTTATGTCTGTTGTTGTCATTGTCCGTAGTCTTCGTTAGGACTTGACCAGAGCCCTTTTCGCCTTTTCCGTTAAGGAGTCGCATCGCAAACCATCTCTTCCTAAATTTTTCGCATTCATAGTCGTACCAAACGGATTTTTGTCGAAAGTTTGATGTTTTTTTTTGTAGGAGAAGCTGTTTTCAAAATTATTAACTCTAGGTCGCATAGTGGTATATAGTTCATATAAGAAATTGATTCCTTTAGATCAAGCTTAGTATCCATTTTCCCTGGTAAATAATTTTTGTAGCTGTTTTTCCATTTCAAGCAAACTTCTTTCCTTTAGTTTTTCTTTACATGATAAATCTATAATAATATCCTTGCTCATAGTGATTGCTATTGGAAGATGATCCAAGTAAAATATAGCACGCCAGTCACCACTTATCAGCCCATAAGTCAACTGTTGATGTTCCTTGCTTCCCAATAAAAGTGAATTCCCCGTTTTTGTCTCCATTCGATGTTCCATTTAAAATGCTAAGTCCAAAATCATTACATAACTCCAATAACTTTTTTCCTTCTGTATTATATTTTGAATCTTTGCTCATCCGCTTTCTACTTGAAGCTACCATTTCCGATTCTATATCTGCTGTCCTAGCGTTACAGTCTCCTAATATAAATAAATTATGAGCTTTTAGAGATCATAAAAAGTCGTATAGTAAATCATAATCCTGTTGCCAATGGTGGCAGTTCAATATTGTAGATATTATTTGTGTTTTTGATTTCTACATAAACCATTTCCTCTTCTATTTTAACTCTGCACACGGAAAATTTTTTTTTTTTTATAGCTGTAAGAATTCCTCCACTTGCTCTGCCCCTGTTGGATGTTCTTCTCGCTGGTATCCAAAAGCATTCGTACGAGGTAAAATACTTTTCAAAGTGTTTAAATTTGTGTTCTTCAGCGTGTGTCTCGATCAAAAATATTATATCAAAATTATTTAAGTATGTAAAAAAACCAGGAAATATTAATTTACTGTTCAGCTCACCAACATTGTACGAAACTATTTTACATTTAAAACAAATATTTGATTCTTTAACAATCTCCTCAATGACTACCCTGTCCTATTTTCTGGAACTACCTGATCGACCAATGTGGTTCTGATCTTTGCTAATATTATGAATGACGTTCCTAGCTGTCAAAGGGTTGTCATCATTTTCATGTTTTGGAAATAAAAAGTATCGCAAATTTTTTTGAAGCCACAGCTATTTTTATATCTCAAACCTATTGCATCCAGCCAAGTAAACTCAATACTTTCAACAAAGAGTCTATCATCTTTTACAACAGTTTTCAAGTTTGACTGGTGACGTTTTATAACTTTTCTGACGTGTAGAAGATGTGCTCTCCTTCTCCTTATACTTTGTGGATAAGCTTTTTGTATTGAGATATTGGTGTTCCTTAGTTTACTTTTACTGTATCGATCTATACAGAAGGACTTTAAAAGGTTAATTCGAAGATCAAAGAATGCCTCTTACAAAGAATTCTGTGAAAGTATAGAAACACTCAGTGAAACTAGTCGACTTACTAAAGCCCTTAAAAGGAGCAAGGTAAGCAAACTAGAAACGCTCAGGAAATCAGACGGTTCCTATACCGAGTCCAAAGCAGAGACACTCAGTCTTATGCTGGAAACTCATTTTCCAAGAAACCAGATATCAATCGGACCACAGCAATCTATTTCCCTTAGATCAGGTGAATCCGATAAATCCACTCGACTTAGCTGGTACACGTCATCGTTAGTTGTTACAGACGAAGCCATCAAATATGCCGTGGCATATTTTGACAGTTTCAAGTCACCTGGCACTGACGGTGTTTACCCAGCTATGTTGCAGGATAGCATAAACCTTTTGCTTCCTACTTTGAAAAATATTTTCACTGGTAGTTTAGCCCTAGCGTATATACCAACTCCATGGCAGAGTGTTAGAGTCGCCTTCATACCAAAAATTGGTAAACAAGACTACTCACTCGCCAAGAGCTTTAGACCCATTCGTCTTACCTCCTTTCTGCTTAAGACGCTGGAAAGAATAGTTGAAATTTACATTAGTAAAACCTCACTCCAATTACACCCTCTGTCTCAGATGCAACATGCTTACCAAAGAGGAAAATCTTGCGAGACCGCACTTCAAAATCTTGTTAGCAAGATTGAATGCGCACTTGACAGGAAAGAATTTGCGGAAGGCATTTTCATCGACATTCAAGGTGCTTTTGACAATGCTACTAGCTTCGATGGTATGTGCAATGCCGCCAGAGAACACGGTGTGGACGAGTCATTAGTGTTGTGGATTAAAGCAATGCTAAT
Organism: Melanostoma mellinum; assembly: GCA_914767635.1. Taxonomy (NCBI): domain Eukaryota; kingdom Metazoa; phylum Arthropoda; class Insecta; order Diptera; family Syrphidae; genus Melanostoma; species Melanostoma mellinum. Next base: position 111,072,135 of record OU612058.1, on the reverse strand, counting down.
GAAGAGAACCGTAATCGCTGAGGCGGAATGTGGACAATATGTTGCAACGGGAGTAAATAAGGGCTGTCCACAAGGTGGTGTTTTATCTCCTCTTCTGTGGTGCATGTTGATCGACTCTCTACTTGTAATGCTCAATGGTTCTAACGTTCATGCCCAAGTATGTGCAGACGACGTCGCCGTGCTCTCGGTTGGCTCCAGCCTCCAAGCTGTCTGTTCCCGAGCACAGGCAGCGCTTTATATGATTGACACCTGGTGTGTTAGAAACGGTCTCTTCGTCAATCCTCTGAAAACCGAGGTTATCCTCTTCACGAGACGTATAAAAATTTACTGGTCTGACCCAACTTACGCTTAAAGGCGTCAAAATTCCCTTTTCAAATGAAGTCAAACATCTTGGAGTAGTCCTGGATAACAAACTTCTTTGGTCAAAACATGTCGAGTCTAAAACTACTAAAGCACTGTCAGTTTTCTGGCAATGTAAAGGAGCCTTTGGCAAGACATGGGGTCTTTCACTGAAAAGGGTCCTTTGGATCTATACGACTATGATAAGACCAATCATCTCCTATGCGTCAGTTGTTTGGTGGAATAAGCTCTCGCGTAAATACGTTATTGCCTCGTTTGCCAAACTTCAAAGAACAATTTGTCTAGGTGTTACGGGGGCCTTCCCCAGAACACCGAGAGCTGCTCTCGACGCACTGTTGAATCTTCCTCCCCTTGATACCTACATCATGGGGTGTACTCTCAAGACCATTTCTCGTTTAAAGCGATGTGGTCTCTGGCACAATTCGCACTGGAGCTTTGAGGAACTCGCAAGCAGCATATCTTTTGACTCACGTCTAATGGATATGCCGTCTGACACGATGATCCCAAGGCTCAAACTGCGTCAAAATTACTCAGTCAACTTTCCTTCGGTTCAAGACTGGTTCACTCCAGAATCTGAGCCTGGAAAGAACAGTTATCGTATCTTCAAAGATGGCTCCAAAATCGATGAGGGTTCTGGTGCTGGTGCCTTTGTTGAGAACGACGACATGCGACTGCACTCTTCTTTGGGATCATACACATCCGTTTTCCAAACGGAGGCTTATTCTATCCTAATGGCCTTGAGCCACGTAACGAACAATGGATGGACGGGGAGAAGTATCTTTGTTTGCAGCGACAGCCAAGCTGTGCTTAAGGCCCTTCTCAACCCTCTCACCACTTCGAAAGTGATCTAGGAATGCAAGAGCTCTCTGAATGCGATCGGAAGATTAGATTCCTTGAGTCTCATTTGGGTTCCGTGCCATCACGGCATATGAACTCGCTAGGCAGGGATCTCAGACAGCTTTCTTAGGACCTGAACCGTCGCTAGGTTTGCCAGCGTTCTCAGTGAGAGCTTCAATCAACGATTGGATCTGTGAAGAGCAAAATCGTAGATGGCATGCCTCCATTGAATGCAGACAAACCAAGCGTATGCTCCCCAACGTTAGTAAGAAGACTGCAACATTTTTGCTAGCTCGTAGCAGAAAAGACTGTAGAAAGCTTATTGGCGTTGCCAGCGGGCACTTCTCTTTTGCCAAGCATTTATACGTGTTAGGCTCAAGTGATACCACACTCTGTGAATCTTGTGGAGAAGATGAGGACACCGCAGAGCACTTCCTCTGTGAATGTCCTGCATTTTCTCGCATGAGGTTACAGATACTCGGCGCAGACATGGTGAGAGCTGGTAACTTAGGCTCCTTATCATGGCAGCGTCTTTTGGCTTTTCTCCGAACTATCTAGTCGTACAATGGACCGGTATTTAGGTCTGAGTGCTCCAGCTGGTATTTTAAAAACCTCCAAAAAAAAAGCTGGAGAAAAGGCCGAGGAGGAGGTTTTCCTCTTCTTCAGTCATCTTCGTAACGTTGTTGTTGTTGTTCTTTAAGTTGTTCATGTTAATTTCGATAGTTTCCTTTTGTTGCTTGAGTTAGCTTTTGCGACTCTTTTATAAGTTTGATCTCTAAGAAAAAAGAAAAAGAAAATGAAAAAGAAAAGAAAGAAAAAAGAAAAAGATCCAAAATTTTAAGTCAAAATTATCGTCAAACAAACCAAGCCAAAAATGAAATGAGAAAAGTCAGTCACTGGCGACTTCTCCTTTCGATATTGAGATCGTAAGGCAAGGCACAAGCCAGCAACCGTGACGTCTGCTGACACCTTAGCGTATATCCCCGCTATTTTTTTATTTCTTTATGTCCTTTTCATAAATTTTCATAGGGTTGGGTCTCACTTACTTTGCCCAAAACCCAAGCTGGTAGCTGATTTTCCACTCAGGAGCATCCAACCGTATTCGTCTTGCTTTAGGTTCCAGCGTAAGCCTCCTCACCACGTCAAGGTGGAGACCCGTTGAGGAGGGATTGCGCCACCTAAAACGAGGTTTTTCCCTTTCGCGATTTCCCTACCAAGGGTTTCCTCATCCACTTTCGACAAGTTCCATGCACCATGCTTCCGCGCCGTACAGAACGACTGGGATAGTTTTTCTAGATAGGGTTTTGTTTTTCAATTGCCTTCTTAACCCAAAGAAGCAACGGTTGGCAAGAGTTATTCTCCGTTTGATTTCCGCACTGATGTTGTTGTCCGTGTCAACAGCGGAGCCTAGGTAGACGAAGTCCTGTACTACCTCGAAGTTATGTCTGCCTTGCAGTGGCGTGGCGTGGATGTTTTCAAATGGTAAGTCGAGAAAAATGAATCACCTACACATATTAATAAGGAATAAATAGAAGGTAGGTACCTTAAATTCCAAACTTTGATTAATGGAAGCCAATTTTTCTATACTTTAAGTCATTTACGTTAAAATTCACAATGAGCTTAAAGCATAAAAAAAGCGGCTTCAAAAGAAGCCTATGTGGAAATAAAATAAAATTTTAAGTAACGTAACTAGTATTAAAAAAATAAGAACTTCATTTCATTGGTTTTCCTCTTCTTAAATGTAATCGGTTAAACAACACTCAACATTTAGCAAAGCCATTCAAATAATTAAATCAAAACAGTCCTCTTCAACGATAACTTTTCACAATTTTTAGAATTTTTAGTTTTTTCCACAGTTTTTACAAATGCACGTTACTTAAAATTCATTTTATCGCAAATAATCCAAAACAATGATCAGTAGAACAAAACAAAACAGTAAAACAAAACCGAATTCGCCGTACATTACTCAAAGGCGAAAACTGTATCATTTTTTCCAAGCAGACATTGCAGTAAGACGAAAATTATCGTCTTACTTTCTTCAATAAGAGAACGTGTATTGAAAAGGGTGGCACCACGGTAAACCGGGGTGGAAGTATATCGTAGGAAAGACAGGGACAAACATAAAATATGTTCTGCGCGGCGATTTTCAATGCTTTGTGTATGCTTTTTGTATTGTGTGATGTGTGTGTATCTCGCTTCTCGCAAATTTAAAAGTGCTTGAAGAACATTGTGTGTATGGGCAAAGATAGGATGTTGACTGCTTAGTTGTAGAATTATGTTGCTGGTTTTTTCTATGAACAAGCGACAAATTTTAAAAGGTAAGACGATAGGAATCGTGTTATATGGACGCCACACCACTGCTGTCTTGTAACGTTTTGTTCAATTCGTCGATGTTCTGTGTCCTTGTTTGATGACAGCATATACTTCGTTTTGCCCTCATTAACCATCAAACCCATTTTTGCCGCTTCTGTTTCAATACTCGCAAAAGCACCTATGACATCACGTAGCAGTTAGGTTCGCTGGAGTAGCCTAAAGAATAGTTTTTAGAAGAGAGGCTCCTGGTATTGAAATAATGGTAACTGTCATACTACCGATCTGACAACGTCAATTCGATAAAATAAAGTAATGTTTTTGCTTGTTTTTTGTGAGAAACTAGCTCCAATTTCCTTACTAAAACCAATCACACATTAAAAACTGAATTTCAAAAATGTTGTGTAAAATTTTCACAAAGAAATATTTAAAAATACGGCAATGGTTTTTACCAGGTAATGTCGAGAAAGTTTTTTTCTTTTTTCTGGAAAACTTTGAAGGGAAAAGGCGATTTTTCGTGAAAAAAAATTGGCTTATTTGCTAATATAAAATAACAATAACAGTAAAACGCGCTTAAGAGAATCCCCCTTAAGAGAAAAACCCGCTCAGGAATGAAGCTACCAAAGGACTGTATCACTGTCATTTTCATTCCTAATTCGACTGAAACAGACAAAATTAATTTTTGTATTGGTATGCAGTCTAAGATTAAACACATTTTGTTTATCTTTTGCTAATAGTTTTTCTTCTAAATATGTACTGCACATGTACATAGGTTGACCTCATAATCAAAGATGCCTTAGAAAAAAAGCACAATTCCTGTTAAAAAATAATAATTTAAGAAGCAGCAGTACAATTTGGAAAGCTTGATGCTTACAGATCTGTATCTGACAATGATTTAGATGTGGACATTTTGGGAATCCAGAGACCAACAATCAAAGAAGCTTTTAGATCCCCCAATGTTCATAAGCAGTTTTCTGATGGGGATAATGAACAAGATCTTATCTTAGATGAAATTGAATATCAAATGATGAACTGTCATTTTCAGACTTTGACAAAAACGAAAATTGATGACTCTTAAGAAATAAGTAAGATTATTTTTATCTTCATAAAACGTACCTAACTGTATTGAAAAATATGAATATGTACAATGTACAATTGTACATTGTACATATTTGAAACCTGAACCCAAACTTGGGAGTGGACTCTTTTTGTTATGCCCATATGCCCAATGTGCCTACGAATTTACCTACAAAAACTCAAATACGATTAAGTTTAATCCTACTAATATTATAAAGGTGAAAGTTTGTATGTGTGGATGTATGTTTGTTACTCTTTCACGCAAAAACTACTGAATGGATTTCAATCAATAATATAGCTTATACATCAGAATAACACATAGGCTACAATTTATCCCTAAATTCCCACGGGAACGGGAACGTATACGGGAACTTAGAAACTACAACACCGATTTCAAAAATTTTTCCACTGTTAGAATGCTTCATTATCCCCGAGTAACATAAAAACTAATTCATCCCCATATTCCTACGGTTCCATATATACCCACGGGAGCAGGAACGTATACGGGAACTTTGACTCTACAGCACCGATTTTAAAAATTCTTTCACCGTTAGAATGCTACACTTTCCACGAGTAACATAAAAAATAATTCATCCCCATATTCCTACGGTTCACTATATTCCCACGGGAGCAGGAACGTATACGGGAACTTTGACACTACAGCACCGATTTCAAAAATTCTTTCACCGTTAGAATGCTACATTATCCCCGAGTAACATAAAAACTAATTCATCCCCATATTCCTACGCTTCCCTATATTCCCACAAGAGCAGGAACGTAAACGGGAACTTTGACACTACAGCACCGATTTCAAAAATTCTTTCACCGTTAGAATGCTAAACTATCCCTGAGTAACATAAAAACTAATTCATCCCCATATTCCTACGGTTCCTTATATTCCCACGGGAGCAGGAAAGTATACGGGAACTTTGACACTACAGCACCGATTTCAAAAATTCTGTCATCGTTAGAATGCTACACTATCCCCGAGTAACGTAAAAACTAATTCATTTCCATATTACTACGGTTCCCTATATTCCCACGGGAGCAGGAAAGTATACGGGAACTTTGACACTACAACACCGATTTCAAAAATTCTTCCACCGTTAGAATGCTACACTATCCCTGTGTAACATTAACTTTAATTCATCCACATATTTTTACGGGAACGGGATCCCTTATTAATATAATAAGTGTGAAAGGAGCTCTGTCTATCCGTCGTTCTATGTTACCATCTCCCGGCCAAACTAATAAACCGATTTAAATGAAATTTTGTAAAAAGATTGTTCAGAACCTGAGGAAAGACATAGACTATATATATTTTCCCTATATTCCCACGGGAGCAGGAACGTATACGGGAACTTTTACACTTCAGCACCGATTTCAAAAATTCTTCCACCGTTGGAATGCTCCATAATCCCGGAGTAACACTAACTTTAACTTATCCACACATTCTCACAAAAACGGTCACCATATTCCCACGGGAACGGGAGTCTTTACTAATATTGAAAATGCGAACGTAGCTTTGTCGGTATGTTTTTCGTATGTCTCCCGTTCAAACTTTTAACAGATTTTATTAAATTAGCTACAGAGATGGTCTAGAAAATGCGGAAGGATAAAGGCTATATAGCTATCCTTATATTCCCACGGGAACGGAAATGGGAATTCAAAAACTACGGTCTCAAAAGCATTTTTAACAGGGCTATAAGGTGTTGAAATAGAGGTTGAATGTTTTTTTCTTGAAATTTTTAAGGCTAGAACTTTTATTTCCTAAAAAGTTAAAAATGCTGCTGAAAGTCACTAGTCCACGCGAACGAAGTCGCGGGCACAGTTAGTTTATGTAATATATTTAAGTACTACTACATACCTATGAATTCCAATGTACATGCATATGTTATTTTTGTTATTAAATTATTTTTTTTATTAAATCGGTTAGTGATTCAAAAACTTTTATTTAAATTTTTTACAGGAAACTCCAAAGATAAGATATATACATCCAATTGATTATTATGCATATGAAGCATTTAACTTCCGCTTAATGGAACTTTAAAATCCGCTGAAGTGCAAGTTTTTTCACTTATCAAGACTCCGCTTAAGTGTATTTTTTTTACTTAACCGGGGTTCGATTAAGTGAAAAACCCGCTTAAGTGAAAGAAGAAACTGTGACAATTCGCCTTTTCTCTTAAGCGAGTTTTACTGTATGAACAAATTTGCAAAAGCTCTTCGTCACTACCTTTTAAATAATTTACAGAAATAGTGTTCAAATTTTTCAAAAGGATCGGTGCAGTAGTTTTGAAATTATGAGAGGCACCGTCTTTTAAGAAGTGGATTGTGGGCAAAATGCTTTAAGGTTTTGAACACTAAAAAAACACAAGGAAAACAATATACCGAACGGTATAAAAATATTCGTAACTTTGGCAATTTTGCTCCAATCCGCTTGAAATTTTGACACAATGTTTTTAAAATATTAGGCATTCATTTAAAAAAATCAGCAAAAAATTAAATACGTTAGCTCCCCCCCCCCCCTTTCCCCCTCAACCTTTGTTAGAAAGTAATCATCCAATTTTTTGACAAGCACATCGTATTTGATATTGTCTAGATCTTCATTGAAAGAATTAAATATGTCCAGTGAATCAGGGCCCATGTAATGCTATTTTGCGCCTATCTTGTAGGAAACCATTTTTTACAACAGCAGTTTTCATGTTTTTTTTACTTGCGATTATAGGTACTATAAGGCAAGTCTTGCAATCGTGCCGGAAAAAAATTTTGAGATAACAATTAAACATGACATTACGATCATAGAAAATACAAAAAAAGTGGGTCCTGCAATTCTGTCTGTCTGTCTGTCTGTCTGTGTGTCTGTGTGTCTGTCTGTCTGGATGTATATGATTCTACAGCCTGAACCGCTGGACCGATTTTCTTAAAATTTTGCAGTTAGGGTATGTGGGGTAGCCTACAGAGGGGTTTTTGGAATTGAGTCTCTAGGTCTTGAAATAACGGTACCTGCCATACAACCGATATGATAATACCTATTTTTCTCGAAAACGGCTCCAACGATTTCAATAAAATTTTGTGTGTAGAATTAATTTTTGATTGTTTTTCTTATGATGTAAAAAAAAATTTTTGGAAAAGTTTAAAAACGGTACCTCCCATAGTACCGTTTTTTTCAAAACCGACTTTCTCGTTAATGGCTTGCACGATGTTTACGAAATTTTGTATTTTAGAAGTTTTAAGTTGTTTGAGGAAAACTGCATAACAAGATTTGAAAAATTTTAATTTTTGAAATTTTTAAAAAAAATTTAAAAAAATGAAGATTTTTTGAAATAACTTCAAAACCATAACTTAGATTTCTCTCAAATTTTTTGTCAAATTAACTTTTGCTAAGATCTTAAATTTTGCATACTTGAATTTTACAAAACTTTTTTTTTTTTTAAAATGTAAAATAAAAAACCGTTATTTTTAAAACTGGTCCAACGATTTTGATAAAATTTTTAGCGTTTATATGTATTAGAAATAACAAAAGAATGGCGTTTTTAGATTTTCGCTTGAGACCTTTGGAATATTTAATTGAATTTTTTTCAATATTTTTCGTGATTTAATAAAATTTTCCTAATTAATGTATAGTTGGCAGCCCTGTACCACCAAATATATTATAAAGAGCGAACACCAAAACCTTTTACTCAGCCCTAAGATTTTGATATCGTATTTAGAACACAATCGCAAGTTCGTGCGACCCAGTCGTGCCCATTTTTTATTCTAACATTCATACTTCCAAGTTCAAAATTCAAATTAAAATTCAGTTTCCAAATTCAACTCAGTTCAGTTGGTTTGAGGATTAAGTTGAAGCAATTATAATATAAACTGCTTATAAAATGAGGTAGGTGTGGAACTTTTTAGTTGGGTCATTAGATGATACAGGTAAAATTACAGGGAAGAAAATTATATGCAGCCATTACAAAAAAATCTAATAAAACTACAAATAAATAGGTATGAGAAAAAAAAGTAAGAAAATAAAAAAAAACATGTAAAAGAGGAGCAGCATCCGGATTTGATCCCGGACCCCAAAAATGGATACATCACTGCATGGCGGTCATTACAATCGGGCCACGTAAGCTTGCAAAGATAATTAGACTAAGATCGTTATATGGGAGCATGCAAGATGGATACTTCTCGAAGTTCGAAACACCTTATCATTTAACACCCACAAAGAGGATCGGCGTCACCAACACAAGCGCAGTTCAGTCACGCGTCTTTTTCTATTGAAGAATATTTTAATCAAAAAGGACAAAATAACGTCACACCTATTTTTCTAAAATTCTAAGGAAAATTTTCAAAAGAAAAATAGCATTTTCTGAATAAAATCGGCAAAAATATGCCGAAAAAGGAAGTGCGTATTGGAGACGCCTTCGTCAGACGCATCGAAGCGGGTAACTCAACTCGTCGCTGTTAGATTTAAAAAAAAAAAAAATATAAAAAAATCAAACGTGGTGAACTAAAAATAAGAAAATCAAAAGAGTGTGGTGCAAAAACAAAAAACTAACAAGTGCGTTTTGAAAAAAAGCTGTATATTAAGAATCGCATTCACGAGAAACCCTTCCCTCCAATTGCAAAAATTTAAAAAAAAAAACCCAAAAGTGACGAAAAGGAAAGAAAATCGGTTCACCAGGAAAGTTACCAGACCAAAACTTCTTCCACAGTAAGAACACAGGAGATGCTGAAGGGTAAGTTCGGCTCTGTTCCGAAAAAAAAGCAAATATTTTATAAGATTTCGCACATGTATTAAATACGCAGGCGCATATTGCCTACCCAGAACATATGTACTAACCATTAACCATCGTAGGCATACATTAAGTACACATGTGCCACGGAAAAACGAAGTAGAAGCACACCAAAAAACAACCTACAAGAAAATGTATGTAGTCATCCAATCATGCACAGGGTGTCCGGTAATTCGTGTATTATCCTTTGGGGTGTGATTCTTTGTCATATTCTAAGAAAAAAATTGTTTTACAGTAAAGTTCGTTTCTGAGCTTTGACATCACTTTTTGACAATTTAAAAAGAGGCTAACTTTGGTGTACCCTGACCTGTATTAAATTCGATATCTCTGTCAATACTGATGATAGAGACCTAATCTTAGACTTAATTTTTTGGAAAACTAACAATCTTTAAGACTGTATATTTAAGTTGAGCTTTCATAGGCTTAGGGTTTCCAGATTTTCAATTTTAAGTGGTGTTCAAATTTTCTTTCCCAAACAAAGTTTTGACTTTGAGGTCACTTTTTTTCAGAAAATGCCTGTTAAACATAAAGTTTCTTTATTTTTTACAGATGAGCAAAACAATAATAGAAAAAAATTCATGATAAGTGCACTCAAAACCCCATACATTTTATGATACTTGGAAAAAACTAAAACAGGTAAAAAATCTAATTTTGGGTTTTTCACGGTTTCTTATTGCAACGCCCTGCAAAGGGAGCAGTTTTAAAAGAACTTTTATTAGTGTCTTATGTATATTTTATACAAATACAAATACAACAAGTGCTCTAAGTAGAGCTGTAAAAGTAACATTAAAATGAGTACCCGTATGTATACGTTACTTTTGATCTGAGTACTCGGTACAAAAGTGTCGTTACTTTCGTTACTCTCGTTACTTTTTGAAAACCTGGTTTCGGTGTTAAAAAAGTACTTTTTACTGTTGAATCTCTAAAAAGATGTTGTATTTTAGTGTGTTAGTTATATAGTGTTAACTTAACAAATATTTATATCATTGTAGAAAATTTTCGCGTAAAAGTTAATAGCTTTTATTAAGTGATATGTCTGGCTTTGCAAAATAATTTTTGAGCTGAATTTCAAAGAAGAAATGGTATAGTAAACCATATTATCATTTACTCTTCTTCGGTGAGTGAGCGTCTAAAATCTTCTTTTTTCTAATGCCTTCCTAAGAAATTGTAAGGAAGTAATCAATGAAAATCATTTGTCAATCAAAAACAAACAAGAAATTGAACTGAAATTCAATTTTAAAAATTTATCAATGAAATAGCACCACAAACTCGTCAAAATGAAACTAATTGAAATTGAATTGAAAATCAAACGTGAATTTTAAATACCATGATTTGCAAGCAAATTAACATAAAAAAGAAAACTTAATATATTCTTATGTTATGGTGTGAAACGTTGGTTTGCATTAAAAAACAATACCTATTTTCTCCATTCGTTCTCGTTTTAAAGATGAACGCTTTTCACTAAGAATTTGACCTGACTTTGAAAAAATTCTTTTTGATGGTACAGACGTTGCCGTGACACACAAATATTTTTTGGCTATTTCAGCTATTTCTGGATACAAAACTTTTCTGATGCTCCACCAATTCAGAGGATTCTCTTTTCTGACGATCTCCCTCTCCTCCATGTACTGTTGAGTTTTTATTATGCTCGCAGCAACTGTTTAAACATTCGAGCCCTGAGCTATGTTCCTGTCATGCTCGCTCCAGATTGCGAGCTCATCATCTTCAACTGAGGGAATTTTGCGGAGTGTCTTTATCATCTTTGCTGCTTTCTTGCATCCTTGAGGTCCCATTTAACTCCTGTTGCAGTGAATGCTTTGCATATTCATAGCACGCGTAATCTATGAAGGATTGCTTTTTAAACCTGGTTCCAATAAAGCAGCCTTAGAAAAAAGGGTGCCGAGAGCTGTTTTTGAAGCGCTAATTGAACTCGATAAATAATTTATCCAGCATATTCTTCGATAACGCACTCATCGGCTTGGAGCTCAAATTGTTTAAAATTCGTTTTATGCTGTTGGTGCCTCCCAGAATTTTTGAAACCGTAACTTCTCTTTGGGATGATAGCTCTTTTGTGAGAGTTTTGAATGGCTTCAAAATCCTTATATCAGGCAACAAAATCCATTCATCTTCTGACAGATTTTCAACCGGATTATGCAACATACCAACTGCTTCCAGCGGTTCTTGCAGGAGCTTGACCCTTTCCAGCATATCGAGCGTACTATTGCAGCGAGTCACCACATCCATTTTTAATTTTAATGGCTTCTCACCAGGTCTAAGCTGCTCTTGAATGGTGAAGAACTTTTTCGTGGCCATAGAACTTCTGTGAAAATTTTCCACAATGGCCTTCACTTTTTTCAGCACATTTTCAGCTCTTACAATGAGGCTCTATTTATATGTGTGCGATGCAGAGATAGTGATCCCATCCAGTGAGTCTGATTGCGGCTTTAATATTTGCTGCGTTGTCCGTTACGCGAGCAAATATTTTGGAGCTGATATCCCATCTTTCTGTCAGTCTGACCAGCTCTTCCTTTAAATAGACTGCCGTATGTCGCTCAGTGCATTCAAAACAGCCAAGCAAAGCTGAACGTAGCTCCCATGTTTCTCCAAATACATAGTGTGCTGTCACAGCCTGGTAAGATGTTGTTGTGTTAGATGTCCATCCATCAGTCGTTAGCGAAATATAGTAGACGGATTCTAACTCCTCTTTCAACTTTTCCTGAGCTGACAGGAACTGGGCGTCAAGCAAACTTGTGCTTAGTAAATACCTGGATAGCATTCTGATGTCTGGTTCCATCAGGTAACGCACAAGTTCTTGAAATTCAGAGTACTCCATAATTGAAAACGGCTGAAGGTCCTTCACTATCATCTTCAGCACCAAGTCGTTAATTTTTTTCTCACATATTCAAACGTTTCCTGACGAATGTTGAAATGTCCGTTTGTCTCATCTGTGTACCACTTAACCTTGACGTTGAAAAAGCTGCGACAACGCAATCGGTAGCTGCTGCTTGAGTTTCCTGGGCATCCACGCTGGTTGAAGGCATTGAAGGAGGACATATAACCGGAACTGGGAGCGGTGCGGATATACATTCGCGAACACTTTCGTACGTTGAACGATGCCTTGTCACTGACCCACCTTTAGTTGAGTACGACGAATAACACAAGTCGCACTTTACCTTTTCACTGTTGTTTGGAATTACACTAAAGAAGTTCCACAACTTGCTTCTTCTTCTCTCCATTGTGAAGAATCTTATAAGTTTTCAAAACACTGAACAAAAATATCTTTAAAGCACAAAAATAATTATGCGTATTAATAATGCCGTTGCTGGGCGTTGTACTATTCGGGTAGGCTCTGGCTGGTGCCAACTTGGCGGCACCCAGATGCTGTAACTTATAGTACACAGTACACGTCAATTGTGCTTACTATACCTCCAAGCGGTATCAACTGGGACCTGGGATGCTCCGTCCAGAGCTGACCTACTAAATTAGTAAGTGTGAGTGTTGACGAAGGAATCCGGAACAAAAGAATTGTGATCGATCAACACTATAATTGCTCTGCGAACAATGACTGACTGCACGAATCACAGTGGTTTACGAGAGCTTTCGTGTAAATGTTCCAGCGGATGAACTCGAAGGACAGAATCAACGGTGGACTTCAGCAGCCATAAAAGCAGAAACCCCTGAAGGAGCTACTCCAACACACTTGGTTTAAAGGTCTTTCAGGGTCTTTCAATACTAGGCTAGGGTATTGAAGTAGAGAGGGTGGCGGATGAGCTCCTGGTGAGCCAACGGCAGCTTTCACACCCCTTCAGCAGGGTACTGACACTGGATATTCCAGCCCTTTGTGTCCGAAGGGATCCAAAAGGACCTGGCTTTTCAGGTTGGGGGTTGTGCGTAGGGTTAACTACCCTACCACGGAAAAAATAATTTGTTCCGAAACAACAAACAGCCTCAGATAACGATAATGATTTCAAAGTTGACAACCCAAGCAAACGAATAAAGGACAATGACCTCCATATCTGCACGTGAAACGTAAGATCTCTTAATGGACTACGTGCAGCTGGAGAATTAGCGGACGCCCTGGACTGCTGCAAAGCAGACATAACCGCCATCCAAGAAGTGCGATGGAGTGGACCGGGAACAAAGAAGATGAGAAACTGTGACATCTACTATGGCGACTGCTACAGACAACAGAAACAGCGCTTATTTGGGTGCGGATTTGTCGTAAGAGGGAGACTCAGGGATAAGGTGATTAGCCAAAATCCAGTCAATGAGCGTATAATGACCATCCGCATCAGGGCTTAATTCGCCAACATTAGCCTGATATGCGCCTACGCCCCCACAGAAGAGAAAGACGACGATTCCAAAGACTGTTTCTACGAGCTCCTCGAAGAAACATATGAGCAGTGCCCTAGACACGACGTGAAAATCGTTCTTGGCGATTTCAACGCAAAACTAGGGAAGGAGGACATCTTTGGAAACGCAATCGGTATGCATAGCCTCCACGACAAAACCTCCGAAAACGGATTGAGGCTGATCGATTTTGCTGCGGTGCTAAATCTTGTTGTAAGTAGTACACGCTTCCCGCATCTCAAAATTCATAAAGGTACATGGCGATCCCCAGATCAATTAACCGTCAACCAAACTGACCATGTTGCGATCGACGCAAAGCACTCTTCCAGTGTGCTAGATGTTCGAACTTTCCGAGGGGCCAACTTTGACTCGGACCACTACCTTGTTGTAGCCAAGGTAAGAATTAGGATATCTTGTTCACGGCCAGCACGAACTAACGTTGTGAAGTGATATGACGTCGGAAAGCTACAATCGCAAGAGATTGCCAATGCCTATTCAAATCGAGTGTCCCTTCAATTATCCTTGGATCCCATGCCGCCAGCATTAAACATTGAAGACCAGTGGCAGCAATGCCAAGAAGCCATCAGAACCGCTGCTTCTGAGGTTCTGGGTTTCACTCGGCCACCAAACCGAAACCCATGGTTCGATGAAGAATGCAGGCAGTCAAATGCAGCCAAGCAAAGAGCACGACAAATGCTTATGCAAACACGAACGAGGGCTGCTTACGATCAGTATAACGAGATTAAGGGAATAACACCGACTTCTCAAAAAGAAAAAGAAGCAGCATGAGAAGCGCTCGTTTGAGGAAATAGAGAGGTGCCATGACAGGAATGAGATTCGGAAGTTTTACCAAAAGGTAAAAAGATCCTGCCATGGTGGCAAACCCCGAACTCAAGTTTGTAAAGACCAGCAGGGAACATAGTTATAGAGTCACAGTCGCTACTGAGGATCTGGAAAGATCATTTCTGTAGACTGCTTAACGGCGATGAGGACACAAATTCCGCTGTCAGGCAGATTGCCCCATTCAGCTTGGACGATGATCAAGAATGCCGTCCTCCCGACCTAGAAGAAGTTAAGCTTGCTACATGCAAACTTAAATCAAATAAGACTGCAGGTGCAGATGGCCTTGATGCCGAACTTTTCAAGGCAGCTGGAGATCAGTTGGAAAGGAGCATGCACCAGCTGATCTGCATGATATGGTCGGAAGAAAGCATGCCCTATGAATGGAACCTCAGTATCGTATGCCCGATCCAAAAGAAAGGATACCCTCACAATTGCGCCAATTATAGAGGGATAAGCCTCCGTAACGTTGCTTATAAGATCTTTTCTGCTGTAATATGTGAACGTCTGAAACCCACGTCAACAACTTGATAGGTTCTTATCAATGTGGTTTTAGACCAGAGAAGTCCACAATAGACCAAATTTTCACATTACGGCAGATCTTGGAAAAAACCACAGAACGTAATATCGATATTCACCATCTTTTTATCGATTTTAAGGCCGCTTATGACAGTATCTATAGAGACGAGCTGTACAGAGCCAAGTCTAGTTTCGGCATCCCTGCAAAACTCGTACGACTATGCAGGATGACTTTGGAGAATTCACGCTGCTCCGTCAAGGTCAGTAAAGAACTCACCGAGACCTTTGATGTCGAAAAAGGTTTTAGACAAGGCGACAAACTGTCATGCGATTTCTTCAACATCATACTTGAACAGATTGTAAGAAACTCAAACGTCAACACCAGAGGAACAATCTTTCAAAAGTCTGTACAATTACTCGCCTATGCAGACGATATTGACGTAATGGGAAGAAAAAAGCGTGATGTCATAGGTGCTTTTGCGAGTATTGAAACAGAAGCGGCAAAAATGGGTTTGATGGTTAATGAGGGCAAAACGAAGTATATGCTGTCATCAAACAAGGACACAGAACATCGAAGAATTGGACAAAACGTCACAATAGACATACATAACTTCGAGGTAGTACAGGACTTCGTCTACCTAGGATCCGCTGTAGACACGGACAACAACATCAGTGCGGAGATCAAACGGAGAATAACTCTTGCCAACCGTTGCTTCTTTGGGTTAAGAAGGCAATTGAGAAACAAAACCCTCTCCAGAAAAACCAAGGTAACCTTATATAAGACCTTAATCATCCCAGTCCTGCTTTACGGCGCGGAAGCATGGACCTTATCGAAAGCGGATGAGGAAACCCTTGGTCGTTTCGAAAGAAAAATTCTCCGAATGATCTTTGGTCCCGTATGCGAATACATGGACCTTATCGAAAGCGGATGAGGAAACCCTTGGTCGTTTCGAAAGAAAAATTCTCCGAATGATCTTTGGTCCCGTATGCGAATACAATGTGTGCAGAAGAAGATACAACAACGAGCTGTATGAGCTGTACCGCGACATGGGCATAGCCAGTAGAGTACGCTTCGCGAGGCTACGATGGTTGGGCCATGTAGAGCGGATGGACCCAAACGCTCCGGTTCGTCGGGTGTTCGAAAGCACATTGCAGGGAAATCGCGGAAGGGGAAGACCTCGTCTAAGGAGGCGCAGTCAAGTGGATGAAGACCTCAACCTACTTGGAGTGCGAAACTGGAGAGAGCTCGCCCGAAATCGAAGTCGTTATAGAAGGATGTTGGTTGAGGCCCAGGTTCACCCCGAACTGTAGTGCCCACCTTAAGCAAAAAAATAATACCGTACAATTACAAATATGATGAGCACCTGCTGGCGTAAGGATTACAACTGTAGTCTTTTTGACCAATAATCAAAATATTTATACTAAATCATAGCATAGTTGGCGTCGGTGTTCGTTTGATGGAAAAACCCCAAAAAAGGATTTTCAATTACAGGCCAAATTCTATTTATCAGTAAAAGGTTGCACAACCCAACGCCAAAAAACCGCCAATAAATGAATAAAAAGAAAAGAAAGGGTTTTTCTGATTCATAATTCGGTGGCGTACCTAATTACGTATTTTTATGATGTGAAAATGCTTCATCCTTTCTTTCCTTTCCTTAGAAGTAGAAAATAAAACTCAAAGTCAGCTGGAAATGCAAACCACCGATTTAATTGATTTACAAGGCTTCTTAGTTTTCATTAATGGAATCATTGCGAAAATTTTATTCAAAGAAAATAACACATGATACCCATTAAACTTGGTTTCTTCTTTTTCTTCTTCATTGATTGGAAAATTTTCTACTTTGCACACAGATTCAAAAAAATTAATAACTAACCATACAAACCTATCGCCAAAATCATAATAGATGATTGCTTAAAGATATAAAAATAATTCTATACAATTTTCTAAGCATCTTTCCTATCATGTAGAAAAAGAACCAATGAATTTATAAACGTTGTTCTTTCAAAGGTTGTTACTATTAGACTTTATTAGACATGTTAGACATGACCAAAAATTACCCATACTAAAACATACCATAAGAGTTTTGGAACTAAGAAAAAGCAATAACTAAGAAGATATTAATAAATAATAAATAAAATAAAGCAAGATACAATAAAAGATGCAAATTATTCCAATCCCAATAACAACCCTAACACTAAATGAGAAAAAATGTGGTACCACCTACATTATTACAAACGTAAATACATGTAACTCCCTTTCAATGCCTCATTAAAAATAAACAACAAACCTGAAACAATAAAAAAAAATCAATTTGTTTCTCATTCAAATTTCAGACGCACAAATTAGCCTGTGTGTTGCACCCTGCATCTCCACAGCAAGTCAGGTATACAACGCATTATACACATTACACTACGTGAGAAAAAATGTGGTACCACCTACATTATTACAAACGTAAATACATGTAACTCCCTTTCAATGCCTCATTAAAAATAAACAACAAACCTGAAACAATAAAAAAAAATCAATTTGTTTCTCATTCAAATTTCAGACGCACATATTAGCCTGTGTGTTGCACCCTGCATCTCCACAGCAAGTCAGGTATACAACGCATTATACACATTACACAGTAACACACAAGGTACAGGTACTGGTATCTGCTACTGATATCAGGCGTGCTTTTCTTATGCTAGTATATAGTACAGTTAAAATTTCCCTTGGGGAACAACAACAAATCATTTTACTGTCGTAATTCTTCATAGTTAAAACAGGGATGGCATTGCTGTGGATTGATAGTTTCCAGCTTTGAAAATAAGATGGCACCACCATTGATTTCAGTTCATCAAAGCTTTTCGAAAGGACGTGTTCAAAAAAATGTTATATTTGCAGGAAATTTTTTCTCTCGATTAAAAATTAAACAGACAAAAACTATATTCATATTGAATTTTCGCCTTGTTTTCCACCTGTTGGTGTACATAGCACAGGATTTTGCACTAGTTCTTTTATGCTGAAGCTAACAGCTTTCCTCATGGAATTATTTGACTAAAAAATATAGCCCAGTGCAAGCATTATACAAACTAAACAAACAAACAAAGCAGTAGAAAATTATCAAAAGGGAAAGATATATGTATGAAAATCAAAAATTCTCCAATAGAAATTCGTGTTTTTGACTAGCAGTACGTGTTTCAACTTTCATCTTAATTTAATTTGGGTTGTGTTTATTTACGCGGTAGTGTTATAGTTCAATTTCACGGTTTTGCAAATAGAATCAACTTATTTTCTTTCTTAACCTATCAAAAAGACTGGTCAATAGTGTAAAATTGCTTTACCACAGATTTGGATAAAAAATAAATGCCAATGGAAAATCTCATCAAAGATAAGTTTTTAAAATCTGTTTACATACTCCCCGAACATATCCGAAAGTTTTTTCAATAGAACAGCTGACTTTGAAACAGAGCTTTCTTCACTGCTGGACGATGCCTCCAAAAATAGCAAAAAAGAGCTGTAAGAGAGAATCTGATGTATGGAAAATAAGAATAAAAATACCAATTCATATCTGGCCTTGTATCGTTATTCATTAGATAGACCAAATAACGAAACAAACCTGGTATGAATTTGATTTTGTTTCATCTTGAATTTCACAGAGAGCTTTGAAAAGTGACAACAAGCTTTGACGTTGAGCACCATCTTGTTGCTGAAAATAGAACTGAAAATACTGTGGATATATCAGGCGTGTTTTTTTTTAACCTAGTATATAGTACAGCATTCGAGTTAAAAAAAAACGATCCGTCCACAGTATTTTCAGTATTATTTTCAGCAACAAGATGGAGCTCAACGTCAAAGCTTGCTGCTACTTTTCAAAGCTCTCTGTGAAATTCAAGATGAAACAAAATCAAATTCATACTAGGTTTGTTTCGTTAATTGTTCTATCAAATGAATAACGATACCAAGCCAGGTATGAATTTGTATTTTTTTATCTTTTTTTCCATACATCAGATTCTCTCTTACAGCTCTTTTTTGCAATTTTTGGAGGCATCGTCCAACGGTGAAGAAAGCTCTATGTCAAAGTCAGCTGTTTTGTTGAAAAAAAACTTTCGGGTATGTTCGGGGAGTATGTCAAAAGATATTAAAAACTAATCTTTGATGAGATTTTCTATTGGCAAACAGAATCAATTTATTTTTTATCCAAACCTGTGGTAAAGCAATTTTACACTATTGACCAGTCTTTTCGATAGGTTTAGAAAGAAAATAAGTTGATTCTATTTACAAAACCGTGAAATTGAACTATAATATTCCGCACAAATAAACACAACCCATATTAAATTAAGTTGAAACACGTACTAGCAAGACTTGAATTTCTATTGAAGAATGTTTAATTTTCATACATATATCTTTCCCTTTTGACAATTTTTTACTACTTTGTTTGTTTGTTTGATTTGTTTTTTTCTTGCATTGGGCTATATTTTTTAATCAAATAATTCCATGAGTAAAGCTATTAGGTTCAGCAAAAAAGAACTAGTGCAAAATCCTGTATTATATACACCACCAGGTAAGAAACAGGGCAAAAATTCAATATGAATATAGTTTTTATTTCTTTAATTTTAATCGAGAGAAAAAATTTCTTTGCGAATACCACATTTTTTTTGAACACGTCCTTTCGAAAAAGCTTTGATGAACTGAAATCATTGGTGGCGCCATCATATTTTCAAAGCTGGAAACTATCAATCCACAGCAATGCCATCCCTGTTTTCACTGTGGAAAATTACGACAGTAAAATGATTTGTTGTTGTTCCCCAAGGGAAATTTTTACTGTACTATATACTAGCATAAAAAAAAACACGCCTATCGTTTTTTTTTAACTCAAATACTAGGCGTGTTTTTTTTTTGATGCTAGTATATAGTACAGTAAAAATTTCTCTTGGGGAACAACAACAAATCATTTTACTGTCGTAATTTTCCACAGTGAAAACAGAGATGGCATTGCTGTGGATTGATAGTTTCCAACTTTGAAAATAAGATGGCACCACCAATGATTTCAGTTCATCAAAGCTTTCTCGAAAGGACGTGTTCAAAAAAAATGTGGTATTTGCAAAGAAATTTTTTCTCTCGATTAAAAATTAAAGAAATAAAAACTATAGGCGTGTTTTTTTTTAAGCTAGTATATAGTACAGCATTCGAGTTAAAAAAAAACGATCTGTCCACAGTATTTTCAGTTCTATTTTCAGCAACAAGATGGAGCTCAACGTCAAAGCTTGTTGCTACTTTTCAAAGCTCTCTGTGAAATTCAAGATGAAACAAAATCAAATTCATACCAGGTTTGTTTCGTTTATTGTTCTATCAAATGAATAACGATACAAAGCCAGGTATGAATTTGTATTTTTTTTTTCTTATTTTCCATACATCAGATTCTCTCTTACAGCTCTTTCTTACTATTTTTGAATGCATCGTCCAGCAGTGAAGAAAGCTCTATGTCAAAGTCAGCTGTTTTGTTGAAAAAAACTTTCGGGCATGTTCGGGGAGTATGTAAAAAGATATTGAAAACCAATCTTTGATGAGATTTTCCATTGGCAAACAGAATCAATTTATTTTTTATCCAAACTTGTGGTAAAGCAATTTTACACTATTGACCAGTCTTTTCGATAGATTTAGAAAGAAAATAAGTTGATTCTATTTACAAAACCTTGAAATTGAACTGTAATATTACCGCACAAATAAACACAACCCAAATTAAATTAAGTTGAAACACGTACTGCTAGCCCAAACTTGAATTTCTATTGAAGAATGTTTAATTTTCATAAATATATCTTTCCTTTTTGACCATTTTTTACTGCTTCGTTTAATTTGTTTTTTTCTTTCATTCGGCTATATTTTTTAGTCAAATAATTCCATGAGAAAAACTATTAGCTTCAGCAAAAAAGAACTAGTGTAAAATCCTGTATTATATACACCACCAGGTAAGAAACAGGGCGAAAATTCAATATGAATATAGTTTTTATTTCTTTAATTTTTAATCGAGATAAAAAATTTCCTTGCAAATACCACATTTTTTTTGAACACGTCCTTTCGAAAAAGCTTTGATGAATTGAAATCATTGGTGGTGCCATCTCATTTTCAAAGCTGGAAACTATCAATCCACAGCAATGCCATCCCTGTTTTCACTGTGGAAAATTACGACAGTAAAATGATTTGTTGTTGTTCCCCAAGGGAAATTTTTACTGTACTATATACTAGCATAAAAAAAAACACGCCTTATATTCATATTGAATTTTCGCCCTGTTTCTTACCTGGTGGTGTATATAATACAGGATTTTGCACTAGCTATTATTTTGCTGAAGCTAATAGCTTTTCTCATGGAATTATTTAACTAAATAATATAACCCAATGCAAGAAAAAAACAAGTCAAACAATCAAACGAAGCAGTAAAAAATGGTCAAAAGGGAAAGATATATGTATGAAAATTAAACATTCTTCAACAGAAATTCAAGTTTGGGACTAGCAGTACGTGTTTCAACTGAATTTAATTTGGGTTGTGTTTATTTGTGCGGTAATATTATAGTTCAATTTCACGGTTTTGTAAACAGAATCAACTTATTTTCTTTCTAAACCTATCGAAAAGACTGGTCAATAGTGTAAAATTGCTTTACCACAGGTTTGGATAAAAAATAAATTGATTCTGTTTGCCAATGGAAAATCTCATCAAAGATTGGTTTTTTAATATCTTTTTACATACTCCCCGAACATACCCGAAAGTTTTTTTCAACAAAACAGCTGACTTTGACATAGAGCTTTCTTCGCTGCTGGACGATGCCTCCAAAAATAGTAAAAAAGAGCTGTAAGAGAGAGTCTGATGTATGGAAAATAAGAAAAAAATATACAAATTCATACGTGGCTTTGTATCGTTATTCATTTGATAGAACAATTAACGAAACAAACCTGGTATGAATTTGATTTTGTTTCATCTTGAATTTCACAGAGAGCTTTGAAAAGTAGCAACAAGCTTTGACGTTGAGCTCCATCTTGTTGCTGAAAATAGAGCTGACAATACTGTGGACAGATCGTTTTTTTTTAACTCGAATGCTGTACTATATACTAGCTTAAAAAAAAACACGCCTACTGTACTATATACTAGCATAAAATAAAACAGGCCTATCGATACCAACTCGACTATCCACCCGAGTACCAAACTACCTAAAGTAACTAAACATACGAAATGCCAACCCGAGCACCTAACTACCCAAAGTAACTAAACATACGAAATGCCGATACCGATACCAAACTATCTAAAGTAACTAAACATGCGAAATACTACCCAAAGTAACTAAACATACGAAATGCCGATACCAAACTACCTAAAGTAACTAAACATGCGAAATATCAACTCGAGTACCAAACTACCCGAAGTAACTAACAACATACGAAATGCCGATACCGATACCGAGTACCGAAAGTAACTAAACATGCGAAATACCAATCCGAGTACCAAACTACCCAAAGTAATGGCACTTTCCATTGGACAAAAAGAACCGTCCAGGAGCGTCCAGAAGCATTCTCAAACCGTTCCATTGGTGCAAAAAGATCGCTTCTCATGATTCTGAGGAGTGACAGCCGCTTCTCGATTTGAAGTGAGAATCGACTCAGAAGCACTAACACATGTTACTCAAATGTCAAAGTTAAAAGTTTCTTCAAGGAATATTTTTTAAGAGCCATAGGTGTTTCACTCACACAAAGGAAATTACGTTAAACTGAATAGAAATAATTTTGGGTGTTCCATTGGTTTTTAAAATGAGTGCTTCCCCGAGTGAAACCAATGGAAAGCGGCATAACTAAAAATACGAAATGAAGATACCGATACCGGAGATATGCAACTTTTTTCGTTCGTGTATGCTTCTTTGCTGTGTGGATTGTGCTTGGTTTGGATTTGTATGGAGTTCAACACTCTACTCGTTCTTTTTCTTATTGGGTTTTTTTTCGTATTGGCTTTGGTTGGGAATTTCGCAACCGAAACACAATACACATGTGTGTTGTGTGTGTTTGATTATTTCATTTACTTGTAACTCAACTAAGCAGACATGTTCGCTCTCCTTTATTATCTCGATCTTTTGTGTATCGTTGTCGGAACTATGGACATGTTTGCATTCTGTTTGTGGAACGAAAGGAAATGTGTCCGAGTAAGGATATAGTTCCTGGAACTATATAGGTCCGGACCGACTCAACTCTAATACCGAGTAACGAAAGTAACGAAAGTAACGACAGTAACGACATCGTAAAAGTAACGACATTTTTTTGCAAGTAACGTTTCGTAATTCGGTGCAAAAGAGAATACTTGTTACTGAGTAACGAACACATACCATTTGCTACAGCACTAGCTCAAAGTGCCCTCCTTCGTTTTGAATGCATGCCAGATCCCGTTTTTTGGATTTCATCGTGGATGTTTGCTCTCGATATCTTTTGTCTTACTTGTAGTGATGCTACGGAAATACGTTGTTCTAATTGAATTAAGGTTGTTATTTCAGATGAGTAAACAATTTCTTTCATTCGTGCAGTACAGTGCGATCGTGCAGGCCAGTGAATTGGTCCATTTCTGCCTATCCATCTACCACCGTATTTTTCATCCAACCAATCCTTAACTTCACGACCATAGTGGCCGGGAGCACCATCTTGTTGGAAATATGATGAAACTCGCTGACGCAGGGGAACATCCTCCAATAGTAGTTCCTGTACAGGTGTATGGTGATATGGATGCATATTTTCGCCATGCAGTACTCTGGAGATTCTGTCTTTGGAAACATTATACTGCAGAGCCAAGCGTCTTTTGCTAATGGAAGGATCGATTTCAACAGCTGCCAGTATTCTTTCATCCACCGAGACTCTTCTTATGGTTGCAGCTCCTGCGTTAGGTCTTTCAGTTAATACTGATCCAGTTTCTCGAAGCCTCCGAAAGGTTCTTCCAAAAACATTTTCAGAAGGAAGTCTTCTGTTGGAATAAAGTTTCTGGTATCTTCGATGTGCTCTTCTTGAATTTCCATTGCAAAATCATATACGAATAAAATGTCTGCGTATTCTTCTTTCGTAAATGAAGGCATTTCAAAAAGCTCTCTGATCAAACTGCAATCGCGACTTATTTTGATAAACTGATGAACAAATTTGTTTTCTTATTCTTTTATACGACCTATTTCACATTCATGCCCCGAAAATTTCCCTGAGAAGACGTAAGTCAATTAGGATTTTGGTAGCAGGTCAAATACACTTTCAACCCTTTTCATCAGTGCAAAGTCATAAAAATTGTCTTAAAACAATCAATTCTTGGAAAACTACTCAA
This sequence comes from Melanostoma mellinum, assembly GCA_914767635.1. NCBI lineage: Eukaryota > Metazoa > Arthropoda > Insecta > Diptera > Syrphidae > Melanostoma > Melanostoma mellinum. The sequence goes on along the minus strand of OU612058.1, from coordinate 111,047,747 downwards.
GTGCAAGTTGTTGCAATAAAAAACCGTAAAAAACCCAAAATAAGATTTTTTACCTGTTTTAGTTTTTTCCAAGTATCATAAAATGTATGTTTTTGAGTGCATTTTCTGAAAAAAAGTGACCTCAAAGTCAAAACTTTGTTTGGGAAAGAAAATTTGAACACCACTTAAAATTGAAAATCTGGAAACCCTAAACCTATGGAAGCTCAACAAAATACAGATTGTTAATTTTCCAAAAAATTAAGTCTATGATTAGGACTCTATCATCAGTATTGACAGAGATATTGAATTTAATACAGGTCAGGGTACACCAAAATATGCCTTTTTTAAATTGTCAAAAAATGATGTCAAAGTTGAGAAACGAAATTTACTGTAGAAAAATTTTTTTCTTAGAATATGACCAAGAATCACACCCCAAAGGATAATACACGAATTACCGGACACCCTGTTTACGGTTGTTCAAATTTTTTCTTTTATTTTTTTTTCCTCCTCCTAAACGCGATAAAAGCGTTAACGTAAGCACGCATATGATCAACACCAGTTTTCATCGGAGAAAAATTTGTATTTGGAATTTAAATATGAGATTTCGCTTTGAGTGGGTGAGTGATTAGATAATAGTTCTTGAATGGTTTATACAGGGTGATTCGCATAAGGTGTGACAAAAAGATAGGGTGTGTAGATTGGATCTAGACAAGCAAAAAATCGTATGGGAGGGGGGGGTCCATTTTCCCCCGTTTAGGCGGGAGGGGCAATTTAAGAAAAAAATCACTAAAAATGGAAAAAAAAATATTAAAAAATAACGGTAATACCTTCAGATTCGTGCTATAGCATTTTAAAAAGCCAAAAACCTATACATTTATTAAAATTTAAAAAAAAGTTGTTCAAATAAATAGTTTTTGAAATATTAATTTTCAAAGTCAAAATTTTGAAAAAAAACATAATTTTCACTTTTTTTCCAAATTTTACGTAATTATGTAGTATTTTTCTGGCTTATTTTCAATGCTCTTATTTATTTTTGATCAAACACAAGAAACCGGATGTCAAAATAACCTGTAGTTTTTGAGAAAACCAAAAATTAAAAAACTACTTTTTTAAATTTTTTTTTTTTAAGTTTTTTTTCTTCGTTATTGGATTCTATATAGATTAGGTCTAGCTATTTGCTAATTGCTACTGATTTGAAACTGTCGCGAAATCCCCTTTTGTCTCCAAATTTATCGCAATCAAAGCACTAATGCGTTTTATACCAACACCTATCAGCGTAGTGCATACAACCACAGAACCAACAAGCGCTGTTTGGGAAGTTTCGTTTCGTTGATTATTTTTGCACTGATTTGACTTCTGCGTCTGAGCTTGGTCCCCCAACCATTTGTACATCATGTTTTAACATAACAATGCGATCACATTTCAGTGGAGACTGAAAATTGATACAAGAAAATGTGGACTAACTTGTTTTAGAAACGCGAGTGGCAAAGGACATTACCTTGCGGTAAAAGAAAGCAAGTCTTTATCTTTAACAGTGAATGATATAAAAATTCATTACAAACCGAAACAAAATACCTGGGAATAAACTTCCATAACCGATTCTTGTTCAATAAACATGCTAGGACGGTGCTTAATAAGGCAAAGATGGTTGTAGTATCGCTTAAACTTCTATTTAATTCAGAGAAAACAAAAATTCTTATGTACAAGACGCTTGTAAGACCGATTTTGACGTATGGGTTTTGTACGTGGCTTACGATATCACCTAGTGTTGCAAAAGAAATGGAGTTGTTTGAGAGACAAATTTTGAGATTTTGTTGCGGTCTGTTTAGAAGAGCAGATAGAAAGTGGTATTCCAACAAAATTTTATATGAAGCAACTCAGGTAACTCCCATAATGAAATATCAAATAGAACTTTTGATAAAAAAAATGGAGCGTATAAGATATCATGAAACCCACTTGTAAGATCCTTGATGGGCTCCAGTGGCGTGGCGTCCATATAACACGATTCCTATCGTCTTACCTTTTAAAATTTGTCCCTTGTTCATAGAAAAAACCAGCAACATAATTCTACAACTAAGCAGTCAACATCCTATCTTTGCCCATACACACAAGACACAATGTTCTTCAAGCACTTTTAAATTTGCGAGATACACACACAATACAAAAAGCATACACAAAGCATTGAAAATCGCCGCGCAGAACATATTTTATGTTTGTCCCTGTCTTTCCTACGATATACTTCCACCCCGGTGTACCGCGGTGCCACCCTTTTCAATACACGTTCTCTTATTGAAGAAAGTAAGACGATAATTTTCGTCTGCACTCTGCAATGTCTGCTTGGAAAAAATGATACAGTTTTCGCCTTCGAGCGAATTCGGTTTTGTTTTACTGTTTTGTTTTGTTCTACTGATCATTGTTTTGGATTATTTGCGATAAAATGAATTTTAAGTAACGTGCATTTGTAAAAACTGTGAAAAAAACTAAAAATTCTGAAAATTGTGAAAAGTTAACGTTGAAGAGAACTGTTTTGATTTAATTATTTGAATGGCTTTACTAAATGTTGAGTGTTGTTTAACCGATTACCTTTAAGAAGAGGAAAACCAATGATATGAAGTTCTTATTTTTTTAATACTAGTTACGTTACTTAAAATTTTATTTTATTTCCACATAGGCTTCTTTTGAAGCCGCTTTTTTTATGCTTTAAGCTCATTGTGAATTTTAACCTAAATGACTTAAAGTATGGAAAAATTGGCTTCCATTAATCCAAGTTTGGAATTTAAGGTACCTACCTTCTATTTATTCCATATTAATATGTGTAAGTGATTCATTTTTCTCGACTTAGCATTTGAAAATATCCACGCCACGCCACTGATGGGCTCTAATATTAATAACTGCCTATTTGATAACTATTACTTATCTCCATTTAATTTTCTCAATGAGGGGTCTCTTTCTCTTTTAGGACAAGATACAAAAGAAACTACAAAGGTGCCGTTCTTTGAAAAGGCATCTCACTTTAACTATAGGGGATCTTGTAATTTTGTTTTTTCAAATTAATAGGGATTTCTTAATATCTGCACTATTTTATCATACCTAATATAAATTAAGATATCCTCCTCAAAACTGTGGATTTTTAGTTTTTAGGTTTTTTTAGTTCTAGTCCTAGTCATTAAGTTAAGAATGCCATAAAAGAGCAAAGCAGAGTATTGATCACCGGGAGCAGGTAATCAAATCAATATGTTAATTATAGACTAGATATTTTTATTTTTATAATATTTTTGAAATATTTTGAATTTATGTTACAGTCAGACATATCATGAAGTCGACCAAAGATGAAATGCATTACTAGTTTTTTTTTTTAAATATAAATGTACAGATTTTATATGCCTCAATAAAGTTAACTTGTAACTTGTAAAAAAAAATGCGATCACATTCTGTTGCTAGGTACTTAAGATTAGTTTCTTTTCCTTGTCGGCTTTAGAGATGAATCGCGTTTTTATCTCAGAATCTGCAGTAACTTTTAAGCCAATTACAAATATCAGACATTTTAACTCATCTGCTGTGCATGTGGTTAGCTATTTGAAAATTTTTGCATTGCTTATTTACTACACCGGCATATGCTTGAAAATCATCTCCAACACTTTGCTCAACCTTGAGGCTGTTGTAACGAGTTGCAAATAACGAAATTTTTGTTGAAAAATATGCTGTCAGATTTTCCTCTGTTTTTGTTTAATCAAAATCGCGTGGCTTCTTATGCAATATAAGATTCACATAGCGATTGTATAAAGTTTCATCTAATTTTCTCAAAAGTAACCTTACCCGTGAAGAGTCATGCCTCATGCTCATTCGTCATCTAACACTTGCCCTTCTACTAGGAATACATCTTCATATCGGTTAAACCATTCCGTAAAAGTAGCATTGTTGTCCGGTCGTAAGTGAATGTTGAAATGCTACTCGATAGAGTTTCCATTACTTTCTCAGTCGAAGGTTTTACTGTATTAACCCCGAGACTTCATTAATTCCTGCTGGTTTTTCAGAAAGTCCCTACTTCATAAACTTTGCAAATTGAGTGGAGTCCATTTTTATAATCTGCACTATAAAAAATATGTTTTACTACCAATTTACCCGAAAACCAAAAAAAAAAAAATCCTCTTCGCCACAATACATACATAACATACATATGTCGTGTATTCAACAAAGACAAAAAATAAATACCGTTCTTTTATGTCTTGCTTTAATCTACTTTTCGTTATCTTAACCTACAGTTTTACATTTACGGAAAAAATTAAATTAAATAGGATATTGAACTGGTTCTGCCACTGGACCGCAATCGAATGCTCAACATCTGTTGCTATAGGTAATCATGTGAGCTTAAGTTCTTATTTACATTGTATACTTTAAGAGAGGTGACAGAGTTGCCAGCGTGCATAAACAACACTATTGAACCTATTTATAAGAATTTTGGTATTGAGTGCTAGACTACACCTGAGGATGGACCTAGGCTATATATGTTATACCTATACTCCCACGGGAAAGGGAACGTAAAAGTCACTATTCCACGCGGGCGCGTGTCCAGCAAGTTAATTTATATGAATAAAACGAATTCACAGAAACTTCATTCCACAGCATTTTGCTATTCTTGGTTTGATTTTTATTCTTTTTTGTTTTGGATGTACTTTGATCTCTTTTCCAAAAAGAAAAATTTATTATGCGAAATTTGTAATTGTTGTGGCATAAAACAAAAAAAAGCAATGGAACTATCAAAATCTAGCATGTACCAATTTATTATACCGGGAGATATGATGCACGGAAAGTGTGGAGAACTATAAAAACTTTAGTAAGATATCTACTTCAACTTCCACCCCTAGAATCCATTGCACAACTAAAAGGACGGCGAAATTTTAAGTTTAACATTTCGTCTTGTAATTTTTATATTGGATTTTTCTTTTCGTTTCAGCAGCATACTAGGCTTTATGTCACTTTGAAAAAGCTAAAGAAAAGAAAAAGTTATCTGAATCGTCCAAGAAGCTATCTTAGATACTGTTACCCGGGATATCTTATCCGATAGGTTCTTGAACTTGTCCATTATCTGGGGTTATTTTGCTCATTCTGTTCTGTTTATTTGGGAGTGAGTTGAAAAGCAGGAATAAGCATAGGGTAGGGCAGAACTGAAAGTTTAAGTAATGTTGAAGAAGATTCATGTGGCAAAAAGCTCAAGTTGCAGGTAAAGTATTAGAATTTCAAAAGGAAAGACGGTAATAATCGAGCCATATGGAGCCTTTGCCACTGTACCGTAAAGATTGTATATTAGGTATAGTGATTTGAGAACATGAAGACTAAATTTTTTGCTAAGAATATGTTGGCAAAGTATACTTACCCTAAAAAAATCCCAAGTGGAACCATGAAGTAAGGTGCCATATTGCACTTCGGTTTGTGTCGCTAGGTCTTCGGGTGAGTTAATCGGTGTTACCATGCGTTCGACTGTTAAAAAAGCTGCCAAGTTTGCTGTGTATGACGAAATAAGTATAAGAGTGAAGAACCACCAAACAGAGCCAACTATGCGTCCGGATATTGATCGGGGAGAAATGTCGCACCCTTGTTGCATAAAGGCGGCCAATGAGAACCAAAACGAGTTCAATATGCTGAAATCATTTATAACTACAGCTGGTGAGGCGTACGTCGTCGTAGGCCCTGTAGCTGATTGTTGCTGTTGTGGGTTTGCAATTTGATCTTGATGAATGTGTAAGGAATCTAGCAGTAGAAATACAATTGCAAATTAGACATGAGATTTGAAAGCAAAATGCTTTTCCTGTCTTAAAATTTGATTTTTATTGAAAAATAAAAAAAATAAAAATATAATTACCGGAGTATTGGATAAGACGCCACTCATATGGTGAAAATCTTGATACAAAAAAGAGAACAATGCTTACTCCAATATAGCTGAAAATAACACTGACCTAAAAGAGTTGAAAATTGATTAATTTTTGTTTCAATTGCATATTCATTGGGCACAACATGAATCGAAAATTTTAAAATAGAATTAGGATATTATAAATAACATTTAAAGTACAAGTAAAACATCATACCCAAATTTCTTGAGAAAGAGGATTCATAAAACTGAAAACACCTGGAGTTTGCTTTACTGGTTTCTTTATCATAATAGAAATGCCCAAGGACATAAAAGGCTTGCTAAAATCAATGACACGCTCTCGTTCCGCCGTAATAGTCATAGGAGCTATTGCAATATCTGCTTCCTAAACAATAAAAATAGTTTTGCATAAGTAATAAAAGGAAGATAGGTAGCACAAGCTAAGACCTACCCGTCTCACCAGCTCACCAACCATTCCATCCCATCCACCTCGCACGTTCGGATTCTCAGCACCGTATCCACCATCCTTTACCAAGCGCATTTCATCTGATGTTAACACAAAATAAGAAAATATTAGTTGCTAAGCATGTAAAATCACCACAATTACTTACAGTTTATACCCAATTTCTTAGCAAGTAAATCAGCCAAATCCTTACAATATCCTTCGAAGCTTTCATCTTTTTTTAGCATTATATAAGGCTCCTCGAGAAGTGTTGTTACAATATATGTGCGGTTCTTTTCAAATTCTACAGGGGGTCGGAGGCGCACGTATTTTGCGGATAATGCCATTAGGCCGGCCTCATCAGACCATTCAGCAACTTTAATCATTGCACTGTTTACAGTCATTTCAACTATGTGTAGTGTATAGTTCTGCCGTCGGCCATCATCATTAAATTTGATGTCTCCTGTTAAGCCTTCTATCTCCACCTGCAGGAAAATTTATCAAGTACTTTGAAGTTTCTATTGAAACTTGCTAAAGCCAATATTCAAACGTTCTACCCGAAACTTGCATAACTATGTAAGTAAGTAGGGCTAAATTTTTGTTACCTTTCGCAAATATCGTGAAATTTTATCACCGTGCTCCCAAGGGTTTACCCATCCCCTGGATGTATTACAATCCAGAGCACGTGTGCTTGTTCCCACATTACTTCCTCCTGATGCTGTAGTTCCATTTGCTGGGCTAGGTATCAGTGTTTGACTGCGACGCTGGACATTGCTTCTAAACTGATCTGGTTTCTTGCGAAGGATTTTATTGAAAGCTTCCACAAGCACAAAAACTGCGTCATACATAAGAGCGGCTTGTGCCTGAGAAATCAAACACAACTCAGCGGTTGACTGAAAATATCTTTTGCAGAAAATTTTATTTCATGAGTTCTTACCGAAATCGAATCTCTTCCAGCACCTACAGAAGTAATAGGATCCAAGCGCTTCCAGTTTTCGTAAAACTCCTTAACCAGTCGCCGGTGTGTATCCACTATCCTAAAACCAGTTATGTTTATAGCACCAAATTCAATAACTTCACTCTCCCATCGATCGTCCATTACCTAATTATTTTTATATGATATTATTGTGTTGTTCTTATTGCGGTTTTTAAAAAATTGTTTATGAAAATCTTACTAATCCACTGAGCAAGTAGTGGTATGTGCGTCTGCCTAGTGCAATATCCCTAACATGGGTTATAAGAATTTCTTTGGCCATTTCTGTTGGACAATCAAGAACAATGTATTTGTTTGTCCAACGACTTATTTCCTCGAGGGTATGTAAGAACTCTATTGCCATTGTAACGTTTGCTATCCTTTTAACCATTTCAACTTGGAATGATTCATTTCCGGGTTTAAGTCCTTGGTAAATTTGCTGCAGTCGCAGAAGACCTGTTGGTTTAAAATATATATCGTAACAATCCAAAAGTGATTGAACGGTTTTGGATCAGTACTTGCTTCAGACGAAAGTATGTTTATTATGCTAATGTAGTCATTAGTTTTTTTTGGGATATTTCATTTTGCTCAAATAAACATTGAAAACTATTCATCAATAAATTAAATTCAGAATCCGAAACCGCCAAGCATGCCAATGCTTTCTGAAAGACAAATCCTTCACCCCCTGTTAAGATGAGAAGATTGTGAATTCTGTGATCCTTCGTATCGTATAAAAAGTAAGGTCAAAATCAAGGACAAGGCATAAAAATTGTTCATCATGTTTTTCATACATAACACCATTGAATTTATATATAAACTAATAAAGTATATATATATATAAACTAATAAAGTATATAAACCCAATGATAACACTGTGGTTAAAAATAAATTTCTTAAGAGCGGGGGTTGTATATCTGTGGCCACAAGCCTTAACCGCTTAAGTCGATTTTCCATACTTTTCAAGAGAGCAGTTTTAAGCTAGGAACTTTTTGATTTTAACCCTTTCTTGTTTGTGCAAATAAAGAAAATCTGCTTCTTTTCTGCCCTCCAAAAACCTGTGGTTTGTCATTTAATCAAGCAGCAAGTAGGAAATTAGCGCACTTAAACCATTTTTCCTCATTGAACTCTATAATCTCTGAACAGCCTAAGTGGAGTTAAGCTGTTTTTCTGTAATAAAAAATACTTTTTAATGTATCTTCTATCTACAACGGTCTATGTCGTTTTCAAAGATGTTTCATGTGATTTCCTATGTAAAGTTAAACCCTTTAACCTGACTAACAAAAGCGAAAAATGGAAAAAAAAATTAGTTAACTGAAGACAACTGATAATGATAAATTATTATTAGCTTTGTGGCTGAAAACTTAACTAAAGTTAAGTAACTCAAGAGTTAAGAGAAAATATTTTTTTGTTAGCCAATTTTTTTGGTAAAATTTTTTTCAGAAAAAATGAGTTGTCAGAAGTTTTTTCCGTTATAACTTTCTTATAAAAAAATGGGCACGGCTGTGTCGCACGAACTTGCAATTGTGTTCTACATACGATATCAAATATCAAATATCAAATCTATAGGCTGAGTTAAAGGTTTTTATTTGGTAACACACATTAATTATGGAAATTAAATTAAATCACGTAAGATAATGAAAAAATTAAATTAAATATTTCAAAGGTTTCAAGCAAAAATCTAAAAACGCCATTCTTTTGCAGTTGCTAATACATATGCACGATGAAAATTAAATCAAAATCGTTGGACCAGTTCTTGCAAAAAATTGTTTTTTATTTTTAAATTTTTCGGAAAACTGTTTTTTTAAAGTCAAGTATGCAGAAATCTAGATTTTGTTAGAAATTGTTTTGACAAAGAATTTGAAAACGATTAAAGAAGTTATTTTCAAAAATCAAAATTTTTTGAAAAAAATTTAAGAGTTTCCAAAATTTAATTGTTTTTAATTATTGATATGCAGTCCTTCCTTAACAGTTTACGACTTCTTAAATCCAAAGTTTCGTCAAGATTGTGCCAGCCATTAACGAGAAAGTCGGTTTTGAAAAACGGTACTATGGGGGGGGGGGGGGGGGGGCATCGTTCTTAGCCTTTTTCGAAAAAAAAATTTTTATATCATAAGAAAAAAGATTCAAAAAAAATCCTTCACACAAAATTTTTTCGAAATCATTCGAGCCGTTTTCGAGAAAAATTAGTATTATCAGATCGGTTGTATAGCAGGTACCTTTATTTCAAGACCTAGAGACTCAATTCCACAAACCCCTCTGTAGGCTGCTCCACAAACTCTAACTGCAAATTTTGAATAAGATCGTTCCATTGGTTCAGGCTGTAGATCCATATACAGACAGACAGACCATACAGACAAAATTTTCAGGACCCAATTTTTTCGTATTCTCTATCATCGTAATGTCATGTTTAATTGTTATCTCAAAAATTTTTTCAGCACGATTGCAAGATTTGCCTTTTAGTACCGATAATCGCAAGTGAAAAGATATAAACCTAAAAAATTTAGTGGACACAGATTTGAATACCCTGAACAAGATTATAACATTAACTCTTATTAGTAGAATTGATAAAGCTTGATCAAGTGATTTTAATTATGTTGTTGAAGAATCTGATTCCTCTTCGGCTTTTTTGGTCACTGGTAGGCGCATTGAAATGTAACTTATTTCATTAACTAACGTTTCGACAGGTTTTGCGGTCTTCTTCAGGGGATCTTTATTGAGAACAGAAAATAGTTTAGGTAAACAAATTTGTGATTTTACATTGAAACAGTGCGATAGCGTTCTTAGACGTAAGTATCCATCGCGAAAAGAATCGCCTCTCTTTCAACTGGTATCAGAAAGAAACAGCATCTAGAAGAATTATCAGCTTCCACTCCCCCCAGGCTAATCACATAAAAATGAACACTGCTTCAAATTTAATTAACAGAGTGTTTACATTGAGTGATACAAAGTTTCACTCTGAAAACGAAGCAATAGTAACAAAGATTTTTTCTAACGTTTCTAAAACGTTTAATTTCCGACCGAAAGAACACAACACAAAATGAAATAACTCCGATGAAAAACATTCCCATTTTCAACAGCATGCAATATGTTCCAACATTCTCCGAATATTTCAAATAGTAGTTGCAACCCAGTGTCAAAAAATCGCGTTCAAATTAAATTCTACCTTGAGACGACATTCCTCCGTACGAAACGTACGAAAAAAAAACTGATGTGGTATATAAAATAGACTGCAAAGGCAATGAGTCTGAAAATTGTAGCTTTTGCTAAAAAGGCACCATAAAACAACTCTTAATGTAACAGAATTGCCAACCACAAATCTGACCTCAAACTAAAAAACACTCCCAAAACAGCATTGACAAATCATTGTGTAACCTCTTAACACCAACCCGTTTTAAAAATGTCAAGGTACTACAAACAGAAAAACAAATTTCAAAACGAAACACTCTGAAAACACTTCACATTTTAAGAAACAAAAATAGTATAAATAGAAAACAGGACAAACAGAACATATAAACCATATATTGCTCTATTATCGCTGCAAAGAAATTTTAAGTTTTGTTTTAATATTTTGCAGATTCCTATTCTATGACTCATGTTTAGACTAAACATCAAAAAAGGAAGTGTTAAATTTTTCCTTTTTCTTTTTTTCATTTTAATAACAAAGTAAAAAGTTTCTCTTATATATTCTGTCTGTCATTTGTTATAAGTAACGTTTTTAATTTCTTAAAAGAAAGTCTAATTTACCTTATTCAATGTAAAACCACAAATTTGTTCACCTAAACTATTTTATGTTCTCAATAAAGATCCCCTGTCAAAACTCGAAAAGAGGTATGATATAAACTGCATTTACACTGACTTCTCTTAGGCCTTCGACCAACTTTCTCATAATATTATATTACTAGAGCCGGCGGCCGCGGCGGCCGGCGGCGTTCCTTGGGTCTGTAGTTTTAAGGCTCCCGTTCTCGTTCTGTCCAGTAGTTTCTAGGTTTCTGATCCCAACCCCGTTCCTGTGAGAATCTTCCGTTCCCGTGGAAATATGTGAATGAAATATAAGTCTATGTCACTGAGGGATAATGTAATATCCTATAGTTGAAAGCATTTTTGAAATCAGTCAAGTAGCTTTAAGGTTCCCGTTTCTGTTCCCGTGGGATTATACGGATGAAATATAGACATGCTTACATTACATTCTATTTGGAAGAAAGTAAGTCGAATTCGAAAGAAGTGCATTTTGAGGCTCGAATGATTCGAATGTTAAACATGTGAAATTTCGATTCGTTCGAGTTTCAAAATGCACTTCTTTCAAATTCGACAAACTTTCTATCGAATAGAATGTTAAAATATGCATGAGTATAAAATACTGATGGAGTGGGACAATGTAGCAGCACCCCTAATGCTGAAAGAGTTTAGAAATCTGTCCAGTAGTTTCTAAGTTTCCGTTCCCAATCCCGTTCCTGTGGGAATATTCTGATCAAACCTTGACAGGAACCATTTATAAGTCTATGTCACTGAGGGATGAATTTAACTTCCAAGAATTGAAAGAATTTTTGAAATCGGTCAAGTAATGTTGAGAATAATGGATTACATATTTGAATATTTAGACTTAGCAATACTCTCACTGGAAACATTGTTCATTTTGCTTTAAGCTTTTCCATTACCTTTTCTTCATATAATAAAGCAGAGTTGCTGTGTGTTCTTATTCGAAGTCGGTCGTTTTATTTAATTCTTCTAGCAAGATTTTCAACAGGTTATGGGCCCAGAATACGCGAAAAAAAATTAAAGTAAGTCATTTAGTTTAGTTAAGTTTAGTTTAGTTTATTTTCTACAGACTACTTTAATTATATAATATATATAATATAATATATATAGTATATAAATAAAATAAAATAACAAAAAATAATTAGCAAAACAATTTATGTGACAGGTCGCAATAGTAAAGCGGACAGTAGATTCTTTTTGAAAACATCACTTGAATTACTTGAGAAAATATCTATGACTTCTATGACAGAATTTGTTTCTTTTGTACAACGTGCAAACGGGTTGTTTCTACCATAATTTCGTGTTGAAAAATTTTCTCGAAAATAAAAACTAGCACGAAGTGTTCTTTGCGGAGAGTAAAAATTTATTTGTTGTAATAAGAGAGAACAGTTTATTCTATTGCTAATTACATCTTTTATAAACATTATTGCAAAATACTTTCTTCTTAGCTCAAGCGTTTGAATATCTATTAGCAAGCATCTAGAAACGTATGATGGTACTTCGATATTCCAATTAAGTTTATGGAAAGCGAACCTTGTGAAACTCTTTTGAACCCTTTCTATTCTTAACGAGTGTACATTATAATAAGGATTCCAAACTGTACTACAATATTCCAGCACTGATGATTTAAGGACATATGGATCTGAAAAATCTTTAGAGTTCCTCCTTATGAACCCAAACATACCATTGGCTTTATTTACTATATAATCAATATGCTTTGTAAGCGTTAGTTTTTCATCCAAAATAACTCCCAAATCTTTTTTGACAGTGACTCTTTCTGACATCATGTTATTGATACTGTAGTCAAAGATAAATAGGAGATTTCATCCTAAAGCACGTGAAACTCTGACATTTTGCCACATTTAGAAATAATTGGTTATGTTCACACCACTCAGCCAAATTTTGAATATCTTTTTGAAGAAGGAGGCAGTCTGAGGAAGATTTTATGATTCGGAATATTTTGACATCATCGGCATACAAGAGGTAACTCGAATAATTAAAACTAACTGGAATATCATTAATGAAGAGGATAAACAGCAAAGGACCAATATGACTTCCTTGAGGTACTCCAGAGGTCACATTTATCATTCTTGACCTATGATTACCTAATCTTAGCCTAGTTTTGAAAGTTTAAAAATTAGTATACTATGGTTGACTCTATCGAATGCCTTAGCAAAATCCGTAAAAAATAATGTCAGTTTGGAAACTATTTTTTAACCCATTAATGACAGAATCGAATAACATTGTAAGGTTAGTAGCAGTAGATCTACCTGACACAAAACCATGCTGAAATTCGGACACTATACCTTTAACAAAGAAGCTCAATTTTTTGCAAATCAGCATTTCAAACATTTTGGGAATGACTGATAATTTGCAGATTGGTCTATAGTTGATCACGTTTTGCTTTGATCCTGACTTGTGAATAGGAGTTATAAAAGAAACTTTCCAGCAAACCAAATTCAAATTCTATTTGTTTATAGTATAAAATTTTAAATGGCTATAATTTTATTATTCTGTTTTCTCCGATAGTTTTTTTGTGAAATAAGAAAAGATAATATTCTTGTTGTTTCCAATTCAATACAATTTGACTTTCTTGAGAATTAAAAACCAAACAGAAACGTGCATAACAACTAACACAATTCTAGTTTTAGAGAATTTGATTAAATGAAAACCTTAAGATAACGTGTCTCATTTATCATCTAATTTTGCACTTACGTGTTCGGCATGAGCAATGTTCATACTTTTAAAATAATTTTTTGCTTGCATCCGCATGATAGGGTAGTACACTAAAAGTCCTGTCAATCAAAAAGTGCTTTTCCGATTGAGGCAATTGGTTTTCAATTAGCTCCACTATCTTTGGAGCTAAAAAAATACTATATCTGAATTTTTATTCTAAGATGGTATGCCTGTCAAATAATTTTTAGTAGCTAGATCGGGTAATCGAATCGAAATGGAATCGACATTTTTCTTCTTAAAATGGTTTAAAATATATGTATAATATTGTCATTTTCATGTATTAGGACATAACCCCCATCATTTTTGTTTGGGCTTTACGACCCACCAGAATGGGTAATAAGGCCCACTTTGAGTTTGGGCCCAAAGCCCAATTTTTTTGATTGGGGGTAAGTTCCTTGGGTCTTATGCCCCTGCGCCGTATACAATCATGTCGATATGATCATGTTTCTTCATTTTCGAAACAAGTTTGTGGCTGCAGCCTTTATAGACTATTGCAATTTCGATCTCTAAGTTACCTGCATCTAATAATCCAATCAGAACAACCAGATTATCTACACAGTAGACTGAGTTTCCTTTACTCTACAAGGATAGATAGATAGATAGATATTGTTTATTCTTCAATTCAAATTTTATACAGGTACAATTTTATTGATCTTGAATAATTAATAAAGGCATGACATGAAAAGTCGTCTGCCTGAGGGGCATACTTGCTTTTAATTGCATTGTTAATTTAATGATTATTTCTTTTTTATAACAAAAAATGTAGGTATTAAGAACAATATTTTCAATATATTTTTTTTAATTTTCAAAAGCGTAATGTTTTTTAATTAAGTACTTTTAAGTTTAGTTAAAACAAAAATAAAACGGACTGCTAGTTAAGTCAAAACAGAACAATTTTTTTTTTTAAGGTTTTAAAATGCAAACAAGATTTAAATGACTTTAAAAAAAAAACAAAAGTGATTCTAGTTTTTTGTAAGCAAAATTGAAATGATTTTTAGTTTGTAATATGAACACTTTTTGGATCAAAAGCTTTCTCTTATAATTTGAGATCCGTAAGACATTGCTTCGTTGAAAAATTGATAAGGGTGCATCCAATTTGCACCATCCAGATAATTACAGACCTCGTTTACTTGCAAGGAACTCTTCCCAAAATGAACACGTCTTATCTCCGTCAACATAGGGCACACACCAATAAAATATAGAACATCTTCTCTCAGTCGAAGATTACAGAGCGTGCAAATGTCTGATCTGAACCATCGTTGCGATGGGGCTTAAAGTTTAGATTTATCAGCTCTCCTCTAATTTTAAATAAAGTGCTTATGATTTGAGTGTTGAAATTACTGCTGAAATAGTTCCTGGAGTTCAGATTATACACGCACTTATTGTAATAGTGTCTTTCAGAGGATGCACGTGCTTTTTCTTTAAGAATATCTCTCATTTTCATCTGTAACTGCTATGACTTCGTAAAGTGCTCTTTTGCATTGAAGGGCATTCATATTCCAGTTTATAGTGAAGCCGCAGTTCGCGGCTAGCAGGTTAGTAGGAAGAGGATTACTTGGGCATGGGAATTTTAGAGTGAGACCTTTTTCAAGAGTGAGATAGAGAGAGAGAGTGTTCTGAGCGAGCCAAAAGGGTGCCGTCGGTCTGATCAATGGGGGGTAGTAGCGTTTAGAGGCACGTAGGTTGAAGATCCTTACGATGGGATGAGAGTTAAGAAAAAATGAAAAGTAATGTTGTGTGTGTGCGAAGAATAGACACGATCTGTTGATAGATCTTAGAACGGGGGTGTGAAATTTTGGTAGTTTGTTGAAAGATATAGGAATAGGTAGGACTGAGATTGTGATATGAGATAAGAAAATAGAGACAATAAAGGGAAAGATGGTTTCTATTGAGTATTTTTTATGGTTTTTTGTTTTAGATTTCGCTGGCGCTCGGAAATGGTTGATTTTTTTTATAAGTTTGGGATTTGTGCGCCGGTAGGTGAGGGTAGTAGGAATTGTTTTTTTTTTTTTTTTGGTTTTGGCTGTACTAGGGTGTGTCATTTTTGGGCAACTTTTTTTTTCAACGATAAAACAGGCTTAATACTTTCAGGAAGGTACAAAACGTAGCCTCTCAAAATTTGAGCTCATAATATTAACATTTAGAGGTGCCTGTTTTTAAATTTCTATTTTCCATACAAATTACATGGAAAAAAAATTAAATATTTTTCTTATTTTTATAGCTTGACATTTGAGCATTGTAGGAATAAACTGACAAATTATTTAAATAGGAAATTGAATGCTCTACAAAAAAGCTCAATATAATTTTTTTCATAGAGGCAACCGTTCTGAAGATATTCAAACCCAAAGTTGGAAATGTATGAAATTATGACTTTTATTTTATTAAACTCATTCTGATGACGATTTTTATGACTTAAAAATTATTTTCAAGGACTATTATGTGTAGAAAGAAAATAACTGAACTACATCAAAACACAAAGTGAAAAAAGAAAAAAAGTAAGAAAAAAAAAATACAGTTAAAGCTTTCAAAATACACACATATTACTGCGTGACACCTGTTAGGCAGCATTAGCAAAACTCTGAAAAGCTTTGATCAAAAAATTGATTAAAGGGAAAGCTCCAACATTAGGTAACATGAGAAGAAGAGATACAAATTGTAATTGAGAGAGGAGTTTGGAATATCATTTGATTTTTTTAAGAAACTTTTTACTTTGCGCTTCGATGGAGTTCAGGCTTAAGGATTGTTGTATCATAACTTTCTTCTGAATATCATTATAATTTCTATCAAGTTTCATAATTCTAGTATACTAATAGTTAAGAATTTTCTTTTAATAATAAATATTTGATAATAAATAATAATTGTATTAAATCTAATTGATAATTTAATTTGTTTAACACTTAATCAAATAATAAAACAATATTTAAAACGTAAATGTTTTTTTTATTTTAGCTTTCTAAAAAAATTAGCACACAAAGTTTAATTTTCCCATGAAAAATAATTTTTAAGTCATAAAAAAAGTCATCAGAATGAGTTTAATAAAATAAAAGTCATAATTTCATACATTTCCAACTTTGGGTTTGAATATCTTCAGAACGGTTGCCTCTATGAAAAAAATTATGTTTAGCTTTTTTGTAGAACATTCAATTTCCTATTTAAATAATTTGTCAGTTTATTTCTACAATGCTCAATTGTCAAGCTATAAAAATAAGAAAAAAATTTTATTTTTTTTCCATGTAATTTGTATGGAAAATAGAAATTTAAAAACAGGCACCTCTAAGTGTTAATATTATGAGCTCAAATTTTGAGAGGCTACGTTTTGTACCTTCCTGAAAGTATTTAGCCTGTTTTATCGTTGAAAAAAAAAGTTGCCCAAAAATGACACACCCTAGGCTGTACGCTAGAGAATTTGGTCACGTCCGACCAAATGGGCATAGATTGTGTATGAGCAAGTCGCTTTAAGGAAGTGACCCATGTTCGCATAGCAATAAAATCCATGATCAATGTTGAAACCGAGTATCTGTGTTGTGTGTTTTTATTGCAGAGGAAGTATCTAACAGGTAATAAAGTAATACACATTGTAAGGAAAGATCATGGTGAGATGATGAAAATGCAATGGTATACATTGTTTTTCTGCTGCTTTTTTTTGTGAATATCGATGCATTGATATGACAGACAGATTGTGAAGGTTAGAAACTATATGTGCAGAAGACGAAATGAAATTAATGAATAGGTTTCCTTTTGTATTAAAGATTTCATTGACAATTGGTGATGGTTGGGGGTTTTTTTTTATGTAAAATAGAGAATTTAGCCTCGTCCGATATTTGTTTTGTTTTGAAACATATCTTGTATTAATGCATTTCGTCACATCCGAAAATTGATTGTGCATAGCTACACTGTAAAGTAAGGATGCGGCCCATGTTTTGCTCTGAATTTTTAATTTTGTTGGCAAGATTTGAAGGTTTGCGATTGATTTGTCACATCCGGTATTGGTGGTTGTGGATGGTTTTTATTAATTTTAAAACAATTTTTATACCAGGAGTGTAAAACATACCAACAATGTAAAAATGCTTTGTGAATATTGATAGAGGGTTGAGGTAGTTGGAACTTATAGATAAGCTATAATTTGTTTTCAATTCTTGAATGTGATGTTGTCTCTTTTTTCTTTTATAAATCAGTGGCACTAATAACCAATATATTGCATCCCCATAGAGTTTCTACTATTGCGACGATGCGCCACACTTCTCCTGGCTGCCACCAAATCACCTCCAACTTACCTTACGATTAACACTCGCCGATACACAATAACATGGGCACCGAGTAATCGCGCAAGCAGTCACTAGCATTAGTATACACCAATCCAGCGAGTAAATAAAACCAAACACATGCGAAAGTACACTGCATGGTTGAAACAATGGTACACATTTCTGATACGAATGTAAATTCAATTAAACGGCAGCAGGTAAGCTACCACGGACCACCGAGTGTACTTTGTTGTTATAATCGGTGGGTATATGCACATGCATGGGCAGCGAGGGATAATGTCAAAAGTAATGTCAGCATATGTTAAAAGTATTGTCAGCAATACTTCAATTGTGGGAACAATTCAATAATTCAGGTTCACGCATATCGTGTAAATGTCTGGTCCCACAGTTGAGGTATTGCACGCGCAACACAGTTTTGCATGCTTGCAATTCTTGTGTATTGCCAAAACCAAAATGTATTGCCAATCGAAAAATAAAATGTGTTGACTGATTTGAGTCTTTATTAAACCGTCATTGCGTTCATACTTGTTTCCTCTTTCTACACCGTCGTTGTATTCGTACTTGTTTCTACTTTTTACATTTTGGCGACCGTGACAGGACAGTTAACTAAAAAAGTTTAGTTGCCTGCTTTATTTTGATCAGTTTCTCAGTTGAGCTTTACTTTGTTTTCTTTAAAATAATTGTAATTTCAAGTGATTTTTTTTTGTCTTTGTTGTTGTTTGCGTTGTTAAGTGTTGTGTGAACGAAAAAACTAAAAAAAAAAAAAATTAAAATGAGTCAAGCAGAAAGTGTTAGTGTAATGGACTTGGAGTATTACTCAGAAAGCCAGGAAAGGTTGGGAGAAGAAATGTGCCGCATAAGCCGCAATTATGCAAAGGATTCCGAAACAAGGAAAACCTTAAGCTATTTGCTGGAGCGTCGGGCCAATTTAGAAGCAAATTGGCAGAGCTTCGATGAGACGGATAGCATTATCCGGGAAAAATTCGCTGAACAGCTTGACCATCCATACTTCAAAAAAGACTACTACGAAGCAATACGAAAGATCAAAGAGCGAATGTTAAGTGATCTAAACATTCGCATAGACGGAATAGATAAAGGACTTCAGGAAACTTCTGCTGATGGAAAGGCACGAACTCAGAAAGTTTCCAAGACACCTGCTGTTGACACAGAAGCAAGTCAACAAACATCTGCAGCGGGAACTAATAATAAGGCTTCCATAACGACCACCAAGGAGATCTTTCTATTGCTCGTAAGCAACCTGGAGAAGACGCTGGAGAGAATTTCCACCGAGCTGGCTCTGGGACAAAGCGAGGCTTACTGCAAGATAAAGTCCAGGTCAATTGAGCGGAGTTGGAGTGATGTTGTGGAACTATTCAGAAGACTCGGCCAAGACTTATTCATTCACGAGGTCGAACGCTATTTCGACGTGCAAGACCGAGTTGAGCTGGCGTTGGTGGAGCTGTGTGATCGAATAGATAATCCCAAATCTACTGAGAAGCCATCACAGTCACCAGTGGCTCCAACTATAAAATTGCCCAAAATTGAGCTGCCAAAGTTCGATGGGAACTATCTCAACTGGCGGCAATTTTATGATCTGTTTAAACAACTTATACATGACCAACCGATTCCTGATGCGCAAAAGCTATACTTCCTACGTGCGAATGTGACAGGAGAAGCGCACAATCTAATACAGCATTTCCAGCCCACTGACAAAAATTATGACGTGGCATGGAATACTCTGGTTGATCGGTTCGATAACAGAAGGTTGCTGCTGACAGCTCAATTGTCGAAATTGCTGTCACAATCACCAGCAATTGGGACAGCTTCCAGTCTGAGACGATTGCATGATGCCACAAAGGAGGGAATGCAGGCAATATCCAATCTTGGATACGAAGTCACCAATTGGGACCCTATAGTGGTCTATCTAATGCTCCAAAAGATGGACAAGGAGAGCAGAACGCTGTTTGAACAAACCTTAGAGGATCCCAGAAGCAGTCCCAGTTTAGATGCTTTCTTCAAATTTGTGGAATCACGCTTCCAAACATTGGAAGCAATTTGCAGTCGTGAAGAGAGAAAAAAAACATCAGCGTTAGTCGCTTCCACTAGTGCCAAAAGTATCGATTGCGCTATGTGCAATTCAAGTAAGCATGGTATATACAATTGCACTAATTTTTTGTCTCTTACAGGTCCGGAACGAGGCAAAGCAGTGTACAAGCTGATGCTGTGCAAAAACTGTCTAAGGAAAGGACATTTCGCCCAATCATGCCAGTCCCGAGGATGCCAAAAATGCGAAGGAAGACACAACAGCCTTCTTCATCCACAGCAGACGAAGCAAGAAAATAGGCAGATCAACAAATCAGCAGATAATTCAACAAATGTTGGTAAGCGTACTAAAAATTTTCTAAATTTAAAATCTGCGAATACTGCATCAGGGCCTGAAAGAGTGCGTCAGGTATATCTCGCCACAGCTGTTATAAACTGCATTTCATCCAACGGAACGAGAATCCCTTGCCGTGCAATGCTAGATTCTGGCTCACAATTAAATTTCTTAACGCAGTCCCTTGCCACTGAGTTGGGCCTCAAGCAACGTCGCAAGAGTGTGCCAATAACGGGAATAGGGGGTAAAGAATGCAAGGCAGATTTCGTCACTAATGTAACAGTTGAGTCAAGAACATCCGGATTCCAGGCAACTATAGAGGCAAGCATTATGCCTCGCATTAGTGACTATAATTCGAGTACGCATATTGACATGTCTCGCTGGAAAATTCCACCCAATATACGACTGGCAGATCCTTCAAGCTTTAAAAATCAACGTATAGACATGTTGATAGGGGCCGGCATATTCTTTGAGCTATTCTTGCCAGGAGAAGTCAAGATTTCAAATGATCTTCCTTTGTTACGAAATACAAAGCTTGGTTGGATATTGGCTGGAAGCATACTACCAATACAAACAGACACATCAACTCCCGTTCATTGCCACATAGCTACAGGTCCTACGCTATCTTCTTTAGACAAATTGGTGCGGAGATTCTGGGAAACGGAAAATCATGATATGCCAGCAAATACCATGAGCAAAGAAGAGCATGACTGTGAAGAACATTTCAAGAAAAACGTAAGAGTTAATGATAGCCATCAGTTCGTTGTGCGGTTACCATGTAAAGAGGATCCAAGCGTTGTTTTGGGAGACTCGCTCGAAATAGCTAAAAGACGCTTCCTGGTGCTTGAGCGGAAATTAGACAAAAATCAAGAGCTGAAATTGTTATACGGAGACTTTATGCGAGAGTACGAAGCTCTTGGTCATATGAGTCCAATTGATGAAAGCAAACTGTGCAACACTCATTTTGTAATCCCTCATCACTGTGTTATAAAACCCGAAAGAACATCAACAAAGCTAAGAGTGGTATTTCATGCATCAGCTAAAAGTACCTCTGGATATTCACTTAATGACAGTTTAATGGTTGGTCCAACAGTTCAACCAGACTTGTTTTCCATTATAACCAAGTTTCGAATGCACAGATATGTTTTCACGGGTGACATTAGCAAAATGTACCGACAAGTGTTAATAGATCCTTGTGATAGAATGTTGCAGCTAATTTTGTGGAGATCGGAACGCAGCAGTCCACTCCAATTGTACCAGCTGAACACAGTAACTTATGGTACAGCATCAGCGTCATATCTGGCCACTAGATGCTTAGTAAAGCTCGCTGAAGATGTTGAGGAACAATATCCTCTTGCATCGCAGATTATAAAAAACAATTTTTATGTAGACGATTGTCTTGCAGGTGCTGAGACTATAGACGAGGCTAAAAACCTATTAACAGATGTCAACAATGTCTTAAAAATGGGTCACTTTGAGCTAAGAAAATTTTGTTCTAATCATCCTGATATATTGCAGAACATTCCTGAAGAGCATAAAGAACAACTAGTTGCATTTAATCAATCTGAAGTGATCAAAACGTTGGGATTAATCTGGGATCCCTCTTTGGATGCATTCAAATTCAAATTTGACTTTGATGAATTTAATCAATACGAGAAAGTATGCAAACGAACCGTACTAGCCAATCTTGCAAGGTTATTTGATCCTTTGGGACTACTTGGACCTGTGATAGTTCTTGGAAAACTATTCTTGCAGGAGCTATGGAAAACAGATTTATCATGGGATGACCACGTCCCTGAAGATCAAGCAAACAAGTGGATTCGTTATTTGAAAAGTTTTTCGATGTTGAAAGATTTAAGCTTGCCAAGATATGTCTCTTGTCCAAGCAGTAAAGGAAACATCCAACTGCACGCATTCTCAGACAGCAGTCAAAACGCCTATGGATCATGTGTGTATTTAAGATCTGTAGAGGACAATGGAACTATTCACTCACAACTGTTATGTTCTAAATCAAGGGTTGGTCCTCTGAAGGCAACTACTATAGCGAGGTTGGAGCTACAAGGAGCTGTTCTCATGGTTGAACTAGTAGCTAAGTTGCTCCCACTTCTGATGACGATTTTTATGACTTAAAAATTATTTTCAAGGACAAATAACTATTATGTGTAGAAAGAAAATAACTGAACTACATCAAAACACAAAGTGAAAAAAGAAAAAAAGTAAGAAAAAAAAATACAGTTAAAGCTTTCAAAATACACACATATTACTGCGTGACACCTGTTAGGCAGCATTAGCAAAACTCTGAAAAGCTTTGATCAAAAAATTGATTAAAGGGAAAGCTCCGACATTAGGTAACATGAGAAGAAGAGATACAAATTGTAATTGAGAGAGGAGTTTGGAATATCATTTGATTTTTTTAAGAAACTTTTTACTTTGCGCTTCGATGGAGTTCAGGCTTAAGGATTGTTGTATCATAGCTTTCTTCTGAATATCATTATAATTTCTATCAAGTTTCATAATTCTAGTATACTAATAGTTAAGAATTTTCTTTTAATAATAAATATTTGATAATAAATAATAATTGTATTAAATCTAATTGATAATTTAATTTGTTTAACACTTAATCAAATAATAAAACAATATTTAAAACGTAAATGTTTTTTTTATTTTAGCTTTCTAAAAAAATTAGCACACAAAGTTTAATTTTCCCATGAAAAATAATTTTTAAGTCATAAAAAAAGTCATCAGAATGAGTTTAATAAAATAAAAGTCATAATTTCATACATTTCCAACTTTGGGTTTGAATATCTTCAGAACGGTTGACTCTATGAAAAAAATTATATTTAGCTTTTTTGTAGAACATTCAATTTCCTATTTAAATAATTTGTCAGTTTATTTCTACAATGCTCAATTGTCAAGCTATAAAAATAAGAAAAAAATTTTATTTTTTTTCCATGTAATTTGTATGGAAAATAGAAATTTAAAAACAGGCACCTCTAAGTGTTAATATTATGAGCTCAAATTTTGAGAGGCTACGTTTTGTACCTTCCTGAAAGTATTTAGCCTGTTTTATCGTTGAAAAAAAAAGTTGCCCAAAAATGACACACCCTAGGCTGTACGCTAGAGAATTTGGTCACGTCCGACCAAATGGGCATAGATTGTGTATGAGCAAGTCGCTTTAAGGAAGTGACCCATGTTCGCATAGCAATAAAATCCATGATCAATGTTGAAACCGAGTATCTGTGTTGTGTGTTTTTATTGCAGAGGAAGTATCTAACAGGTAATAAAGTAATACACATTGTAAGGAAAGATCATGGTGAGATGATGAAAATGCAATGGTATACATTGTTTTTCTGCTGCTTTTTTTTGTGAATATCGATGCATTGATATGACAGACAGATTGTGAAGGTTAGAAACTATATGTGCAGAAGACGAAATGAAATTAATGAATAGGTTTCCTTTTGTATTAAAGATTTCATTGACAATTGGTGATGGTTGGGGTTTTTTTTTTTATGTAAAATAGAGAATTTGGCCTCGTCCGATATTTGTTTTGTTTTGAAACATATCTTGTATTAATGCATTTCGTCACATCCGAAAATTGATTGTGCATAGCTACACTGTAAAGTAAGGATGCGGCCCATGTTTTGCTCTGAATTTTTAATTTTGTTGGCAAGATTTGAAGGTTTGCGATTGATTTGTCACATCCGGTATTGGTGGTTGTGGATGGTTTTTATTAATTTTAAAACAATTTTTATACCAGGAGTGTAAAACATACCAACAATGTAAAAATGCTTTGTGAATATTGATAGAGGGTTGAGGTAGTTGGAACTTATAGATAAGCTATGGAATAATTTGTTTTCAATTCTTGAATGTGATGTTGTCTCTTTTTTCTTTTATAAATCAGTGGCACTAGTAACCAATATATTGCATCCCCATAGAGTTTCTACTATTGCGACGATGCGCCACACTTCTCCTGGCTGCCACCAAACCACCTCCAACTTACCTTACGATTTACACTCGCCGATACACAATAACATGGGCACCGAGTAATCGCGCAAGCAGTCACTAGCATTAGTATACACCAATCCAGCGAGTAAATAAAACCAAACACATGCGAAAGTACACTGCATGGTTGAAACAATGGTACACATTTCTGATACGAATGTAAATTCAATTAAACGGCAGCAGGTAAGCTACCACGGACCACCGAGTGTACTTTGTTGTTATAATCGGTGGGTATATGCACATGCATGGGCAGCGAGGGATAATGTCAAAAGTAATGTCAGCATATGTTAAAAGTATTGTCAGCAATACTTCAATTGTGGGAACAATTCAATAATTCAGGTTCACGCATATCGTGTATCAATTATAAATGTCTGGTCCCACAGTTGAGGTATTGCACGCGCAACACAGTTTTGCATGCTTGCAATTCTTGTGTATTGCCAAAACCAAAATGTATTGCCAATCGAAAAATAAAATGTGTTGACTGATTTGAGTCTTTATTAAACCGTCATTGCGTTCATACTTGTTTCCTCTTTCTACACCGTCGTTGTATTCGTACTTGTTTCTACTTTTTACATTTTGGCGACCGTGACAGGACAGTTAACTAAAAAAGTTTAGTTGCCTGCTTCATTTTGATCAGTTTCTCAGTTGAGCTTTACTTTGTTTTCTTTAAAATAATTGTAATTTCAAGTGATTTTTTTTTGTCTTTGTTGTTGTTTGCGTTGTTAAGTGTTGTGTGAACGAAAAAACTAAAAAAAAAAAAATTAAAATGAGTCAAGCAGAAAGTGTTAGTGTAATGGACTTGGAGTATTACTCAGAAAGCCAGGAAAGGTTGGGAGAAGAAATGTGCCGCATAAGCCGCAATTATGCAAAGGATTCCGAAACAAGGAAAACCTTAAGCTATTTGCTGGAGCGTCGGGCCAATTTAGAAGCAAATTGGCAGAGCTTCGATGAGACGGATAGCATTATCCGGGAAAAATTCGCTGAACAGCTTGACCATCCATACTTCAAAAAAGACTACTACGAAGCAATACGAAAGATCAAAGAGCGAATGTTAAGTGATCTAAACATTCGCATAGACGGAATAGATAAAGGACTTCAGGAAACTTCTGCTGATGGAAAGGCACGAACTCAGAAAGTTTCCAAGACACCTGCTGTTGACACAGAAGCAAGTCAACAAACATCTGCAGCGGGAACTAATAATAAGGCTTCCATAACGACCACCAAGGAGATCTTTCTATTGCTCGTAAGCAACCTGGAGAAGACGCTGGAGAGAATTTCCACCGAGCTGGCTCTGGGACAAAGCGAGGCTTACTGCAAGATAAAGTCCAGGTCAATTGAGCGGAGTTGGAGTGATGTTGTGGAACTATTCAGAAGACTCGGCCAAGACTTATTCATTCACGAGGTCGAACGCTATTTCGACGTGCAAGACCGAGTTGAGCTGGCGTTGGTGGAGCTGTGTGATCGAATAGATAATCCCAAATCTACTGAGAAGCCATCACAGTCACCAGTGGCTCCAACTATAAAATTGCCCAAAATTGAGCTGCCAAAGTTCGATGGGAACTATCTCAACTGGCGGCAATTTTATGATCTGTTTAAACAACTTATACATGACCAACCGATTCCTGATGCGCAAAAGCTATACTTCCTACGTGCGAATGTGACAGGAGAAGCGCACAATCTAATACAGCATTTCCAGCCCACTGACAAAAATTATGACGTGGCATGGAATACTCTGGTTGATCGGTTCGATAACAGAAGGTTGCTGCTGACAGCTCAATTGTCGAAATTGCTGTCACAATCACCAGCAATTGGGACAGCTTCCAGTCTGAGACGATTGCATGATGCCACAAAGGAGGGAATGCAGGCAATATCCAATCTTGGATACGAAGTCACCAATTGGGACCCTATAGTGGTCTATCTAATGCTCCAAAAGATGGACAAGGAGAGCAGAACGCTGTTTGAACAAACCTTAGAGGATCCCAGAAGCAGTCCCAGTTTAGATGCTTTCTTCAAATTTGTGGAATCACGCTTCCAAACATTGGAAGCAATTTGCAGTCGTGAAGAGAGAAAAAAAACATCAGCGTTAGTCGCTTCCACTAGTGCCAAAAGTATCGATTGCGCTATGTGCATTTCAAGTAAGCATGGTATATACAATTGCACTAATTTTTTGTCTCTTACAGGTCCGGAACGAGGCAAAGCAGTGTACAAGCTGATGCTGTGCAAAAACTGTCTAAGGAAAGGACATTTCGCCCAATCATGCCAGTCCCGAGGATGCCAAAAATGCGAAGGAAGACACAACAGCCTTCTTCATCCACAGCAGACGAAGCAAGAAAATAGGCAGATCAACAAATCAGCAGATAATTCAACAAATGTTGGTAAGCGTACTAAAAATTTTCTAAATTTAAAATCTGCGAATACTGCATCAGGGCCTGAAAGAGTGCGTCAGGTATATCTCGCCACAGCTGTTATAAACTGCATTTCATCCAACGGAACGAGAATCCCTTGCCGTGCAATGCTAGATTCTGGCTCACAATTAAATTTCTTAACGCAGTCCCTTGCCACTGAGTTGGGCCTCAAGCAACGTCGCAAGAGTGTGCCAATAACGGGAATAGGGGGTAAAGAATGCAAGGCAGATTTCGTCACTAATGTAACAGTTGAGTCAAGAACATCCGGATTCCAGGCAACTATAGAGGCAAGCATTATGCCTCGCATTAGTGACTATAATTCGAGTACGCATATTGACATGTCTCGCTGGAAAATTCCACCCAATATACGACTGGCAGATCCTTCAAGCTTTAAAAATCAACGTATAGACATGTTGATAGGGGCCGGCATATTCTTTGAGCTATTCTTGCCAGGAGAAGTCAAGATTTCAAATGATCTTCCTTTGTTACGAAATACAAAGCTTGGTTGGATATTGGCTGGAAGCATACTACCAATACAAACAGACACATCAACTCCCGTTCATTGCCACATAGCTACAGGTCCTACGCTATCTTCTTTAGACAAATTGGTGCGGAGATTCTGGGAAACGGAAAATCATGATATGCCAGCAAATACCATGAGCAAAGAAGAGCATGACTGTGAAGAACATTTCAAGAAAAACGTAAGAGTTAATGATAGCCATCAGTTCGTTGTGCGGTTACCATGTAAAGAGGATCCAAGCGTTGTTTTGGGAGACTCGCTCGAAATAGCTAAAAGACGCTTCCTGGTGCTTGAGCGGAAATTAGACAAAAATCAAGAGCTGAAATTGTTATACGGAGACTTTATGCGAGAGTACGAAGCTCTTGGTCATATGAGTCCAATTGATGAAAGCAAACTGTGCAACACTCATTTTGTAATCCCTCATCACTGTGTTATAAAACCCGAAAGAACATCAACAAAGCTAAGAGTGGTATTTCATGCATCAGCTAAAAGTACCTCTGGATATTCACTTAATGACAGTTTAATGGTTGGTCCAACAGTTCAACCAGACTTGTTTTCCATTATAACAAAGTTTCGAATGCACAGATATGTTTTCACGGGTGACATTAGCAAAATGTACCGACAAGTGTTAATAGATCCTTGTGATAGAATGTTGCAGCTAATTTTGTGGAGATCGGAACGCAGCAGTCCACTCCAATTGTACCAGCTGAACACAGTAACTTATGGTACAGCATCAGCGTCATATCTGGCCACTAGATGCTTAGTAAAGCTCGCTGAAGATGTTGAGGAACAATATCCTCTTGCATCGCAGATTATAAAAAACAATTTTTATGTAGACGATTGTCTTGCAGGTGCTGAGACTATAGACGAGGCTAAAAACCTATTAACAGATGTCAACAATGTCTTAAAAATGGGTCACTTTGAGCTAAGAAAATTTTGTTCTAATCATCCTGATATATTGCAGAACATTCCTGAAGAGCATAAAGAACAACTAGTTGCATTTAATCAATCTGAAGTGATCAAAACGTTGGGATTAATCTGGGATCCCTCTTTGGATGCATTCAAATTCAAATTTGACTTTGATGAATTTAATCAATACGAGAAAGTATGCAAACGAACCGTACTAGCCAATCTTGCAAGGTTATTTGATCCTTTGGGACTACTTGGACCTGTGATAGTTCTTGGAAAACTATTCTTGCAGGAGCTATGGAAAACAGATTTATCATGGGATGACCACGTCCCTGAAGATCAAGCAAACAAGTGGATTCGTTATTTGAAAAGTTTTTCGATGTTGAAAGATTTAAGCTTGCCAAGATATGTCTCTTGTCCAAGCAGTAAAGGAAACATCCAACTGCACGCATTCTCAGACAGCAGTCAAAACGCCTATGGATCATGTGTGTATTTAAGATCTGTAGAGGACAATGGAACTATTCACTCACAACTGTTATGTTCTAAATCAAGGGTTGGTCCTCTGAAGGCAACTACTATAGCGAGGTTGGAGCTACAAGGAGCTGTTCTCATGGTTGAACTAGTAGCTAAGTTGCTCCCACTACTACCTGATCAAATAAAAAGGGTATGTTACTATACTGATTCAACCACGGTACTAGCATGGATAAAATCGCCTTCCTACACATGGGATAATTACGTTGCGAACAGGGTGGCCAAAATTCAAGCGAACACACAGATACAACAATGGCATTTTGTGAAGGGAAGTATCAACCCGGCCGATATTGTATCTAGAGGGCTCGATCTACAAACACTTCTAAATACACCAACTTGGTTTAGCGGCCCAGATTTTCTTTCAATGGATGAGATATTGTTAGAAAAAAAGCCTTCATTGGCTCCAGAAGACATTCCAGAACGTCGAAAGGTGAAGTCTGTATTAACAGTGTCAGCAAATACCGATAATGATATCCAAATAGAACGAATTCATCACAAAAATTCCTTTCGGACACTACAAAACATATTTGCATACTGCTGTCGTTTTTACAGAAACTGCAGAAAGCACAAAACATTCAGAAATTATGGTCAGTTAACTGTAGATGAGCTGCAGCATGGTACTCGAATGATTTGGGTATATGTTCAAAAGAGAGAATTTCCAGATGACTATACCGTTTTCTTCAAATAGGTTTAAATGTGCATAAAGGATCCAGCATAGCATCTTTAGCTCCATTCTTTGATGAAAAAACAAAGCTAATTAAAGTTGGTGGGAGACTTAAAAACGCATCAATTATGGTGGATGCAAAACATCAAATTTTACTGCCAAACAATCATTGGATAACAAAGCTGTTTCTTGTAAATTTGCACAAAACTCATATGCACGTAGCACCTAGAGCGCTCATAGCAATTTCAAGGCAAAATTATTGGATTTTAAGTGTTGGCAGAATGGCACGAGAGACAGTTTTCAATAGCGTTGAATGTTTTCGTTCTAATCCAAAACCTATAGCGCAAATCATGGGCAATTTACCGAAAGAAAGAGTCACACCATCCCGTCCTTTTTATTACTGCGGGGTTGATTTTTGTGGGCCTATTAAAACGCACTACAATATAAGAGGAAAAGGTCCAACAAAATCTTATTTGGCGGTATTTGTGTGTTTCTCAACAAAAGCAGTTCACATTGAAGTGGTGGGAAATCTATCCTCAGAGTCATTTATCTATGCACTAAAGCGATTTATTGGTAGAAGAGGCATGTGTCATACAATTTTTTGCGATAATGCAACTAATTTTGTCGGCGCAAAAAATGAGCTGATGGAGTTAAAAATGGCATTCGAAGCTCAAAGCAATCAAGCGGCTATATACTCGATGTGTTTGGAGAATGGCATCAATTGGAAATACATACCACCTCGTTCACCACATTTCGGAGGGCTTTGGGAGGCTGCTGTTAAGTCTGCAAAGGGTCTTCTAGTGCGCTACCTTCGGGAAGCGTCGCTTACATTAGAAGAGTTGGGGACAGTGGTAATACAAATAGAAGCAATCTTAAACTCAAGGCCGATTACTCCTATGTCATCAGATGCAAATGACCTAGAAGCTCTTACACCAGGTCATTTTTTGATTGGAGTCCCACTCACAACTTTACCAGAACCAGATATTGGCGATTGCAATCTCAGCAGCCTTAAAAGGTTCCTTCAAGCAAAATATATTCAGCAGCATTTTTGGAAAAGATGGTCAACTGAATATCTTCACCTATTACAACAGAGATCTAAATGGACCCATGAATCAGTCAACTTGCTTCCTGGTGCAATGGTTATAATAAAAGAAGCAAATGTTGCTCCAATGAAATGGAAGTTAGGTCGTGTAGAGGAAGTTATAAAAGGCAATGATGACCTGGTACGCGTTGCAACTGTTAAGACGCAGAATGGGACATTCAAGCGTGCAATTCACAATTTATGCCCATTGCCCATGGAAGATGAAACTCCAGCAGATGAAGCTCAAGAGAATCTACAAAGCAATCAGCGGTGTAAGACAAATGTCAAAAAAATTCCCAAATCACTTCTTTCCGTGGTCCTCATGGTTTTATCAATCTTCCCTCTATCAATGTCTCAAAAAATTGAACGTGTAAATATAACTCAATTGGATAATGCAACTGGCATATATTTTGAGGACATTGGGAAAATACAAACCATTAACAGCAATTGGAATATTTATGTGTACTATAATCTAACTACTTATGTTCATGAATTAAATCAGATAAAATCATACCTTCACCAGATTGAAGAACTTTGTGGACAAGAAGTAGCCAAACATGTATACTGCCAACCAATTACAGAGCAAGTTCGACATAGACTCACAATAATAGAGCACAATAACGAGCTCCTCGACAATTACAACATGGGCAAAAATTCAAGAACCAGATCACGCAGATCTCCACTGGACATTGTAGGAAAGTTAGCAAGTAGTCTATTTGGTGTTCTTGGATGATGCTAAGCACATTGAGGATCAGATAAACATAGTAAATCAACACGAACATCATCTGAGAACTCTAATTCAAAAGCAGACTTCCATTGCAGATTCAACAGCAAATCTTTTGAAACGCAATACGCTCCAAATAACTCAACAGTTTCAAGCCTTAAATGTCTACTTATCGAGCATCACAAACGCAATAAAAGAAAAACTAAACCTTAATGAAGTTAAGCAAAACATTGCTTCATTGACTTCGTACTTGATTTTGATTATTTCTAACTATGAAAAGGTTCAAGATGTTCTTCTAGATGTGCTGCTGGATCTAAATCATGCAATGATTAACCCACAAATAATAACTCCAAATCAACTGACCGAACAAATTATGGTAATTAAGGCACACCTTCCATCAACATTGACACTGGCTAAGGGATCAACAATGGACTTGTATAAGATGATGTCTGTAAAAGGGAGAGTTCTTAAAGAAACAGTTGTTTTTGAAATACGACTACCACTGGTAGATACCACTGAGTTCCAGTTGTTTAATGTACATCCGATCCCTATTTTAAAAGAATCCTCAAGCTTTTTAGTTGAAGTTACATCCCAATTTCTTGCAATTTCATTGACAAGGGATGCATTTTTCCCGCTGTCCGAGCTAGAACTTAGTCAATGCCGCATTCTATCACCTCAACAGTTTCTCTGCTCAAAGTTGCACCCTACATACACAAAGCAAGCTGTCACGAGTAGTTGTGAAATAGCCTTGCTAAACCACAAAAATAATGCTTTGCACGAATGCAAGTTAAATAAAATACCTGTCGCAGATTACTGGAAGGCACTTCAAAACTCCAACACTTGGATATTTTCTACAGTTTCAAATACAACTGGGCATCTTGTATGCGAAGATTCTACTGAAAGCCTCTCAGTATTCGGAAATGGCTTACTCGAATTTAAGGAATCTTGCCTGCTGAAAATGCCATCTTTGACTATTAAAGGGGAACGGGAATACAAAAATAACATCGCCATAAAAAATTCCTTTATTCCAAAAACCGACATAAACGCTTGGATTACAAATCGCACAGAATCTAACATCAGCAGTCCTCCACAAATAAAGGAAATGGAAAAAATAGATATTTCGAAGCTAAAAGACCAAATCGACAGTGTGATGC
This sequence comes from Melanostoma mellinum, assembly GCA_914767635.1. Classification (NCBI taxonomy): domain Eukaryota; kingdom Metazoa; phylum Arthropoda; class Insecta; order Diptera; family Syrphidae; genus Melanostoma; species Melanostoma mellinum. The sequence goes on along the minus strand of OU612058.1, from coordinate 111,015,366 downwards.
AGCAATCAGAAGACGGCACATCGAAATTCAATGTTCACGATTATCATCATAACGGGCTGGGCTACTTGTTATTGGCTGGCATGATTGGGATTGGCATCGCTTACTGCTACCGACGAAGGCACCCAGTCGCTTTTCCCAGACGTGGTATTTCTAGATTTAATGTAAATATTTAAGCATAGCATGGAATGACCTTGCCTTTTAAATTGTTAATCTAATTTTTTTTATTTATCTCTTTGAACATTATTTCATTTTGCATTTTACAAATTTTGTGTAAACAGTAAATTAATAGTGGTTACATTTGTTTTGTTTGTGTAAATTTTGTTTTTAGTTTGTTTTAATATAAGAACACAAATATTGATGAAATTAAAATGTATAAAATATTAATTAGAAATTTTGTTTAGAGAGTTAAAAACCCTCAAAGGGGGAGTATGTCAAAAGTAATGTCAGCATATGTTAAAAGTATTGTCAGCAATACTTCAATTGTGGGAACAATTCAATAATTCAGGTTCACGCATATCGTGTATCAATTATAAATGTCTGGTCCCACAGTTGAGTTATTGCACGCGCAACACAGTCTTGCATGCTTGCAATTCTTGTGTATTGCCAAAACCAAAATGTATAGACAATCGAAAAATAAAATGTGTTGACTGATTTGAGTCGTTATTAAACCGTCGTTGCGTTAATACTTGTTTCCTCTTTCTACACCGTCGTTGTATTCGTACTTGTTTCTACTTTTTACAGATAATATTTCACTCGCCTGGTAGGCCTCACATTTACTCTTCACCAGGAAAGTAATAAGTAGAAGTAACAATTTCCCGAAAAATCAGAGAAGATTTGTCAACTATTTGTTGTTAGGGGCAATACCACTACAACTTCAATAATTTTCATCTTCTCCATTCCCCGACCGTCCTAGTGAAATTGCTGGAAAGGTGTTCCTCCTACCAGAGGCCGCCAGTCAAATTCACATTATTATTGAGTTCACTGGAACGGTGTTCCTCCTGCCAGAGGCCGCCAGTCAACTCCCCGACTATTATTGAATTCACTGGAATAGTGTTCCTCCTATCAGAGGCCGCCAGTCAATTCACCGCAAATCACAAGACCGCTTGTGCAAATTGCAAAACAAACGCTCGAATTAACTGAAAAGGAGTTCCTCCTAACAGAGGTCGTCGGAGCGCAGCTGTCATTAAACCCGCCCCGGTCAAATCCACCTCGTGCAGATTTCGAACTCCCGTGCCATCCGAAAGCCAAGCGATTAATCCACGTAACTTCAACCAAAGGAGAAGCGTCACCCACCCGAAGCGCACCGCAAGTATCAGGCCAGCGAGCCTGCGCCGTGACCCATCTACTCATATTGTGCTAAAACTGAAGAGAAAACCAATTAACTTCAAACATTGAGTTGGACTACTGCACCCAAGTTTTAGAGCTTCCTTGGGAAGAAACCCTGGACCCGCTGAGTCTTACCCCAGCTGGGATTAAAGAAGCCTCACAAATTGGCGCCCGAGCAGGGACATTGCTAAGCGTTCAACCCCCGACCGCCCGTTACCTGGAACTGACGCATTGACATCGACCCGACGGACGCAACCAAAGCTAAGCAGTCCGTTTACCAGACAAGCCTGCAAGTGCCTCTACTACAACCCGCTAACATAACATCTCCGCCGTCCACGTCACAATTAGTGTATCGACAGCAACACTTCGAACGCGCTTCGTCGGCTCCTCCGACTAGCCGCCCTAACGACAATGGAACAGCCCATAGACACCCGTCCGACACCCATGTCCAACACCGGTTCCCGTTGAGCTACGAAGCGGAGTTGATGAACACCGTACGTAAGTGGGGTCTGCGCTTTGATTCTTCCGGCCAGCCTTTGGAATTCTTAGAGAGGATCGAAGAACTCGCACAGTGCTACGAAGTCCCTCTTGACCAGATGGTGCGGACCCTCCCAGACATCTTCAAGGGTTCTGTTCTCAAATGGCTGCGTATCAACCGAGACGACTTCCATGATTGGCACGCCTTCCGTCGCTCCTTCACCAGCTTCTTCCTTCCGACACGTTACTTCGTCAAATTAGAAGATGAGATTTTGCGGAAACGCCAGGGCCCACGTGAGAAGGCTAAGGAGTACATCCGATCCTTTTTGTACTTGATCCGCCAGCATCCACGCATGACGGCCGCAGAACATTTAGACAGGATATATGACAACCTCCGACCTGAGTATCGGCTATACATCAAAAGAAGGGATTTCCGTAGTTTGGAAGAACTGATGGAGCTAACCGACGAGTTCGAGTTCATCCAGAAAGAGGACCGACCTAGCGCCAACGCTGCAGCTCCACCGAAATCTAACCCCTTCACCGTTCCCCGCATAAGAGTACCGCCGCCTGCACCCCGTCCTGAAAATAACGCAATAGTACCGAATTGCCATGCATCATTTTCAAATTCCGCATACGATCGAACCACCCATTGCTGGCAATGCAAGCAGAGGGGTCACACGAAAAAGGACTGCCGTCGACCATTCCGACTGTTCTGTTCGTATTGCGGAACGGATGGCCGGCTTACAAATGATTGCTCCTGCCACCGTATTCCAATCGCCATGGCAAGAACTTCTGTCAAAGATGACCCACGGCTGTTCATACAAATACGCACCGCCAACCGTCCATACTACGCGCTAGTCGATACGGGCTCAACACGGTCCTTTATCGGCAAGAAGTTAAGGGAAGAGTACCGAAGGTTGAATATCCCGTCTCGATACCAGGCTCACTCCATCGAGCTAGCCGATGGACACTCAACGCAAGCATCCGAACATTATATCATCAGTTTGAATGTCGATGGGCAAGTTGTTACGGGAGAAGCTATTTATTTGTATTTGTATTTTATTTACTTTAAATCGCTTACAAAGTAGAGCATAAGTCTAATGAAATATTGCAAGCCTTAAATTGAATTAACATTATTATTACAAAGGATTTAGTATTCAAAATATAATAAAAAGAAGAAAAGAAAAAAAAAAATAATAATAATACCTAAAAGTGATAATTTATAAAAATTAAAGAGATAAAAGAAATAAGAAATAAAAAGAAAAATTTACAATACAATTACTGTAACCTTACGTTCAACTATTTGCCAAATATATGTGAAAAGCAAACATCTAAACCTTTTGATGCTTCTGATCCCCCTCATTGCGATTGGCAGGGAGTTCCAAAGGCGTATAGCATGAACAAAGAATTGACGCTGAGTTGTGAGATATTTAAAACGAGGTGTTATAAGAGCGCGAGACCTTGTAGAATGAAGGAAACTCAGCCTACTATGTAGGTAATCCGGTTGTTCGGATTGGATTATTAGATGCAGGTAACTTAGTGATCGAAATTGCAATAGTCTATCAAGGCTGCAGCCACAAATTTGTTTCGAAAATGAAGAAACATGATCATATCGGCGTAGGTTATATACATATCGGGCAATATTGTTATAAGCATCATTAAGTTTACGGGTAGTCGCGTAGTCTAAGTCACCGAAGACTTCACACCCATAAAGTAATACGGGAAGTAACAGAGTTTTCGCAAGTAGAAGCTTAATTTTGTTAGGAATAATACTTTTTGTAACATGTAGTGTACGGAGGCATCCATAAACCTTCCCTATCGCGCTATTCAGATGGTCATTCCATGTCAAGCTAAGATTGAAAACCATGCCCAGATTTGTAGCAGAGCTTACGTAATCAATGGGTGTGTCGTCAAGATGCAATGAACTTAAAGTTGATTCATCGAGGACTTTACGAGAGATGGGTATAGCTTTTGACTTAACTGGATTTAGGATTAAGGCATTTCCCTTAGACCAACGTGAGATGAGTAGCAAATCTTCATTCATTAAGGCAACTGCCTCATTTTTCGCCGACAAAGGTCGACTGATCAGCAGCTGCACATCGTCGACATAAAGATGGATTTTGCAGTTTTTTATAACAAGTGGGAGTTCGTTTATATATAGGGAGAAAATGGTCCAAGTATCGATCCCTGTGGAACACCGGTTAGAACATTCATAAAACTGGACGAGCGATCATTAGCGATAACACATTGTTGTCTCCCACTGAGATAAGAAAGCATTAACTTACATGACTCGATGGAGAAACCATATAAATTTAGCAGCTTTTTGCACAATACTAAATGGTTGACAGTGTCGAAGGCCTTTGAGAAATCTAATAGTGTTAGAATTGATATTTGGTCGCCATCCATTGCAGTTCTTATTTCATCTGAAACTAGAAGTAGGGCTGATGTGCAGCTCCGTTTTGGGCGGAAACCAGACTGGCAAGAACTCAATAGATTGTTGGAAAACAGATAATTTTGTACCTGCTTATAGACTGCTTTCTCGAAGACTTTTGAAAGGAAGGGAAGAATAGCTTTTGGTCGGAACTCTGTCTCTAAGATTGTATTTTTCTTAGGAATGGGAAGAGGTTGTTAAAATGGTGTTGAAAATGTGCGTTATAAAACTTAATAAGTATGGGAGAAGGAGCTTAATAAATTTAGGGTTTATTAGATCAAGACCAATGGCATTCGATCTAATTGATAATATCGCCTCAACAACGTCCTCTTCATGAAGCCTTACAGAACTGAAATTGTTTTGAACAGTACCTGTTTCAACTTCGTTCAAGAAACTGCTTGGAATTTCCTCGTTTGAGGAATGAGGCGTGGAGGTGAATTTCTTATTGAGAGCATCGCAGTCTATGTCACTAGGAAGAGGCTTAGACTGTTTTCCAATACCAATTTCTCTCAGTTTTCTCCATACGTTCTTACTAGAAAGTGAGGTACCGAGCTTTTGGTCATAATAACGCATTTTTGCTGATCTTATCATTGCAACGACTTTATTTCGTAAACTGCGGTAAGCTCGGTGAAAGTATTCGACCCTATATCGTTTCCACTGACTGTAGGCAGCATCTCTCCGTGACATCAAAGCGCAAATGTCACCATTCAACCAAGGGGGAGACTTATGTTTTACAAGGCAGGTTTTAATGGGTACATGCATGTCAAACAAAGAATTGAGGTTACGTCCAAAGAAACTTATCTGCTCATTAATGTTCGGCATAAGGTAAAGTGAATTCCAGTCTATATTGTTGAAATCTCGCAGCAAGTGAGACGCGTTTAGGTTTTTGAAATCGCGATATTGAAATCAAAGAAAATTGAAACAAAGCAGAACCACCAGTCCGATACATACGATCGGCTCGAAAAAGCTTATAGCCCTGCAGACGATAGACTTCGTCACATATGTTTGGATGAAACCATGTTTCAGACACAGAAACAATATCGATCTTAGAATCCACAAACAAGTATCTGAGTTCCCCTAATTTTTTAGTCAGACTCTGCGCATTTAAATGGCATACACTTAGTCCATTGTTTTGAGCTCTTAAAACTCGTATCATGTTATATAAACTCGTATTCATGTGACTGCCAGTGAACCCCCTGGTATCATTAGCTGCACTCGCAAATAATATTTTTTTTTTTTTTTTTTTGTTAGGAGTAAATCTTCAAAAGACACTTAGTAGTATTCGATACCAAGTAGTGTGGGATTCTTACCCACTAAAAACTCCTCATAATCAGAACCAATCTATAACGATCGACAACAGATTTTTCTTTCTCAATAATATTATCTCTTTAAGGGAAGCTTAAACTTTTAATGCTTCCCATGACTTTTAGGCCATTAGCTCGTGTGGCTTGGTTCTTCTTAATCTCCGAACATTGCCTCTCGTATTTAATACGGACTCCATTTCAGAGTTGATATGACTATGCAGTCGCTGATTGTGTGATACAGCATGTTTTCTTACAACTTCTGTAACCGTTTCTATTTGTAGGTCACGATGTAAATCGCTATTTCTTATATACCATGGTGCATTTACTATTCCACGAAGGACTTTGTTTTGGAACTTTTGGATGATTTCAGTATTTCTTTTCTTTGAACAGCCCCATAATTGGATTCCATATGTCCAAACAGGTCTAAGTACTTGTTTATAAAGCATTCTTTTATTTTCGACAGATAAGTCCGAATTTCTACCAAGTAACCAGTACATTTTTCTATATTTCAAGTTGAGCTCTTCCCTTTTCTTTTTGATATGCTCTTTCCATTTTAGCTTTGCATCCAAATTCATCCCAAGGTATTTGAACGTATTGGCGTAGGGTACAGCTTGATTGTTGATGAATATTTGAACGTAGCTTAACTTTTTATTTGTAAAGTTTATATGTGCAGATTTAGCTTCATTGAGCTTGATACGCCATTTTTTGGTCCAATCACTAACGGTGTCGACGGCATTTTGCAATTTCTCAGCAGCCTTGACGACGCACTTACTGGATGCCAAAATTGCGGTATCATCTGCAAAAGTAGCCATAATGGTGTTGTTATCCACTGGAATATCCCTTGTATATAGCAAATACAGGGTAGGTCCTAGGACGCTTCCTTGTGGAACACCGGCTTGTATATTACATAGCTTTGAATATTCTTGATCATACCGTACTCTGAAGAGCCGGTTTGAGATATAAGATTTTAGTATTTCGTAGTACTGCCTGGGTAGGTCCCTTTGCAGTTTGTACGCTAGCCCCTCATGCCATACCTTGTCGAATGCTTGAGCAACATCTACAAATATAGCCGAACATACTTGTTTTTCTTCTAATGCTTTTTCAACTGCATCCGTTATTCTATGAACTTGGTCTATCGGGAATGTTTATTTCTAAATCCAAACTGATGATTTGGGATTAGATTTCTTTCTTCTATGACTTTGCTCAGTCTTTTCAGTAGCAATTTTTCAAAGACTTTTGCCATTATTGGTATAAGCGATATTGGTCTGTAAGACGTCACTTCTGTTGGTGGCTTACCTTGCTTTGGTATAACAATTTCTTCAGCAATTTTCCAATGATGTGGGACATATTGGGTCTTTAGGCATGCATTTATTATGAATTGGAGTTTTATGAAGGCTTTTGATGGCATTTCTTTCATAACCTGAGCAGTTATTAGATCGTACCCAGGTGATTTTTTGTTCGATAGTTGATTTCGACACACACTTTTTATTTCTTTGAGTGTGACAATTGGTATGTCAACTTCATCGACTTTATCAATAAACTGTAAGCTGATTTCAGATGTATTTGCTGGGAATGGCTTAAAAACATTCGCAAGATGTTCTGCAAACAGGTTAGCTTTTTCTTTCGGATTTCCGATCCAATTCCCGTTTAGAGATTTAATTGGCGGGTTTTGTAACTGCGGTCTTTTCAGGCGCTTAGCTGCTTTCCAGAGCGAATAATCAGTTGAAGCATCAGTCGTTAAATTTTTCAGGAATCTACTTAATGAATCATTTTTGAATTCGTAGATTTGTTTTTTCAGTTCGTTGCTTAGCCGGTTAAACGCTGTTTTGTCGTCTGGAAATCTAGTATTTTGCCATTTTCTTCGAGCTCCTCTCTTCTCCAATATCAACTCTCTTATCTCGGCAGGGTATTTTGTTTCAGTTTGCTTCCTACTCGAGCAAGTTGGTGTACTTTCTTCTGCAGCTTGTTGAACATCGGCAATGAATTGTTCTACTTCAAGGTCGATTTGCTCTTTTGTTTCCATAGGGGATCTGAGATTTATATAGCTTTCAAGCTTTTCTCTGAATTTACTCCAGTTTGTTTTATTGTTTACTAGCTTAGGATTACTTTTTCCATTATCTCCGATTCATTAAGTGATAAAATCACCGGTGTATGATCTGATGATAAGTCATATTTTCCTTCGACTCTTATATGGTTTCGTTTGATACCTTTAACTATGAAAAAGTCAACAAGGTCTGGTATTTTACTTGAATCCGATGGCCAGTATGTTGGTGATCTGGATGAATAAAACTCACAATTGTATTTGAGGCATGCTTTGTAAAGCCTTCTGCCTTTTGTTGTTATAAGTCTGGATCCCCAATGGGTGTGCTTAGCATTAAAGTCACCACCAACAAGGAAGTTATGTCCTTGTACATTTAGCAGTTCTGTATAATCATCTTCAGTCGGGGAACGCCTCGGCGGGCAGTATATTGATGCCAACTTTCTTTTTCATACCAATACTAATTATCGTTACTTGCATATTCTCGTTTGTAAACATAACTTCTTCATGGTGTTTTAAGCTCTTTTTTATGAGGATTGCCGATCCACCTCTAGCCTTATCAGCTGGATGAGGAGCGTGGTAGCAAATATAGTTTGATATTTAATCATCAAGAACCAGTCCACTTGAGAAATGAGTTTCGGACACCAGACAAATATCTATGTGTTCGATGTCTAAGAAGATTTTTAATTCTGATAAATGGTGTAAAGACCGTTTGCATTCCATGTTCCAATTTTTAGTGTTCTGTCCATCATTGTTTTTTAAGAGTGACTTCTTCACTTAGCCGTTTGATGTTCAAATCCTGATTATCAATTCTTTTAAGAATAAGTTCAAGGATTTCTGTAATGGAAGTTTCTTCATTCTTCCGCACGTTTTTAACAATCTGTGAATAGGATTTATTTTCGTCGCTTTTGCTTTTAACAGCTTCCTCCAGAAGTTCTTTCTTACTTTTATCTTCAGCTTCAGGAGTTCTTTTTGTGTTTGCTGGATTGCTGGGCTTTATTTCACCGGATGTCATTTTGCTTTTGGATTTTTGAAATCTTTTAGACACTGGACAGCCTCTATAGCTTGCAGGGTGATTACCTTGACAGTTTACACATTTTGCTTTCTGTTCTTTGCTTGATGGACAGTCTTTAGTTGCATGTTTTCCTTCACACTTAACACAAGCAAACTCGCGGTTGCAATATTTTTGGGTGTGGCCAAATGCTTGGCATCGTTTACATTGCGGAACAATTTTTGATTTTCGCAGTGGTTCAATTTTGACTTTTATGCCCAAGATTGATCGAATATTATAGACATTTTCAAGACTTTGTTTGCTGTCGAAAGATAGCGTGAATAAAGGCAGTGATCTCTTTATTATTATTGGTTCCCCAGCAGAGTTCTTAGTAGTCTCATTCTTAATAAGATTGACTGCATCAAGGGCTTGGAAGCCTGCTTGAACAAGGTCTTCTACTAATTCTTTTGGAGAACATGAGGAATGTAGGCCTCTGGCTACTACTTTTATTGGTCTTGTGGATTTGTTTTCATAGGAGTGCCACTGGATTTTATGTTTGCTTAGTTCCTCAGTGACCAGTCTATAGTCATCATCTTCCTCGACATTGACTTTCCAATTGTCTTTGTTATACGATGTATATTTACAAGCTTTTTTAGTACATTTCTCAATCATTTTCTTAAGATCTCCAAAATTTGGGAATCCTGTGATCATAATTGGTGGTGGTACAGTTTTTCTGTTGCCTTTAGACAAAGACTTCGGTTTAGCATTGGCTAGCACATTATTTGCATTATTCTTTGTAGTACCCAAGTCTTTTTTATTTTCATTTTTCGAGGTTTGCTGGTTCCTTGTATGCAATTCGGGGCTACCTTCCGCTTTTCGTTTTTTAGCAGTGCGCTTATTTCTTTTTCTTTCAGTTTCAAATAAAAGTTCTTCTTCGTCAGTTTGATACACAGTAACAGTATCTTGTTGACTTGTCTGAACCGTAGACTTGTGTTCCTTGTCAAATAGGGACACCTTTTCTTCGAGTCTTTTTACTTGCTCCTGAAGACTTTGAACTAAGGTTTCAAGTTTCTTTCTTGCTGCTATTTCCTTTTGCCATTCATCATAGTAATCTTTTGATTTGGTTTGGCAGTTTTCTTTGATTTCTTTGAAACTCTGTTGTCCTGCAGTGTCGATCATTTCAGAGACATTGGTTTCTTTTTGGCTAATGACTTTTACGTCATTTGTCTTAGTTGGGGTTTTCGATGGTGTAACCCTTTGGGAGTAGTTTTTTGGTGGAGTTCTCTGTATTTTCGTACTCCGTTTTCCAAAATTTTTAAGCAATAAGTGGTCCTCCCTAGAATCCGTAGGACCGATCTCTTTAGAGAGTGGATTTTCCAGTTTTGCTGGACTGCCACCTGGGGTAATAAATCTGTTTGTTTTGTTCATTGCCATAAATTTTTTTAAATTTTTTTTTTATGATACAAATAGGTCAGTTACTTCTATTCGCATTTTAAATTCAGCCGTCCCACTGGGATCAGACGCTGACCAGTGTGCCGCACAATATGTGTCAGACGCTCTTGGATTTATTGTTGAGCTGGTACATTCAGAGTGATATTTTTCTTTCTTTGCTCCTATATATTATATATATATCTTTGCAAATAATATAGCTACCAAAATAGCAGTACCTTGAGAGAGAATAAGAAGCATAAGAAGTTAAACAGACAAGCATTGCTATTTTTTTATGCTCTAAGAATAATATTTGGCAAAACGTCGTTACAGAAAGAGCTAAGGGAAAACGAAAAAGATTAAAAATAAATAGAGTATAAAAATAATTTTTTAAAAAAGGCATGCATAAAAATTTGCAAAAAATAAATACTTTAAAAAATTTTTTACGGTGTATCATTGCTTACGGCAAATCTAATATGACGATACGGCGGCTTTTAAATTCTCAACGCTGTTTACAGCAAGGCTTCTTCCATTAGCAGTTGGTTTGATGAAAACAGATCCATGCATAGTATACACACTGTACAGTTGATGTTCGTTCCTTAATTTGATGGCATTGTGTAACAGAGTGCGAGTGTTTGCGGTTGGTTTCATCAAAACTTTCATACAAAAAACTTGCGTTGTCGGACTCAATACCCAGGTTACGCAGTGAAAGTTGACGATTTTGTTGCTTTTTTCTGAGTATAGAAATAGACCTAAGCAATGAGTGTCTCTCATGAGCATTGTTGAATTTTAGTATAATGGGTGGTGACGGTGCATTTGGGCTCTTTGTGGTTCGAGAGCGAGAAAGAAAAATATTTTTCAGTGTTGGTGGTTTGCAGTTTGCTAGTAGGCAAAGAGTGTGAAAGACCAGTGTTAGATTCTCTTCGGGAAAACTAGGAACTCCAAACAAAACAGCGTCAGCGGCGATCTCTTTTTTTTCAGTTTCATCGATCTGTTGCTGCAATGACAACATCTTTGTGCTGTGTTCATGCAATTCAGCAGAATTAATCTGAACAAAATTTGAACTCTGCTTAAGATCTGCGATTGCCTTGTTTACTGGTATTAACCTGTGATCTAATGTGAGTGCATTGATCGTGTTGGCTTCAATGTGTTCTACTCGGCTCTCAATCTCCGCTATCCTATCGTTAATAATGGAAAACTTCTCTGACCAGACTTGTTCAGTTTGCTCCAGTTTGGCAAAGAGATCACAGCGGATTTTCTGGAACTCGTCCGTTATGCGTTTGATGATTGTGTCAGTGTGCTGCGTTAACCGATTTTCTAGAACTGCAAGTGTGAGATGAGAGTCAATATCTCTGCTGAGTTTGTTCACTTTGGTGTTTGATGTTGGGGTACAGGGCTTCGTAGGTGTGCTTGCATCAACAGGTGTATGTTGTAGTGCCTTTTTTGCGCGTGTACTCATTGCGTATGAAATGGGGAGTGTGGAACTTGATTGGGTTTAATAAATTTGCAAAATTAAATCACTCAGTTATTACGAAATTATTTTTGGATTCTTCAAGATTTTTAGTTGCTAAGCAAGATCTTTATTAGCCAAATCAAATTCGCGTACTTTGTAAACAATATTTTAGTTTAATGCGGTGTTAGAGATAGCCGATCACGGACGTCACAAATTTACGTCTATTCTTTGCGACACACCGAAACATCGAATGCGAATGTACATGCCAAACCTAGCGGAAGATGCCATTTTAGGAATGGATACCCTAGGCCAAGCCAACTGCAAGTTGACCTTGGAAGGACAAGAAATATCCAGGGGAAAGGGAAAGGTTTCCTTGTCCACCGACACCCTAGGCGCCTTTACCGATGTACAGAGCCCGAAGCATGCTAGACGCCTGAAAAGATTCCGAAACGGAAAGTTACCGAAGTTCAAGGAACCGAATTATTCCGCCAGGGATGAAATTTGTCCTGATCAAACAAATACCAGCCAAGTCATTCAACCGCCAACCGCCGCCGCAGGATGCTCACCGGGGATAACAAGCCTTGATTCAAAAAGAAAGAGTTCACCGCCATCCCGAGCCTCTGCCGGTGTGAAGGAGTCACAGCCAACGACCTCTTAATTAATTGCTCTACAACTATTAACGGGTTGTCAACCTTCGACTGTGCATCGATATCCGATCCTCTCACATTCAGTTGCATTGCATAGAAATGCATAACACCTGACTTGCTTGTGTATCCATAGAGTGCATTGTACTCAAAACAATATGATTCCCAACGGCAGGCCACTGCCAGCCGACAGAAGTAATAAGGGATCATATTGCATTGACTGCATGCGCGCTGTTTATGTCACAGCAATAGTCTTTGGGTATGAGCATTTGTTTATGATATAGGTCATTGGCGCTCACCCAAAAGAATGTAATGATGAAGCGTTTTAATCGGATATCGAAGTGTGGTCGATTGTTCGATAACCAGAAATGGATTTTAATAAATTTGTATAAATAGGGAATGAATTTACAAATAAAATGTCAATAGTGACCGTGGACTCGATCTAGAACAATCTCTGGTTTTTGTTGATATAAGGCATTGAGCCGAAGGCAATTCCTGGGTAGTTCCAAGTTGTTTCCACTACCATCCCTCAACTTTGCAGTTAGTGCGAAGAGGTTTGAGCCTACAGCAGTGAATGCTTGGCGATTTGGTAGTTTGGAAACCAGTAAACTTTACATGGCGAACCTGCCAGGAGAATAATTCTAAATCAACAGAATCAGGAGCCAGAGAGTGTTCAGAGAGAGTGTTTTGGGACAAGACAAAGTTAAAGTCTTTTTTCCTAGTTTCCTGTTCAAAGAAGTTTTCTTTTTCTCTCTCGCCGCGCTGTCGGTACTGAAAAATTAAAACATAAACCGTAAAACATTAACTGTTTATCTAAAACTGTAAAAAAGTGTAAAACTGTGGCCGATACCGCACGTTTTTTTTATTAACTTCTACAGAGTTGTAATGTTCAACTCAAGCAACCGATAACCTCAAAACGAGGAATAAAACTCCAACTAATGCAGGTAACTGCCTGGTTAGATCCATACTGGACTCTGGGCTGTGAGTTCACGCCCCGTAAAAATCAGCCCCACCTGGGCCCACCAACTTCATCAACCAGTGATGAAGAAAAAAAGACACTGAAGACGATAACGATAGACATGAAGTCGGCGTTGGACCTCCAATATCCAAGCTTCATCAAGCAGCAGCGCAACACGTCGGACCTAAAGGTCCAACTACATACCAAAAGCCAGCCAAAATCAATTGCGATTTTTTTCTCTCAGTGTTTAAGAAACGTGTACAAAAAGTTCCAAGAATTGTAATGTAAATTTTAATATCAAATCTTTACTATGTGCTTGCCAAAATGATAAAACATAAATGTTAATTTCAATACAACACGCGCTAAGTGATATAAATGTCTAAATTCTCAAAAAAGAAAAAAAATTTCCATCAAGGAAGGAATCCAGTACCGCCAAACCTGGACTATTTAAACAAAATCAGCAAATATTATTATTTTAGGGTAAGAAATCATTTTGAGGGAATGGGAAAAACCCAGTCCAAAGAGGAGGTGGTTGTCAATAACAACAGCTCTTTAGACACCACCAACTCTACTCCAGTCCACTTTGGATTGGATGTTAAGACAATTCTCTATGTATTAGTAATTTGTATTATATTAAAATATACATGGAAACACCTAAAGAATAAGTTCAGGTCAAATTTTAGGCAGCAAATAATGCAAAGCAATGTTTCAAGGCGGAGAATGTCTGTATAAAATGGAATAAATAAAAAAAAAAAAAATTTAAAAAAAAACCACACACAAATTTCCAAACATTTTCCTTTTCACTCCTTTTTCTGCTCATTGATATCGGGTTGAACGTACATAAAATTCTTAATGGACTTTAAACCACTAGAAGAAGCTTTAGCGAATTTGAAAAATTTATATGAAAATTTAAAAAAAGTCCGAATCGGAAGAGAAAACCAAAAGGAGCGAATTTAAGGCTAACTGAAATCTCTGATTTATTTGATGTCTTCATCAAAGAATTCACACTTTGTAACATAAACGACACCACAAAAGAGGAACACGAATATTTAACGCACTTAACCACTAAAGCCAATGAATACAAAGAGTTGTCTAAAACTATTGTTAATCAAAACATTCAAGAAGTATATTCAGAACCAGAATCAGAGGTAGAATCCAAAAAAACAGCCACAGAAGAAGTAGGAAGTAATTCAGACAAAGAAAATAAACCTTCAGCTAGTTCACCAAACAATAAAACAATAGACAAAATGACAGACTTTGACTACAGCAAGGCACAAAAGTTGCCAGTACTTAACTGCGAAACAGTCAACAAACGAACAGAAAATATTAGGGATTTTTTAAATAGCATCGAGTTTTACCATGACACCCTTAACGACACGTCAAAACCTATTCTTATTAAATTTTTATAAAAGTGCAAAATACAGGGTAATGCGTTAACAGAACTAGGCTCACTCAAACCTGAAAACTTAGAACAATTAAAAGCCAACATAACAGAAAAATGTGGAGATAGGGAAACCATTGAAAGCATACAATCAAAATTAGACAGATCACGCCAGAAAAATAGGCCGATGCGAGAATTCGTATCAGAAGTGGAAGATCTTATAGCAAAAATGACAGAATTAGAAATTAGCATTCAAGGGGAACAAGCTAGGGAAACGCTGACTTTAGCAAACGAACGCAGAGGTTTAGCTTTCTTAAAGCAAGGGGTTAATGAAAGATACAAAATTATCCTCGATAGCGCCCGACACGTCAAAATGCAGGAGGCTATCTCCCACTTGTTGGAGTTAGCTCCGAACCCTGCAGGAACTACAGAAACAATCCGTTATGCAAATAATAGCTACAATCCGAATCCTAACCATAATGCGCAAAATTTCCGAAATAACTATCGACCCAACTACAACCGACCTGCTTACCACAATAACGACAATAGAAACCGGAACCCAATAAGGCAAAATAATTTTAGTAATAATAATTACCCGCGAAATTTTCCAAGATCCAACAATTTTTCTTCCCAAAATCAATCAAGATTTAGCTCAACACAGACTCGCTACCCAATTCAACAGAATAGCGTTAATAGACATAATTACAATAACAACGGAGGTAGAATAAACAACAACCAAAATAATTTTCATCCCAGAAATAACAGACAAGGTAACAATCAAAGCGACCCTAATGATAACAGAATAAGACGTAGCACACATAGAGAATCAGCCTATATTTTAAATGAGGGAAACGAAGTACCCACCGAGGGGGGAGCCGACCTATCGGGGGGGATTATTTAAGCCCAATAGAACATATAATATGTACAGGGGGCATAATAAACGGCCTATATGTAGTTTTCAATACTAATAATAAGAATACAAAATTTTTACTAGATACAGGCGCATCCATTTGCACCATAAAAGAACAAGCATTAGACAAGAACATGCAAATAAACACATTAAATAAAACAACAGTAGTAGGTATTTCTGGAGAATTAACAACAATAGGAACTTGCAAAAATACACTGTTATTGGGACAGCAATTAACGGACTATCCTTTTCACGTATTAAGAGATTCATTTCCCGTGCCCGTTGATGGCATTATTGGTGCTAACTTCCTTACAGATTTTGGAGCTATAATTGACCTAGAACATTTCATTTTAAAATTATCTCTAAACAATAGTCAAATTTCTTTACCTATAGAAAGTCAAAATAAACTTAACTCATTAACAATAGCACCCAGATCTGAAGCCACCTATTGGTCGAACAGTAAACATACAGACACAAGAATTTTTGACTCCAAAGAACTTTGCGAAGGAGTATTCATGGCCGGTTCCATATCTAGGATAAAGGACGGAAAAATACCAATAAAAATTTTAAACACTCGACAGGAAGAAGTGAAATTAAAATGGGTAGAACCAGACTCCAAAGCTCTTTCAGAGTACCATATTCTGGCGTATGAACAGACAACAAATTCCAAAACGAAACGAACACAACAATTACTTTCACAAATTAATTTTGACACTTTAAACCCAGAAGAAGCATCAGAACTTAAAGCTATTTGCACTAAATTTCAAGATATTTTCCATTTAGAAAACGATAAACTAACATACACACATATAGGTCAAGCCCAAATATCACTTAAAGTAGGAGCAACGGCGAAGTATACTAAACCATATAGATTACCTCATTCACAAAAAAATGACAAACAAAACGAAGTAGAGAAGATGATTAAAAACGACATTATTGAACCATCGGTATCAGCATGGAACTCACCTATTCTTGTAGTGCCCAAAAAGAAAGACCCAGTAACAGGAATGCAAAAATTCCGATTAGTAATTGATTATAGAAAAGTTAATGACGTCATCGAAGATGATAAATTTCCATTGCCTAACATAACTGACATATTCGATATGGTAGGAGGTGCAACTTATTTCTCCTGTATAGATTTAAGCCAAGGATACTACCAGATGAAATTAGAAAAAGAAAGTAGGCCATACACAGCGTTCTCCACTGAAAACGGTCATTATCAATTAAAACGACTGCCAATGGGTTTGAAGATATCACCTAGTACATTCTCAAGAATGATGTCTACAGCAATGTCCGGTCTAACGTATTCAAAATGTTTTGTGTATCTTGACGACCTTATAGTATTCGGGAAAAATTTAGAACACCACAATAAAAATTTAATTGAAGTATTCGAAAGACTGAGAGAAGTAAATCTCAAACTACATCCAAGTAAATGTGCTTTCCTTAGAAAAGAAGTTTTATATCTAGGTCATATAATATCAGACAAAGGTATTATACCAGATCCATCAAAATCCATAGTAATGAAGAATTATCCAATCCCACAAAATGCAGACGAAGTAAGGAGATTTGTAGCATTTGCTAACTACTATAGAAAGTTCATACCAAATTTTGCAACACTAGCAATTCCTTTAAACCGTTTATTAAGAAAGAACGTAGAATTTAAATTTTCCGAAGATTGCAATACCTCATTTAATTTGCTAAAAGAATTCCTGATAAGCCCAAATATTTTACAGTTTCCAAATTTTAAAAAAGAATTCATACTCCGAACAGACGCCTCTGGATTTGTCTTAGGTGCTGTTATATCGAATTTTGACGATAAACCCATCGCATACGCAAGTAAATCGTTAAATAAAGCCGAAAAGAACTATAGTACTATAGAAAAAGAATTGCTCGCTATAGTATGGGCAGTAAAACATTTCAGGCCGTATCTTTTCGGAAGACGTTTCAAAATACTAACAGACCATAGACCACTAGTATATCTGTTCTCACTAAAAGAACCTTCAAGTAGATTAACTTAGAGGAATATAACTTTACTGTGGAGTATTCACCAGGCAAAGACAACTGCACTGCGGATGCACTAAGTAGAATACAACTAAAGTCAGAGGACTTACAGAATTTATTTGTGTGTGTCACAACAAGAGCACAAGCTAGAAACTCAAATTTAGAAGAAGAAAACCCAACAACAAGTAAATTAGAGAAAGAAAAAATCATAAGTGAGCTTCTTAAACCGCCAGAAAAGGGGCTAAAAATAGTCGAGTTGAAAATATTAAATAGCTTCAAAGATGAAGACAAAGATTACAGTTTATTAAAAGGTACCAGAGTTATAAGTCCAAACCTCATTTTAGGATACATTCCAGGGAATAATTGTTTGATATTAAATAGGTCAAAGATAAGCACTATTACCCGATCAGCATCATTTGACAAATTGTTGTTGAGGGACGTGCAAACTATCGAAGAACCATTTTTAAATAATAAAAGGGAATCCAGAAAAAGCACTACTGCCCGATCGGCATCATTTGACAAAATGTTGTTGAGGGACGTGCGTACAATTTGCGGACCTCTATCAATTAAAGATATTTACATATATAACTAAAGAAGAGTTAGGTAAACTCTGAGACGGCCGTCGTAAAGAGAAATTATATATATTAAAAAAAAAGATAGAAGAATTATTCAAAGGAAATAAAATAAAAGTGCACATAATTGATAATAAAATAAAAGTATCGGACCCTGGAAAACAAAAACTTATACTCAACGATTACCATATGTTACCTACAAGTGGACATACAGTTGCGCGAAATAGTTATATAGCCGGACCGAACATGGAAAGGTTCTTTTTTCAATCGGAACTAGTTCCGGGAACTATGTCCGAGGAACTATTTAGGTTTTGAATAGAGTTGATATAAATGAACTCGTCTTTGTATTAAAACAAATTGAAAACGACATAAGAAACCGTTCTGAGTTAAGAAAAAACAAAAATGTATACGAAAGCCCACTTATATAAATAAATATTATTCCGAAATCACAAATCGAATTACAATAATTTACAACAGTTGATCAATTAAAAAAGTTCAAGAGATAAACTGTCCACATGGGCAGTAATATTACCTACCTATCTACGTGCATTATGATTCCAAAGTTTGAAATCAATTCAAATCACATATGTATCACAATTCTCAACAGCAAAAATACTTAAAAAACATACAAAATCCAAACCTGTACCTATCTTATAGTCTTATTTGAATCTGACAATTCAAATTTGCTAACTCAACCAACCCTCGTATCCTAGTAATTATGATACATACATAACAATAAGACAAGGAAAGTTCAAAGGAACTATGAGTGTGGTCGGAAAGATTTACATTCATCCGGACATGAAGGAACTAGTTGCACACATCGGACCGATCGGACCAATTTACATTCATCCGGATTCCGGACATGAAGGAACTAGTTGCACACATCGGACCGATCTACATTCAGCCGGACATGAATGAACTAGGAACTACAACAAATCCACTATACTCCACGGCTAGCAATATGTGTGCAACTCATAATGTCCGGCTGAATGTAAATCGGTCCGATCGGTCCGATGTGTGCAACTAGTTCCTTCATGTCCGGACTCCGGAGTCCGGCTGAATGTAAATCGGTCCGACCATACTCATAACGAAGAAATGTTTTAGACAATAGGCGTGTTTTTTTGCACGCGAATATAAGCTTCGCCCAAAAAAACGTCTTCCCCAAGTTATTCAAATGCTTGGCAGCACTGCAATTTGACATAAGTGACAAATTTTTATTTAACAGCTGTTGTATTTGGCTGTACGCTGTAGAAAATGGTGGTCTTTTATTTAGGGAAAGTGGCATAAATTTCTTCGACTCCATGGCGAACTTTATGCAAGATAGTGTAGTAAAATTGGCTTGCTGCTGTGGCATTTTAAATCCCATTATGCATTTATATTTCTGCAGACATTGCTTGAAATTAAGGTGTGGATTTTGCGTCTGCCACGAAGTGAGTAATCTCTTCCCATTTATAGGAAACTAGTTTTTGCACATCAATTACATTTTTCAATAAGATGGAGTCGCATTTCTGTTCGAATTGTTTGGAAAACATACCTTCATCAGAAGCAAAACGTATGAAAAAGCGATGCACCAATTGTTTCAACTGTCCATGCTGTCAGCACAGTCTTTCGGCTAGAGCCATCAAAGTTGTTTTGCCAAGGTAAGTGCATGTCGTGATATTCACTTTAGATTTTGATAGATACTTATTTTTAGGAAGACAGATGAACCCCCTAAATAAGGTGAATCCGAAGCCAAGGTTATCACCAAAAAGATGTAGGTACTATGTGTCTTGTTTGGCATGTCGGTGAACCTCAAGAGATGTGGGTATTCCCAATCAAGCGGTTGCAACTGGAGCATGGCCAGAAAACGAATATGCCCATCAAACACACTTTGATTTCTCTTCTTGACGACTATCAGTCTGTCGTTCTTCAAGAGAAGCAGGAGAAACACTGGAAATGCTAGAGTCTTCGTTTGCCTTGAATCAGCGAGACAATTCAACTGAATTCCACTAGGATGTTCAAGTCCAACGAGAAGAGCCGAAGTATTTTTTATTTTTTTTTTTTTTTCTAAAGAAAACAAGACTCAAGGACTAACAAATTTCATTTCTAGATTCATTACTTGGTGGAAATCGAACAAGGTCAAGATCAAACTCAATTTCACACCGGATGCAACTCTCAAAGCAAGTGATGATGTCACTTTAGGATTCCTGATGCAGTGCACGAATGCGAACACAGTCAAGAGTACTCCCGAGAAAAAGGAGCCTCAAAAACACGTTCTATCATCCAAAGTCTATGTCAAAGTTGGACAGATTGAGGGTTCATAGTCAATACGAATTTTCTTCGCAAAAGAGATCCACAAGCAGTTTTTTTATTTTTGGATTTGCGTTCGTTTTTCCGGCTTAGCTATTTATTAAAAAACCATTATGTCCGGGGTTCTTTTTAGTTTACTAATTCAACTTTACATCTCATGCAGTGTTACTAAATTTCTTTGCAATGTTCGAAAGTCTTTTGAAGAGTAAACAATAATAACAGCTAACAGTGGTATTTATCTATGAATCAGCCGCCTTGTTGACCTCACTTTATTCTTACTCCTATATAGTAAATCGTCTTTAAAGACGTGCTGAGGATGGGATGTAAGGTGCACAAATGCAATCAACAACTTGGCGTTTCTTTTTTTTTCTTCAATTCTATTAGAGAATTAAAGATAAACGAGTAAGAAGAGACGGGCAAAATTAAGTGAAGTCAATCGGCCATGTGCACAAATGCAATCAACAACTTGGCGTTTCTTTTTTTTTCTTCAATTCTATTAGAGAATTAAAGATAAACGAGTAAGAAGAGACGGGCAAAATTAAGTGAAGTCAATCGGCCATATCGAGGTAACCGTCGAAGCGGAATTACCTCCGATTTCTTACGATTCGGAAACATTTTTGCTTCGTGGTAGTTCTCCGAGCGGCCGATCCAACGTCCTCCGATAAGTTTTTGTTGCGGAAAGTTTTAGTTTTGCGAATGCAATGCGTTGGAAGTTGGTGGTACTTGAAAAGAACAGATATTTTGCCCAGAATTGGCATTGACAAATTTAAAAGAAAAAAAAAAAACATCGGAATTTGTTTTTATTTGTTTTGTCAAACGGATGAATTTTGAATGAATTTTTTGACATTTCCAAAAATTCATCGATACCATCTTGGTAGCACTTGCAGTTTATATTCGCTTCAGAAATAAACGTAGATGTTTATCCTCGCTATTCGCTTATTTTGTTGTTGTTTTTAACATGCAAAAATTTTAACAAGCGTATATCCGCGTGCAAAAAAACGCACCTAATGTGAGATATGCAACTTTTTTCGTTCGTGTATGCTTCTTTGCTGTGTGGATTGTGCTTGGTTTGGATTTGTATGGAGCTCAACACTCTACTCGTTCTTTTTCTTATTGGGTTTTTTTTCATATTGGCTTTGGTTGGGAATTTCGCAACCAAAACACAATACACATGTGTATTGTGTGTGTTTGATTATTTCATTTATTTGTAACTCAACTAAGCAGACATGTTCGCTCTCCTTTATTATCTCAATCTTTTGTGTATCGTTGTCGGAACTATGGACATGTTTGCATTCTGTTTGTGGAACGAAAGGAAATGTGTCCGAGTAAGGATATAGTTCCTGGAGCTATATAGGTCCGGACCGACTCAACTCTAGTGGACATGCCGGAATAAATCGCATGTTGCGTAACATCAAGAAAAAATACTTTTGAACAGGGATGCAAAACGATGTGACGACATACGTTAAGCACTGCCCTATGTGTCAACGAAATAAACATATACAACCCAAAAAACAACCAATGACTATTACTACAACAGCAGAAACATGTTTTGACAAAATATACCTTGACTTAGTTGGACCTCTTGACGAGACAGAAAATGGGTCAAAATACATTTTAACACTTCAAGACGAACTAACGAAATTTACAGAAGCTATTGCTTTGCCAAATAAGGAGGCTAATACCGTAGCTAAAGGACTTGTAGAAGGCTTTATCCTAAAGTATGGAGTCCCTGCTACCATAGCATCTGACCAGGGTACAGAATTTATAAATAGAGTTTTCAAAGATCTGTGCAAGTTATTAAAGATA
The DNA here is from genome assembly GCA_914767635.1 of Melanostoma mellinum. Classification (NCBI taxonomy): domain Eukaryota; kingdom Metazoa; phylum Arthropoda; class Insecta; order Diptera; family Syrphidae; genus Melanostoma; species Melanostoma mellinum. The sequence goes on along the minus strand of OU612058.1, from coordinate 110,993,357 downwards.
GAACAGCTACAATCCACTGCGTACCATCACGAAAGTATTGGAGCACTAGAAAATTCGCATAAGGTTTTAGGAGCATATCTTAGAAATTATGTAGATGAGAAACATACAGATTGGGACAACTGGTTGCCCTACTATGTTTTCTGTTACAATACTTCAGTACATTCAGAAACAGGAAACACCCCGTTTGAGCTAGTATTTGGGAGACAATGTAACTTGCCTTCCAATCTTACAAAGAAAGTTGAACCAGTTTACAACTACGAGGACTATGTCATAGACCTTAAACATAGGCTACAAATTGCTCATAAAGACGCTAGGGATACTTTAATACAAAAGAAAATTTCTAGGAAGGATAGATACGATGCTGATGCAAAAGCTAAAACTCTTGATTTCAATGTAGGTAGTTTAGTCTTGTTGAGAAATGAAAGCAGAAAGAAATTAGACCCGATATATATAGGACCCTATGAAGTATTATCACAAAAAGGAGTGAATTGTGAAATCCAATGTGAAAATAAGAAATTAATTGTTCACAAAAATAGATTAAAACCATTTTATATTTATATGCTATTATTGTAATTTGAAGAATTGTTTAATCTGAGGAATTGTTAAATTAAAATAGAGACTAATTGTTCATTAAATAGAAAAATATATCAAAAACATTTTTATTATTATTGTACGAAACTTGTGTATTTTGAAAAAAAAAAGAAAGAAACATATACATATTGTCAAACCGAATGTTCTAATATAAACATAATTGGAAATTAAATCTAAGAATAGAACTAATATCACCTATAAGAAAATATCACTAATTATAGTAAAATCAATGGCCATTGATCTAGATATAGTACCCATTGATCTAGATATAGTACCCATTGATCTAGATATAGTACCCGTTGATCTAACATAAATTCTAAACTAAATATAGTACCCATTTATCTAAGTATAGAAATCTAATATAATTTTTTTTTAAGAAACAAAAAATATATATATATAAATATATATATATATATTGTAAGACGCATTATAATCAAATAGTAGCTAAAGTAAATACGAAAAAAAGAGAATATTGTATTGAAAAAAAGAGAAAAAAAAACAAATATATGTACCAAAAACTGCAAAACATATAATGAAAAAAAAAGAGAGAACTAGATTTTAAAATGTAAATATCGCAGATGATAGTCAAACACTGACTAATTTGTAATGAAAAATAAACTAATCAAAATATAATACTAATGTAAATATCACAAATAATACTAAAATATTAACTAAAAGTAAACATCCAGAAATAACCACAATGTTCAATCCAATATGATAAAAGAAAAAAAAATTTGTGGTTTCATACTCCCGTATTTGTAAAAGAGTCGTGGAAAAGTAGAAATCAACACTCTTGTCTTGATTTCTTCTTTTTCCCCAGGAAGGGTGGTGTGAAGGAGTCACAGCCAACGACCTCTTAATTAATTGCTCTACAACTATTAACGGGTTGTCAACCTTCGACTGTGCCTCGATATCCGATCCTCTCACATTCAGTTGCATTGCATAGAAATGCATAACACTTGACTTGCTTGTGTATCCATAGAGTGCATTGTACTCAAAACAATATGATTCCCAACGGCAGGCCACTGCCAGCCGACAGAAGTAATAAGGGATCATATTGCATTGACTGCATGCGCGCTGTTTATGTCACAGCAATAGTCTTTGGGTATGAGCATTTGTTTATGATATAGGTCATTGGCGCTCACCCAAAAGAATGTGATGATGGAGCGTTTTAATCGGATATCGAAGTGTGGTCGATTGTTCGATAACCAGAAATGGATTTTAATAAATTTGTATAAAAGGGAATGAATTTACAAATAAAATGTCAATAGTGACCGTGGACTCGATCTAGAACAATCTCTGGTTTTTGTTGATATAAGGCATTGAGCCGAAGGCAATTCCTGGGTAGTTCCAAGTTGTTTCCACTACCATCCCTCAACTTTGCAGTTAGTGCGAAGAGGTTTGAGCCTACAGAGGTGAATGCTTGGCGATTTGGTAGTTTGGAAACCAGTGAACATTACACCGGTCCAGAACCAATCGTTCGAGAACACAGACCCCGCAGCGTAGCCGGCGAGTATACTCGAACGAAACAGACCGCAACGCCTGCCAGCTGTAACATGCCACCACCGATACCAGACCCATGCCAAGAGCGGCGTACCACACCTGCGAGGCCGCAACCCCCAGCCCGTACCGACACATCGCCAGCACAAAAGCGCTCCGCATCATCTTGGTGAGCAACCGCAAAAATGCCCGCAAAAGCTGAAGCTTCTCCACTCCGTCCACCGCCCTCCACAGTCAACATCATGACCAACCTTCGGGCCGTGGAGAGGAAGGCCGAGCGACTTTCCAGTATAAGGGAGTCCCCACTCCGTCCTTCTCCAAAAGCAGCGACAGCACCGGACAAAGTCCCACGCAACCCTGAGTGGACATTACCTAAGTTGAAGTTACCCCGTATCCAAGTCCAGCAACGATTGCACGACCGATACGCTTCATTCGCTCGACCTCCAGATTTCAGAACTCCGCCCGAGACCGACCCTCGCCCATCCACTGGACCAGTGGCTCAGACAACATGCGCCTCGTTTAAACGCCACATGAGGGCCAGGCGAGCAGCGGAACGAGTCCGAGGCAGCAAATGAACCTGGTCAATTTAAGAAAAAAAAATGCAAAATTTGTTTTTCTGTTTGTTTTTATATATGCCTGCGATAAGACTTTTTATCCAAAATTGTTTTTTAAATTTTTTTTTACTTTTCCTTTCTTCTCCGTAGGAGACGTCAGACGAGAGGGTTCTCGTCTTATAAAGTAAGGGGGGTCTGTGACGATGCGCCACACTTCTCCTGGCTGCCACCAAACCACCTCCAACTTACCTTACGATTTACACTCGCCGATACACATTAACATGGGCACCGAGTAATCGCGCAAGCAGTCACTAGCATTAGTATACACCAACCCAGCGAGTAATTAAAACCAAACACATGCGCAAGTACATTGCATGTTTGGTACAATGGTACACATTTCTCATACGAATGTAAATTCAATTAAACGGCAGCAGGTAAGCTACCACGGACCACCGAGTGTACTTTGTTGTTATAATCGGTGGGTATATGCACATGCATGGGCAGCGAGGGATAATATTTCACTCGCCTGGTAGGCCTCACATTTACTCTTCACCAGGAAAGTAATAAGTAGAAGTAACAATTTCCCGAAAAATCAGAGAAGATTTGTCAACTATTTGTTGTTAGGGGCAATACCACTACAACTTCAATAATTTTCATCTTCTCCATTCCCCGACCGTCCTAGTAAAATTGCTGGAAAGGTGTTCCTCCTACTAGAGGCCGCCAGTCAAATTCACATTATTATTGAGTTCACTGGAACGGTGTTCCTCCTGCCAGAGGCCGCCAGTCAACTCCCCGACTATTATTGAATTCACTGGAATAGTGTTCCTCCTATCAGAGGCCGCCAGTCAATTCACCGCAAATCACAAGACCGCTTGTGCAAATTGCAAAACAAACGCTCGAATTAACTGAAAAGGAGTTCCTCCTAACAGAGGCCGTCGGAGCGCAGCTGTCATTAAACCCGCCCGGTCAAATCCACCTCGTGCAGATTTCGAACTCCCGTGCCGTCCGAAAGCCAAGCGATTAATCCACGTTACTTCAACCAAAGGAGAAGCGTCACCCACCCGAAGCGCACCACAAGTATCAGGCCAGCGAGCCTGCGCCGTGACCCATCTACTCATATTGTGCTAAAACTGAAGAGAAAATCAATTCACTTCAAACATTAAGTTGGACTACTGCACCCAAGTTTTAGAGCTTCCTTGGGAAGAAACCCTGGACCCGCTGAGTCTTACCCCAGCTGGGATTAAAGAAGCCTCACACTATAAAAGCAAATGTTCTCTGAGTTTTCTATTCAGTTTATTTTTGAACAATTATACGACCCTCTGAAAAATCTTAAAAAATCATAATCATCATCATGTCTTTCCTCAACAAAATTAAGAAAGCAGTAAAATCGTCGTCGTCTGGGTTTGGTTCTAAGCCAATATTGAGTTTGTCGAAGCTCATCCATTTGAAAAAATACCCGATCCAAAAGGCGAGGAAGATTCAGACAAAATACGGGGAGCAGATAATGTTGGAGTTAAAGGAGTACAAGGTATAGTAAAAGTAAAGAATTAAAACATATACCGTTTTACAGTTTTTTTCTTAAAAGTTTTTCTCCCTAAACGTTGCAATTTGCAGCTGGACGAGGAAAAAAAAAATAAAGTAGATCTGCCAACTGCCGAGTTAAGTCATCTCAACCAAAAAGACAAGAATGGAATCGTTTTTGTTTCAACTCAGCAATTCTATAATAGGGGCCAGTTTCACAGTCAATACAACACTATATTTCACACAACATACAACTATTTCAAAACCATGGTATTCTCATTCTGATTATTCTTTTTTGGAATACAATCCATACAAAGATGCTGCATTTTGCTTTGCTTGCATTTTATTCTCAGAAGGAATTCAAAGACAATTTGCTAATCCGTAATGGGTATCGGTTGGCGTTTGTCAGTGGCATACACTTCTTTCTTGGCTTTCATACCATTCGGACGTGTTTTTTACCTTTGCGCTATTTTCCCGTCTTTTAAAACTCCCAAATTTCAACATCAATTTCGCTGCCAATAACTTTATTCTGTGTCACAAATAAATTTATTCTCAATTCATTACAAAATGTCTCATCAGTGCGCGAATCCAAACTGTGTCAACAACGAAAATCTTGCTGAGTCGGTTGTATGTAGTGGTCTGTGCGGTAAGCGTTTCCATACGACTTGTTTTGGCATAAGTAAAAGAACATTTGTTTTCCTTAAAGACTGCAATAATTTTGTTTTCAACTGTGACGAATGCAAAGATATTTCACTCTCGCATATAATGCTTGCGATTAAATGCTTGAGTGACTCAATTTCAACGACTGCAGAAAAAAACAAACTTTACCACAAGCAGTGTATGACACAGTTCGAAAAATTCGATGAGCTCATCAAAGCATTCGATGAACTAAGTAATAATTGTCAACAATCCGCAACCTACCTCAAAAACCGAATGAAGTGTCTTGAAAATCAGGTTAATTCGTTGAACAATGTAAAATCGCCAGATAATGGATATGATTTAATAAACGAAATAAAAAAAATAGTGGAAAAAAACTTTAAAACCAATATGTCCGTTTTTAATTCTTCCTTGAGTTCGATACGTTCCACCATCGAAAGCAAGTCTCAAACCTTATCTACAACACCTACTCGCCCACCGGTAATCAACGATAATATTCTCCTTGATATTGCGTCCCAATTGGAAGACCTTAAGGAGCATATAAAGGAAATCCCGACGGTCATCAAGCGAACTTTCGAAGACCTGAACATTGCCACCTCCAAAGACCCCGAACCACTCCCAAGGCCTCAATACAACACATCTATTTTAGAGGAAATTTTGGACGCCTGCGATGACGCTGCAGATACCCCAGATGTTCCTCTGCCTCCTCAAGATCTTGTTTCCTCTTCATCCAATGAACCTACTATTAATCGTTTTGGCGCCATATGGAAGCAATCGGAATGGAACAACAGACTAGATAAAATCAAGGATAACAACCCAACGGATCTAACCAACCCCTTCATTATCAAGAACGTTCCGTCTCATGCCGACTCGAAGTGGATCCGCAATTATTTTGAAAATCATTATGGTATTAATTTATTGAGTGTTGTTTGTAAATCTAAGAAACGTAGTAAATCCCAATCCTTTGTAATAAATATCCCTACCAAATACGAATGGCTATTCCTTCACCCTGCTGGTATAGAATTAAGTATATCTAATATGTCAATTATACCCCTTAATCCGAAAATATCACCAAATCCTAATTATGCTTCTAAACCTAAAAAAAGTTCTAATCCCAATTGGACTTTCAAAGCAAAAATTTTCCCAAATTTCTCCGGTCCAAAGACAAACTTGCTCGTAAAACCTCCAGCAGCTTTTAAGTCGTTTCCAGACAGTCCCTATCCTAATCCGAAAAATAACCATGACCCATCTATTTCTCAGCAAAGAGTTCCTCTTAGTAGAATCAACGAACAACAATCCACACTCCCACAGAAACAACCTAAACAACGCGTATCCTTCAATATTAACCCTCTCCTTCTGTCCCTTGTTTCGACCTCACCTCAGGCGCCAAATATCCAAACTTTATTAGTTCACATATTTTAAACCCAAGCCCATCCCGCTCTCCGCTCGATTCCCCACCAACATTCGATCCTCTATTACCACCTACTGTTAAACTCACGCAACAGTCTCTTACTGAGTCTACCGAGTCCCGTTATGCTCTTTCAAAACTTAGAGATAGTAAGGTGTTTGACAACATTCGTCTGTTCCTGGCATATCTTCACGACAAGCCAGAAAATATGTGTGTAGACGGTAAAACGAAAAGCTACGTATTGGCGTCTATTCAAAAGGAAGGACTTCCTTCTGATCCTCAACACCTAAGGCAGCTCTACAATAAATACCACGAGCTCTCGAATATCTCTTCGTTGCAAGTCTCCAAAGATCTCTTAGCTTTCTCTCGGTACAATCAGTCCAAAAGAATCTCTTACCTGCAAAGAATCCGTTCCGAAACAGAAAAGTTCTATCGCTCCTAACACTGAATCCAGTTATCCCCCTTCTAATCTCCACCCTCTGTCTTTTTATTACCAAAACGTAAGAGGTCTTCGTTCTAAAACTCACTCAATTTACTTGCAGTCTCACAATCTTCCCTTTGACATATTTGCACTTACTGAAACAAACCTCTCCCAGGACATCAAAAGTCAAAAGCTGTTTCCTTCGTTTTTCAATGTCTTTCGTGATGATGAACAACCTCATAGCGAAAGCCCAAATAGAGGCGTCCTAATCGCTGTCCATAATAAATACGAATCTTCCTTCGTTTCATCCTCCTCTTCCAAACTACTAGACTACATCTCTATCAAACTTACATTCTCTAATCAGTCCATCTTCCTGATGTGTTTCTACATCCTTCCCGGCGAACCAACAGACTCGTATAAATTGGTTGTTGCTGCTATCGATAAAGTGCTTGACATCTCAGAAACACAAGATGAGATAATTATTTTCGGTGACTTCAATCTTCCCTATCTTCAATGGAACACTTCAGAAGATCAAATTGCTTTCACTCCCTCACCCGATTCCCTCAAAGAATGTGTCTTCGTGGACGGTCTTACTGATTCAAGCCTTTCCCAAATGAGTGGTATTAAAAACTATATGGGCCGGCGCGGCAGCTTGATCTTATTTTCACTTCCGACCCCATTAACTCATCTGTCTCAGAAACCACATCCCCATTATCTACTATTGACAACTTTCACCCGCCTCTCACTCTCTCTTTTTTTATAACCTTAACTTTTCTTCTACCTAGCCCAAATAAGTATTCGTTCAACCTTCGTAAAGCTAATTTCAAGAAAATCAATGAAATCCTCTCTAATACCTCATTCGACTTTAATAATCTCTCAATGAATGACGCAACTAGTCTGTTTTACGAGAAATTGTTGCACTGCATAAATCTCTATGTTCCCCTTTCGCGTGATAAGTCCTACTCAACATCCCTTCCCTGGTACAATCATAGACTACGTGAGCTACGAAACAAGAGAAATAAGCTCTGGAATAAATTTCTACGCTCCCGTTCAGTTTTCGATTACTCTGATTACATTGGAGTGTTTTATAAATTTTCCAACCTCAATGAAGCTCTTTACAATGACTTTACATCCACCACCCAAGCTAATCTAATCTCGGAGCCAAAATCTTTTTATAAGTTTATCAATTATAAAAAAAAAAAATGATGGTTTCCTTCCTTCTCTTCACTACGAAAGCCAATCTTCCAACGAACCAACAACAATCGCAAATTTTTTTGCAAGTTACTTTAAACTGTCTTTTGCCCAAAAAACCCCAGATCTAGACCAGACTTACTTTTCCTATCTTCGCCATTTCTCTACTGGGCCTTCTAATCTTAGCTTTAATCAGTCAACTGTTCTTAATGGTCTCCTCAAACTCAAAGACGAGTATAATCCAGGTCCAGATGACATTCCTGCTATTTTGCTTAAAAAATGTTGTTCGAGTTTAGCCTTTCTTATCACTAACCTTTTCAAACTTTCCCTTTCAAGTGGTGTTTTTCCGGACTTATGGAAAATATCTGTAATTTCACCTATCCATAAAAAAGGCCCCAAAAACCTAATTTCTGACTATAGACCCATAGCCAAACTCTCTCATATCCCTAAGCTTTTCGAAAGCATTCTGTATGAAATACTTTCTTTCCAGTGCAAATCAATGATATCCTCCAAGCAGCATGGTTTCTGTAAGGGAAGGTCTACAACCACTAATCTAGTTGAGTTTGTTTCCTTCTCTCGTTCTGCGATGGAAAAAGGAAACGAAGTAGACGTCATTACCACAGATTTCAGCAAAGCTTTCGACAAAATCTCTCACACTTTAATCCTCTTTAAACTTTCCTTCCTCGGATTCAGCCCTATCCTACTCAAATGGATATCTTCATATTTGGATAACCGCCAATATAGAGTTCGTTTCCGTTCTACTCTTTCAGTTCCTTTTGTGGCAACCTCCGGTGTGCCCCCAGGCAGCCATCTTGGACCCCTTTTTTTCATTCTTTACGCGGATGACGCTAAAATTTTCAAAGTCATCACCTCCGATCGCGACTCTCTCCAGCTTCAAAATGACCTCGATTCATTCGTCTTTTGGTGTTCTAAAAACTTTCTTGAGTTAAACATTGCCAAATGCGAAGCAATAACTTTTTCTCGTAAAAGTAATAAACCTCCCCCCAGATCCTATTATCTTCAGAACATTTCCATAAACCGTGTGCAGCTTATCCGAGATTTAGGAGTTCTCTGCGACAGCGAATTAAATTTTCGTTCTCATATTGACGAGGTAATATCAAGAGCTAATTCCGCCCTTGGTTTTTTCAACAGATGGTCCAAAGAGTTCCACAACCTCCTTGTAACGAAATCCCTCTATATTGCCTATGTTCGCCCTCTCCTAGAGTATGCATCGCAAGTGTGGGCTCCATATCAAGCGGTTCATATCTCTAGGATCGAAAGTGTTCAACGTCGTTTTCTGCTGTTTGACCTTCGGGATCTCTACGATGTTAGAAACTTTCTCACCCTGCCTCCTTACCGCGAACGTTTCGCAATCCTTAATCTCCACTCCCTAGAAAACAGAAGGAATGTCTTTGACATCATATTCATTCACCGACTTCTTACTGGTAACTGCTCCCCCCTTTTAGATCTAATCTCCTTCAACACTAATCCCCGAAACGTAAGATCATCCCGATATTTTTTCCTTCCTGCTCATCGTACATCTTATGGTCTCAACGAACCCCTAACCCGCATGATGAGTAAGATTAACTCTGTTCCTTTTCTTTTCGACCTTAATCTTTCAAGTTCTTGTCTGAAGGTCCTCCTTTTAAACCATTTCTCATCCCTGTAGTTTAATTTAGCTTTAATTAGTTTTAATTAGTTTAAGTTTAGTATGTTTAAGTTATTTTAAGCTTGTAACGGGTGATTTTTTAGCTGGTTTGGTTTTGGCAACACTGGTTTTGACAGCTGACGTGTGTTTAGTACCTTGTGTCACTGTCAAACAGCTTCAGTTTGGTTTGCAATTTAACCATGGATCGTCTTACAAATGAACAACGCTTGCAAATTATTGAATTTTACTATCAAAGTTCGTGCTCGGTTCGAAATGTTCATCGCGCGAATTATGGTTTATAATAAATACATCCGTCTTTATTAGCTCTCAACTTAAGACTAAAGTTACATAGCATCAGGTACAAATAATATGTTGTCCACTTATCTAATGTTAAAGCTTTTCAAAATATATATATGTAAGTTGATACATAAATTGGCCGAAAGTACATAACGCCCAAATGTGTCGCATTGCAGGTACGCCAAATGTAAGCTTCTCAGGTTGACATAAAAGCTATTGGTGCTCAACAGCTGTAGCTCGTAGTGCTTGGTAATTGATGACGACATTGATGTCATAGCTGCTGGTTGTGATGTGAAGACGATCGTTGTTCCTGTATGTGCTAATTAACATAAAGACGATCGTTGTTCCTGTATGTGCTTATGAACATAAAGCACATAACTCCTCCCGCCTAAGAATGGACTTTAGAAACTGATGGTGCCAAGACTGCTGCATGTTGTTGCGACGTTATCGCACTTGAAGTTTTGCATCTTCGTCAGCTGTTTTTTTGTTTGTGTTTATTTGTGTGCTAATTTGATATGAAAAGGCTCATCCAAATTCAAATTTTATAAATTCCTCAGTGTAATTCAAAACAACATTAATTTCTGCATCCCAATTTGATCTTAAGTAACAAATGCAAAGCATGGCCTAAGCTATCTTTTATGTTAAAGCTCCAAAACTATGTAAAATAAAATAAAGTAAATGCTGTAAACTTGCCTGTTCTTTTTTTATTTTATTTTTCTGTTGCACTGTGGTCAATACCAAACATACGATTCGGATCAAGGTAAAGGTTTCAACTAACGAATTTACGTTTGTTTTTCACTTTCTGTTTATGAACTTTTCTCTTGTTTGTGTTTAATGTTATCTTGTTATTTGTTACTACTAAATGTTCATTGTATCTTGGAGCTAATTTGTTTCTTCTGTCATCCGACTCAAATACTCTTTCGTTTGGCGAGAAATCAGGAGGGGGCTTGCGACTCTTGTTTAGTTTCTCAATATTTTTTTGTTTATTAATTATATTTTTCTCTTTAATAAGTTTTGATAACTGTGCATATTCACTAATGTGCTGTCTTAGATATTCTTGCTTGGTCTTACGCTGGGTTTCCACATGTCACTAAAATGACATAGTTTTACAGATCAAAATCTGTCAGTAATTGATACAGTTGCCAGTTCATTTCCATTTGTGTCATTTACTGTCAAAAAATTTGTTGTCATTTCATTGATAAAGAAATTTTGACAAAATGTTTTGTCAACTCAATGAGCGCTATTTCCACTTGTGTTGTCATTTCTCAACTGCTAGTGGATTGTCACTGAAAATTATTTGCCTGCTTGCTTCATCGAATTTTTGTTTTGTGTTGCAAAGTTTTCATTCACGTTTTCATCTTTTCTAATTAATAAATCAAATAATTTGTGAAATGAAAATAAAATGAAAATTAATTTTTGTTATGCCTGCTGTGGTTGTAAGGCAAAGAAAACCTTTCAGGAAGAGGGGCGGGGTGTGTATATACTTTGAGGATAATGCCGGGGTGAACAGTAAACAATCAAGGTGAAATAAAAGGTTCAGCTATCACTGGTGGTGTTGCAAAAGAGACTGCTGATTCATGGCCCAGTATCGCATCAAACGCGAGCTCAATTAATAAGTTCCAAAGGTTTTCAAACAAAACACCTCCACGTTGCTTACAATTTTTATGAAGGATTGATTTTCTCTGCCTTCAATTTTTTTCCTTTTGAATTTTTTCCATACCATAGTATTATTTATGTATGTTTTCTCGTGTTATTACTCGTCACTTCATTGACAAAAGATTCAACACGATGCAAAAAAAAAATATCGATGTCAGTGAATGATGGAGTGACATTTCGCTTGTCAATCAGCCAAATTCCACTTGTCATTCAAATTTACTGCCAAAAAATGACCGACGCTGTTCGTCAGTTGAATGACTGTCAATTTTTGCAATTTCCACTTGTCATTTTTCTCGATGACAGAAAATTAGGTCATTCATCACTTAAAAAATGGCAAGTGGAAACCTAGCATTAGCTTCGCTGTTTGTTGGAAATGGGGTTCTTTTTGTGAAGTGACCAGTGATCAACTCAAAAGGTGTCATTTTAGTAGCAGAATGAATCGTATTGTTGTAAGTTATGACAGCCTGATCAATGATTTCGGAGATGGGCTTTTCCTTATTTTCAGATTTAATAATACGAACTAGCTCGGTCAGAGTAGAGTGAAATCTTTCTACGGGGGAGTTTCCAGTTGAACTTTTTGCACAAATTGTGTGAAATGTAATTTTATATATATCTAGGAAGTCTCGGAATATTGTAGATAAGAATTCATTACCATTGTCAGAAATAACTTTTTGTGGGACCCCGTGATGGGAAAAAAAGTGTCTCAAAGATTTGACAAGACTCAGGCTATTTCTCGATTCAAGTGAGTATACGCTGGCAAAACGACTAAATTTGTCTATTATTGTTAGGAAATGTTCTTTATTTATAAAGTATATATCTAAGTGCAGGATTTCTAAGGGCCTACTCGGGGTCCCCGTAATTTCGAATTTCAGCTGATCTCTGTTGCGATCGTATTTATACCTTTGACAAGTTTCGCAATTATTTATGACACGGGTAATAACATGTTTCATGTTGGGGAAGTAAAAATTTCTTTTGAGATGATTAAGGCTCTCGTTTATGCCTCTGTGATCTGAACTCTTATGATAATCCCGTACTATTTTTTCTTGGTCATCAGAACCTGTAACATCCTCAAGCAGAATATTGCATCTTACAACTTTCACTTGAGCATTGCAAAAATATTTAGAAAATACCGATTGAACAGTTTTAAATGTTACGACATCTGTTAGTATTGCCGTTAGCCTTTTGGTTGCCGTATAATCTTTAAATATGTTGACTATAAAACTTTCATCGGTAGTTTTGCTATGCTCAACCGTGTAGCGTTTTTGCCTATTGAAGAGAATTTTAAATTTTACATCTGGCTTGGTTTTATTATTATTAATCTTTATAACTATTTGGTTTGAGAACTCATTTAATGCTCGTTCTGAAATTGGTATGCCATCGTCAAAATTTTCGACTGCAGAATGGATCGTAGACAATAGACATCTGCAACGAGTGGCTTGAAACCGATTCCAAGCCATTCTATATTTTTTCAAATACACTACTCGCTGGTTTTGGTTATTTCAAAACAAAACAAATGACTCATTACCCCAAACCAAAACAATAGAATCGTGTATTCATTCCAAATGAATACACCATTTGGTTTTTTTCTCAAATGCATCGAATACACCGAGTTTATATCGAACACATCGAATACACCAAATAATGCACTATACACATTACACACCAAGCTAACCTTGAATTTTCAATTACTAAGAAATGAAAGTGAACAATCAACAATTACAAAAAGAGTCTTAGTAAATTTTTTTTGAACATATTTCATTTTCAAGAAATATGTACAAATTTAAGAAAAATTTTTAAACTAACTATTATCGGTTTTGCTATTCAAAATTATTACTAATCTTATAAATGCAAATGTAACTCTGTCTGTTCGCTTTTTTTTTGTATCCATCTCCCGCGCAAACCACTGAACCGGTTTTAATTAAATTTTGTACAGATATTCTAGAACCTGAGGAAGAACATAGGCTATATATGTTATCCCTATATTCCCACGGGAACGGAAACGCAAATGGGAAAAATTCTTTCACCGTTAGAATGCTACACCATCCACGAGTAAAAAACTCTAATTCATCCGCATATGCCCACGGGATCGGCAATGAGAAATTAAAAATTTTCAGGTTAAAGCTAGAAACAAACAAAGTGGAGCATCACATCATTCATTTGCATCAGTTCAAGCCACTCGGTGCACTCAGTGTGCTTGTAAATGTTCTATTTGTATTTTTTCAATTGTTGTATTCGGTGTGTTGATAACTGTTAGGTTTGTTCTGTTCTGTTTAAATCAAGCATTCAAGCCTAGGAGAGAAACCAAACAGTGTATTCGTTCTATTACGAAGAGATCTAATGGTGTGCAGTATTTACTTTTTAAGAATAGTGTATTCATTTTTAGTGTACACTAATTTTTAAGCATTCTACGAACAGAATACACTGAACTACTGTGCTTGATTCGAAAAGGTAAATGAAATTATTCATGCAGACCTCTAGTAGACAACATTTCTGTGTTAACATTATTTTGAACAGATAAAAGGTCAATATCCTCACAGTTGCTGGGACTCTCATCTATCTCTTGAACATTTATCTCTATCCTCGACAGGGCATCAGCGTTTAAATTAAGATTTCCTTCCTTGTATGATACAAAGTAATCAAACTCTTCTAACCTCAACCTCCATCGGACAAGTTTGGAATTTGGTTCTTTCAATGAAAACAGCCATGTCAGTGGCTTGTGGTCTGTTATTATTTGGAACTTTCTCCCGAAAAGATACGGTCGGAAATATTTGGTGGCCCATACAACAGCCAAAAGTTCCTTTTCGATGGTACTGTAGTTTTGTTCTGACTTCGATAGGGTTCGACTTGCGTAGCAAATCGGTCTATCAGCACCAATAATACCTTGGGATAGAACTGCGCCTAAAATAACATTACTTGCATCCGTAGTAAGGTTGAAAGGCTTTGAAAAGTCGGGATACTGCAATATTGGTTCATTGCATAAAAGTGTTTTGCAGGTTTCGAAACAGTTTAAATATTTTGAATCAAGGATTATACTCCTACCTTTTCGTAAACATTCGGTCATAGGTTTTGTGAGCTTAGCAAAATCTTTGATAAATTTTCAGTAATAACCGAGAAGCCCAAGAAAGGATTTTATTTGCTTAGAGGTTTTTGGTATTGGAAACTTTTTTACTGCCGTAATTACATCGGGGTTCGGTTTTACCCCATCAGCAGTCACCAAATGTCCCAAAAATGAAACTTCTTTGCGCATAAATTCTGACTTTTCTAAATTAATTTTAAAATTGGCAGCCCTTAATTTTTTGAATACCGCTTCCAAATTATCAGTATGCTCCAGCAAAGAAGTTGAAAAAAACGATAATATCGTCCATGTAAACAAGACAGACTTTGCCCTGAAGATCACGCAAGACGTTGTCCATGACACGCTGAAATGTTGAAGGGGCATTTTTTAAGCCGAATGGCATACGAACAAATTCGTAGTGCCCGTGATCAACAGAAAAAGCTGTCTTTGGAATATCTTCTTTCTTAACTTCAATTTGATGGAATCCAGAAGCAAGGTCGAGTGTGCTGAAGTATATGGACCTGCCCAATTTATCTAGGATTTCTGATATATTGGGTATAGGGTACTTATCATCCACAGTTTTTTCATTTAATTTGCGGTAATCTACCACTAATCGCCATTTCTCTATTCCGTTTAAATCACGTTTTTTCGGAACTAACCAAATCGGAGACGACCATGGGGAAAAACTTGGACGAATAATACCCTGTCTAAGCATATCAATAATTTGTTGTTGGACTTCAGTTTTATGTATATATGGGAAACGGAAAGACTTAGTATAAACTGGAATATTGTCTGAAGTTTTAATTTCGTGTTTTATAGCATTCGAGAAAGATAATTTATCTCCATTTCTAAAAAATATGTCTTCATATTTATTACATAATAATTTTATGGCTCTATCTTCCTCTGTGTGTAGATGATTTGTACGAAGGAACTTAGATATTTTTGAAGCTTTTAAATTGTGTTGGTTATAAATTGAATAATTATGAAACTCTGTAAACTGTTTCTTATCAATAGATTGAGCCTTGAGGGGCTGTTCAATAACAAACTGTTGCAACTCTTCTTTCACATTTGTCACGTCAATAAAGGAATACCAATTTTGAGCTTTGTAAATGCCTTCTGATATGGTCAAGTGATCATTTATCTTAGTGGGTTTGATATGAACAGTACCAAATTCGACGTCTACAGGTAAGTGACAAACCATTCTGCACAACCCAGGAACAATATAGCTTTTAGAAATTAAATTTGGCTTATATTTTATTGGAATTTTAACATTTTCAGTTTCTAGAAATGAATACTGGAGATCGATTTTCATGCCAAGATCTTTCATCATTTCAGTGCCTATAAGACCATCGAAATAGTCGTGAAACTTGAAAACGAAAAATGTTAAAACTTTGTTGGTATTAAATTCTTTAAGCCCCTTTAAATCTACTTTTTTTGTTATCCATTGCTTACTAAATAACGTTTTTACTTCTAATGGCTCTACGGTTAATATTTTTTGTGAGTCAACTATCCCTGGACTTAAAAACGATTTATTACTACCAGTGTCTATTAGAAGTTGCAGAATATCATTATTTATACTTTTTATAGTTATATATGGTAATAAGTACGAACTATGATTATTCAAATCTAAATAACCTATTGGTTTTCCGAGGCATGTAAATAAAAATTTTCATCATCAACTTCGCTTTGAGTTATTTGAAAGGAACTAGTTGGTTGGTCAACTTTTGGATTTGGAGGTTCATTGTTTGCTCGGGCAGTATGCGGCTTTGTTTTCTCAGCATAGTTTGCCCCAATATTATTCAATTCTTGATATGGTGTACGAGAATTAAGGGAGTTTCTATTAGTTCTGGCACTGTAAGTGTCCATAGGTTCAGGTGGAGGATTTTTAGATATACCTGAGAAATTATAGGTCGAAGGGTTTTGATTTTGAGAATAATTTCGTGCACTTAAAGACTGCTGCGGAGTCCTTATGCTGGGCTGCCTTTGAGCTTGAGTTATGCTTCTATGTGTAGAACTATTGAAACTATTTGAATTTGTCGCATGATTAGGTCTATTTTGGCCGATTCTTTGGAATAAATTTGGTTGTGTTTGCTGATTGACAATTTTGCTCTTGAAGGCAAAAGTTTAGTGCTTCGGTCAATTTTGCCGGCCTCATTGACATAATGGATCCTAACGGTTCCTTAAGACCAGATAAAAATGCGTTCAAACACATTTCTTTATATAAGGAAAGCCTGGATTTTATCACATTCGCATCGTTTTCATGAACTTTTACATGATTAGTCATAGCGGACGAAATATCAATAATCTTACCATAAAAGTCCTCTACAGAATCGTGGTTCTGTCTCGAATAAGGCTAGTTTCGTTTCGTTTATCTGAGTAATGGACTATTAGATTCGACTTAATTTCACTCCAATCAATTTGTGTGCCATACATATTGAGAATATCATTAGCTGGGCCAATCACCTTGTTCCGAATCGCATGAATAATAATTCTTTTATAAGGAGTTTCATTTACAGATTGCATAAAGCTTAGAATTTCTTCAACATTGCTTATGAAATCAAATAAAGAACGTGGGTTACCATCGAAACATGTAATTTCCTTGACCGTGTCTGGAATTCTTAAGGAATGACAAACACTTGTTGCAATTACAGAATCGTAAGAATTCATTCTGTCGACACTTTCTACTATATTACCCGGTAATAGATAAGAATAATTAGATCTCTCTGTGCCAATAGGAGTACAAGCAAATTCAGAGCCAGTTACTTTATTTTTTATGTCACGCTTTGGAGCTTTAAACAAGATAGCCGTGGCTCTATGCCAACTTTTGCAACTCAAAAAAAAAAACTAGTTCTAGTTCTAGAAAATTAAGATCTTTTTTGAAAACGAGGCATATCATATGCATATGTAATACTAAGGAATAAATAAGCATCAAAAATGGACTCACCTATCAAAAAGCTTGTATTGAAATGTGTTCTCCAGACATGTGGTTCCAAAAGTAGATACAGTCAACTTCCGAGATTCAGGATAATATTCCACAGGAAGACATATGTTGAACGTTTTTGAAATTGATTTTTCTTCCTTTTATGGTTCTTTTTAGCATGAGCTAAAGGATTGAAATCCACCACTTCAAAAAAAAATTTTTTTTTTTTTTTTGCAAGGTGCTCTTGTCTATGTAGCTACTTTGTATTCACTACTTTTTGGAATTTATTGCTTTTACCGACTGCGCCAATTATGGGTTATAATAAATACATCCGTCTTTATTAGCTCTCAACTTAAGACTAAAGTTACATAGCATCAGGTACAAATAATATGTTGTCCACTTATCTAATGTTACAGCTTTTCAAAATATATATACATTAATATACTCTGATACACAAGATACAATAAATAAAATTTTCGTCTGTCAAACAATTGTTTGCAAAATAAAATTTGCTTTACAATTTTCATTTTAATTGTCACTATAATAAGAAAAACAAACATTTTAAAAAAAAGAAAAATATACGTCTTTTATTTTACTGATTTTAAGTAAATAACAACAAAAAAAATAATAAATGGAAACAAAACACAAAAGTTTGTGGAACAAAAATAAAAGCCATAACCTTTTCATGGTGTCAAATAATTCTTTACAAAAAATATATGCAAAGTACTAAACGCTTTGCATATAAAAGCATAATAAAAAAAAAATTAATATTTGGTGTGACCACCTTGGGCATCAATAACAGCTTGAAATCTCCTTGGCATGGACGCTATGAGTTTTTGGACATCATATTCTTCCGGTATCTTTTTCCATTCTTCTTCAATAGCTTTTATAAGAGCGTTTTTGTTCGCTGGAGCCCGTTTAGCGACTTTTTTTTTCAAATGTGCCCATAAATTTTCGATTGGGTTGATATCGGGGCTTTGTGCTGGTGTGTCTATGACTTTACTGCAATTGTACAGCAACCAAGTTCTGCACAAGAATGATTTGTGCTTGGGGTCGTTGTCTTGATACAGTTTGAATTTTAACTTTTGGGGATCTTGAGGATTAATGAAGCCAAATTTACGGGCACTTTGTTTCAATTCATTTTGAAGAATGTTTAAATAAAACTCTTTTGTCATAATATCCGTGAACACTCTCAATTCCCCAACACCTTCGTATGAAATACATCCCCATACCATCACGGACAATTTACCGAACTTCACAGTGGGAATTATATTTTTCTGTTGCAGGGCTGTGTTTGGTTTTCGCCAAACTTTATTGGGACCATCGTGGCTGTAAAGCATTATTTTTGTTTCGTCGCAAAAAATTACGTCTTTCCAGTACTCCATTGGCCTGGAAACGCTTTCAATTGAAAAAGTAAGCCTTTTTTGAATATTTGTCAAGGAGAGCAACGGTTTCTTGCGAGCTATTCTTGAGGAATATTTATGTTTTTTTAGTACTTGCCGAACAGTTTCATGAGAGACTTCCTTGTTGCAGTCAATTTTTAGGCTCGTTGCAAGTTGTCTGGTGCTAATCTGAGGCTGATCGTATACCGCTTTCAGAATTTTGGATTCATCTCTCCTGGATAATTTTCTTGGTCTGCCTGTAGAATTGTTTAACTCCAACCGATTTTCTTTTTCTATGCGTTCTAAAATGTTGTAAACTGTTCTCAATTTGAGTGAGAACATTTCAGCAAGTTGGATTGGCGTTTTTCCCTTTTGCTTATGAAAATACACCAGCTGTATTATCTTGGAATCCGTTCTTTTTCCCGGCATGATTCAATGACGTGAACACTTGATAACTTTCCAAATACCAATTGACGACTGCCTGTAGTTTATTGCGCAGTAGCAAATCACGTGTTAATTCTTCAGAGCTAAGTACCGTTAGTTTTTTTTTTATTTTCTTTTAACTGCGGTTCGCATTTTGCAAAGAATTATTTGACACCATGAAAAGGTTATGGCTTTTATTTTTGTTCCACAAACTTTTGTGTTTTGTTTCCATTTATTATTTTTTTTGTTGTTATTTACTTAAAATCAGTAAAATAAAAGACGTATATTTTTCTTTTTTTTAAAATGTTTGTTTTTCTTATTATAGTGACAATTAAAATGAAAATTGTAAAGCAAATTTTATTTTGCAAACAATTGTTTGACAGACTGTATGTAAGTTGATACATAAATTGGCCGAAAGTACATAACGCCCAAATGTGTCGCATTGCAGGTACGCCAAATGTAAGCTTCTTAGGTTGACATAAAAGCTATTGGTGCTCAACAGCTGTAGCTCGTAGTGCTTGGTAATTGATGACGACATTGATGTCATAGCTGCTGGTTGTGATGTGAAGACGATCGTTGTTCCTGTATGTGCTAATTAACATAAAGACGATCGTTGTTCCTGTATGTGCTTATGAACATAAAGCACATAACTCGCGCTGCTTCCATTTTATGGTCGGCATTCTCGACCTTGAATGGGTACCTAAATAAGCAAAATTGCCGCATTTGGAGTGAAGATCAGCCAGAAGCATTGCAACAGCTACCAATGCATCCCGAAAAAGTCACTGTTTGGTGCGGTTTATGGGCCGGCGGCATTATTGGGCCATATTTCTTCAAAGATGATGCGAATCGCAGCGTTACTGTCAATGGTGAACGCTACCGAGCGATGATAACAAACTTTTTTTTGCCCGAAATGGAAGTTCTTGACTTGCATGATATGTGGTTTCAACAAAACGGTGCCACATGCCACACAGCACGTGAAACAATGGCGCAATTGCGAGGCGAGTTTGGTGAACAGTTAATTTCACGTTTCGGGCCGGTCAATTGGCCGCCTAGATCGTGCGATTTGACACCATTAGACTATTTTTTGTGGGGGTATGTCAAGGCTAATGTCTATAGGGACAAGCCCGCTTCGATTGACGCACTGGAAGCCAACATCCATGCATTCATTCGTGAGATACCGGCCGATATGTGTGAAAGAGTATGCCAAAATTGGACTCAGCGGATGGGCTACCTGAGACGCAGCCGCGGTCAACATTTGCATGAAATTATCTTTAAACATTAAATTGCAAGGTTCAAACTATCGATTCAAATAAATATTTCATTCATTTTTTCGAATTTTTTTTGTTTTTTTAAAAAAAAGTTCTAAACCTCTTAAAAAATCACCCGTTATTAAGCTAATAAATTGAAATTAAAATTAAAATGAAGAGTCGGGGTACACAAAAAGAAGGAAAATTGGTTTAACATTTCGCTTCTGAATCGTATTAGGCGGCTTTACTTGATTATTGCTATTTTGTTAATGGAAGAGCTCACGTCAATGTTTTGCTGGACAAAGCTCAAAGACAACAAAGCATTCAAGAAGAACTAGAAAATGCATATCATTTAAAAGTGCTGCAAGTTTTAGTCGATGTTGCGAGAACTTTGGGAAGGCAGCGATTACCTTATCGTGGTCATAATGAGTCCGATGAGGACGATGGAAATTTTCGAAAAATCACTTTACTGATTTTACGAAATCGCCCATTACCATTGTATATATAATCTATAGTACTATCATCCCATAGCTTCTTTTGTCACCTGCATTGGCCGAGTGGTGCGCTGAAATCGCTTAAGCAAAGAGACACAGGCAAGAGAGAATTAAGTGCTTAAATTTCAAAAAGTACCAAGAGAACCAAAATCCAAGCAAATTAATAGATACATTATTTAAGGTGGGGAACTTGAAAACAGCAGAGAACGTATAGAGAATCAGTATTTCAGTTTTCAGTAATCATAACCATAAGCAAAGCAGAAATCAAAGCAAATTATTGTACGTGGGGAGGAGAATCGAAAACACAAGACAACGTATAGTGAATCTTGGTTAAGCAAAGCAGAATAGGTGTGAAAAAATAATTACATGAATTGTTTTGTCTTTCTTTTAGGATGGTGCATAGTGGTGGTAGTAGGTCAAGAAAGATTTTATGTACAATTGAACATCTGATCATACTGTTCTGATTGAGGTACTGAAATTTGAATTTGAAGGGATAAAATGAAATTGCTACGATGCAAAATTTCATGAAAAATGGAATTTTGTATTTATGAGCAGAAACTTTTTTTGCATTTTGAATTTATTATTCGTAATATGAAAAACGAAATTCAAAAACATTTTTTCGGAAATGTTGGAATTATAGTTGATAAAAGTAAGTAAGCAAATGTAAGGGTATGATAGTTAAAAAAGAATCTGAAAAGGTTGTAAAACGTTAGTATTTTGATTAATAGGTAGATTTTCTAAAAGGAAAACTATAGGCAACTACAAAAAAGTGTATTTTTTCCATTGTATAAGGAAATTATAGTAGCACCATGGCGGGGAAAGCGCTGGTATTGCCCCTGTTGACCCCATCAAAGGATTTATCGGCTCAAAAATTTTTGCTGTGGTTGTTCACTTAGGTATGTGGATGGTATTTTCGTGAATGCTTTATTTGTTATGGCTTATGGGTGGTATTTTCATCAATTATTAAATGTGTTTATATGATTTTCAAACAATGTCACTTTTTATCATTTAGAATTAAAAAACATATCACGCTTTTATATTGCTAACACATTTACGAACACATTTACGAAGCAAAGCTGCCCTAGCAAAACACAATAATATATGACGTATTGGCAGCATGTTGGCAGGGTTCTACGATTAACTTGTTCCGATTGAGAAGGTAGTACGTTTAATGGCGTCGACAGGGGGCGATACCAGTGCTATCCCCGCCATGGTGCTACTATAGTCTCCTTATACAATGATTTTTTCCGAATCACCCAGGAGGTAAAATACAAGATTCGTTTTTTTTAATGAGGTTCCCCAGGAGGCCTGCCTCACTAACTACTTTGCATGCTTGATTTGCTTGATTTGTAATTGATAAAGTCATCAATATAGAAAACGTTGAACTACATCGGGTGTACCCCAAGGTAGCCACCTCGGTCCATTGTCCTTCATAATTTTTATCAATGACATTATATCTGCATTCAAATATTGTAGGTGTTTGTTATATGCGGACGATCTTAAGCTATTCTTGACAATTAACAGCTTAGGTGATTGTTAATTGATTCAATCTGACCTTGATTCTCTCTTACACTGGTGCTACGAAAAATGCTTGAAACTTAATATAAAAAAGTGTAATATTATTTCATTTATTCAAAAATGTACCAGTATTGGGTTCAATTACACAATTGAATCTAATGTCTAAAATCGTGTCTCAAACATTAAGGACTGAGGTGTTATTCTTGATTCCTCACTAAATTTTTGGAACCACATTAATTTCTTAGTACCAAAAGCTTACTCGTTAGTTGGATTCATAAAACGAAATGGCAAGGATTTTCGAGATCCTTATGTTTTATTAACTTTGTAAACATCTCTTGTCAGATCGCTTTTGGAATACGCTGTTGTAATCTGGAGTCCCACGTTTAAATTAAATTCTGACAGGGTAGAATCGGTTCAAAGAAGATTTATGAAATACGTTTTCAACAAAATGAGCTGGGGTTTCTGTCCTGATTATCTACAAAGCTAGGTGCTTATTGCTTGGAATTAAATCATTAGAAACAAGAAGAAAAATTC
Source organism: Melanostoma mellinum (assembly GCA_914767635.1). Classification (NCBI taxonomy): domain Eukaryota; kingdom Metazoa; phylum Arthropoda; class Insecta; order Diptera; family Syrphidae; genus Melanostoma; species Melanostoma mellinum. Next base: position 110,970,340 of record OU612058.1, on the reverse strand, counting down.
ATGGTGTGATGCTCATAAGAGACTTACTATGCTACCACATAAAGTATCCAACACTCCTTGCTCTATTACCTATTCATGTACCAGCCAGGCCCACAAGAACAAGAATTTTCCTATTTCAAAAAATACATAGAACAATTTCTGGATGAAATGACACGTTATCAAGATCTATAACTGATTTCAATTAAGTGCTTTCAGAAATTGATTTTCTATCCTTATTCGAAGTAAATATAAGACTGATTTATTGTTTTTTTTATAATATAATAATTTGTTCTTGGAGTGAAATTGGTTGTAGATTGATGAAAAATAAATACATAAATAAACTTTATGCAACACATTATTGAATCTCTGAAAATCTGGATTTCCGATCTGGAATGACTCTCCAGATCTGATCGTCTGGAAAATGATGAAAAATCTGGAAAACTCAGATAATTCTGAGCATATTCCATCGCTCAGTAAGAACCAATTTGAAATTTTCTCTCTGATGACATGCGCAGTAAGGACGAATTTGAAATTTCTCTTCTGTTAACATTAGTGGCTTTCTTGAGTTGAGACACCGCAACGGATTCTATGGGTCACCCCAATCCGTTGTTTCCGGTAAAACTCACTGCTGTCAGTTGAATCCGGCAGCGAACGGACGCAACGGATTCTATGGGCTGAGCTCTTTAGAATGTGTTTTTGGCCTGTTCGAGAATAGTAAACTCATTCTTACCTAGTTGCTCATTTTCGAACAGTTGTGTTCGGAATAGGCAACTAGGAAAAAATTAGTTTCCAATTCTCGAACCGCGCAAAAACACATGCTAACTTATCTTTTTATTCTCAATTGAAATTGTTTTTCATCGGTTTAGTACTGGGATTTATCAGAAAATAAATATTGCTATCATTTACTTATATAAAAAAAAAAAAAAAAAAATTATATTTAGTGTTCCATTTTTCAATCATCGATTTTTTTGGTGTTCGATTATAAACTAGTGAATGACTGGTTTCCTATTCTCTTATTACTCCTATTAATTTGGAAAAATTGGTTAAAACCATTGAAAATAATTCAGCAGTAACTTTAATAGTGATCTCGCCAGTACAAAGAAAGTTTTGTTGTCCAAAAGTACTTACCGCTTGATTTTGAACGTTTATTCAAAATCAGTCTTAAACCTTTTGAAGTTCCTGATGCATTGCAATTTAAAAGGTACGCTATGGGCGTACCTTTTAAATTAGATTAGAAGACGCGGAAGTGACGATTGCGCAAGCGGACAGACAAATGCTTGATCACGTCGACCCTATCTTACCCTGTGATGCTTCTTTTTCAAGGCTGGGGTAGGACTCAGGGTTTCCAGGGTCTACCCAAGGAAGCGTCGTAACACTTGGGGGCTTCGGCGGTCCAACTTCTCAAGATGAATAAAAACGAGGAGACGATCGGGTAATTTCTTAAGTAAATCTAGGTTTATTGTTTTACTCTTTTCTCAAAATATAAATATAATTCCTTTTTATTACAAAAATGAGTATTTAACAATTCTGCGGTTAAATCTGGCTTCTGGTACCGGTCTTCGGAACGTCAGGTCGTCTTGGGGGCGTATTGTTGTTTCCCTGGGGGCGGGATGCTGCGGTTACTGTGTCCTTTGTGCGGTGACGATAACTGCTTAGTTGGCGCTGCGTTAGGCAGGGCACTCTGTCGGCGGCCGCGGATTTCGAGGCAAAGGTCTGCGTTGCGTGGAAGGCAGAACGATCTATCGGCGGCGGCGGACTACGTAGGAAGCACCTGCGTAGTGTAAAACGGCAGAGCAATTTATCGGCGTTGGCGGACTTCGTAGAAAGTGTATGCGTTCGTCTTAAGGCAAAACACTTTGTCGGCGGCAGCGGATTTCGAGGCAAAAGTCTGCGGTTGCGGGTATTAGCAATAACACGATCTCCGTCTCTAGGAGAATAAATGACGAGGAGAGTAAACAACACCGATGTGAGGTAACTTCCTATACGGTGAGGCTAGGTGGCAGGGAGAGTATACACGGCGGTTACACACCACTGCAATGCAACTTCCTATACGACGAAGCTAAGTGAGGAGGAGAGTATACACGGCGGTTACACACCAATGCAATGCAACTTCCTATACGGCGGAACTAAGTGAGGAGGAGAGTATACACGGCGGTTACACACCACTGCAATGCAACTTCCTATGCGGCGGAGCTAAGTGAGGAGGAGAGTATACACGGCGGTTACACACCACTGCAATGCAACTCCCTATACGGCGGAGACTAAGTGAGGAGGAGAGTATACACGGCGGTTACACACCACTGCAATGCAACTCCCTATACGGCGGAGACTAAGTGAGGAGGAGAGTATACACGGCGGTTACACACCACTGCAATGCAACTTCCTATACGGCGGAGACTAACAATAGTCAAAAATCAGGAAGAGTATCTTCCACAGGAAAGGAGAAATAAGCAACTATACGTTGGAGGTACTAAGACCCGTATATCTTTTTCTCTAATTATTGCAAATAATTCACCTCTATTCATAGATTTTCCTGATGCAAGGAAATGTGAATTGTAAGGCAATGACAATATTGCATACAAAAATTGGCTGACCATTGCCAATGCATTTCCCCATACGGAGATACACACAAACTAAGCAATACATGCTATTTGGCCTTGAAATACATTTTTATTGCACGATTTGGTTGCGTATGAATATTTTAATGGGAAAAGAACGACACGTACAGTGTTTAGATGCGGTGTTCTGGGGAAATTGTGACGCTTCGTCACAGATCCCGCCTTCTTAGAAAGACTAGAACCCTCTCGTCTCAACGACCTCCGGTGCTGACTGGAAGAGTTCGTGTATGTTTTTCTGGATTGATGGACTTAAATCCTGCCCTTCTTTTCTTCTTTATATATTTTTTTTTGTATATTTTTTTATTTTTTTTATTTTGTTTTTTTTCCTTTTTCTTTTTGTTTTTTTTTTGTTTTTTTTTTGTTTCTTTTTTTTGTGTTTTTTTTCTCATTTTTTTTTTCTTATAAACGTTATAATAATTAATAAAAATAAATCAACATATTCGGAGAAAAGAAAACGATCGCCCTACGATCATAACAAAGTTAATAAAAAAAACAACTAGAAAATTGATCTTTCTAAAAATAATCAAAAAAAAACCCGATCGTCCTACGATCATCATCACGAGCAGGTAAACTTCGCGTGGCCTAACCTTCCCGTAGTTCCATAGGCACCACCTTGTCCTGACCTTGGCATGACAACCTCGCCTCGGTCCCGGCGTCTTTAGGGGTCACGGTGATGCACCGGTCCTTTTTGTGTATTTCGAACGGCTTGGTATCGCGTCGGTACACGAAGTCGATGCCTTGGAATGGGTCTGCCACCGGTGCCCTTTGTCTGATGGCTTTCCTGCCCTGGTTCTTGGGAAGCGGGAGCTGGGAGCGTTCCTTTGCTTCTACTGCGACCATGCTGGTGTCTCTGGTATGCGCTGCTTCTGCTTCGGCTTCTGGAGAGCTAGGGCTTTGTGGCCCGGGCGGAGTTGCGGTCTCTTCGGTAGGGGGGAACAACCGGGGATCAAGACGGTGCAGCCGTTTGGCGGCTGGGCCCTTTAGTAAGTCGCGCACGATCGAACGCCGTACCTCGTCCATCGGCGGTAAATCTATTTCGCGGAGCTCCCAATTGGGCGTCGCTATTGTCACCGGGAGATCGCTAAGATTCGCTCGCTGCAGCTCTCTTATCTGGCGCTCGTCCCACAGTGTGCTGGCCTTATCCCGCACCGATCGGACCTGGCTCATCTGCACTGCTGGGCCCGGCGGAGGCCGAATGAGTACGGCTGGCGGGTGAGTGGGTTTCTGAGTTACCCGTCGGGTTGAAGTTGCATTGGTTGGCGCGGCTTGCACCAGTTGTAATACAACCGGGCGGTCTCCGGGGTTTGGTCGACAAGGCTGCGTTGGCTTTCGCTTGCATGGATGGTCAGGTGAAGTCGGCGGGGGCCTTTTCCTTGGTTGCTTGTTGTCATTATCCATTTTTAATCGAGCTGGTTGTTTGGATTTCGAATTTTCTTTAGTTCTAAAAGTAGGTCTGTGTCGCTCGGTGGTCGGTGGTCGAATGAAATTTTCCTCGTTAATATTCGCCTGCGCATTATCTGTTGCGCAGTTGTTGGTGTCAACAAGACATGATTTTGCCGTCGCTGCGGCTCCTTTCATCTCTCGTATATGTGCTCGGGTCGTAGCAGCTGTTGGCATAGCAAGTCTGCGGCCTCCTAGCTCTAGCGTGCATCCTGCCTCTCCTAAAAGGTCCATACCTAATATGGCGTCTTCTGCCAAGGTGGGTAGGAAAATAGTTTCTCCTTGCACTACTTTACCATTTAAATTCAGAGACTGGACATAATGCTCGAACAGTTTGGCCGTTCGACCGTCAGCAAATTCCACGGCGTGCGGCTGGTCTCTCCTAGCTGCTCCGATTTGGCGGCATTCTTCCCGTAAGCCAGGGCCGATAAATGATCGCGAAGAACCGGTGTCGATCAATGCATAGTATACTCTATTGCCAGCCTCGATAGGCACGAACGGTCGAGGATTGGTTGGATTAGTTGGGCCGGGCTGGCGGAGAACGGCGTTATAACGCCGATGACAAGGACAATCTTTGGTGAGCCGACCGTCTTCCCCACAGAAAGAGCAGAACAATCTGAAAGGGCGTCGGCAGTCCTTTTTATTGTGCCCTCTCTGCTTGCATTGCCAACAATACGTGTTTCTGTCGTAGGCGGCGGTAGGTGGCGGTATCGGTGTTCGTGGCATGACGGCTTGACTAAAGTAGGCGGGTGGACTTGCAATCGAGGAACAGGTGCGGTCGGGTACTGGTATTGCTGATGACTTGAGGCAGGACGAGAGTTTCGCTCTTCTTGGCGTACGAACTCGTAATCCTCCGCAAGATCCATCAATTCATCCAAAGACGTAAATTCAATACGCTTGATGTAGAGTCGGTACTCTGGCCTTAGTCCGTCATAGATGCGGTCTATGTTATCCTCTATCGTCATGCGTGGATGTTGCCGAATCAAGTACTGGAACGAACGTACATAATCTTTCGCTTTCTCCTTGGGGCCTTGTTTCTTGCGCATTATTTCATCTTCGAGTTTATGAAAGTAACGTGCTGGCAAGAAATGACGTAAGAAGGCCTGGCGAAATACTGCCCAAGTGGTTAAAGCGTCTCGGTTAATCCTGAACCACTCTAGAGCCGTGTTGCGGAAAATTTCGGGCAGTGTCCGGAGCATGCCGTTGTAGTGGTCAACAAAATAATTACCACTCAAAATAACAATCACTCAAAGAAACGCCACCTATCGCCCAGACTCTGAAAGAGAACAATTCGTATCAACCAGGAACGCAGTTCCGAATGTTTAGAATTTTGATTTGTCAGTTGTCACCCACGGAGTATAAAACGAAACGTCATTTTTGTTCTAGAATGACTACTGACGCTAAACTCAACAAATCGAGTCATATTCATCTTCGTTCGTTGTAAAATTAATCATAGAAACTTATAACCAAGTTAAATAAAGTAAATTGTTCTTTAAGAGAAATAAGATTAGTATCGTTTCATTTCATTGTTGCGTGAGAACTTAAACAAAAAGTGGTATTCGTCTGAGCGACGAAACCCACATTGGTGACCCCGACAAACCCGACAAACCCGACGAAAACGTCAACCAAACGACGCCTCAAAGAGCCCCAGTGCTTTTTCAATCGCGGGCAACTCAAAGCCCAGCAATTTCCGCTCTATCGGATAGAAGAAGAATTCCACGCGACGGCCAAACACGCCATAAAGGCACCGCTAGCAAAGTACCGCCAGTCAAGTCCCGTTAGCCAGGTACCGCTACCCAAGCGACGCCAACCAGGGCACGCCATACAGGTACCGCTAGCCCAGGCACCGCTAGGCAAACAACGCTAGCCTGTTTTCTTTTGGAAAAAAACATTTGGAAAGACGAAAAGCACATTCGAAGCCACCATCGAAAACAAACCACCACGAGCCACCATCGAAATCAAGCCACCACGAAGCCGCCATCAGAACCCCACGAAGCCACAGTGAAGCAACAACGAAGCCACAGTGAGGCAACAGCGAGGCCACACAATTGAAGCTGGTAAAAAAATTTTTTTTTTTCCAAAATCATTTTCATGTACAAATTTTTTTTACATATCAAACATTTATACGTATATATATTACATATTTTCTCAAATACATTTCATAAACATTTATTCAGAATTATTTGCATACCTATTTAGAGTTAAAGTCAGTCAACCGTGGGTGAATTTTAAGTAAATTTTCAAGTTCTCGATAAAATTTTTTTTGCTTCTGGTAAATTTTGTAAACGAGGTTCTCTTTCCGTATCGGGGCAGGAAGTCGACCACTAGTCGACAACGCGTGATTTTCATTAAAGTTTAAAAGTTTTTTTTTCCAAAATGGTTGATGAACAGGACGCAACTGGTGGAATTCCACCACCACCAGCCTCCTCTTCCAGAATTATTAACGCCATCGCGGTAAAATTACCAGAATTCTGGAAAAAAAAATGCCTGCAATATGGTTCATTCAAATTGAGTCGCAATTTTCAACTCGAAATATTCTCGCGGAACAAACAAAATTTCATTACGTTGTTCAAGCGCTTCCACAAGACGTGGCCGCAAGTGTTTATGACATTCTGGTACAAGAATCAGTGACGCCATACACCAATCTCAAAAAAGCCTTGATTGACCGACACTCTATGAGTGAGGGCAAACGCCTAGAAGCGCTGTTGTCAGGCGAGGAGATGGGGGACAGTAAACCTTCTGAGTTCTATAGAAGGCTCCAAACTTTAGCGGGACAATCAATGATTGTCACAGACAGTCTCATTTTAGAACTTTGGAGACGACGTCTACCCACCCTCGTCCAAGCTTCTATAAAAACGACATCAGAAACAAAAATTGAAATTTTACTCAACATGGCTGATGAGATTTATGAGGTGTACCAACAACAACAGAGTAGCTTAAATTTTTCGTCGCAAACCAATAGCACAATAAGTGAATTAACAAGTATTAACAACCACCTTCAGAAGGAAATCAGTGAAATTAAGTCGATGCTTTCAAATTTAAATTTCAACCAGCGCAGCGTTCTTCACGAACTAACAATAGGAACAATTTTTCGCGAGGTAGTCAAAGAGATAGGTCGAACTCGAGGAGAAACAAACATTTTTGCTGGTTTCACAACAAATACGGGGACAGAGCATTAAAGTGCACTAGCCCTTGCAATTTCAAAAAAGGCAATTCCCCAAACTAGTTTCCACTGTCATTGCCACGGCGAATGACAGTCATAAACCAAGCAATCAAAGCCGTATATTCATCAAAGATCCCAGTTCGAACCTTACATTTTTAATCGACTCGGGTTCAGACGTTTCAGCTATACCTCCAAACAAGATTCAAAACTTGAACAAGTCTAAACCCGATCAAACAATCTCAGCAGCAAACGGTTCAAAAATCGATGTTTATGGTACAAAATACCTCAAGACCACGCTGGGTTTTCGGAAAGTTTTCAACCACACTTTTATTATCGCTTCTGTCACTAAACCCATTATAGGGGCAGATTTCCTTAAAAACTCAGGTCTTATAATAGACATCAAAAATTCCAGACTTATCGATCCTCAGACCAATTCAAGTGTAAAAGGTACACCGTGCACAAAAGATTTCTCTAGCACTAGGTTCTTTGCTGTCGAAAAGCAATACAACTCTCTTTTACAAGATTTTCCTACGCTAGTGCAGCCGCCAGATTTCACGCTCCCGGTCAAACATACAACGGTACACCACATTCTCACCAAAGGTCCGCTTCCAAACTCACAGCCTAGACGTTTGAACAATGTAAAGTTCAAAATAGCCAAAGAGGAATTTGAATATATGGTGCAAATCGGCATTTGCAGACCATCGTCCTCTCCTTGCGCTTCACCTCTACATATAGCTGCCAAACATGAAGCAAACGACTGGAGACCTTGCGGTGATTATCGTCGGCTTAACGCCATAACGACTCCTGATCGAAATCCCCTTCCGCACATTCATGATTGCAACGCAAACTTACAGGGATGTACGATTTTTTCGAAGGTCGATCTTATTCGTGCCTACCACAACATTCCTGTGGCAGAAGACGACATTCATAAGACGGCAATCACAACACCTTTCGGGATTTTCGAGTTTGTGCGAATGCCTTTCGGCCTAAGAAATGCGGCCCAAACGTTCCAGCGATTCATGTCGCAAGTAACAAAAAATCTCGATTTCGTATGGGTGTTCGTCGACGATATCTTAGTTTCAAGCAAATCCGCGGAGGAGCATGAAAAACATCTGAGAATTCTTTTCCAACGATTGGAAGAATATGGCCTGAGGATCAAAGCCTCAAAATGCATTTTTGGTGTCCCAGAATTTCAATTTCTAGGATTCGATATTTCCAAGTCGGGTATTCAACCCTCAAAAACCAGAGTCGAAGCTATTGAAAACTTTCCACAACCAAGTTCAATCCGTAGTGCACAACGTTTCGTAGGCATGGTAAACTACTACCACCGGTTCATAACACATCTGGCCAGAATACTATCGCCTATATACGACCACATTTCGAGTTCTGACAAAAGCAAAAAGAAAGAGTTCACTTGGACTGAAAAATGCCAAGAAGCTTTTTCCCAAGAAAAGTCAGAACTGGCGAAGGTTACCTTGCTTTGTCATCCTCGCGAAAGCGCAAAGCTAAGCATCACCACGGATGCATCCAGCTCGGATGTCGGCGCAGTCCTACAACAGCAGGACGGTCAGAACTGGGAACCAATAGCATTTTTCAGCAAAAAACTATCACCTCCACAGACGAGGTACTCTGCATTCGACAGGGAACTGCTCGCGATATACTTGTCCATACTGCATTTTCAAAACTTCGTCGAAGGGCAAGATTTCTGTGTCATTACGGACCATAAACCCCTTACGACAGCGCTTTTCACAAAAGCAAAACGAAGCCCGAGGCAAGAACGACATTTGGATCTAATATCCCAGTTCACTCACGACATTCGATACGTCAAAGGTTCGTTAAATGTGGTCGCAGACACGTTGTCTCGCCCAAATGCAGATGAAATCGAACGCACAAGCACGGTGAACATAAAAGATCTGGCTGAATCACAACTCAACGATGAAGAGTTAGACTCACTACGGAAAAATCCAACTCCAAACTCAAAAGTAAAATTGGAGTTTGTCAAAATACCGTTTTTAAACTTTTCGCTTTGGTGTGAAACATCATTAAAGCACAGTCGTCCATTCGTTCCCGAAGCTTTCAGGAAAACAATTTTCGAAAAAATTCACTCGTTATCCCATCCAGGAGTTCGTGGAACTCGAAAGAAAATTACAAAAATGTATTTTTGGCCGAACATGAACCACCAAATAAACTCGTGGACAAAGGCATGCTCATCATGCCAAAAAGAAAAAGTGCAACGACATACGAAATCCCAATGCGAACAAATCCCCATTCCGCCTGGTCGATTTCAACATATCCACATGGATATAGTTGGACCACCTCCTCCGTCAGATGATTACAGGTACATCTTAACGATAGTAGACCGATTCTCCAGGTGGCCAGAGGCCTACCCCATACGTGACATAAACGCGGAAACAATCGCAGCAACTTATGTCCGAGAACACGTATCAAGATTCGGCGTACCTAACATCATCACGACGGACCAAGGTTCACAATTTCAATCCAAATTGTTCAACGAACTCACAAAGTTCTTAGGAACCAATCGGATCCGAACATCGGCATACCATCCACAGGCAAACGGAATGGTGGAAAGATTTCATCGTCAATTAAAAACTTCAATTCGCGCTTCAGGTGACAAAGTTCATTGGACACACCAACTTCCATTAATATTACTAGGAATACGCACATCGCTTAAAGATGATCTCAACTTCACACCCTCTCAACTCCTTTACGGAGAAAACATTAAGCTACCTCTCGATTTATCACTCAGCTCTTCCGAAGGCACTAGCGAACATACTTTCATTGAGCAACTCAAACATTTTTTCAAAAACATACCAGCGTCAAACCTCGAAACGAGAAAAGCGACAAAGTCAGTATTCTTTCCGAAAGATTTAAACACTTGCGACCAGGTCTTGATCAGATGCGACAAAGTCAAAAGAAGTCTTGAATCTCCTTACGAAGGTCCTTTCAAAGTTGTGAGAAGACTTCGTAAGCAATTCATAGTTGACAAGTTCGGAAAAAATCATTCAATCGCGATCGATAGAATCAAACCATATTTCAGGGAATAACCATTTTTTTTGCACACAGAAACAAAATAATTCAGTAAAATATTATCGTTTCACTGGGAGGGGAGTGCTGTAGTGGTCAACAAAATAATTACCACTCAAAATAACAATCACTCAAAGAAACGCCACCTATCGCCCAGACTCTGAAAGAGAACAATTCGTATCAACCAGGAACGCAGTTCCGAATGTTTAGAATTTTGATTTGTCAGTTGTCACCCACGGAGTATAAAACGAAACGTCATTTTTGTTCTAGAATGACTACTGACGCTAAACTCAACAAATCGAGTCATATTCATCTTCGTTCGTTGTAAAATTAATCATAGAAACTTATAACCAAGTTAAATAAAGTAAATTGTTCTTTAAGAGAAATAAGATTAGTATCGTTTCATTTCATTGTTGCGTGAGAACTTAAACAAAAAGTGGTATTCGTCTGAGCGACGAATCCCACACCGTTTAATGGTATCTCGTAACACGCTGCCAGGTCCTCGATTCTCTCCAAGAATTCTAAAGGTTTCCCGGAGCCGTCGAAACGGAATCCCCACTTGCGCACCGTATTCATTAATTCGGCCTCAAAACTGCGTCCGAATCGGCCAGGTGGCGGATATGGGGCGGCGGTCTGGTACGTATGAGGACTGTCGTGTGGCTCGACTTGCGGAGGGGCGGAAACTGCTCGTTCGGATCTGGCGGGGGGACAGTAATTCGCTGTTCGAGAAGAAATAGGTGCGGGCATGGCTGGTGTCTGGAACACTGGTACCTGAAGTCTGCTTTGGAACACTTTTTGCTGCTTGTGTTCCGACGTGGATGGCGGTATATGCGATCCAGTAGCATGGTCTTCCTCGTCCGAAGTGTCGGCATTATTCCTTTCTTCCACCTTGTCTTCCCACTCAACGCACAAATTCTGTGTTGAGCGGTGCATACGGGCTTCTTTTAGGTGGCGACTCAGGCGTTGACGTAATTCTTGGGCCGTTCCACTGATGTCTTGTCCCCGTAGGGCCAGTGTCTCTATTAATTCGGGCTTTTTCAGGAAATAGATGAATCCTAAGTTCTGGTATGGATTTGAGTTCTCCTCTAATCCCTGGGCATCTTCTTCAGGTACTTTGGGGTCGGTCTCGGTAGGCATCTTGGAGCTGGTCGGTCAGGTTTCGGTGTCGGTCGGTGGACTCTGCGTCAGTTCCTGGACAGGTACGGGAAACGGTTGAACTTTCTGCAGGTCCCTGCTCGGGCGCCAAATTTTGATGCTTCTTTTTCAAGGCTGGGGTAGGACTCAGGGTGTCCAGGGTCTATCCAAGGAAGCGTCGTAAGACTTGGGGGCTTCGGCGGTCCAACTTCTCAAGATGAATAAAAACGAGGAGACGATCGGGTAATTTCTTAAGTAAATCTAGGTTTATTGTTTTACTCTTTTCTCAAAATATAAATATAATTCCTTTTTATTACAAAAATGAGTATTTAACAATTCTGCGGTTAAATCTGGCTTCTGGTACCGGTCTTCGGAACGTCAGGTCGTCTTGGGGGCGTATTGTTGTTTCCCTGGGGGCGGGATGCTGCGGTTACTGTGTCCTTTGTGCGGTGATGATAACTGCTTAGTTGGCGCTGCGTTAGGCAGGGCACTCTGTCGGCGGCCGCGGATTTCGAGGCAAAGGTCTGCGTTGCGTGGAAGGCAGAACGATCTATCGGCGGCGGCGGGCTACGTAGGAAGCACCTGCGTAGTGTAAAACGGCAGAGCAATTTATCGGCGTTGGCGGACTTCGTAGAAAGTGTATGCGTTCGTCTTAAGGCAAAACACTTTGTCGGCGGCAGCGGATTTCGAGGCAAAAGTCTGCGGTTGCGGGTATTAGCAATAACACGATCTCCGTCTCTAGGAGAATAAATGACGAGGAGAGTATACAACACCGATGTGAGGTAACTTCCTATACGGTGAGGCTAGGTGGCAGGGAGAGTATACACGGCGGTTACACACCACTGCAATGCAACTTCCTATACGACGAAGCTAAGTGAGGAGGAGAGTATACACGGCGGTTACACACCACTGCAATGCAACTTCCTATACGGCGGAACTAAGTGAGGAGGAGAGTATACACGGCGGTTACACACCACTTCAATGCAACTTCCTATGCGCCGGAGCTAAGTGAGGAGGAGAGTATACACGGCGGTTACACACCACTGCAATGCAACTCCCTATACGGCGGAGACTAAGTGAGGAGGAGAGTATACACGGCGGTTACACACCACTGCAATGCAACTTCCTATACGGCGGAACTAAGTGAGGAGGAGAGTATACACGGCGGTTACACACCACTGCAATGCAACTTCCTATGCGCCGGAGCTAAGTGAGGAGGAGAGTATACACGGCGGTTACACACCACTGCAATGCAACTCCCTATACGGCGGAGACTAAGTGAGGAGGAGAGTATACACGGCGGTTACACACCACTGCAATGCAACTTCCTATACGGCGGAGACTAAGTGAGGAGGAGAGTATACACGGCGGTTACACACCACTGCAATGCAACTTCCTATACGGCGGAGACTAACAATAGTCAAAAATCAGGAAGAGCATCTTCCACAGGAAAGGAGAAATAAGCAACTATACGTTGGAGGTACTAAGACCCGTATATCTTTTTTTCTAATTATTGCAAATAATTCACCTCTATTCATAGATTTCCCTGATGCAAGGAAATGTGAATTGTAAGGCAATGACAATATTGCATACCATTGCTGACCATTGCCAATGCATTTCCCCATACGGAGATACACACAAACTAAGCAATACATGCTATTTGGCCTTGAAATACATTTTTATTGCACGATTTGGTTGCGTATGAATATTTTAATGGGAAAAGAACGACACGTACAGTGTTTAGATGCGGTGTTCTGGGGAAATTGTGACGCTTCGTCACAACCCGTTCAAAACAATACAGACTCGATTAAGGACAATAGCATATTGAGAGATGCCATAAACCCAATTTTATACTGTAATGATATGTGAAACTGTAGGTTTGGATAAAATTCTTCTTATTCATAAATGCTTATAACTTCAAGATCATTTTTTTTAAATCTAAATATCCTAGGCACTTCAGCAATTAGGGAAAGCTCTCCAGATGCAAGAATAACCACTTGAAACACTGCTAATTTAAAGCGTGTTAGTTAAAAAAAAAAATTTTAAATGCAGTCCCTCTTCGAGCTTTAAAAAGTTTTTTTAAATGTCCGGATGCAATAAAAGACAATAAAGACATTTCAATAGAAACAAAGCAGCAAAGGATAGAGGGCCTATGTCCGTACCTTCCATTAAATGGAAAAATTGTTTGCAAGCAACGAAAGAAGTAGCAAAAAATTTTTTTTTTTTACTATCGACTGAAATTAATTTTATTATATTTTAAGTAAAATAATGACAACGGAAATCATTGCATTTCAAATCTTAATTTCTTAAATTTTTGACTTTATGTCTAAACTTGTGAAAAATCCCATACAATCTCAGTGTTTGAAAATAGGAAACTTTTTGTTCGGCTTTAGGCAACTCGTGTTCGAAACTAGGAAAAAACAAATGTTTTTCAGTTTTTCCCTTTTTTATGTTTATAGTGATAAAAATTGCTACCGGACACAAAAAGTTTGAATTTTGCTAACAAAATAAATTAACAGTATTATTTTGAGTCAAAGGCAAATATTTTGTATTGATCATCCAATCTTTGAAGTCGCAAAAGTGTTCGAAAACTGGTGCCATGACCCTATATTAAATACTTGAAAATTATATGAAAGTTATAAATAAAATATAAATGTTTTACGGGTCTGATACATGTGAGCGAGCCGCATAGAATTACCATAACGTATTTTTCCTACGTGAACACCTTCAACTGTAAGCGCCTGTCCTTGAGTTTTATCTATACTAATATCAAATGCTACTTTCATGGGAAACTGCACTCTTTTAAACTGATATAACAAATCAGATGGAATTATAGGAATACGCGGAATCAAAACATTTTCTCCTTTTGCAATTCCAGTTATGATTATAGCATTTATAGTGCTGCATCTCAATGTGTAATTTGTAGGCGCGCCTAGATTTCTTATTATAAGGGTTGGAACACCAACTTGCAGCCCGAACATTTGGGAAGATACTCCTGATAATTCTTAAGAATTGAGAAACTCTTTAGGGTATAATGTGACTTGCTTAGTGCCTTTAACATTGTCTACTGATGGACACCGATTCGACAACATCCCTCTCCACGTCTGATTAAATGTGTAAGCTTATATTAGCCGTGTTTTATTATCACAATGATCCAATCCGGATCGGATCATGATAATAAAACAGCTTTAGATCATCACATTTTTCATTTCATTTCAAGTTGGTAGCTGTGTGAAATTCGTTCTTTCAAAATACATTCAAAAGAGTTGCAGAGTTGCCCTATGAATATTCTTTTCAATGGTTAGTTTTTTGTTCTTTTTCTTTGGGAAAATGATACTCATGCATTTTGTCAAATATAAATTTTTTTTGCACCTTTTCTGATTTGTTTCACGAATATATGTTTTGTTTTGTAAATTTTTTTCATTATGTCATGAATAATAAAAACATAAATAAATATGAAGCTTCTCGTTATCCATCTATGTATCTATCTATCTATCCATCCATATATATAAAAATCGATTGCTGTTCGTTAGTCTGGTTAAAACTCGAAAACGGCTGAACGGATTTATCTCATCTTGGTATTGGAATGTACGTGGAGGTCTAGGAAAGGTTTAAAAGGTAAATAAATATGAAAAAAATTGGAAAAAGTAACAATTTCCTTATTCTTAACGGTAATGAATTAAAAATTAAATTCAAACAATACTTTTGTTTTTTTGTCATTTTTGACAACAGAAAAAAAAACAAATAATTAGGTTATTGGATTGTTTGTTTTCAAAAATTCTATTAATTTAATTTTGACAAACAAAATTATTTTTTAATTTGAATTGTTACTTTTAAAATAATCTTATCTTTTTTTATATACTGTCTGGACTTTCACAAATAATTAAAAATTACAATTTATTATTATTATTATAGGCATACCCATTCTAGAGTTTTAGCAAGGCTAGCAATGCCATGGAGAAAAGGATCTGATCTAGGTCGTCGAAGTAAATCAAATTTGCGAAGATAAACTTTTTGTGCTAACCGCACTGATGACCATTAAGAAACATATGTGTAACAAAAACAGACGTTTAAGTATGTCAAAAATACGTTCCACAGTGTGTGGAAATGCAGTGAATAGTTGCTTGGCTTCAAAAGTACTCGAGAAGAGGCACCAAAACTATTAATCTTATTTGATCTTATTTGGAACACAAAAATGGTCTTGAACCTGAGAAATAACATAGGCTAGATTTCCTTTCCATATTCCCTCGGGAACGGAAACATAACTGGGAGCTCTAAAAACACTTGACTGATTCCAAAAATTTTTTCATTGCCCCTGAGAGCCATGCCCTCTTTTTCATTTCCAAATTCTCACAGGAACGGAAACGCGAATTCAAGAACCACTGGAACGATATCAAATTTTTGACGCTTTTTATATAATACGACGTAATACCAAAATAGTTTAAACGATACTTCATCTCCAAAATCCCACGAAAAAGGGACGGTAACTTGGAAAGTTCCGAACCGATTCCAAAAATTCTTTCACTGTTAGAGTGCTTCATTGTCCCTGAACGGAACGGGAACGAATTTAAAAACCTTTGTACCGATTTCAATACGGTTTTCACTATTGCAATACGGTATTATTCCCAGGTTACATAGACAATATTTCATCCCACGCATCCGGGAACTTGGAAAATACTGGACCTATTCTGAAAACTCTGTCATTCCCACTCTGCTACTAGAATGAAAGCTTGGAGACTGTTTTACTTATTTTTTCAATTTGATAAAAGAAGGGCCTGAGCTACGCCGGGCGGGTCAAAACATATTTCATTTCACACAGATAAAAATGTTCATGTGGTAATACTGCTATTGTTGGAAAGAGTGGAAATGATACCAACGAACGTTTTCAATGGAAAATTTCCTCTTGTGTGAAATAGAAGAACTATTTTTTGGATCACAAAAAAAAATAGATCCAACCAAAAAGCAGGATCTCGCTTTGTTGTTTTAATGCAAGTAAATCAATGATCCGATGTGGATCATCGTGATAATAAAATACGGCTATTGTTAACTATCTCGTTAGTCAGCGCTGAAATTACACTTTCACTTAGCCGTTCGTGATTGCCCTCATTTATTTGAAGATCAGGATAGATATTTTTCAGGTCGTCTGTGCTATGAACAGTTCCATAGAAATCACCTAACGGTGAAAGAACTTTTGAATTCGGTCCAGTAGTTCCCAGGCTTCGCGTTTACAGTATTGGTAAGTACTTCCTTTCCAGTTTGAATTTGGGTGTGACTAAAGGTTTATGTTACTCGATATAAGTGTAGCATTCTAACGGGAAATGAATTTTTGAAATCGTTGCTTCAGTTTATAGGTTTCCATTTATGTGATTTTTTATAATTAATGCACACATCAAGGGGCTATGACTTCGCTTTTAATGTAATAGGGATAGTATTTAGAGAAGTAGGAGAAGTGTTTAAGGTGCACCTTACCAAATATGGAAATTTATATACTCTTGTTTTGAGCGGATATAAGCTTTATAAATTGTAGCCAGATCAGAAAGAGTGAAAAATTTTGTTCATCGTCTTAAAAATCTAAGCATTTTTCAGCATTTTTGGTAACTTGAAATATGTGCTCATGGCCAACGAAGATCATCGTTTTCAATCATACCAAGTACTGACAGCTTTTCGGTTTCTTGGATGCAGGTACAGGTACATATATAACATTCATAGAAAAAAAAATGTAGGGGATGTCAAGTTTTACCGACAAGAGACATGTAATAATCCAGTCAAGGTCAGAATTCAATCAGCTTATCATGCGCAACCGTTCTAGTTCCACATGCAAAGAGCTGGGAAGAGAATTTGGAAACTTATATGAAAAGTTGAGGATTGAGTAGTCAGCAAATGATTTGAGAATATAAGAAGCTTCATCAAAGAAATCGTCTATAAAGATAAGGAAGAGAGTCGGAGACAAAACGTAGCCCTCGGGCACTTTCGTCCTTCAAGATATTTCATGAGTTAAGTTATCAACGTTTCCATGACCATGAAAGAAAGACAACGTAAATGCAATTGGTTGATAAATGGAAGTGGAGGAAGATTCGCCTTTTCCCATTTGCTTGGGAAGAGCTCAGAAGAAGAATTATGATAGAATAGCTTATGCACTGGATTTGCAAGCTGGGAAGAACACCTCTTCAGAATAACGGGGGGGGGGGGGGATACCACCTGGAACAGCGGATTTATGTACATTGGGATCTTTCAAAACTCTCTCTACCGAGCAAGTTCCAAAAAACACCTGCTTCATCAAATGTGAGTGTCAGTTGGCAGCAAATTGGTTTTATCGATGGAGTTGACATTGAAGACGATCGTTGGGACCGATGATTTGGTCGCAATGTGGTTGTTCTTAGCAAAGGACCGAAATTTTTTGCTTCCTTTTGGTCACAACAGTGTTTTTGGATTACCTTTTTGTAAAGCAAAATCTTGGCCTCTTGTATATGAGCATTACAAATATTTCTGGCCCGTTGAACAATTCGATTTTCTACTTTCCGCGTCCTATTATTTAAAAAATTAATGAATTTTAAACACTTAAACACAATTCTAACGGTAAATTCAATAATTAAATAATTGCGATCGGAAGTGAAAAAACCAGAAATAATGCAATTCAACACAGCACTCTTATATTTTTGACCATTGCTAGTCTGACATTTCTAAGTAAAACTAACGGTACATTGCAAGTGACCATCATTAATGTTTGGTAGCACTGGAAATGTTTAACAGTCAGGTCAAAGAAAATTCGTATATATATATTTTGCTCCAATTAAAAAGGTTTAAGGCATAGATTCTAATGTGAAGAAAACATAATAGTCCACTCTTATTATTTTGGCCACCACTGTATATCTATTTATATCTATATCTATACATATAATAAAAACATAACAGTTTGTTTGTTTGTGCACGCTAATCTCAGAAACGGCTTATACTTTCTAGATGGGTTTTTCAGTAATATATTGTGGTAAGCTACACTTAACATTTAGTTTTTATTTCTTGTCAATCAGTTGATAAATAAAAAAGTTATACCAATTGTTGCGGACGAAGTCGCTGGCACACCTAGTATGTAATATAAGCAAAGACTTCCGTTCCCGTGTGAATATAGAGAGAAGTTAAAGTTGGAGTTACTCGGTAACAGCGTAGTAATCTAACGGTGAAAAAAATTTTAAAATGAGTTCACTTGTTTCAGTGGAAGCCTGCTTGAAACTCACTAGGCTGTTTTTTTTTCTTCAATTCAATTCAATTCATTACAATTTTAGTTTCGATTGCTTATACACAGGTGTTTAGGCGTGTACTATTCGATAAGGCTCTGATTGGTGTCAACTTGGTGGCGCCAAAATTTTGCAACTTATAGTACACGTCAATTGTGCTTAGTGTACCTCTTCGCGGTAACCACTGCGAACTGGGATACACCGTCCGGAGAGGACCTGCTAAACTAGTTATCAAATCAACACTTTAATGCTCTGCGGGTAATTACTGACTGCCCGAACCTCAGTGGTCTGCCATAGTTTTTTGGGAATTTCTCAACGTATGATTTCGACTTATAGAATAGACGGTGGACTTCAGCAGTCAGAAAATAGAAACGCCCGAAAGAGCTACTCCGACACATTTCGTTTAAAGGTTTTTTTTTATGGTAGGACAGGGTATTTAAGTAGAGATGGTGGCGGAAGACCTCAGAAACAACGCTCATTTTGGTGCAGATTTTAAGTTAGCGGTAGGTTCAGGGATAAGGTTATCAGCCAAAATCCAGTTTGTGAGGGTATAGTGACCATCTGCATCGGGGCTAAATCTTGTTGTTCACAAAATTACATGGCGATCGCCATTTCAATCTACCGTCAACGACCATGTTGAGATCGCAATGCACATTACGGCAGATCTTGGAAAAAAGTCGGGAATATAATATCGATAAACACCATCTTTTTATTGTTTTCCTAGCAACGTATGACAGTATTTACAGAGACGAGCTGTACAGAGCCATGTCTAGTTTCTCTCTCTACAAAACTCGTATCACTATGCAAAATGACTTTGGAGAGGCAAGGCGACAAACAGTCCTGCGATTTTTTCAACGACATACTTGAAAATATTGTACAAAACTCAAACGTCAACACCAGAGGAACAATCTTTCAAAAGACTATATGCAATTACAGGCTTGCGCAGACGATATTGATGTAGCTAGAAGAGTACCCATCGCGAGGCTGCGATGGTTGGGCCTTGTAGAGCGGGTCGACCCAAACGCTCCGGCTCGACGTGTTTTCGAAGGCACATTGCAAGGAAAACGCGGAAGGGGAAGACCTCGTCTTAGATGGCGCTATCAAGTGGATGAAGACCTCAACCGACCTAGAGTGCAAAACTGGAGAGAGCTCGCCCGAATTCGAAATTAATGGCGTAAGATGTTGGTTGAGGCTCAGCTTCACACCGAACTGTAATGTCCACCTAAGTAAGTAAAGTAAGTATACACAGCATACAATATAAAAAACAATATCTTATAATCCCATGAAGTGAAAGGCTAAGATTTCAGGTTTTAATGATAAAATACAGAGCAATAATTGATTTTCTGAGCAAATAAATAAATCTTTGAATACCTGTAATTACCGGCTACAGCAAATAATGAAATGAATGAAATTTTATTTGACAAGCTGTTGCAAATAAATTTGTATATAAATATAATTTTTTTTTGTGTCTACCCAATCTTTCCTTTCTGGGCTTTTGCCGCATCTTATGTAAAGAAAACTGTATATGTGTTTATATGTAAGGGGAAATCTAAGAACTTACATTGTATATAGAATCTATAGTACTATCACTTCGGCCTTACAAGCGCCATTTAAGGACGGCCAATAGAGTTACTACCTCATCAAAAGAGCGGGAAATCACAAGAGAAATGATTTCTCTTGCTATTATAAATTCGGAGGAGTAGTAGGGTTAGAAGAGATTTACAAATTAAGCAATACACTATAATTTGAAAAAAAAAAAATGCTTATTATTATTTGTTAGGCTAGCTAGAGTTACCCTGCAGTTACACGATCAAGATATGGTAAGCCATCAGCCTACATATAGGCTACACTACGTCAAATTCCTGTTCGTGTTTCGGCTGTGACGTAGGCGACTTACAATTTGCCAGGCAAATGGCTTTCAATCGACTTGTCATTATATATTTTCAAAATGGCACCCACAAGAAATTTGAAATTCAAAATTTTTTTCCAGGCACTCTTTTCTCTTTTTGAGGGTACTTGACGAAGCTGTCAATTTCATTTCTACTGAAACTGCTTCTCGGGTGGCTTTCAATATTCCATACCAGTTGGGTTTCAATTTCGAAAAGTTTGGTTGTGTATGTAAAAAAGTTTAAGTGCATCGCAAATAGCTTGCCATATCTTGATCGTGTAGCCCCGGGGTTAAGTAAACATTTTTCTGTTTTTTTTTTTTATAATTATGTTTGAATAAAAAATAAAAAGTACATTTTAATAACAATTTTGATTCAAAATATATAGAATTTTATTGATCAAAAAGGGCGGCGTATCAGACAGGGCCTAGGGCGGCAATAACGCTTAATCCACCACTGCGTGAAAGGCTAAGATTTCAGGTTTTAATGATAGAATACAGAGCAATAATTGATTTTCTGAGCAAATAAATAAATCTTTGAATACCTGTAATTACCGGCTACAGCAAATAATGAAATGAATGAAATTTTATTTGACAAGCTGTTGCAAATAAATTTGTATATAAATATAATTTTTTTTTTTGTGTCTACCCAATCTTTCCTTTCTGGGCTTTTGCCGCATCTTATGTAAAGAAAACTGTATATGTGTTTATATGTAAGGGGAAATCTAAGAACTTACATTGTATATAGAATCTATAGTACTATCACTTCGGCCTTACTAGCGCCATTTAAGGACGGCCAATAGAGTTACTACCTCATCAAAAGAGCGGGAAATCACAAGAGAAATGATTTCTCTTGCTATTATAAATTCGGAGGAGTAGTAGGGTTAGAAGAGATTTACAAATTAAGCAATACACTATAATTTGAAAAAAAAAATGCTTATTATTATTTGTTAGGCTAGCTAGAGTTACCCTGCAGCTACACGATCAAGATATGGTAAGCCATCAGCCTACATATAGGCTACACTACGTCAAATTCCTGTTCGTGTTTCGGCTGTGACGTAGGCGACTTACAATTTGCCAGGCAAATGGCTTTCAATCGACTTGTCATTATATATTTTCAAAATGGCACCCACAAGAAATTTGAAATTCAAAATTTTTTTCCAGGCACTCTTTCCTCTTTTTGAGGGTACTTGACGAAGCTGTCAATTTCATTTCTACTGAAACTGCTTCTCGGGTGGCTTTCAATATTCCATACCAGTTGGGTTTCAATTTCGAAAAGTTTGGTTGTGTATGTAAAAAAGTTTAAGTGCATCGCAAATAGCTTGCCATATCTTGATCGTGTAGCCCCGGGGTTAAGTAAACATTTTTCTGTTTTTTTTTTTTATAATTATGTTTGAATAAAAAATAAAAAGTACATTTTAATAACAATTTTGATTCAAAATATATAGAATTTTATTGATCAAAAAGGGCGGCGTATCAGACAGGGCCTAGGGCGGCAATAACGCTTAATCCACCACTGCGTGAAAGGCCAAGATTTCAGGTTTTAATGATAGAATACAGAGCAATAATTGATTTTCTGAGCAAATAAATAAATCTTTGAATACCTGTAATTACCGGCTACAGCAAATAATGAAATGAATGAAATTTTATTTGACAAGCTGTTGCAAATAAATTTGTATATAGATATAATTTTTTTTTTTGTGTCTACCCAATCTTTCCTTTCTGGGCTTTTGCCGCATCTTATGTAAAGAAAACTGTATATGTGTTTATATGTAAGGGGAAATCTAAGAACTTACATTGTATATAGAATCTATAGTACTATCACTTCGGCCTTACTAGCGCCATTTAAGGACGGCCAATAGAGTTACTACCTCATCAAAAGAGCGGGAAATCACAAGAGAAATGATTTCTCTTGCTATTATAAATTCGGAGGAGTAGTAGGGTTAGAAGAGATTTACAAATTAAGCAATACACTATAATTTGAAAAAAAAAAAATGCTTCTTATTATTTGTTAGGCTAGCTAGAGTTACCCTGCAGCTACACGATCAAGATATGGTAAGCCATCAGCCTACATATAGGCTACACTACGTCAAATTCCTGTTCGTGTTTCGGCTGTGACGTAGGCGACTTACAATTTGCCAGGCAAATGGCTTTCAATCGACTTGTCATTATATATTTTCAAAATGGCACCCACAAGAAATTTGAAATTCAAAATTTTTTTCCAGGCACTCTTTCCTCTTTTTGAGGGTACTTGACGAAGCTGTCAATTTCATTTCTACTGAAACTGCTTCTCGGGTGGCTTTCAATATTCCATACCAGTTGGGTTTCAATTTCGAAAAGTTTGGTTGTGTATGTAAAAAAGTTTAAGTGCATCGCAAATAGCTTGCCATATCTTGATCGTGTAGCCCCGGGGTTAAGTAAACATTTTTCTGTTTTTTTTTTTTATAATTATGTTTGAATAAAAAATAAAAAGTACATTTTAATAACAATTTTGATTCAAAATATATAGAATTTTATTGATCAAAAAGGGCGGCGTATCAGACAGGGCCTAGGGCGGCAATAACGCTTAATCCACCACTGCGTGAAAGGCTAAGATTTCAGGTTTTAATGATAGAATACAGAGCAATAATTGATTTTCTGAGCAAATAAATAAATCTTTGAATACCTGTAATTACCGGCTACAGCAAATAATGAAATGAATGAAATTTTATTTGACAAGCTGTTGCAAATAAATTTGTATAAAAATATAATTTTTTTTTTTGTGTCTACCCAATCTTTCCTTTCTGAGCTTTTGCCGCATCTTATGTAAAGAAAACTGTATATGTGTTTATATGTAAGGGGAAATCTAAGAACTTACATTGTATATAGAATCTATAGTACTATCACTTCAGCCTTACTAGCGCCATTTAAGGACGGCCAATAGAGTTACTACCTCATCAAAAGAGCGGGAGATCACAAGAGAAATGATTTCTCTTGCTATTATAAATTCGGAGGAGTAGTAGGGTTGAAATGTTTAAGAATACACTTAATTGCACTTAATTGAAATCAGTTATAGATCTTGATAACGTGTCATTTCATCCAGAAATTGTTCTATGTATTTTTTGAAATAGGAAAATTCTTGTTCTTGTGGACCTGGCTGGTACATGAATAGGTAATAGAGCAAGGAGTGTTGGACACTTTATGTGTTAGCATAGTAAGTCTTTTATGAGCATCACACCATGAATTTTTCTTCTTGATTCTAATGATTTAATTCCAAGCAATAAGCACCTAGCTTTGTAATTAGGACAGAAACCCCAGCTCATTTTGTTGAAAACGTATTTCATAAATCTTCTTTGAACCGATTCTACCCTGTCAGAATTTGATTTAAACGCGGGACTCCAGATTACAACAGCGTATTCCAAAAGCGATCTGACAAGAGATGTTTACAAAGTTAATAAAACATAAGGATCTCGAAAATCCTTGCCATTTCGTTTTATGAATTCAACTAACGAGTAAGCTTTTGGTACTAAGAAATTAATGTGGTTCCAAAAATTTAGTGAGGAATCAAGAATAACACCTCAGTCCTTAATGTTTGAGACACGATTTTTGACATTAGATTCAATTGTGTAATTGAACCCAATACTGGTACATTTTCGAGTAAATGAAATAATATTACACTTTTGTATATTAAGTTTCAAGCATTTTTCGTAGCACCAGTGTGAGAGAGAATCAAGGTCAGATTGAATCAATTAACAATCACCTTAGCTGTTAATTGTCAAGAATAGCTTGAGATCGTCCGCATATAACAAACACCTACAATATTTGAATGCAGATATAATGTCATTGATAAAAATTATGAAGAACAATGGACCGAGGTGGCTACCTTGGGGTACACCCGATGTAGTTGTACGTTTTGTATATTGATGGCTATATCAATTACAAATCAAGCAAATCAAGCATGCAAAGTAGCTAGTGAGGCAGGCCTCCTGGGGAACCTAATTAAAAAAAACGAATCTTGTATTTTACCTCCTGGGTGATTCGGAAAAAATCATTGTATAAGGAGACTATAGTAGCACCATGTATAAGATATAGCACCATGTATAAGGATAGCGCTGGTATCGCCCCCTGTCGACCCCATTAAACGTACTACCTTCTCAATCGGAACAAGTTAATCGTAGAACCCTGCCAACATGCTGCCAATACGTCATATATTATTGTGTTTTGCTAGGGCAGCTTTGCATCGTAAATGTGTTAGCAATATAAAAGCGTGATGAGTTTTTTAATTCTAAATGATAAAAAGTTTGTTGTTTTGCATTTGACGTGTCATGACATTGTTTGAAAATCATTTAAACCCATTTAATAATTGATGAAAATACCACCCATAACCAATAAAGCATTCACGAAAATACCATCCACATACCTAAGTGAACAACCACAGCAAAATTTTTTGAACCGATAAATCCTTTGATGGGGTCGACAGGGGCGATACCAGCGCTTTCCCCGCCATGGTGCTACTAAAGTTTCCTTATACAATGGAAAAAATACACTTTTTTGTAGTTGCCTATAGTTTTCCTTTTAGAAAATCTACCTATTTAAAAAAATACTAACGTTTTACAACCTTTTCAGATTCGTTTTTAACTATCATAACCTTACATTTGCTTACTTACTTTTATTAACTATAATTCCAACATTTCTGTTAGCAAGCCTGGCAACGCCGTATGGTAAATTTCCCTTCGCAAGGTCGCCATCTTTTTTATCTTTGGCCATCTTTTCTATCTTCGGCCATCTTTTTTACCTTCGTCCATCTTTTTTATTTTCGGCCATCTTTTTGGTCTCTACAAACGTCATATGGTAAACGAGGAGAACAAAGGCGGACAGGAGACGACATAGACCAGTTCACCAGTGTAAACTTAAAATTAAAATAAAATAAAGTAACTAAGTAGAAGAAAAAAGAAAGAAGAAAAACTAAACGTAAGTTAACAAGTAAGAAAATTGTAATTGTAAACTGGACTTACTTTCATATATATTCAATAGGAAATAAAAGTCAACCAAAGTGAATAGAATTGTTTTCATTGAAGTTGGCTCATCATCGTTAGGAAAATCTACAACAACTAGAAGAAGAACGACTGTTGCACCAGGAGTACACACAAAAAAAGTACGAGATAATGATAGCTTTTGAAGAATACGAAGACGACAATTTAACTCAACAAACTCAACTTCAAACGGCCCAACCAGCAAAGTCATGCGAATATCAAGAAGCAGGTGTGTGGAACAGGTCACATTACGGGCAGCAGCTAAGCAACCAGCCACTTACGTCGACTATGCAGCATCCAAGTGCACCTCGTCGTTTAGCCAACCCTAACCCAAACCATAATGCAATCTCAATTGACAAGCCAACAGCTAATCAAATCAGGTTTTGCAGCTCATGTGAGACATTGACACCGATCAGACTGCAGCTGGCAGCAAGGCAGCTAATGGCAAAAGAGAATATAACATTTAGCGGGAAAGTAGAGGAATGGCCAAAATTCATAAGTTGGTTCAATAGTACTACAATGGCATGTGGTTATACCGACATGGACAATTTAAGAAGATTGCAGCAATGTTTGAAGGATGACGCGTTCAGAACAATGGGTGTGAGACTATTTCTACCGGAACAGGTACCAGCTGCAATGGGGTCGCTTCAGATGCTCTATGGTAGACCCGAAGTAATAATAGACAGCCTTATCGAGGTGACCAGAAAGGAACCAGCCCCTCGCATGGAAAAGCTCCAAACGATAGTGCGATTTCCTTTATTCGTGCAAAACGGTTGTGCTGTTATGATAGGGAGTGGCTTGAGTGAACATTTGACAAATACATCACTTCTGCGAGAGCTAACAAAGAGATTACCACCAACAATTCGTTTGAACTGGGGGAAGTTTCGAAAAAAATTAGGAGCTGTGAATTTGTTGACGTTAAGCGAATGGCTAGAGAATATTGCACATTCAGCATCAGAAGTCATGCCACTTAATGCGGCCAGTGGTTCAACCCGAGCCGAACGGATATCAGGTAAGGTGAATATTCATCAAAGTGTGGAACCGCAGCTGGCAGAGGCAAAGACACAAGCGTACCCGACCTGGTATTTACCAATATTACCCGTTATCAATCCAAACAAGCCGAAAAAGGTGAGGATAGTTTGGGATGCAGCTGCTGCTGTCGGTGGCGTCTCTCTCAACGCAATGCTTCTTTCAAGTCCAGAAATAGTGCCCTCTCTTGTTTCAAACTTACTTGCGGAGAACAATTGGCTGACGAAAAGAGAAGTGCGGAAGGTTTTAATGTCTGTCTTCGACCCGTTAGGCTTGACAGCTAATTATCTGGTGTTATTGAAGATATTGCTTCAAGAAATATGGCTTTCGGCAGTGGACTGGGGTGAGAAGATTCACCCGCGGCATTTGGAAAAATGGAAAACCCTAATACCAAAAGTTAAAAACATCATTATTGAAAGACAATATCTCAAGAAAATATCGTTCGTTGAAAGCTGGGAGAGATTGGTAAGATCAGTCAAGAGAACCTTTAACTTTATAATACCCACAAGAAACCCTTCCGACGAACTTTTACTGGCAATGCTTACTAAGGTAGAGAGAGTAATTGACACTAGACCCCTTACTTACGTTTCTTTAGGTAATGACAACGAAGAAGCACTAACTGCCAATCATTTCTTACTGGGATCCTTTAATGGTGAGAAAACATTTGGCGAGTTAACTGACGATGGTGTCCTACTTAAAAGAAATTCGATGATCAGCTCGCAGTACGCCAACGCCAATCAACTTTGGCGAAGATGGGCCAGTGAGTACCTACCGGACCTCACCAGACGAACGAAGTGGTTTGAGACAAGTAAGCCATTCAAAGAAGGAGACATCATAGCAGACCCTGACAATCCAACAAGCACTTGGCCTAAAGGAACTATTCTGAAGACCGTACCTGGTAAAGATGGCCAAATTCGAAGCGCAGTAGTGAAGACAGCAACGGGAGTATACATGCGACCTTCAGCAAAGTTGGCAGTTCTCGACGATGGACGGCTTGAGGATGATGGAAAGCCCGATCCAGGACCAGCCTTACCAGGGGGGAGTGTTAGCAAGCCTGGCAACGCCGTATGGTAAATTTCCCTTCGCAAGGTCGCCATCTTTTTTATCTTTGGCCATCTTTTCTATCTTCGGCCATCTTTTTTACCTTCGTCCATCTTTTTAATTTTCGGCCATCTTTTTGGTCTCTACAAACGTCATATGGTAAGCGAGGAGAACAAAGGCGGACAGGAGACGACATAGACCAGTTCACCAGTGTAAACTTAAAATTAAAATAAAATAAAGTAACTAAGTAGAAGAAAAAAGAAAGAAGAAAAACTAAACGTAAGTTAACAAGTAAGAAAATTGTAATTGTAAACTGGACTTACTTTCATATATATTCAATAGGAAATAAAAGTCAACCAAAGTGAATAGAATTGTTTTCATTGAAGTTGGCTAATCATCGTTAGGAAAATCTTTACAATTTCCGAAAAAATGTTTTTGAATTTCGTTTTTCATATTACGAATAATAAATTCAAAATGCAAAAAAAGTTTCTGCTCATAAATACAAAATTCCATTTTTCATGAAATTTTGCATCTATCTTAGCAATTTCATTTTATCCCTTCAAATTCAAATTTCAGTACCTCAATCAGAACAGTAGGTATGATCAGATGTTCAATTGTACATTAAATCTTTCTTGACCTACTACCACCACTATGCACCATCCTAAAAGAAAGACAAAACAATTCATGTAATTATTTTTTCACATCTATTCTGCTTTGCTTAACCAAGATTCACTACACTATACGTTGTCTTGTGTTTTCGATTCTCCTCCCCACGTACAATAATTTGCTTTGATTTCTGCTTTGCTTATGGTTATGATTACTGAAAACTGAAATACTGATTCTCTATACGTTCTCTGCTGTTTTCAAGTTCCCCACCTTAAATAATGTATCTATTAATTTGCTTGGATTTTGGTTCTCTTGGTACTTTTTGAAATTTTAGCACTTAATTCTCTCTTGCCTGTGTCTCTTTGCTTAAGCGATTTCAGCGCACCACTCGGCCAATGCAGGTGACAAAAGAAGCTATCAGATGATAGTACTATAGATTATATATACAATGGTACTTACAAAATTTTATTTTTAATTAAGAAATTGGAGTTTTTGTTTAGCAAAATAGATTTTGTAATAATAAAAGTAATAGTTTGCACCTAGCAAAAAAAAATTAAGTCAAAGTAAGTTACAATGAAATGTCAGTTCTGAACTTTTGTTTAATAATTAGTTCTAGTCCAAAACCGTTTCGAAAAAAATATATATTCAATCAACATAAGCAAAATTATTTATATTGAATACATACGAGTATTAGTGGCATCTTACCATCATGTGAGTCATATAAATATATAATCCTTTGCCATCCATAAAATTGTATTGTGTCTATAATTGCTTGATGATAATCTGGTCTCATACTTATTGCGAAATCAAGAAACCCTGACGATGGCGTAAGTACCTATAAAAAGCGGTTATATTTGATTTATTATGTATTGAATTTAAAGTGCGCATTACTTTTTCTGGAAACCATGGTGTCACAAAAGGCATTTGAAATGTGTTGCTATATGAATGTAATGTGTCGAATGAATCTGGCGAAACAGCTCCCAGCATTGAATATACTCCTCTCGAAAATTGATTGCATACTATAATAAGTAATAAAAATGGATTAAAAAAGTTCGGTTCTTATGCGGTTATCTATTTGTAACTGATGGTCAAAAAGAACTACACAAAGTGCTGTGACGTATTACTGTTTCCATATCCGAACAATGTCGATATCCTAAGCAATTAAATATAGGTACATATATTGTAAAACATGTTGTCTCCTGACGTTTCTAATCCTTTCCTTCTAATCCTTTCAATTGTTTTGCTGACGACTCAATGCTCAGCTTTTTTTATACATATTTTTCCAAATTCTCTTCCCTGCTCTTCGGATGTGGAACTAGAACGGTTGCGCATGATAAGCTCATTGAATTCTGACCTTGACTGGAGTTACATGGGGTCATAAAAACAGAGTACCTAGAACTCAATGCTTCGAAAACTCAATGCTGCCATTTGTCATTAACGCTTAACATTCAAACTTTAGAAACATTTAAAGACAGGAATCTTTCCCGGGATGGAGAGAAGTTTGCTGCTCTCTGAAAAACGATTTTGAGGTTTTGGAGGATATGGAAAAAGATGTACTTGGTTAGTAGTTTATTGTAACTGATTGTTATACCGGTAAAATGTCGGCCGATTTTTATATTGGCCGTATGAAATCAGCGTGTGTGCAACTAACCTATACCTCCGCACTACCTTCTATCGGTATTCTGTTCTTTAAATTCGTTGTAGGTACATATGTTGGGAAGCTAAGCATTTCAGTTTATTTTCAGCATTCACTATGGATGGACCTCAAAGTTTAAGCGCTTTTTTCTCTGAATGGTGTTTTTCAAGACGGTGTGAATTGCCGAGGGAAAAGTTTTCAAGCTATCGATTCCAAATTTTAACAGAACATTCTTCTTGCCATTTTCTTTCTTTTCCTCTCACATTCAGTTGCATTGCATAGAAATGCATAACACTTGACTTGCTTGCGTATCTTTATAGTGCATTGTACTCGGAACAATATGATTCCCAACGGTAAGCCACTGCCAGCCGACAGAAGTAATAAGGGATCATATTGGGGGCGTTCATAAGAAGTTAGATTTTTAGATTAAATAACTTTTCTCGGCCTCTGATTGGCCAGACGTTAAGGTTTTCAGTTGACAATTCACCAGCTGTTAGTTTAAGCAAATTCTGTTTTTCAGGCAGGAAAGGAAGGTTGAAAATCTAGATTTAGTTAGAAATCACGTAAAATATTGAAAACAAATAAATTAAGTATTCCAAAGGTTTCAAGCGAAGATCTAAAAACGCCAATCTTTTGTAATTGCTAAAACATATTAACGCTGAAAATTTAATCAAAATCCCTGGAGCAGTATTTTCAAAAAATTATTTATTTACCTTTTTTAAAAGTCAAGTATACAGAAATTGTTCTGAAGCAAAGTCAACTTCTCAACTTTGACATCACTTTGTATACAATGGCATTATTCGAAATTGCTTTACAGTTCTTGTCTTATGGATCATTGCAGCGAAAGCGACACCATATGCATACGAAATAAATACCTATAATTTACTTAAGTCCATTTCTGAAGAACAGAATATTATATTCCTATGAAATAAAATGATTGCTTAAGAAATATTAAGTAATTCATCAAAGAGCTGATTTAGGGTAAGAACGAAAGAACTGTGTATATTTATTTCATACATTTGTATACATTCATTTGTATGCCCAAAATTGACTCGTCCCACCCGTCACAAGCATTGAGAAGCGATTTGTTTTTGCTTAACGAAGTATTTGCCTAAATTATACTAATACCTAGTCTGTGCAATATAAGGAACCATTTAAAATTAAGTGGTTTAACAAAAGTCTCATAAGTTTCTTACTAATTGCGAATGGTGTAAGTCAACTCGCAAAAGGAGTGGTAAATTAATGTCCCACCCGTCACACTCCTTAAACCATCAATTTATCATAACAACATTGGTACTACGACTTATTTACCTATTGAACATTCATACCCCAAACTTAAAGCAAACACCCACAATGAAATCCAAAAACGAGTTCTGGCATGCATTCAAAGCGAAGGAGGGCACTTTGAGGATTCGTTATAACTATATTTCTATAAAATACTTAAAAAAAAACTACTAAAAGCGCCCATATTATTGTTTTATTCAAACAAACCTCAAAGCTTAAACATTTTATATTTTTTTTTTAAATTTTACTCATTTTGTATTTTTTCAAGTATTATAAAATGTGTAGGTGAGTGCACTCATTCATAAGTTTTTTTTTACTATTTATTTGTTCATCTGTAAAAAAATAGAGAAACTCTATACATCAGGCATTTTTTGAAAAAAATGACTTCAAAGTGGAGAAGAAAATTTTAACACCATTTAAAATTTAAAATCTGGCAACCCTAAACTTATAGAAGCTCAAGTCAGTACAGTCTTAAAGGTTGTTATTTGTACAAAAAAAGTCAAAATAAAAGTCTAATTAAATCTAAAATTAGGTCTATTTCATCAGTATTGACAGAGATATCGAATTTAACACAGGTCAGGGTATACTAAAGTTTGCCTTTTTTTAAATTGTCAAAAAGTGATGTCAAAGTTGAGAAACTGACTCTTTACCATTTGGCCCACTGGGCCCGCGCCCAGTGCCCCGCAATCACCAGGGGCCCCAAAATTGTTGTTATTGTTACTAAATGTTATTGTTTTAAAATGTATCCACTACTTTAATGGCGACAATATCCATCCCGTAGTGAATATTCATAAGAGACTAAACGGCTTAGGGCCGGTTTGTTCAAGCTTGATTATTTCTAACCAATGATTATTCCAGATGATAATCATGGACTCGGTTTTTTCACGAAATATTTAATCAAGGAATCTCTGATCAGAGCTTTTAAAGATTTTGCAAACCAGTCAATTTTTCTGGGTTAGCTCCATTTAAACAACGATTAAGTGATATCCAGTTTGTTCATGCTTGATTTTTGTTCAAATTACAGCTACCCCTTCAAAATAAAAAATTGTCAGGCTGACATATCACCTTGAATGAGGACGCTGTAATTTTAGTTTTTTTTTTTTAAGTTGTTTCTGTAAGATAAAAACGCAAATAAAAAAAGCGTGGGCTTGGCGGAAGTGGTATTTTATTTATTCATAATTGGCAGTATTTCTTTGAGTTTTAACTCCGCTCCGAGCATATAAACTTTTAAGCGTTGTTCCTCAGCGCCGTGTTTAATTTTTTGTTCATGCACCTCCTTATTTTATGTCCACTTAGGTATTTCTTTTTAAACCTTCAAATTTCTTCATCTTGACCTTTTTTTTGTTCTGCACTGCTTTAGTCAATGTTCTCAGTTGTGTGGTTGCCTTGTTGAGCAGCTTGCAGGGCTTGATACTGCTTTTGCCTCTTGTGCCGCTAGATGCTTTTTGCTTTGATGACCGACTCATAGCTGTGTTAGATTGGCCGCGTTCCTGGCACCTATGTTCGAAAATCTTGACTTAAGATTCTGTCACTTTTCCCTTGTAAAAAGTTTCAGATTTTCAGATGACAATTCAGATGACATTTTGATTTTCAGATTTTCGAACATAGATTTTCAGATGGAAAATCTTGGCTGAAAATCTGAACTTCAGATTTTACTTGTCAAAACAATGAAAACAACATATATGACAATCGAACTTTACTCGGTATTCTTGGGTTAGTTTTTTGTTCTACAAGTTTTCGCTTATTTGTTGAATTGAAATTAATAATTATTGGTGTTTGGATATTCTATTTTGTAAATTAATATTAAAAGTGGGTTTATCAACAAAGAAAATACATTTTTGGAGGCACACGATTTTAATTTTTTTTATCAAAATTAAGTAAAATGAGTGTAATTTTAGAACTGCTTAACTTGGAAATATTTGGAAGTCAAATGGTTGAACTTTAAACTGAAAGATCTGTGTTTTTACAATTGTTTTACTACTAACTATGTAGAATTGAGAGGTGAATCACAGTACTACTTTTGACAAAAAAAAAAAAGTTCAGATAGTCGTTCATGGACTGACAGATCTCTTCGAACTTTCGAATTTTGTCTTGAACCCGGCCATTGGCATTTAAATTGGGGCGGCTCTTTATTTAGGTCGTCCAAGTCGGCATACCTACATATTATGTTGTATTTTTGAATAAGAAGATTCAAGCTCTGCTTTGACGACGGATGTACCTACTTTCTTCGGGTAGCACTGCCGATGCCTAATACATAAAAATTTCGTCTTCAATTCCAGAACTGACTGCAAAATTTGAAGGTAGCACACCAGATAATGCCAATACTACACCGAAAGAAAAACCTTGGTAAAATCAACATGAAGTCAAGCACGAACATACTTAAATTGAAGAAGCTGGCATTTTCATTGCATTTATTGAAATGCTAGAATTTTCATTGCTTAAATCAGCAACGTCATTTTCAATTTCGTGTTTGAACATTGAGCAAAAACATTGTTAACCAACAACGGTTGTGATACTAGTAGAAACATAAGAAGCATATGTACATGTCCATGATACTTTAACAACGTCTGTGTTTCTTCAACAATTTTGAGTTGTTGGTAAAATATGAACATTGCTGATCAAGTATGTTCGTGAGAATTCAGCCAAATTTTTGTTTGCTCAACAATTTTAATGTAAAATTTCTATGATGAATGCCTGAATTGAAGTTCCGTTATGCGACTTCACTTTTGCTGTGGGTTTATGTATGAAAAATATTGAAATTCAAAGAATTTGCGAGTGTCGTCTAACATTCGATGCGACAAGGGTCGAAGGCTTCGATAAATTTTTCTTTTGTTATTGCGTATCTATACCTATCGACAAGGATTTCTGTTACTGTGAATAACGAAAGTAGTCATTGTGAACAAATCCTATAATTTGACAATTGAGTTAGTTTTAGTTATAATCGAACGCAAAAATACAGACAATACCGACCGAATTCTAAATTGAAAGTATCGAACTATAAGAATACGCAATACCGAATTTCATTTTCGACGTTCGACTATCGACATCCGTCGTTTGTCGACAGCCAAATAACACTCGCAATAAGGGACAAAACGTTACGATACTTTAACTATTCTGTTTATTGATTAAAAAGTGTTAACATTGTTGATCACACATATTGGTAATAGCTCAACAGTGTATTTGTTATTTCAATCACAAACGTGATATTTTTTAAAATTTCAGCTTTAATTGTTAGTTAAATGTGTTTGCTGTTGATCAAGTATGAAAACATCAATCACGTTTGTTGCAACCGAAGATTCAAGTCATCCAATTTACTTAAATGAACGCAGTTCGTTTATTTCTACAAAGATTACAAATATAGAATCAATTGATTATTACATATATATTTCTACTCACCGCAGTTTTCCCTTTCGACTTCTTCTCGCTTCGGTTGCCACAATAAGAATGGCGTAAAGTGAAAAGAAGATGTCGCATTCTTCTGTCGGAAATGCCACGAGTCAAAAAATAATAGATACTCGAAACGAACAGAAGTCGAAAGGAAAAGCCGCGTTCACAAGTGGTTCACAATATATAGTTTAGCGTCGGCAACGTCGGTCGTTTTCGGCAACATCCCCACCCCCGGGGACCGACCCGATTCACTTTTAAGATCGAGAACGGCTAACTTTGATACAGTGTTCCTCTGGACGTTTTGACATTGGCCCTGCGAATCTCTCCGTCGACTCCTTTGTACACGTTCTCTACACGACCACGATACCATTGCCTTCGCGGTACGTTCGTGTCGCATACGAATACCAAATCTCCTGTCTTTATTGGTTGCGACCTCTGGCACCACTTTACTCGTCGCGTCAAAGTCGGAAGATATTCTGTCACCCAGCGCTTCCACATTCGGTCCCTCAACTGACGTGCTACTCTCCACTGTTTTCTTAACGAAGGCAACCGTTCATCTGCTTCGCTAGCGCTCGGTGTTTGTGCCGTGTTCGCCGTTCCCAGCAGAAAATGATTTGGAGTGAGTGGTTCTTCTTGGTCAGCATCGACGGGCAAGTGCGTAAGTGGACGCAAATTCACTACGTTTTCAGCTTCCACGATAAAACATTGAAGGGTATACTCACGCGGGGCGACTTCCTTAAGCGTTTGAGCCAGGACCCGCTTCACGCATTGTACCATTCGTTCCCATGCACCGCCTTCGGATGGATTTGCGGGACAATTGAACACCCACTCGACATGGCTTGAGGATGACTCGGCTTGGATACGTTCACAGTCGAAAACTTCTGCGAACCGTTTTGCTTCTTGGTTGACTCCGACGAAATTCGTACCGTTGTCGGAACGAATCCTGACTGGAACACCGCGACGATTTATAAAGTTTCGGATCGTCATGATGCAGGCATCGGTGGACAGGTTGTGCGCTATTTCTAAATGGACAGCCCGCACAGTTAGGCACGTGAACAACGCTACCCAGCGCTTTTCAGTGCGACGTCCAACTGTGACAGCGATAGGGCCAAAATAGTCCAATCCAGTATAACTGAATGGTCTGACGTAGGGGCTTAGTCGATCCGCGGGAAGAGACCCCATTAGAGGTGTGACTGGTTTGGCTTTCATCATTTTACATACAAGGCAGTTCCCAATTACTTTGCGCATGAGACGGCGCAGTTGAGGGATCCAATATTTCCTCCGTACTTCACAGATTACTGCTTCGGTATTTTGATGTTTCATCTTAGCGTGTGTGGAAGCGACTACAAGTGTTGTAAATGGATGACTCGGTGGTAGTATAATGGGGTGCTTAGTTTCTAATGGTAGCCAACTCGCAGCACAAATACGTCCATAGACCCGTAGAAGTCCATCATCGTCTACGTATGGAGAAAGCTTTCGAAGTGGGCTAGTTTTTGGTATGATGTTCTGCTGATGACTAATCCACTCGAACTCTGCAGAGTACGATTCTTGTTGTGCAATGCGGCAAAGAGTTGTTTCTGCCGACTTAATCTCGACGGACGTGAGATCATATTCATCGAGATTATTTGCCTGCCTTCGACATCGCCTCCAAAACCGGTATACCCAGGCGACAGTTCTTACTATCCTGCTTAGTGAGGAAAAACGATTGAATTAAATCAAATTGATACTTACGGCCGCTAAAACATATTTTGAAGGAAGCTCCTCATCGTCTGATTCATCATCACGGATGTGAGCCGCCGAAAAGTCACTTGGCCAGTTTTGATCAGGATTCAACAAAAATGGGGGACCCTTAAGCCACGCCGAAGTAGAGCTCAGATCAACAGCCTTGCTTGAACACGTCGCCACATCAGCTGTATTAGCATGAGTAGGCACCCATTTCCAGTTTGAGGGCTCAGTGGAGGAGAGAATCTCTGCAATCCTATGCGCCACGAATGGTTTGTATCTTCGGTGTTTGCTGCGAATCCAGTTAATAACGGTTGAAGAGTCGCTCCATAACGTTTTATGGTCGGCTTTGATGGAGTGCTCCTCTGTGATGGTCTTCATTAGCCTTGCTCCCAAGACGGCAGCTTGGAGCTCTAGACGAGGGATCGTAAGCGGTTTGAGGGGAGCGCATCTTGTTTTTGCACAGATGAATGAAAGTTCGACGATTCCATTTTCATTTGTTGCCCTCCAATATGCCACTGCAGAAAACGCATCTTCGCTAGAGTCGACGAAAACATGCAGCTGAAGGTTAATCGGTTGTCCATTACGAAAGTATGAGCGAGGAACGCTGAACATGTGTAGTTCTGACAGTAGTTGTTGACGCCAGGTGTTCCAAGGGACTAGTATCTCATTTGGTAAAGTGTCATCCCATCGTATATCGTGACGCCAAACTTCCCTCATCATAAGTTTGGCAGAGATCATGAGGTGGCTCAAGAATCCCAGTGGATCGAACACGGACATTATGAATCTAAGGAGTTCCCTTTTTGTAGGTGGTTTCCTACCTGATACGACCTCGTCGTTCACCGGATGAAGTTGGAGTTGAAACACGAAAACGTCGCTTTCTGGAAGCCACTTCATACCTAGGACTTTTTCGGCTTCGAAGCCTCTCTCTTTAGAAACCGAAATGGTCGATTTGCTGCTATCCAGTTCCCTTAATACCTTTATCGAGTTTGAGGTGAAGTTTCGAAGTTCGAACCCACCTACCGCATGAATATCTCTTACTTGTTTAGAGATTTCAATGGCTTCTTCTTCGGATTCGAAGCTGTCGACGAAGTCGTCCACATAGTGGTGCTCCGTTATAGATTCGATAGCCCGTGGGTGATGATGTTTGTGTTCTAAAGCGTTTCTAGTCATAACATAGTGCGCTGTACAAGGCGAACAAGCCGCACCGAATGTCATCACCATCATTTCGTATACCTCAGGTTGTCGATCGTCATTCTCACGCCAAAGAAACCTCTGAGCACATCTATCTTCAGGTCGAATAGCGATTTGATGGAACATCTGTTTGATATCTGCGCATACGGCGACAACCCCTTGGCGAAACTTAAATAATACGGATGGTAACAGTTTCTGTTCTTGGGGTCCCTTGAGTAGGTAAGTGTTCAACGACACATTATTCACGCGGGCAGCAGCGTCAAAAACAAGGCACAATTTTTTAGGTTTGTTTATATTCACCACGGCAAAATGTGGCAAGTACCATGTCCTTGGACTTTCAATTCGGGCTTCTTCGGGTCTTCGAGCGTATTTTTTCCTTACGTATTCTTGTATAGTTGCAGTATAGGCGGTTGCGAAGTATTTATCGCGTTTCATCTTCCGTTCTATGCCGATTAACCGTCTCAATGCCATTTTATAACTGTCGGGTAATCTAATATCATCACTGGACCATAACAGTCCGGCTTGAAACCTGCCGTTGATCCTCTCAGTCGTTGCATCTAACATCCTCCTTGCTCGCTTATCATCTTCGCTCTCGACCAGGATTGAGGGTTTAATCCCGAAATTTTCTGTCTCAAAGTACTCGGCGACTAGGTTGTGCAATGCTTCTTCGGCAGTTGTTTTAACCGTGAGACAAGTTTGAGGTGCCATGTTCATTGCTTTCGTAGTGGGCCCGAAAACTACCCATCCCAGTTCTGTTTTTGCAGCAAAAGGTCCAGTCTCGTACAGTTTAACCGAACTTGTTGGCAATCCCAAGTGACAATGGTCAAGACCGATTAATAGCTTAGGTTGAACATTATAATATGGCTTTGGGGGCAGTTTTCCAATCTGGAGTTTATCGTAGTTAAGATCTCCTTGACTTAACGTCTGAGTTGGGAGACTGAGATTGGCTACACCATGCACGTTCTGTATGCTTTCTCTTCATACCAACTCCGCTCACATACAGACTAACCACTACTGAAGGCTCTTGTACCGTTCTGCCTCCGACCCACTGTATACCCAACTGGTGCTGTCGACCTTTTAATCCCAACTCACTTATCAATGTGTTATCTAGCATGGTTACTGAAGAACCTTCATCAAGCAGGGCGTACGTATCAATGGTTTTGTTTTGCCGTAAAGAGTAACTGGTAACACACGAAACAAAATGTGATCACTTGCTGCTTGACTTATTGCACAGTTCAGAACTGACTGG
Organism: Melanostoma mellinum; assembly: GCA_914767635.1. NCBI lineage: Eukaryota > Metazoa > Arthropoda > Insecta > Diptera > Syrphidae > Melanostoma > Melanostoma mellinum. The sequence continues at coordinate 110,931,684 of OU612058.1, read as the reverse complement.
CTCTCCATTTCATTCGATTCCATCGCAACATCATGAAGCAGCTCGTGGTGCTGTTTCTGACACCCAACGACAGGGCACCTCAATTTGCTACGACAAAGGCGTGTCGTGTGCCCAAACTTGAGACAAGGTAAGCACAGTCGATGACGTTTTATGACATCCCATCTCTCTGGGACGGTGGCATCAGTTATACGCTTGCACTCCGCTACTCTGTGTTCACCTTGGCATATAGAGCATTTTAGTGTCTGGACTCGTTGATTTTCTATTATGTGGAGTACTACTCTCCGTCTTGGTTCCCTAACGTCCTCGTTTAATACTGACTGTAAAAGGCTTGCGACCTGATTTATCCAGTCACTGAAATGGACGATTGTTGGATAGGGTAGTATTTGCGAGGCGTAAGCAGCCCATTCTAGTTTTCTCCCGATTGGCAATTTTGCGATGAGTTCATCTAATAAGATTGGATTAGCCAGGTGTCGGTCCCCGTCTGCAGCCTGGAGGAAACACACGAGATTCCTCATCTTTGTGGCGAATGGAATCAGGAGGCTGAGAGAATCTTCAGTGATCGGCTGGATTAGTTGAACTTGACTTAGCTGACATCGAATGAGTTGTTCCGGCCGACCAAAACGAGAACCAAGTAGTTCCACGACCGCGTTTACATTGTCTGGAAAGATCAAGAGAGATTTGACAGAGTCTAATGCCACGCCTGTGAGACATTTTTGCAGTCGTTGGTGGTTTTCCAAATTGGTATATTTATACGCCGCTGTAGTTTGCGTAAATGACGTGAAGAAAACTGGCCATTCTTCCGGCTGACCACTAAAACTGGGAAGGTCTTGCAATTTCCTTGGGAGAAATGCTTGAGTCGACTGGAGAACGTTAGTGTTCGTGTTCAAAAAGGCAACATTACTATTCGTGTTTAAATTCGTTGCATAATTTAGACCTGCACACGAGTTGCTTGTCGATGTCGTTGAGTTGGCCAAATTATTTACGTTTGTTTGCGCTCCAGTGGGCTTGGTGGAAGGATTTTCCTCAGCTGGTGACGGATACGTCATCACATTGGCGGGCACACTGACTGGTGTCGTAGTAGGCGGAAGGCTAGATGGTGAAGCTGTTTTTAAAATAAACTCATTGACTTGTAGTTGGGCATGCATTAATTCATTTTCTAAAGTCGCGATTTGTTTCTGTAGAACCAGAATAAGGTTTTCATGTTGGGAAACTAAGCTAGGTAGATTATCGATTGACATTTCCTTTGGCTTGGCATCGACACGAACTGCTAGGGCAGATTGATTCGCTTCGGCAATTGACATAGGCTGGGCGATATTAATTGACGCGCGACTAGGTACTGTTTGTGCAGATGGCGATGGTTGAGTAGCTCGAGGCGCTTGGGCAGCTAGAAGCGCTTGAGCAAGAGCTGGCTGTACTTGGATGGCAATTGGCGTTTGGAAAATTGGCGGCTCTTGGGCCACTGGCAACTCTCGGGTTGCTGGCGGCTCGTGAGTAACTGGCGGCTCTTGGGCATCTAAGATTACTTGTGCGGCTATATTTTGTGCCTGGGCGGCTGCAGGCGTTTGCGTTGCTGGCGGCTCTTGGCCAGCGGTGATTATTTGGGCGGCTTTATTTTGTGCCTGGGCGGCTAAAGGCGTTTGAGTAGCTGGCGGCTCTTGGCCAGCAGGAATTACTTGGGCGGCTATATTTCGTGCCTGGGCGGCTAAAGGCATTTGAGAGCTTGAACTCGCCTCCAGGTCCACGCTTAGCTGTACATCGGTGACCGGCAGGGTCTCATTAGGCATAAGCATATCTCCAGCGAAACGTTGACTCCTTCGAGGTGGTGTTCGCTCCATCTATGGCGATAGGTGACGGCAATTTATGCAATTTCAGAGATTGCGAAATAAAATTTGTTGCAACCGAAGATTCAAGTCATCCAATTTACTTAAATGAACGCAGTTCGTTTATTTCTACAAAGATTACAAATATAGAATCAATTGATTATTACATATATATTTCTACTCACCGCAGTTTTCCCTTTCGACTTCTTCTCGCTTCGGTTGCCACAATAAGAATGGCGTAAAGTGAAAAGAAGATGTCGTATTCTTCTGTCGGAAATGCCACGAGTCAAAAAATAATAGATACTCGAAACGAACAGAAGTCGAAAGGAAAAGCCGCGTTCACAAGTGGTTCACAATATATAGTTTAGCGTCGGCAACGTCGGTCGTTTTCGGCAACACGTTGTTGGTAAAAAATTAAAAAATATTCAAATCAACTTCGAACATACTAAATTTAAAATTTTTTATGATACTGATCTGAAAAAAAAATTGATCACGGCAGCATATTTGATTTGAAAATGCATTCGTATTTGTATTCATCACGAACCTTAATTAATTTCACAACTTTAGATGAATTGCTGATTAACACCGAAACATGTTTAAAACAACCAAGGTTTTTTCTTTCGGTGCTCATTACGGTTTTTCGCTAACCTATTGGTTAATTGGTGAATTGTGAGCTCTAGAAATGGGATGAATAAATTTATTTTGTTATACGTGTATATATCAGACGGAGAAGCGTTAGAACGATTAAGCTGCCTTACCATTTTCATCGAGCATCACCTTTGCTTCTTCATATAGATGACGATACTCTTTGTCAACTTTATTTCTCAAAAGTTGCAAAGCATTGATAACGTGTTTCACACATTGCCAGCATGGTTTTTTGATTTCCAGCCGGTAATAGGTCCCGAATTTCACCATTCAAAACAGCAGCGCGTTGAGCAGAATGTCTAAGGAAGGAACCAACAGACTGAACGATCTCAACGCAATTCTCACATCTGCTTGTGAACACGAGTTAGCAATAGTATGGTTGAGAAAGTGTGCATTCAGAGCTAAAGCACATTTTTTACGAATATACGCTTGGGCACCGTACAAATACCCACTCATCGAATCACTCAGCGAATCTCAGAAATAGTCGTATGTGACCCACTATGGAAAAAATTCACTTAAAGTTTAGAGTGAGAATCCTTTAAGAGAACCATTATGCCGGGGTTGAATGGGGCTTACTTCAAAAATATAAAAAATATTTCCCTCGATGTTGCAATAAATTTGCTGAGTGTATTCGATGAAATTATAACTGGGCTCAGAGACAAATCTGATGATTTTGAATCATCAGCCAGACAAAATCACCCGGATTCCGAATATAAGGAGCTTTTTGAAGGTTTATATAAATGTTCCGACTAGGTTTTATTTCTATATTGAAAAAAAACTAGGAAAAAACTTTTTTAAAGGAAACACACAACTTCACTTTGTCACTTGCAAATTGGTTGTATTTAATTTCTCTTCTCAACTTTAAGTCATATGACCCTTTGTACATTCGATTCATTACTTTTTGTAAGCATTCGATGTTTTTGTTTACGTTTACAATTTGTGGAACGTATGCTTTAGTATTGTTTATTTGAGTTCTAATTCTTCCCATCCAGTTCCAAACATTCTCCCGCCTCCAAAAAATTCGAAAACTCCATCTGCTTATGGTGCGTCCTGTCCAAAAGTCTGCACTGTAGTACCGACGACGACGTTCAGCTGCTTCTCCACAGATGGCCTTTGACATTTAGGTGCCATCCGTAATTGGTATAAATATTGACTGATGGTGGTACTCTTCTTGCTCATGGTGTACATGAAAAGAGAAGAAGAGAGATTAGTACATCCAATTAAAACATAAATGGACAACACGAAAGAAAAGTACAATATACAAGAGACACCAAACAGAATTTAAAAACGTTGCCTCTCATTTTGGCATGTACTGTATTAGTAGTATGCGTTGCCTGCGTACGCTGAAATTTTCATTTAAATTATCGTGTGACTATCGTAGGTTTCATTCTTGCATGTGTTTTGCATTCCGATGCGTTAGAAGAATACACTACTTGTTGAATTTCATATAAATTAAATTCGTTTTCGTGAGGAGCCAGGTGCCGGCATGCGCAAATTTAATCGCGATATTTTTGAATAGTCAGTTTTGTTTTATGTTTATTTTGTTAATCAATCAGTAGGGCGTTCTTCTATGGCTTCGATGTTACGCGATGCTGTAGTGTCAAGATCATCGTTGTTGTTGTGTATGTTTGACTTTGTTACAAAATCATGATTGCATTTAGGAACGACTCGATGTTACACTTTGTTGGTCTGTCAAAAATATGAATAAAGTATTTCTTAAAATATAAAACCAGCTAAAAGAAACTCGTTTTTGATGAAGAAAAAAGAATTCTGAAATGAACAAGATTGAAAATCAATAACTGCTTACAGAATTTTGAAAGATTAATGAAAAAAAAAAAACAAAACAAATCTGAGCAACAACAATTCTAGAGTGGTTTGACAGATCAACATCGAAACTCAAGTCCCAGAGATGAGTTGGAAAAAGTTACGAAACGTAACATTCTGACAGTTCAACATTGCATTTAGGAACGACATCGATGCTACATTTCGTAACTTTTTTGCATTTAGGAACGACATAATGTTGCATCGCGTAACATCCTAGAATAAAAGACTACAGTTGTTGTATATTGTGTATTAAACTTGGTGGTTGTTTGGTGCCTTGTATATTTATTCTATATTATTATCACAGTTCATTTCTCATTTTCGAAATGAATTTTCGAACGTTGTCCACAACTTCCACTCCTATACAAACCAATATGAAAAAAATTTGTGGACAACGTTCGAAACTCATTTCGAAAATGAGAAATGAACTGTGATAATACTATAGAATAAATATACAAGGTTTGGTGTTTTTTTTTTTTTTTTTGTATCGAATTCGAATCAGTGTGGAGATAGTTGCGTTGCATTTCCCGCACTATGTAATGTTGGAATTTTTCCGAGATGGATGGATGATGACTTGACTGGATATATATGTGTGCCTAGTGCCTACCCACATATTATGAACAGATGAGTGTTTTGTTACCCTTTTTGATTTTTCTTTAATTTCTTTATAAATTGGATTTTATCGATTATCGGTTTTGTTTTGCAAATGCATGAGATTTCATATATATATATTTTGTGTTGTTGTTGTTGGGGACGTTGTCGCACGTTGCCGGGTAGTTTGTATCGATTTTCGCGATCGCGTTTTTGTGTGTATGTGTGTGTGTGTGTATGGATAATTATTATTTAATTTTTAATTGCTTTCTAGTTGCAGTGATTTCGGTCTCTTTCTAGTTGGACATTTTTCGGCTCCAGCTAGGATTTTGTTTACCTTTTTGCGTTGTAAACAAACGTGTATTTCACTTTTATTTTCGATGAAAATTAACGAAAACGATTCGCGTTTTGAAGTTTCTTAAGTTTTAGGAGTGCTTATGTTACGTTGTATAAAAGTGAAGTTGACGTTATGTTTTAAAGTGCCAGTAGACTTAATAAGTAAATATTTGTCAAATGCATTTTGCCGACGGCATTTGACATGTCGCGATTTCGATCTTTTTTTTTCTTCTTTGCGATGTGGATCGTGTTGCAATTTCTTTAATAACAAAGTGTTTTATTTGTCTAATATTTTAAAAATATAGTGATTTAAATTTGTTGAATTTAAGCACTGTTGCAATGTTCTCCTTTTCCAGTTCATATCGTGTAAAACACGTCGACGACAACGACTTTACCTTATTTATTATTTTACCGACAGGATGTGACATCGACGTGCGGCTGTGGCATCTGTTTTCGATGTTTCTCTTTGACAGAGAATTTGAAACGATTATTTTGTGAAATTTCGTAGATTTAAATTTAGTTTTTAAGAAATTTTTTGTGATGATTTTTTTTTTAACTTAATAAATTCTGTTTATTGATGATTTTGAATCATCAGCCAGACAAAATCACCCGGATTCCGAATATAAGGAGCTTTCTGAAGGTTTATATAAATGTTCCGACTAGGTTTTATTTCTATATTGAAAAAAACTAGGAAAAAACTTTTTTAAAAGAAACACACAACTTCACTTTATCACTTGCAAATTGGTTGTATTTAATTTCTCTTCTCAACTTTAAGTCATATGACCCTTTGTACATTCGATTCATTACTTTTTGTAAGCATTCGATGTTTTTGTTTACGTTTACAATTTGTGGAACGTATGCTTTAGTATTGTTTATTTGAGTTCTAATTCTTCCCATCCAGTTCCAAACATTCTCCCGCCTCCAAAAAATTCGAAAACTCCATCTGCTTATGGTGCGTCCTGTCCAAAAGTCTGCACTGTAGTACCGACGACGACGTTCAGCTGCTTCTCCACAGATGGCCTTTGACATTTAGGTGCCATCCGTAATTGGTATAAATATTGACTGATGGTGGTACTCTTCTTGCTCATGGTGTACATGAAAAGAGAAGAAGAGAGATTAGTACATCCAATTAAAACATAAATGGACAACACGAAAGAAAAGTACAATATACAAGAGACACCAAACAGAATTTAAAAACGTTGCCTCTCATTTTGGCATGTACTGTATTAGTAGTATGCGTTGCCTGCGTACGCTGAAATTTTCATTTAAATTATCGTGTGACTATCGTAGGTTTCATTCTTGCATGTGTTTTGCATTCCGATGCGTTAGAAGAATACACTACTTGTTGAATTTCATATAAATTAAATTCGTTTTCGTGAGGAGCCAGGTGCCGGCATGCGCAAATTTAGTCGCGATATTTTTGAATAGTGAGTTTTGTTTTATGTTTATTTTGTTAATCAATCAGTAGGGCGTTCTTCTATGGCTTCGATGTTACGCGATGCTGTAGTGTCAAAATCATCGTTGTTGTTGTGTATGTTTGACTTTGTTACAAAGTCATGATTGCATTTAGGAACGACACGATGTTACACTTTGTTGGTCTGTCAAAAATAAGAATAAAGTATTTCTTAAAATATAAAACCAGCTAAAAGAAACTCGTTTTTGATGAAGAAAAAAGAATTCTGAAATGAACAAGATTGAAAATCAATAACTGCTTACAGAATTTTGAAAGATTAATGAAAAAAAAAAAACAAAACAAAACAAATCTGAGCAACAACAATTCTAGAGTGGTTTGACAGATCAACATCGAAACTCAAGTCCCAGAGATGAGTTGGAAAAAGTTACGAAACGTAACATTCTGACAGTTCAACATTGCATTTAGGAACGACATCGATGCTACATTTCGTAACTTTTTTGCATTTAGGAACGACATAATGTTACATCGCGTAACATCCTAGAATAAAAGACTACAGTTGTTGTATATTGTGTATTAAACTTGGTGGTTGTTTGGTGCCTTGTATATTTATTCTATATTATTATCACAGTTCATTTCTCATTTTCGAAATGAATTTTCGAACGTTGTCCACAACTTCCACTCCTATACAAACCTATATGAAAAAAATTTGTGGACAACGTTCGAAACTCATTTCGAAAATGAGAAATGAACTGTGATAATACTATACCTTGTATATTTATTCTATAGTATTATCACAGTTCATTTCTCATTTTCGAAATGAATTTTCGAACGTTGTCCACAACTTCCACTCCTATACAAACCTATATGAAAAAAATTTTTGGACAACGTTCGAAACTCATTTCGAAAATGAGAAATGAACTGTGATAATACTATAGAATAAATATACAAGGTACTATAGAATAAATATACAAGGTTTGGTGTTTTTTTTTTTTTTTTTTGTATCGAATTCGAATCAGTGTGGAGATAGTTGCGTTGCATTTCCCGCACTATGTAATGTTGGAATTTTTCCGAGATGGATGGATGATGACTTGACTGGATATATATGTGTGCCTAGTGCCTACCCACATATTATGAACAGATGAGTGTTTTGTTACCCTTTTTGATTTTTCTTTAATTTCTTTATAAATTGGATTTTATCGATTATCGGTTTTGTTTTGCAAATGCATGAGATTTCATATATATATATTTTGTGTTGTTGTTGTTGGGGACGTTGTCGCACGTTGCCGGGTAGTTTGTATCGATTTTCGCGATCGCGTTTTTGTGTGTATGTGTGTGTGTGTGTATGGATAATTATTATTTAATTTTTAATTGCTTTCTAGTTGCAGTGATTTCGGTCTCTTTCTAGTTGGACATTTTTCGGCTCCAGCTAGGATTTTGTTTACCTTTTTGCGTTGTAAACAAACGTGTATTTCACTTTTATTTTCGATGAAAATTAACGAAAACGATTCGCGTTTTGAAGTTTCTTAAGTTTTAGGAGTGCTTATGTTACGTTGTATAAAAGTGAAGTTGACGTTATGTTTTAAAGTGCCAGTAGACTTAATAAGTAAATATTTGTCAAATGCATTTTGCCGACGGCATTTGACATGTCGCGATTTCGATCTTTTTTTTTCTTCTTTGCGATGTGGATCGTGTTGCAATTTCTTTAATAACAAAGTGTTTTATTTGTCTAATATTTTAAAAATATAGTGATTTAAATTTGTTGAATTTAAGCACTGTTGCAATGTTCTCCTTTTCCAGTTCATATCGTGTAAAACACGTCGACGACAACGACTTTACCTTATTTATTATTTTACCGACGGGATGTGACATCGACGTGCGGCTGTGGCATCTGTTTTCGATGTTTCTCTTTGACAGAGAATTTGAAACGATTATTTTGTGAAATTTCGTAGATTTAAATTTAGTTTTTAAGAAATTTTTTGTGATGATTTTTTTTTTAACTTAATAAATTCTGTTTATTGAAAGTTTCCGTTTCATTTATGAGTGTTAGAGCTTTGTTAAAGCTGTGTGGATTGATGGTAGTATGTTGTGTTGAGTGATCGTTGTGTTGATTGATGAGTTTTGTTTACATTATACCTTTGGTTAATGATCTTTCGAAGAAAGGACCACTTTAACCTGTTTATTATTATTTCTTAGTTTCTTCAGTGAACGTCTCGGTGAAACGATTCCTGTTAATTATAAGTTTTTGTTGCTTCAGCGAATTTTTCGGCGAAAAGAGTCCTGCAGCGATGCGTTGTTAACATTTGTTTGAAATCTCCGTTCGCGTTCAAGTTTTATGTAAACATAAGTGAGTTTTCGTTGAAAGACTCTGGTATCCTTGATGGTTGAACGAAGTTTTGAATAAAGTGATGATGATTTATTTTTTTAGTAATTAGTATTTATTCATTTATGATAAGCTTTCATTTTAAGAAAATAAATCTTATTTATAATAAAGCTTTAAAGTTTAAAACAGCTACGTTATATAAGATACAATGATGGTTGTTTTATATTTGAAAGTAGAATGAAAAAAAAAGAAACAATTAATTTTAATTTTTGTGTTCAAATTAATTACAAATTAACAAAGTACTTTTTCAATTCCTTCAGCTTTTCAGGTTTTTTTTTTTTTAATTTTGTTGCAATGAAGTATTAATTTTTGTTTTGCGGTCGATTGGTAAGTAGCGACGGTTTTGAAATCAGCGTACTATCCTCGGTGGCTTGGTTTGACGGCAGCCAACATAATTTTGTTATTGGACGCTTTAAGCATCCGTTCTTTGTCTTCAAGGTGACGACTCGAATAAGCCCGTTTGATCCGGGATGCGCCTCAGTGATTCTGGCCATGTTCCAGTACGTTGCTGGGAGACGCTCATCCTTGATTAGAACCAAGTCACCTACCTTTGGAATCTTTTCCGTCTTCGTCCACTTCGGGCGCTGTTGAAGCCTGCAAAGGTACTCGGAATGCCACTTCTTCCAGAATTGGTCAGCCAGGACCTGAATTCTCTTCCAGCGTTCTAAGTGGGTGATATTATGGGTTATTATTATCTACAGGCAGTTAAGTCACCAAATAAATTTAAATGTCAGTTATTTCCGAAAAGAATACTCAGCGTCCGAGATAAGCATTATATTTAGAGCTAGGGTAGAAATTTTGAATCTAAATTACATACCTCACCGAAATGATCGGCCGCAGCTTTGTACTTTATGTAACAAAAGAGAAAATGAAGATATTTATATCACTTCATAGCAATGTTGGAAGAACTTGTCGTAGAAAAGGACGTTATATTTCCGTTTCATTCGGAATTAGTGATACCAAAATACGAATTTCGAAGTTCGTTCCACTCCGAATGGATTATGTGATAGCAACATCGGGAAACTTAGACTTTTTTCGATTACGATGGAATCTGTGATAGGGCTGATTACTGTACTTTTATACTTTGTCTCAATTTGTTTCTAATTTATAATATTTAACTTATTTGAAATGATTATAAGACTTTATGTAAATATTACCTGTAAAGCCTTACTTTATATATTTTTCTTTATTTTTGAAATCAAATGAAGTGTAATTTCAGGCAGGCAGCAGTAAAACCATGTCTTTATTCTTAAGAAAACTAATTGTAACGAATATTGATGTAATAAAGAATCTATCTATCTCTATCTATCTATCTTATAAGTATGTTCCCCTTGCGGTACGGCGTGAATTGGTTCTCCGATGAGAAAGTGAGCTGGAGTTAAGACGTCCAAATCTACTCCGTTGTCGGTCAGTGGACACAAGGGTCTCGAATTGAGACATGCTTCTACTTGTGTTAGAAGCGTCGCGAGCTCCTCAAAGGTGAGTATCTCACTACCAACAACCCTTTTGACATGGTACTTGACCGATTTCACACCTGCTTCCCTAACCCTCCGAAATGGGGAGAAGCGGGAGGAATAAAATGCCATTCAGTACCGTGGTTTGAAAGTTCTTCCGCTACTTCCTTCGAGCAATGCTTTGCATTCTCCAACATTCTGCCTAACTCTGAGTTAGCACCAACATAATATGTACCGCAATCACTGTGCAGCCTCCTACATACACCTCTACGTCCTGTAAAGCGTTTGAACGCTGCTAAAAATGCCTGTGTAGTCAGGTCCGAAACCACTTCCAGGTGTATTGCCTTTACGACAAGGCATATAAAAACAGCAAAGTACCCTTTGATAATCTTTGCCCCGCGGGCCTTCCAATTTTTGATGTCGATTGGGCCTGCATAGTCGACACCTGAATGAACGAAAGCTCGTGCTATCCGTACTCTCGGTGCAGGTAAGTTACCCATCAACTGCTTCATTCCATCAGCTTGCTGACGGAAACATTCCAAGCAATTCTGTTGTTCTGTATCTGGAACTTGACACTCCTACGGATCTGTCCTATCCAGAACCTCTCTCTTATGAACGCCATCTCTGTATTCCGCCATGTAATGTGCATTTGTGGGCTTTTTGCACTACCAGCTTAGTAAAATGATGAGTTCCTTGGAGAAGCATTGGGTGTTAGGCATCGTATGAGAGAAGAGAGTTCTGCAAACGCCCACTGACTCGTAAGACTCCATTGGCGTCTATAAATGCGTTTAGCGATCGTAGATTTTTTGAAATTCTTCAATTCACAGACAATTGCTCCGGATCATCCTTGTACATTTCCCGTTGAGATGATTTGACCGCTATCTTAAGTCCAGATTCCAGCCCCTGTGGTTCCAGCGGCGCAGCGTTTCTCGATCCCTTGAACTTACGGCAGTTGGATGCAAACCTGAGACATGTAGAAATCACCCGGATCACTCGTAACAGCTTCGAGAATTTATGCACCAACTCGAGTATTCTGTCATCCTCCGCGTTCATCTGCACGGCGTGCGTTTGATTTGAGCGATCCTCTTCTGCAGTTACAACCTCTTCAGGCTGATCAGGACAAGCGAAACTCCAACATTCCTTGAGGAACTGCTTGAGAATTCCATAGCCGATGGAAAACCTCCACGTGACGCTAAATAAGCAGGATTGTGAAACCCTGGTACATGTCGCCAGCACTCTGGTTCTACAAGACGTCTCACTTCCGAGACTCTGTTGGCAACAATGGTGGTCCATTTTCACGGAGTACCTTGAAACCATGCCAACGTGATCATGGAATCCGTCCATGCAAAAACATGGTTATCTGGAACATCCAAAACCTTTTTGGTATAGCTGAGCAATTCGGCTACCGGTGCAGTCCTCACCACAAAGCTCCAATCGCGGTAAGGAAACCATTCGTTTGTTTGGGGCAACCTTCGTCCTCGACATTAGCAAATTGACATGCATGTTGCCTTCTGGATCAAGACACCGAACATAAACTGCTCCACCATACGCCTTCTCGGATGCGTCGCAAAATCCGTGCAACTCGGTCTCCTTCATCGACTTGGTAGTATGAATTTATAGAGGTATTTTAATTTTTTAAATTTCAGGGAGTTCTCGACGGAAAGCTTCCCATTTCTGTCGAATCTCGTCCGGTACCTATTGAGTACCATTGTATATAAGTACATCTATGAATACAAAGTACATACGAGTATTCAGGTCACCCACACACATTATGAGTACGGCAAATAAGATCATGTGTATACACATAGAATGTAAGCCATCTTAAGTTAAAGAGCCAGTAATAAAGTGTCAGTCTCATGAGTCAAGTGTTTTACTAAGATTCCACATGGCGCAGTCGAAAAAAAGAACCGAAAATCGAATATGATATTGCGATCTAAGTGTAAAAGTGAGTCGTGCAAAGGAACTAGTAGCAAAGAAGAAAATTGCGACGCAACAACAAGTGAACAGACGCACTGCATCAAGCCAATTATAAAAAAAAACAATGGACTTCGTTAAAAAACTGGAGGATTTGGATATAACCAATAATCCTACAGAAAATTGGGCAGATTTTAAAGATAATTTTGAGATATTCCTCGTAGCAGCAGGACTGGAAAAGGAACCAGAGGAGAAGAAAATTGCTGTGTTTCTTAACCAAATAGGCGACTCAGCAAGAAAGACATATAAGATGTTTGAAATTTCTGGAGAGGATTCAAAAAAGCTGGACAAGGTGTTTCAATCATTTGATAAGTATTGCGCCTCGAAATCAAACACGCTGTGTGATAGATACATGTTTTACAAACAAAAGCAAGAGACAGGCGAGGCGTTTCAAGACTTTTTGATTGATTTGCGCAAACTGATTAGGCCCTGTAAATTTCCCGAAGAAAGTAATATGCTACGAGATAGAATAGTCATGGGAATAGCGGACAAGGCATTGCGAGATAAGCTGATCAAAACGTAAGATTTGGACTTTGAAAAAGCTGTGATGATGGTACGAATAGCAGGAAAAGAGACAGCAAGAGAAATGATGGATGAAGAATCAAAAGTGTGGGAGGTAAGAACAGACAGAAAAGGCGAGAAGAAATCTACATACAATCAGTACCAGTATGAACGGGATAACAAAGACAGCAACTACAACGGAGACCGATCAATGACGAAGCAATCGTATGGTAGGAGCAAAAACGGAACATCGAACTATGTAAATAATTGTATATATTGTGCATCATCACATAAGAAAGGGTTATGTACAGCATATGGGCAAACATGTGAGGTTTGTAATAAGAAAAATCATATTCCAATAGCATGTAAAAGTAAATATACTAGAAACGTTAATGTTAATGCCATCAATCAAATAGGTGATGAAAATTAGTATTTTTGTTTTTCTCTATGTACTAATGAAACTAAGTCTATCAAATCTAGATGGTATGAGCGAATCAGAGTAAATAACAGCACCGTAAAATTTAAGCTTGACTCGGGATCCGACGCAAATATTATCACCAAGCAAATATTCGAACAACTAAAGGGGAATGAGGAAATGAAACCAACGAGCGTCAGATTATATCCATTTGGAGGTGACCAAATAGTTCCACTGGGATGCAACGATTTTGTTTGCATGTTTAAGAATAAAGTAAGTGTTGAACATTTTATAATAGTTTCAAATGATTATGTACCGGTTTTGGGATTATACGCATGAATTAACTTCAGACTCAAACTGAAGTTAATTCAAAGAGTGGATATGATCAATAACATAAACATAAAAGTGGACACGGGGGAAAAAATTATGAAGACATTTAAAAATAGCTTTAGTGGGATTGGCTGTTTTCCAGAAATTCATAAACTGGAGTTAGTAGAAGGAGCAAAAGGCTCTGTTAAGGCACCGAGAAGGGTACCAATGAAATTAAAAGAAAAACTAAAGGCAAAATTAGAAGAATTAGTTGACCTTGGAATAATTTCTCCAGTGGCAACACCAAGAAATTGGGTATCGAATGAAGTAATAGTAAAAAAAACAGATGGTTCCATAAGGCTGTGTCTGGATCCGATAGAATGAATAAAAGTATAAAGAAAGAAAAGTTTCTGTTGCCTTCAATGGATGAAATAACATCAAAAATTGGAGATTCAAAGTATTTTAGCGTGTTGGATATAAAAAATGGATTCTGGCATGTGAGACTAGATAAACAATCGGCCGAGTTGTGCACTTTCGCGACCCCTTTTGGTAACTATCAGTTTAATCGTCTTCCGTTTGGAATTACCACTGCACCAGAAGTTTTTCAGAGGTTGAACACAAATTGTTTCGGAGATTTGCCGGGAACTATGATATACAAAGACTATATTTTGGTCATGGGAAAAACTAAGGACGAACATGATAATAATTTAAGAAACTTGCTTACACGACTCCAGTGTAAACAGTGCCACTCTCAAAAATCTAGGGTTTGGTACCAAATATGGTTCGCCCTCTTAAATTAATTAGTCTATGTACAAATCTAGTACTTTTTGCTTGAAAGTAGTTCGTCGCATAGCGACGACTTGCCATTATCATTGCAACAGCCAACCAGCGCAGATCTTCTAATTTCTTATTATCTTGGGCCATCTGCCATTTTTTGTGTGCTTGGTTGCATTATCTATTTTTTTTGTTTTTTCCAAATTACAAGTTTTACCCTTCTGGATTAAACTAACTTAAAATTGAGAATTATATTAAAAGTCAATGAACTAAAATAAATCCTACGTGCAACATATAAAAAAAACAATCTTGCGTGTTCATTTTTGTGAAGCAAAGAAAGCAGCAATTGTGGTCACACATTCATTTCAAGTGTGGAAAAAAGGGAGTAAGTTGGTCAAGTCAACATTTGGTCCATTCAACCGGATATAAAGGCGCACACATTGCGCTCCACACCACGCTGCTTTGCGCTCCACATCACGCTGCTTTGCGCTCCACATCACGCTGCATTGCGCTCCAGATCATGCGCACACATTGTGCTTCACACCACGCTGCTTTGCGCTCCACATTGCGCTGACCAGCGCTCGAGATCACGCTGGTTTGCGCTCCTAACCACGCTACTTTGCGCTCCACACCACGCGCACACCAGCGCTCCAGACCACACGCTGCGCACAATTTTGCCTGGCGCTTCAGACCAAGCTACAAAAAAAAAAGAGGGCACAATCTTTGCCTGCAACGCTGTGGAATAGTGCCACGTGGAAGTGTGCCCATCGTCATCGTGGGACCAGCCTGAAGCGGAGATATCCTGTTATTGTTGCATCCTAACTGCTATTGTAAAGGGTAAGTGAGATTTCATTAATTGGCAATTTTAAAGAATTCTATAAAAAATTTTTTGTGTTGCACCCTGACCGCCGAATGCGTCATTTTTTCCTTTTATTACAAGCAAATATATATATATAAATATATATATACGAATTATCGGTAGTCTTTTGTGTTGAAGTGGTTTTTTGAGCATTCGCTTTCCATCGCGGTAGTGGTAGTTTTTTTTTTGTATCTTCGATATTGGCGAGTGGTTTTGTTCCCCAGCCTATTTTTTGGTTTTTGTGAATTTTAATAGACTGTCTTCCTCTTCGAAGGAGTCAGCGTTTTCTATAGCGTTTTTACATTATCTAAATCGTGCCGCACACACACCGTTAGTTACGGTGTATCCAAGCCGGGGTGGTTGGCCCCCAGTAGAATCTATCAAGCCTTTTGAAGATTCTAGAGCTTCTAAATTTTGACTTTTTTTAATATTTAAATTTAAATTTTGACTTTTGACTTTTGAAATTTTTTTCTCACGTTCGTGCCGCACACACCGTTCGTAACGGTGTATCCAAGCCGGGGTGGTTGGCCCCCAGTAGAATCTTTCAAGCCTGTTGAAGATTCTTGTGCTTCAAAATTTTGATTTTTTTTTAAATTTTAAAATTTAAAATTTTTTACCTTTTAAAAACACGACCGCGTTCGTTATCGCATTTGGTACCCGTTCGTGCCGAACACACCGTCGGTAACGGTGTATCCAAGCCGGGGTGGTTGGCCCCTAACAGAATCTTTCAAGCTTTTTGAAGATTTTCGTGTTTTTAAATTTTAATTTTTTTTGAAATTTAATCGACTTCCTTCTTCTTCGAAGGAGTCTGCGTTTTTGCGTTATCGCGTTTTCTTTATCGCGTTTTGTCCTCGTTATGTCACAAGGGTGGTTGGCCCTCCAGTAGAATCTTTTTGTCCATGAAAATGGTATAAAAAGAAATATTTAAGTAACAAAATTATTTTTATATAATAAAAATAGAGTTATTGTCACTATGTACTAGGCAAAAAAGTTTAACACATAATTAAAAATGGGTGGGGTGACCCAAGAAAAAACTAAGATATTTGTACTCCAAAATATACATAATTTCATAAAGAGTAAGATTTAAAAAGAAAAATTGAATTAAAACCTACTATTTCATCAGAACATCAGAGGTTACTAAACTAATTATTCAGCAAATATTCGATACTCTGCACATCAAGGGAAATAAGCCATTGTTTTACATGTTTCAAAAACAACAAATGTGAAGTTAGCACTCTGGTAGGATGAGGAAGCTTGTTGAACAGGCGACAAGACACGACATGGAAAGATCTACGAAATGCAGTTGTACGAGAAGCTGGTATGGAAACTTGGTTTAACAAATTCCCTCGAATATTATAATTCGAGATGATTCTTACATTACGGTTACCTGATCTTTTAAAAAATTCATTTAGAACCTTAAAACAGAACAAATGGCGAACTGGAAGAATTTTCAAATCCTTAAAAAGATGAAAACTTGGATACAAACGCGGCTTACGGCAAATTGTTTTCAGAGCAGACTTTTGCAGTACCAACAGGGGTTGAATTTTGTTAAAATAAATTCCTCCCCAACATGAAATTCCATATTGTAGTTTCGAGTGAAAGATGCCGTAATAAATTTTCAAAAGGAGCTGGAACGAACAAACGTTTCTAAGATAGTAAAAATATCTTAAAGTTCCACGAAAATACTTTCTCAGACTTTCACTGTGGTTATAAAAGGTCATATTCGAATCAAATATCAAACCTAAGTATTTAAGCTCACTGACATTCTCAATCCGGAAACACCCATCGGTGCATCCACCATGACTAAAGAAAGTGCTAGGAGTGAAATTTAAGCCACAACAACAATACAAAAGCTTGAACTTTTGGCAATCTGTAGTATGAAAATAGATATCAGTATCATTTTTCTGACTCCCTGATAGATTAAAAAACATAACCTTAGTTTTTGAACTGATAACTAATCTATGCACAGCAAACCAAATCCTTAGTAAGTTGAGATCTCAATTCAAGATTGAGTGAACTGTTTGCACCATAACTAAAACCCACATCGTCTGCAAAAGCCATCAAAGTGCCTTGAAAAGGCAATCGAAATAACGAGTTTATGTATATTAGAAACAGCACTGGTCCTAAAACAGATCCCTGTGGGACTCCTAAATTAATTGACTTAACATCACTCTCAATGCTTCCTAATTTTACTCTTTGCTTTCTGTTTTCCAAATATGATCTGAACCATTGAAAAATAAAGCCTCTGAACCCTGCATTTTCAACTCTATTCAGCAGTATATTGTGATCTACCGTGTCAAATGCCTTTGAAATATCCACGAATAAAGCAGCTGTACTCTTTTTCAATTCAAGGTTAGCAAAAATTTGAGAGCAAAAGCGTAACAAGGCATCTTCGGTAGATTTGTGCCTTTGGAACCCAAACTGAACGTCGCTGAAAAACTTTGTTTTGTCTAAAAAGCTGATCATTCTATTTTTTATAGCCTTTTCGAATACCTTACTTATCGACGATAATAGCGAGATAGGCCTATAATTCGATAGTTCGTTTATCGCTCCTTTTTTGAAAAGGGGTAAGATATTAGCGCATTTGAGAGCCTCAGGAAATCTACCACAAAAAATACTTTTATTGAAAATGTTAAAAAGCAAGATACATTTTTTAAGCACAGATTGGAAATACCATCATTGCCCGAAGAATTTGATTTTTTTAATGTTCCAATTATTTTTAAGATCTCAAAACCAGTTATTGGTTCAAACACAAAGCTTTGTCTTTGAGAAGGTTCACTTCGGATGCATCCAGAAATGCAAGGAGAGGCCGCATTTGTGCCCAAAGAAACTATTAGGTTGTGCGACACTGTCGAGAAATATTCATTGAATGCATTAGCAATTCCAACTTTATCATTAACAGAGTTGTTATGGATATTGATTGCCGATGATAATTTTTGAACAGACGACTTATTAAGAATGCTATTGACAATTACCCACTCATTTCTGACATTACCATTTGCTTGGTTGAATTTATTCCTATAAAAATTGTCACGACAAATTGGGATTTCTTTCTTTAACTCAACACATAATTTTTTATATTTCCTTTTTAAGTTTACGTTGCTATTGTTTTTTGAACATTTTACTCGAAGTTTGTTTTTATATTTTACTTTTTTAAGAAGACTAAACGAGATCCACGGCTTTAGACGTTTATCAGATTTTTTTGGGATGGAGGCAAAAGAACATTCAGATATATATCTGGTTAAGATTTCAGAAAAAATGTCGTATGATTTAGACGGATCATTTTCAGCAAAAACTTCTTCCCAAAACTCAAATGACAAACAAGTTTTAAGCCTACCGAAATCAATTTTTGTTGCTATGTTCGGAACAGCAGAATTATTGCTATTATTGTATAGGCCTATATCAACTAGAATACCAGTCATTGAATGATCAGTGATTTTAAAGTCAAAAACACATTTTTCACAAGAATTCACAGAAAGAGGTGTAAAACGGCCGTAAATATGATCTAAACATTTTCCGGATCTTGGTCTGGTACACTCATTAATAAAAGAAACTAGTCCATGTGAAGCTAAAAGATCGCAGTGAGTTCCAACTTCATCACTATTTTCTAGTAAATCTAGATTAAAATCCCCTACAACGATAAGATTATCCGATCTTTCATTTTCCAGGAATGATGAAAACTCCTCCATAAAAGCACCAACAGTAGACATATGCAGTCTATAAACACATCAAATTGTAAAAAATTTTCCATTGAACTTGAACTTAATTTTTAGAACATCAGCGCTCTGAAAACTTGCATTTGATACATCAACAACATCAAAGTCTTGTTTTATGAAGCATCCAACACCTCCAGAAGCGTAGCTCTCATTTGCATTCAGAAAAAAATTAAAACCGGGTAGAACATAATTACTTTTTTCATAATTATAAATCCAGATTTCTGAAACAACTACGATATCCGGAATACACAGAAAAGAATTTAGATGTGCAGCTAAGCAAGCAAAGTTTTCTCTTAAACTTCTAATGTTCTGGTGAATAACAAAGAGTTTGCTTAAGGAGTAAGCCTTGTTTACAAAAATTTCTTCACAATTCGAATTAAAAAAATTGAAGGTAGAAAAATCATAGTTTAATTCATTTAAGACATTCATGATTAGTAAATAAAATAAAAAGTAGAGTGGCACTAAATTAGCGCAAGATCATTAAAAGATCTTACTACAATGACTTTTCCACCCTCAACCATACGCAATAAAATTTTGTTATCTTTATACCATAAGAACTTATACCCCTTTTGTTTTTGTGCCTCTTTTGCTTTCATGTAAAGACTTCTACTGTAACTTGTGAGAGCATGATTGATGTAGACATTACTCTGTTTTTTTCCA
The DNA here is from genome assembly GCA_914767635.1 of Melanostoma mellinum. Classification (NCBI taxonomy): domain Eukaryota; kingdom Metazoa; phylum Arthropoda; class Insecta; order Diptera; family Syrphidae; genus Melanostoma; species Melanostoma mellinum. Next base: position 110,912,015 of record OU612058.1, on the reverse strand, counting down.
CTGCCGCTGTCACAGCTACCGCCACTAACACGAACACTGCTACCACTGTTGCCTCCTGCACTGCATCGATTGAAGATAGAAGAGTTGAGAGCATTTTTTTCTTCAATTTCTCCTTCATAATAGTTTGCTTAAGCGCCAAATCAAAAAAGCTTAAGCAAATGACCGAACTGTGCGATGATGGTGAGCTGTTTTTTTCATTTTTCCTTGTGTTCACTTTCTTCACATAACACTGCTCAATTTTATTGTCAGACACATCGATGGACAAAGCATTGGAAAAAAGTTGTTGTGCTAATTTTTTTTGCATTTGCATCGTTGACGTTGGGGACACCGGTAATTTCAATGCAGTTTCTAAGAGATTGTTGTTGTTGCCAATTTAATCTGCTCTCAAGTAATTGAACTCTGGTTTTCAGCTCTGAATTTTCCGCACGCAGGTCACCAATTGTTTCGAGCATGTTACTCATCAAGTTTTCAAGCTTTGTTAATTTTTGGCAAACCACTCGCAAGGAGACTTCTTCATCTCCATTCTCGCACGTAGATGTATTCACATTACATGAAGGTTGATTCGTCTTTGTCGATTTCATGTTGTTAGCGTAGTTGTTGTTGTTGATTTTTTGAAGATTCTACCGCGTTCGTTATCGCGTTTGGTACCCGTTCGTGCCGAACATACCGTCGGTAACGGTGTATCCAAGCCGGGGTGGTTGGCCCCTAACAGAATCTTTCAAGCTTTTTGAAGATTCTCGTGTTTTTAAATTTTGACTTTTTTTGAAATTTAATCGACTTCCTTCTTCTTCGAAAGAGTCTGCGTTTTTGCGTAATCGCGTTTTCTTTATCGCGTTTTGTCCTCATTATGTCACAAGGGTGGTTGGCCCTCCAGTAGAATCTTTCAAGCCTTTTGAAGATTCTACAGCGTTCGTTATCGCGTTTGGTACCCGTTCGTGCCGAACACACCGTCGGTAATGGTGTATCCAAGCCGGGGTGGTTGGCCCCTAACAGAATCTTTCAAGCTTTTTGAAGATTCTCGTGTTTTTAAATTTTGACTTTTTTTGAAATTTAATCGACTGCCTTCTTCTTCGAAGGAGTCTGCGTTCTGTATCGCGTTTTCTTTATCGCGTTTTCTTTATCGCGTTTTCTTTATCGCGTTTTCTTTATCGCGTTTTCTTTATCGCGTTTTCTTTATAACGTTTTCATCATCGCGTTTTCTTTATCGCGTTTTCTTTATCGCGTTTTCTTCATCACGTTTTCTTTATCGCGTTTTCTTCATCGCGTTTTTTCTTTATCGCGTTTTGTCCTCGTTTAGGTCGCATGGGTGGTTGGCCCCCCAGTAGAATCTTTCAAGCCTTTTGAAGATTCGGACGCGTTTTTTATCGCGTTTTTGTACCCGTTCTTGCCAAAAAAACAGTTGGTAACGGTGTATCAAGCCGGGGTGGTTGGCCCCCAGTAGAGTCTTTCAAGCCTTTTGGAGATTCTTGTGCTTTAAATTTTGATTCCTTTTGAAATTTAATCGACTTCCTTCTTCTTTGAAGGAGTCTGCGTTTTTTCTTTATCGCGTTTTCTTTATCTCGTTTTGTCCTCGTTTAGGTCGCATGGGTGGTTGGCCCCCCAGTAGAATCTTTCAAGCCTTTTGAAGATTCGGACGCGTTTTTTATCGCGTTATGTCGCCTGTCCGAGTAAATATTCTTGTAACCACTGCAAAAAACGGCATCTCTCACTGTTGCATCTAAACGCTAACGAAGACGGAAATAATAAAATACAGTCCACTAATCTCCTGATCCTTAATGCAACTACAGCTCCTCAAATGTCATCGTCGTCACAGCCATTCGTGCCTCAAGCGTCGCTTCAAAACATTCATGTCAGTGCCCATAAATAAATATTGCTTGCAGCGGCACTTTTTGAATAGAATGTTGAGTCATACTGAATAGACGTGCCTTATACTACTGTCCGGCAAAATTATTCTAATTCCGTGCTTTTTTGTTCTAATCTGAGCTGAAAATTGTTTGAAACTGTGTAATATACATTTCTTTTGTTGCATCTTTTAAATACGAAGTGAAAACGCAAAAATTAAATAAAACAAAGTGAAAAATAAACACTTCAAATAAAAGCTATCAAACATTTTATTCTTCTTGCTAGTTAATTTTTCACTCAATTTTAAAACCGCAATTAAATGTCTCTCGCGAAACACAGTGAAGTACCTTTGCTAAACCCTTGTATATTTATTCTATAGTATTATCACAGTTCATTTCTCATTTTCGAAATGAGTTTCGAACGTTGTCCACAAATTTTTTTCATATAGGTTTGTATAGGAGTGGAAGTTGTGGACAACGTTCGAAAATTCATTTCGAAAATGAGAAATGAACTGTGATAATACTATAGAATAAATATACAAGGCAAGAGGTCGAAAGCATAAAAAAATCGATCACCCATCTAGAAACTAGAGTAAACCAGTTTGAACAGTCACCAATACAGGTTCAAAATGATAAATTAAGAGAAGATGTCTCGGTTATCCAAGAGCAATTTGAAGCTCAAGAACGAAGAATCGCTGCTTGTGACGCTCTCTTATCTAATGTCCCTAAATTGGAAGAGGAAGATCTGAAAAAACTGCCTATGCAACACCATGGAATTTAGCCCACCACCATTAAGAGACATTTTCCGATTACGCAGCCAAGCGGGAACTCCTCCGATCATTTTGAAATTCAACACACCTGAGGATAGAAACAAATTGATCCAGTCAGCTGTCAACTTTAGAAAAAATAAGAGAAAAGCATTATCTCATCAAGATGTTGGCCTTTCAACAAACGGAAATGTTTATTTAAATGAAAGCCTATCGAAAAAGAACCGCACTCTCTTGCAACATGCTCTCCAACTCAAACGCGATAAACATCTGGTTGCAGTTTATACACGTCATGGGTTAGTTTTCGGCAAGGAACAAAAAGATGGGAAAAGCTTTCGCATTGAAAGCTCTCAACCACAGAATGCTGCTGCCGTGACAAGATCTATCAACAACGATCATCAACGTTAGCAACACGACTCCAACTCTGATTACCAACACGTTATCAACACCGATCATCAACATCAACAAAACAATACGAACATATTTATTATTTTCAAAGATTAAATTTTTCATTCCTTTTTAATATTATTACTTATCTGTCCTTTCACTATCCTTTTTACTGTTACCATTTTTTTTCTCTTCTTTCTTTATTTTTTCTTCATTTACAATAAATTTCTGATATCATATCACTGCTTTATAATTATAATCTGAAATGCCAAATGAAATCAACAACAATGTTATCTTTAATAATCCCAATGATCATTTAGATATTTTTATTGGTATGAAACTTTTCACCTCATGTAATGATTTAACGATTTTTCACCAAAATGTAAGAAGCTTAAGGAAAAATTTCGATTGTCTTTGCTCATATCTTCAAAGTAGCTTTAATAATCAGCCACATATTATAGTCTTGACTGAAATATGGATTTTTAACCATGAGTTAAGCTATTATACGATACCAGGGTACAAAAAATATACAAAATGCAATGAAAGCTATCAGGCGGGGGGAACAATAGTATTTACTAAAGAACAAATTGAAGCTGAAGTTTCCACTCCTAATATGGAAAGTGCAGATTGTGTATGCCTTAATATTGTCGTTGGGAAATTTAAACTGAGCCTTATTTGTCTCTATAGATTACAATTTATTAGCATAACTAGATTTCTTGAAGAACTTAATAGTCTCTTACCGACAGTTAATTGTAATAATGTTTGTTTGATTGGTGATATGAATAAAAACATTTTAGATCTTCCTTCTGAAAGTGATGATTACATGTTAATGTTATCGTCGTATGGTTTTCATTCATTGGTCAACGTTCCGACAAGAGTCACCGATCAATTTAAAACATGTATTGATCATGTATTTTTAAAATCAAATAGTCTTTCGAATGTATACCCATTTGTTCTAGAAATTGATGTTACAGACCATTTTGCAACGGGTGTCTCTATTTTAGATATATTAAATAAAAGTGGTGAAAACTTAGAAAAAATGAAATCATGCACTGATGAAATTCAAAATATAAACTACCTTAAATTAAATGAACTGTTATCACAAGAGCAATGGTATTCTGTATACGAAAATGTGAGTCCTTCTATTTCCTTTTCTCGTTTTTCTGATGTCCTTAAAGAAATTATCTGCAAGGCCAGTAAAACAAAAAAAAATTAGCTCAAAAGAAAAACAAATTAAGCCGTGGATGACAAGTCATATTTGCGATGAAATAAGAAAAAAAAACTTATACTATGTGTTTACGATGCTTCTATCGCAAGTGAGTTGTAGACCAGACCACAGTACCTGTACTATGACTGGATAAAGTGACTACAGTGAAGCACTATAACACCTTGTTCACTATGAGAAATAGAATTTGGAAACAGCTCCCAGCAGACTCACTGGAAGAGATAAATGATAAGTCTTGTACACTGTTTCGTAGCTATCTAAAATATATTTATTTTTCCCAACCTATTTATACACAAAAAATGCTTAATCTACAATTATTTACAAAGGTATAGTTTGCTGGACATGCAAAAGAATGTATCTTGCAATTTAGAAGAATTGAATTACACAGACCGTGTATTAGAGACTAATGCTGAATCGTCAAGTATACACGGGAATGTACAGTATGGCAAGCAAGTTACGTTAATAAAATTAATGTTTTACAATATTGTGAGCAAGAAGAATTGTTATAAGTATGAAAAGTTCTAATGTTTATGTTGATCGTAAACATCCTTTCCCCCGCTGATGATGCGTCTTTGGTTCATCAGAAGACATCTTAGACTTGGAAATCGCAGCTGGATATTGGTTCACTTCTTGGGGCTGGTGTTGGTGGTGATCTTTGGTTGCATCTAGTAATGCAAAACCTGATTGCTAGGTATATTATGAGCGTGCTTGTAATGAGCAATCCAAGAGAGCTCATGATTGTGTGTGGAACGTTGTGGTAATGAATTTGACTTGGAAGCTCTAACTGTTGAGATTTTATTTGTCTTTGAAGTTCTTGCAGGTCATTGTTGAATAGACTGAGGTTTTGTTCGTAGTACTGGAGTGGTGAAAGCCGATTGATGCTTTCAGCAGTTATAGCATCACTTTGTCTGGTATACGATGCTCGTATGTTCTTTGAGTGAATTTGTTGGCCTTGCAGAGTTAAATGTTGATGCTTTGCTACACAATATGATTGCATTTTCAAGTAGCCACTTCCATGTATTGTGATGAAACTGTTTTGGTGATCACAAACAACATTCAGAGTTGTTTCGTCCTTTACGGCGAATATCCATTGATTTAATTCGGGGAGTTTGGTCCACACAGACTCGGCTTGAATAATTTTGAGCTGACATATCGATAGGTTTGGAATGTTGATAAGTAAGTTTATTTCACATATGCTTAGGTTTGCTCCAGATCGGTATACTGGATGAGCTTGGGTACATAGGTAATGTTCTCCGTTCATTACGGTACATGAGGTTAATTCACCTTCGCTTACAGGATAATATTCATCATGATGAGAACTGACTGCTAAGAATTTAATTGAAGGTTGTATTGCTATTAGTGTTTCGTTTACAACTGCTGGAATTGGAATGATTTTGAACATCGTGAATTCGTTTACTTTTATTAATGGCAGCTCAATTTTGAAAAGTATGTAGTTCGTTGTTAATTGTCCTTCGATTGACATAAGCTTATATAGATTCAACATGTCATCCGGCTCAACTGGAAAGCGAAGTCCTTGTGGAAGATGATTCTTAATTTTGGCTACTTCATGGTTCAATTGTTGAGGAGATATTAATAGGTGGTTTATTCTTCCCTGATGACTATCTGCCAATACGTCAGTGATTGCTGTTTGAGTACGTTGTATATTCATTATAACGAGTGTGGTGTATATAGACCATGACGTAAAAAGTTCTCTGACTTTACTTTGGTAGAGGTCATCGGTGAAGTTGTTGATACGGTTAACTATTTGCTTAAACTGAACTTCAAGTATTTGGTGTCTTTTGTATACATCTTCTTGACTCCTTTTCATGATATTGACTGTTGAGTCCAAAATTGAAGTGTGATTTTTGGAAAGTTTTATTAAATGTTCCTCATTTGATTGTATTTCTTCCAAGCGATGAGAGACTTCGTCGGCATATTTGGAGTCAAGAACTCCAAAGAGTGCACTTGCAATATTCCCCACCACATCAATTGCTCCTCGTTTAAAACGCCTTTTGAATTGTTCAGTTGAGAGCAAAGCGTCTTCTTCTATAACGTCGTGCTTAGTAATATCAATTTGTTGAATTATCTGACGGCATGACCCTTTGAAAGACATTTGATCGCAGAGATGTTCGAGAGCCTTGGTGCTGTTTTCCAGCATCTGAAATTCTTTATGGTATGCGGCGAGATTGTAGTACACTACCAAGTTCCATTTGCTGTGAACCAAGCTTATAGTACCTTGTTTTTGAAAATGTATCCCTGGTGCCGAGTTGTTAAGGTTGATAACTTCTACATCGCTTGCTGCTACTATTGGTAGTAGTAAGGCTATCAACAGCAATGTACGCAATCCTGATCTGGGTGAGCATCTTGTCGCTTGCTTTGATGATTTGGATGATGAGCTGGGTTCGTCATTGTCTTCTTGATCAGTAAGCTTGCGTTTTCGATTTGGTGAAGAAGCATTTGTCCCAGTTTCTAACGAGGTTTCGTTGTCTGCTACAAGCGGAGCTAATTTGTGTATCGGTCGACAGAGTACTCCAGACTTTGTTCGTACTTCTGCAACCCTAACATGTCCATCATTTCCAACAATTACCTTTTCAATTCTTCCTAGTGGCCATTTCATTACGGGGGTATTTTCTTCCTTAATAATGACCACGGTGCCTGGTTGAACGTTTTTTGATTGTGTTTTCCACTTAGTACGTTGTTGCAGTTCGTTTAAGTATTCCTTGGACCATCGATCCCAGAACTCCTTTTTGATGGTTGACACCAGCTTCCATCTTGTAGCAAGGTTCCCTCTCTGAGGTTCTGCATGTTGGTCGACCACTGCCTTCAGGGGCTCGCCTATTAAAAAGTGACCCGGCGTTAGTACAGCCAGGTCATTTGGATTATCTGACATTGCAGTTAGTGGTCTGGAGTTTAGAATGGCCTCGACTTCTGCAGTAACGGTTCCGAGCTCCTCGTAGGTGAGTGACGCCTTCGAAACTTTACATAGTAGTAGTTGTTTCGCCGACTTGACCGCTGCTTCCCATAGTCCTCCGAAGTGAGGAGCACGTGGTGGAATAAAATGAAAGTCAATGCCTTTAGAGCTGCAGTTGGTGGTTATTTGATATTGGGCATGTTTTGAATATATGCTTGTTTTCAGCTCATCTAGTTGGTTTCTTGCACCTACGAAGTTCGTAGCGTTATCGCAGTACAAGTTTCTGACATGGCCTCGTCGGCTCATGAACCTTTTCAGTGCTCCAATGAATGCTTCTGTGGTTAATTCGCTTACGACTTCAATATGAACTGCCTTCGTAGCAAAGCAGCAGAAAATTGATAAATAGCACTTTTGTGGCCTACTTCCTCTCGTTCGGTAATGAACCCATAACGGACCACAAAAGTCTACACCGGCATTGATGAAGGGACGTGCTGGTTGCACTCTATGAGCTGGTAAATTTCCCATAACTTGAGAATACATAGTGGGTTTGGCCTTGATGCATGATATACAGTTTTGTGTGATAGAACGCGCAACATTCTTCCCTTTGATTGGCCAAAATTTTTGTCTGGTGATGGCAAGAAGTCCTTGAGGTCCAATATGATTATTCTCAATATGTAGATCTGACATTATCATTTTGACAAATGGATGCTTGTGGGGTAGGAGTATTGGATGCTTGGTGTCATATGGCAGCTCATTCTTGCTCCTGCATTTTTTTCAAAATACAATGTAGTGCGTTATCTAGCTCTATAGTGGATAACGGGCAGATACCTTTTATGGGCTTCCCTTTATCTTGTTTGATGGTTTGGCTAGTGCATCTTCCCTTGAGGTTTCTTGTTGACTGAATGAATCGCAGGCAGTAGGCTGTTATTCTTTGCATCTTAAGAAATGAATTAGAGTGTTTCATTCCTTCAAATATGTTTGTTGATTGATTACTAGTGATTAAGGCTACAACCTTCTTATATGGGGGTGGCCATATGGCTTCAGTGCCATGAAGAAATCTTGGACCATATTTCCATAAGAGATGGTCTTGAAGTTTGTCTGGTGAGATCCCCCTTGATAGGACATCTGCAGGATTGTCGCTGGAGCTGACGTGTCGCCACTGAATAGGGTCCGTGAGTCTTTGGATGCTTGCAATCCGACGTCCAACAAAAGATTGGAATGATTCCGCATTGGAATTTATCCAACTCACTACAATCTGAGAGTCTGTCCACAAGAATCGGTTTGCGTCTTTCAATTGGAGGTCAATCTTAACACGGTTTGACAATTCAGCGGCTAGTAGAGCTGCGCATAATTCTAAACGAGGTATTGTCATTGACTTAGCCCCTGATGCTGTTTTAGTGGTTGGGGCGACTCGAGATTTGGAGCATAGTAATCGTACTATGATCGTACCATATTTGTTAATAGATCTGATCTGACTTTGTTGATGTTGAACAGTTTGTTTTGATGCAGAAAACATCTGATTTGGGTCGCCAGATTAATCCAAGAGTTTTAACGGCTCCTTCATCATCGTCTTCTGTAAGCGGAACTTCCTGATCTTCTAACGGCACATTTGAAAGGAGGTTTTCATTGTTTGAACACCATTTTTTTAATTGAAATCCTCCCTCCCAAAGCAAGGATGATAATTGCTTTTGGATAATCTTTGCTTCGATTAAACTGTCTGCACCTGTCATTGCGTCATCAACGTAAAAGTCTCTCTGCAGCACTTGTGAGCCTAATGGATATTTTGATTCATATTCCTTGGCTAACAACTGGAGACATTTCGTGGCCAAGTATGGGGCTGAGGTTGTTCCATAAGTTACGGTAGAGAGCTTATAGCATTTCAACGGTTTAGTTGGATCTGATCTCCACCAGATTAATTGAAACGTTTGGTCTTCTTCTGTTATGCGTATTTGTCGGTACATTTTTTGAATGTCGGCCTTCATGACGTATTTAGGAAGCCTAAAACGCAACAATATGGTAAACAGATCGTCTTGAGTTTTTGGTCCGGTGTACAAAATGTCGTTTAAGGATATATTAGACGATGTTTTCGCAGATGCGTCAAAAACGACTCGCAATTTGGTGGTGCTGCTTTCTGGTTTGAGTACGCAATGGTGCGGTAAGAAGTAGTGTGGTATTTTAATTGTTTTGTAATTGATTTCCTTCATATGACCCAAATCGAGATATTCGTTCATGAAACTAGAATATTCGCTCCTCAATTCTGGATTTCTAGTCAGTTTGCGTTCTATAGCATAGAAACGGTTTAATGCTATATCACTTGAGCAGCCTAGCTTTTCAGGGGCATCAGAAAATGGCAAACGGGCAACAAATCTTCCTTTACTGTCTCTGGTAATTGTTTGGTTGAAAAGTTCTTCGCATTTTTCTTCGGCCAGAGTGCGGTTTGATGTGGAGCTAGATACGTCCTCGGTTTCCCAAAATTTGCTGATTGCTTTTTCAAGAGCTTTCTCTTCTGCATAAACTCCGCAGATGTTTGTTGATGAAGACAGTTCACCACACATTTTGCCTGTGACTACCCATCCCAGAAATGTATTTTGTAAAAGCGGGAGCTGCTCTCCTAGTTTGATTTGTCCAAAGCAGAGAAGTTGGTGTAAGAACTCTGCTCCAATAAGTAGATCAACTGGCTTTGGCGTATTGAACAAGGGGTCTGCTAGTTGTATGTTTCCCGGTATTTTCCATTTGGAGATGTCGAAAGTTTGTGATGGTTGAGGAGACACAATCTGACGTAGAACAATTGCCTCTAGTCTTGTGTTGAAGTTGGTCACATTTGATTTAATGCTGATGTTGGCTCGGCGATGTGACTCCCTTTTGATTTCTCCGATTCCTTGGACTCTCATTGGGTGATACGTGAGAGGTAATCGCAATTTCCGTATCATCCTTTCAGTTATAAGATTGACTTGAGATCCGGAATCTAAAATCGCTCGAAAGTTGATGGACGTACCATCTTGGGTCATCAATTGGACATTAACGGTGCTGAGAAAAACGTACGCCTCCTGGGTGCTGTTGAAGGCTGCTAATGTTGCATTGTTTGGTGGCATTCGGGCGTTTTCATTGGGTTTGGCTGTCATCTTCACTGCAGACGAAAGAATGCTTCGACTGGCTATCGTTGAACACGGCTGTTTTTTGTCTTCAGTTGATATGTGAAGTAACGTATGGTGATACTTGTTGCATTTCGTGCAATGACCAGATTTGCAATCTGTGGTTTGATGACCAGACCGTAGGCAATTAAAACATCGTTTGAAGGCTTTGATTTGTGTTATTCTGTCCCTTGTTGTCATGCAGTTAAATTTGGGACACTTGAACAGTGGATGACTTTCCTGGTTACAGATAACGCATCTGTCGTCGTGTGTGGCAGACAAGGCAAATTTTCTTGGGCGTTTTGAATCGTCAGAGTATGCTTTACTGTATGTCCTTGCCTCCAATGCTTCTAACGATTGGAAGCGCGTCTCGAGGAATGTTAAAAAGTCGCTTAGGACTGGGAGTGCCTTTGGTTGTTTTAATGACTGCTCCCATAGTGTTAAATTATTTCTGTCGAGTTTTTTGAGCAGGATATTCATCACCAATGGGTCCCAGTTGTTGGTGTCAATCTGCAGGCCTTTCAGACCTAGCAGACATTCTTGTGTTGTGTCATGGAGAGCCTTGATGGCGTTAGAACTCTCGTTTTGAATGACTGGTTGTGCACACAGCTTGTTTAACTGAGCTGACACCAGTAGCCGAGGATTATCGAATCGGTCAGTTATCACCTTCCACGCAGCACTGTAGTTGCTGTCAGAAGTGGTGAAGTGTCGTACTAACTTCTCAGCTTCCCCGCAGAGTGTTGTCTTTAGGTAGAACAGTTTTTGGCAGTCGGCTATCGGTTGCTTATGTACTAGTTCCGTGAACAAGTCACTGAATTGCTTCCATTTGAGGTATCAAACTTCGGCAGTGTTAATTTTGGTAACTTGACTGTTGGCTTTGATATGTCGGGTTGAGTTGGAGCAGGTTTCTCTTCTAGCTTAACTGTCAAAGTGAGGAGACAGTTCTGTACTCTGTCTTCAAACTCAAGGTACTCTTCAATGTTGTACCCTCCTTCCATTGAATCGTCCAAAACTTCAGCTATTTGATGGTGAATTTCCTCCATCTGTGCCCAAACGCTCTGGATCCGGTCGATCTTTAGGCGGCACCATGTGGCGGACCAATTTTCAGAAGAAATGCCTTCTACGCTGTTTAGTAAATGTTTCATGGTCTGCGCGATCATCTTCTCTCTGCGGATCAGTTTTGTTGTATTTAACTGTTGTTCCGTCATTCTGTTGTCTGATTTATGTTTTGATTCTGTTGCTGCAGGTGGTGGAAGCATTGCTGCTCCTGGACCTGGTTCGTCTTCTCCGACCTGTTCCCTTTCTTCTTCTTCTCCTGGAGTTCCATCAGCTAACGATCGGAGGTATTGGCTTAAGCCTTGATATATCTGTTGCACCTTCCCAGCTGTATTATTTTGCATGTACGGAGTATCTTTCTTCACAAAATTTTTCACTTCTTCATGATTCCTTTCGAACTCACTCCAAAGAACTTCTACCTGCTCTAGCTTCTTCTTTGCATATTCTCTCGTCTTCCTTCCCGGTCCATCCTTTGCAATGTTGGTTTGCAATCGCAGCAATTCATCGGTGATGGCCTTTTGCCTGGCCACTATTTTGTAGACATCTAATTCTTCCATAGTTTAAATTTGGGTCGTCGTCTCTGGATCTCTGAAGTTTATAGATATGATGATGAGTTCAATGAAGATGCCAGTGTTTCAGCCCTGGCAACGCTTATGTTCAGTGTAGATGCCAATGTTTAAGCCCTGGCAACGCTTATGCTGATGAAAATTGCTTCTTACTGCTGGTGAGGGAAGCAATGATCACGTCGGGGTCACCAAATGTTTACGATGCTTCTATCGCAAGTGAGTTGTAGACCAGACCACAGTACCTGTACTATGACTGGATAAAGTGACTACAGTGAAGCACTATAACACCTTGTTCACTATGAGAAATAGAATTTGGAAACAGCTCCCAGCAGACTCACTGGAAGAGATAAATGATAAGTCTTGTACACTGTTTCGTAGCTATCTAAAATATATTTATTTTTCCCAACCTATTTATACACAAAAAATGCTTAATCTACAATTATTTACAAAGGTATAGTTTGCTGGACATGCAAAAGAATGTATCTTGCAATTTAGAAGAATTGAATTACACAGACCGTGTATTAGAGACTAATGCTGAATCGTCAAGTATACACGGGAATGTACAGTATGGCAAGCAAGTTACGTTAATAAAATTAATGTTTTACAATATTGTGAGCAAGAAGAATTGTTATAAGTATGAAAAGTTCTACTGTTTATGTTGATCGTAAACACTATGCTCGAAATAAAAATAATCTTAGGCAACCTGAAATAAAAAACAAATATCGCGAAATGAGAATCAAATTGCAAAACCTCATAAGTAATCAAAAGACAAACTACTATAAGAATAAGTTTGAGGAGTACCGATTCAATGCGAGAGAGCAATGGCGACTTTTTAATGGCATCCTTGGAGCAAAAACAAAAGATGCAAACATACCATCAGTCCAAAAACAAAATACTATTATAAACGATAAAGTAAAAATATGCGAAGAGTTCAAAAGAGTTTTTGCCAGTATCTCTGACCAGATCTGTTCCACCCCACCTAATGAACATTACTACTCTTGTTTACCTCAAGATATATGGATTTCTTCATCTTTTTTTCTCAGTCCAACAAATGAAAGTGAAATAATATCTGTTATTAATGGACTAAAGTCTAAGAAATCCTGTGGTATAGATGGCGTAAATAGTCTCATTCTGAAAAGAATATCCAAAAATATAGCAAAGCCCTTAGCTTACCTAGCCAACAAGAGTTTTGAAACAGGGGAGTTTCCTGAATGTCTTAAAACAGTCATCATTGTACCAATATACAAAAAAGAAGATCCAAAGGATCCATGTAATTATAGACCTATTTCCCTTCTTTCGATATTTTCAAAAATTTTAGAAACTGTCTTTAAAAACAGAATGCTGTCGTTTATAGACAAATTCCATTTTTTGAACAATAAACAGTTTGGGTTTAGAAAAGGAAAAAGTACCGAAGATGCAATGACGAGTTTTCTTAGCGAAGTCTACGAGTCCCTTGATAAAGGTTTAAAAACAGCAGGTATTTTCCTTGATTTGACCAAAGCCTTCGACTTGGTAGATCATGAAATACTACTGTCTAAATTGTTTAAAATAGGTTTCAGGGCGGACTCATTTCGGTGGATTAGTAGTTACCTTAGGGGTAGGAAACAATGTGTTCGTATAAATGGTACAATGAGTGGCACTGTAAACAGTCCGAACATTGGCGTTCCCCAGGGATCAGTGCTAGGACCACTGCTTTTCCTCATATACATCAATTCCATTTTTCAATTGAAACTGAATTGCAAGCTAACAGCATATGCAGATGATTTAGCATTATCATACAGTAGCCCTTCACAAAACGATTTAATTAGATTTATCCAAGATGACTTACATTCTATTAGCAGTTGGCTTACATTTCATAAAATATTTTTAAGTAAGAAATCTAAAGGTATAATGTTTTCTCTATCGCGGTCTCAACCAATAGAGGAAATTAAATATCATCACATTTCATGTGACACCGTATCCTGTAATAGCTCTTGCTTTTCTTTGATGTTTGAGCAAGAATACAAATATCTAGGTGTAATCATAGACAGTAAATTAAATTGGAAACCACAAATTACATCACTGAAACGTGTTCTTTACTTCTCTTTAAGCAAAATATATCTACTAAGAAAACTAGTCCCACGCGCATTGCTAATCTCTGTCTATTATGCATTAATCGGTTCCCGTCTCGAATATGGACTAGCATGTTGGGGATGTACATACAAAACCAATGTTCAACCTTTGGTTATGGTACAGAAAAAAATCATAAGGCTAATATCATTTAAGAGAAGACTTGATCACACACTTCCACTTTTTCAATCCCTTAAAATACTCCCATTTCGATATTTATACATCTTCAAAACCCTAAAAGTATTTTTTACCAGAAGTGGAAATATAAGATTTAGGCGAAACGAAAAATATCCACTTCGCAGTAACAGTAGTGCATACATACCCGCTGTATCAAAGGAACACTCCCGTAAATTTTTAAATGTCATAGCACCACATATATTTAATAAACTCCCTGCAGATTTATGTAACATCGTTTCCAACAAGTTCAAATTCCTCAAAAATTAAAAATATTGGCTCCATTCCAGATCAGAAGTTGAAACTCTATTTGAAGTAATATCTTAAATTAAAATTATTAACCGTCTCACTGCTCCATTAGCTTTCATTTGCTCAATATTACCAATAAAATAATAATATGTTTATAACAGCAAAATTCGAAATGCATGCTCGCTACTGACAATCATTGTCACAGAGGATGCTCAAATTTTACTTATTATTTGTTTATTTAGATAAATAATTCTTCTTCTTCTTCTAATAAAATATGATGTATGTATGTATGTATCTTAATTGAACAATATTTGCAAAATTTGTATATTTGTACACACATTCACTTATATTTCGAAAACAATAAAAAAAAAAAAAAAAAAAAATTGTCGGTAGAGAATCCAAGCAATCAGAGTCCTCTAGTGGGACAAACAGGCATTTCTCTCGACGACTCCGAACAAAACACCAGCTCATTGGTAGTTCAACAAGACCCAGAAGATTTTCTTGATTTTTTTTTCGACTCTATCCTGGCTATGCGCGTATTGTGCTATGTTTTTCGCTTCTTCGGGTCTATCTCAAAGCAACAACCCAGCAAATACAAGTCTCATGACATCTCAGGGTTTGAAATGGAATTTTATTCCGCCAGGGGCACCTCACATGGGAGGTTTATGGGAAGCCGGCGTTAAAGGCCCCGGCCCATAGAACGCGGTGCGTGCGGTAGAAGCGGCGCGGCAACTGATGCGGTGGGTTTTGCCGCGCGCAACTGATAGGGGTGACCCATAGAATCCGTTGCGGTGTTTTGACAGATAAATTTAGTCAAAATGGGGGCGTTCAAGAATCGTATACGGATAGCTTGTTGTTGTTGTTTACGTGTGGGAAATCGAAAAAAATAAGTTATAATCGTCTAGCAATGATATTTTGAATGTTTTTCTGTTTTCAAAAGTCGAATTTTAATATTTCACAGCTGTTGTCTGTTGTCGATCGTTCAAAAAGGTATCTAAGATACGGCTATCCGAGATAGGTATCCGATAGGTTCTTGAACGCGCCCATTGTCACTTTTTCCATATAAGAGAAAACTTTAAATTGGTTGTGACTGCGCATGTCTCTCTTCTGTCACCGCGTGAGAGCCGCGGCAAAATAGAGGTTCGGCTACTCGGCGCGTTCGGCGCGTTGCTCGCGGTGCTTATGGGTCACCTCTCATAAGAACGTGTGTATTTAATCGAGCTGTCAGTTGGAAGCGGTGCCGCACGCACGCACCGCGTTCTATGGGCCGGGGCCTTAAGAGTTTCAAAAGCCATTTAATAAGGCTGGGGACCACGACCAAGTTCACGTTCGAAGAATTTGCAACGGTTCTAGCACGTATCGAAGCGTGTTTGAACTCGCGTCCAATATCGTCCATGTCCACAGATCCTTCTGATCTGTTGGCATGGACGCGGGGGCATTTTTTACGCGGCGGTCCGCTTTTATCTTTTCCGGAACCGAATCTGGCTGATGCAAATTTATCGCTAGTTAATCGGCGGGAAAAAGTAAAATGCCTCCAACAACAGTTCTGCCACAGATGGAAAGATGAGTATCTCAAGGAACTACATCAACGACACAAATGGAAAACACCTCAAACCGGCTTTAAAGTTGATGATTTGGTCGTCATTAAAAACGAAAATCTGCCATCTACCGAATGGCGTCTAGGGCGTGTTATAAATCTACACCCGGGTTCCGATGGTCGAGTCAGAGTCGCAACACTAAAGACCCAAAACGGAGAAATAGTCCGACCCATAGTAACACTGTGCCTATTGCCTATTAACTAATTGCCAATTAATCAATTTCACTTACTTTATTTTCAGTAACAATTTTTTTTTGGCGTATCTCGCCAAGAAGGGCGGTAATGTTCACACGACTCAAGTGTAAACAGTGCCACTCTCAAAAATCTAGGGTTTGGTACCAAATATGGTTCGCCCTCTTAAATTAATTAGTCTATGTACAAATCTAGTACTTTTTGCTTGAAAGTATTTCGTCGCATAGCGACGACTTGCCATTATCATTGCAACAGCCAACCAGCGCAGATCTTCTAATTTTTTATTATCTTGGGCCATCTGCCATTTTTTGTGTGCTTGGTTGCATTATCTATTTTTTTTGTTTTTTCCAAATTACAAGTTTTACCCTTCTGGATTAAATTAACTTAAAATTGAGAATTATATTAAAAATCAATGAACTAAAATAAATCCTACGTGCAACATATAAAAAAAACAATCTTGCGTGTTCATTTTTGTGGAGCAAAGAAACCAGCAATTGTGGTCACACATTCATTTCAAGTGTGGAAAAAAGGGAGTAAGTCGGTTAAGTCAACAAAACTTATTAATCAGAGTACAAGAAAAAAATGTTGAATTCAATGTAAATAAATTTCAGTATTCTTTACCTAAGGTGAAATACTTAGGCTTGGTATTTGATGGAAAAAACATTCAAATTGATGAGAGCAGGATTGAGAGCATTAAAAAGTTGGAAATGCCAAAAAATAAAGTGGAAGTACAAAAGTTCCTAGGTGTCATAAATTATATTAGGAATTTTATTCCCAATTTAGCTGAAATAAGTTCTCCGCTAAGATGTCTTTTAAAGAAAGATTCAACATTTGAGTGGACTGAATCACATAGTCTAGTTGTGGATCAAATAAAGGAAAAAAAAGATATGTAAAACAGTAGCACTGGCACCATTTAATCCGGATAGTCCAATTTTGATACAAAGTTATTCTAGTCAAAGTGGAATTGGGTGTTGTTTAATTCAGAATAATAGAATCGTGTCATTTGCAAATAGAGCCTTGTCAGAAACGGAAACAAGATATTCGCAAATTGAAAAAGAATTATTGTCCGTTTTATTTGCTGTAAAAAGTTTCATTACTGGATATATGGGCAAACGATTACAATCCAAAATGATCATAAGCCGTTGGCATCATTAATTAAAAAAGAAATACATAAGGTACCTTCCAGTAAGCTACAAAGAATGTTAATGAAACTGTGGAACTACAATATTATATTGGAATGGGTACCGGGCAAATTCATGCATGTTGCGGATTACTTATCCAGACACTACTTAAAAGCGGAACAAAGTAAGGAAGAAAAAAGTATAATGGAGACAGTATTAAGTGTGGATGTGACGGAAAGCTCTCAGAACGAATTACGGGTTGAACCGAGAAAGGATAAAATCTTAAAGAAAATAATGGTATTCTGTTTAAACGGCTGGCCAAAATCAAAAGACAAATGTAGTGACGAGATAAAACCGTGTTACAAAATAAGAGACTCAATATACTTGGATGAGGGAATCCTATTTTTTGAAAATCGTATACTAATCCCAGAGGAAATGAAAAATAAAATGTTAAGGCTGCTGCATGAGAGCCATTTCGGAATTACTAAAACTAAAAAACGGGCGAAAGAAATAATATTCTGGATTGGGATGGATGCAGATATAGAAAATATTGCAATGAATTGCATTATGTGCCAAAAATTTCAAAATAAGTGTCTAAAAGAACCAATGGTCGAACAAGAAATGCCAACCCTGCCATGGCAAAAAATTGCTTCTGATATAGCAGAATATGGAAATGAAAATTTCTTAGTTACCATTGATTACTTTTCAAAGTGGATTGATGTGAGAAAGTTAAAAAGCAAATCGGCAGCGGAAATAAAAAGACATTGGATGGAGTTATTTTCTGAACATGGAATACCTAAAATTATAATTGCTGACAACAATCCTTTCCCTGCTAGGGAGATCAAAGTATTTTTACAAAATTGGAATGTGGAGTTAAGAACTCGCAGTCCGTTATATGCAAAAGGAAATGCGTTGGCAGAAAGGGCAGTAGGAATTGTAAAATCAATACTCAAGAAAAGTAAAACTCATGAGGATTTATATATAGCCTTACTAGAATATCGAAACGCTCCAGTAAAAGACATGACATTTTCACCTTCACAACTACTAAATAATAGACGGTTAAGGACTAAATTACCAATCAGTGAAAAACTACTCATTCCGACACTAAATGAAGACGTACATCAACAACTTGAAAACAAAATTAAAAATTATACTAACAATTATAATGCACATGCTTAATCGAGAAACTCTTTTCAGAATGGTCAACCAATTTATATGCAACAATCAAACAAATGGATACCTGGAACAATTTTAAAAAAGGGCCCGACACCGCGCTCGTACATAATTGAAGATGTAAACAAACACATTAATAGGCGAAATAGTAGCTTTATCAGATCAAATCCCAAGTCAAGCTTAAAAATTCGAGCAAATGAAATACCAAATATTGTAGATTCGAAAACAAGAAGTGGTAAAAAGTATAACTGTTCCCAAAATAAAAACAAAATTTGAATTCAATATAATCTGATCTAATGTTTTTTTTTTTTTTTTTTATTGAAGTAATAGTAGACATTAAGTAGCGTAGCGAATATAAGGTTCTGAAAATGTATATTAGATAGTAGTCATGAATATTTTACTATCACTGAACTATTAGACATTAAGTAACTTTCGCAAATTAAATTCTAATTTAAAAAAAAAAGAGGGAGATATTGAGTATACCTTTGTATATAAGTACATCTATGAATACAAAGTACATACGAGTATTCAGGTCACCCACACACATTATGAGTAAGGTAAATAAGATCATGTATATACATAGTATGTAAGCTATCTTAAGTTAAAGAGCCAGTAATAAAGTGTCAGTCTCATGAGTCAAGTGTTTTAATAAGATTCCACAGTACCGGGTCATCCCACGTTGAATCACCATCCCAGAGATGCTGCATCATCATTTTGGCTGTGATGACAGAAGGTGAAATCCATCCGATAGGATCAAACAGCTTGGCGATTGCAGATAGCACCGTTCGCCTGGTTATCTCCCGCCCATCAACTTCCAAATTCCGGAATGAGAAGTAACCTGCGCTTGGAAACCACTTTAATCCAATTGTTTTCACCGTGGGTTCGGAATCAAACGGTAAGTCAAAATCAACTTCTGGATCTTTTACCGGGATGTCCATCAAGAGCTCCTTCTCGTTGGTCGCCCACTTCCGTAGATTAAATTATAAGAGTCGCCGTGACTCGTCTCGTTTTAGTTTCGCTTCTCCTATGGTATCCGCTCCACTAATGAGATCGTCCACGTAGATCTCGTCTCGAACAACCTCCGCTCCGACAGGAAAGTTTGTAGCTTCATCACTGCAAAGCAGCTTTAATACCCTTAAGGCTAGGTATGAGGCACAGGCGGTGCCAAAAGTGACGGTATTCAGCTTAAACACCCGTATCGGCAACCTAGTATCTTCCCTCCAAAGGATGAGCTGGTAATATCGATCTTTTGGAGCTACCGAAATCTGTCGATACATTTTCTCGATATCGGCCGTAAACGTAATCCTGTACGTCCTCCATCGCAACAGTATATCGAGAATATTGGTCTGCAATTTTGGACCCACATGCAGCTTGTTGTTTAGGGAGAAGCCATTTGAGGTCTTGGCCGCCGCATCAAGAACGACCCTTAGTTTTGTCGTCGAACTCGCTTGCTTTATCACGGCGTGATGAGGGACAAAGTATTGGTGCGGGGTTTTTAGCACCTTCTCCGACGCGTCAACCTCTTCCATATGATGAAGCTCATCATACTCCCTTATGCACTTTGCATAATCTTCTCGCAGCTTCGAGTTCGCCGCAAGCTTCCTCTCCAGATGTGCAAACCTTCGGAGAGCACCCTGTCGGCTCGATCCCATGGCTGGCTGATCTGCACATCTGAACGGCAATTTGACCTCGTACCGTCCATTCGTGAGGCGTTTAGTGTGACGGGTGAAATGCTCCTAGCAGGCCTTTGCTTCGTCACATTCTAAAGGCTTAAACGGCTCCTCTTCAACTTCCCAGAATTTTCGTACTTCCGACCCTTAGTTCGCGAACTGCGTAAACGTTCGGACATGAACTGGGGTTTCGGTCGGAACTTTTCCGAAAATTATCCATCCGAGTTGTGTTTTTTGGGCCACTGGACCTTGGCCGTCTTGACTCCGTACTGTCTGTGGAAGGAGTATATCGGCGAAAACGTCGCTTCCAAGTAGTAGGTCCACCGGAGCAGGTAAAAAGAAAGTGGGATCTGCTAAACAGAGTCCCTCTAAATGTTGCCATTTTTTTCGATTCAATTCAATAGTTCTTTATTCTCTAATACATAATTAAAATACAAGGGTGTTAAATGACTTACAAAGTACTTCAAAACTTTACAATATTAACATATTTTCATCGTAACAATGTATGAAAGAGAATAGTTAGAGGCATTTAGTAAATTAGAACAAAATAGAGTTAAATGCCACTTCAAAAAATTATATTAAATATATGTTACTTATTTGGTGTGGGGTGATCATAAAGAAAATTTAACAATTCAAATTTGATTTCAAAAATGCAAAAAGTAAAGACAAAAATTCAAATCTTAACCCATGTAACGCATCAAATTTTCGATTTCATTGTGATCAATACTTAAAAGCCACATTTTAATTTTTTTTAGGAAAATCGATAAAATTCTAACGACTCGAATGTTCTGCGGAAGAGCATTATATATTTTACAAGATAGAACAGAAAAAAAGTTTCTAAAGCGAGAAGTTCGAAAACGTGGAATGACAACAGTGGAACCCATATTACTTCGAAGATTGTGTGTATCAGAAATAGGACCCTGTAGGTAACCACTTCTGATGAAAAAAATTTTTAATACTTTGAAATAATATAAATGCCTAGTAGGAAGAATTTTCAGCCTTTTAAATAGCTCCATAGAATGTGCTAAGAGAGACGTTTTGCAAATTTTTCTTATCATATATTTTTGTAGGACTGTTAATTGTTGTATCTTGTTGGAATAAGTTCCGCCCCAGCAGCTAATTCCATACTGTAATTTCGAATGGAAGATTCCAAAATAGATATTTTTTAACACATTTGATGAGCAATATTTTGACAGACGATAGAAACAACGTAGAGATGAGAGAAGATACTGTTTTAAGCACATTATGTGGTCGCTCCAAGACAAATAACAGTCAATTAAGACTCCTAAATATTTATAGCTAGTAACAATATCAATTGTGAAACAATCATCATTACAGCTTTTATCTTCATTGTACAAGAGGTAGCAATCGCACAGCTGTAGACTTGATTTAGGACAATTAGCAGCATGAAATATAATGTTGAAGTCAGGAGGGATCGTGTTATGAAAAGAGAAGCACATAAGCTTAGTTTTTTGCTAACTATCAACTTGTGTTTAGCAAACCAAATCCGAAGTAAGTGCACATCTCTATTTATGTCAGCAACTAAGTCAAGATAGTTATTAGAAACATACGCAAATGCTATGTCATCTGCAAAGGCTTCTACCGTGCCAGCAAAAGGAAGCTCAAAAGCTGAGTTGATATAAATTAGAAATAAAATCGGTCCCAGCACTGACCCAACGATTTTGGAATCACTTAAACTGTTTCCAATTTTAACTCTTTGGCTCCTGTTTTTCAAGTAGGAACAAAACCAGTCAAGGATGAATCCACGGAAACCTATGCTAAAAAGTTTTTTAAGCAGTATTTCATGATCAATTGTATCAAAAGCTTTGGTAATGTCCACGAAAAGACCAGCACATAATTTTTTTGCGTCCAGACCTTTATAAATATTTTCACAAAAGTCTAGTAAGGCGTCTTCAGTAGAACAGTTTTCTCTGAAACCAAATTGCTTAGAATTGAAAAAATTAAGTTTAGTGAGATAATTCAAAACTCTGTTTTTCATAGCTTTTTCAAACACTTTAGATAATACAGACAACAAAGAAATCGGACGATAGTTAGTTTTGTCCTTACGTGTTCCCTTCTTGAAAACAGGTATAACATATGCTTTTTTTAAAGATTCAGGAAAAGTTCCCTTTAATACACTTAAATTCAGGAGATATGCCAGAACATCTACCACATAAAGTGCAATTTTTTTCAAAACGTTGCTTGAAATTTCATCATCTCCACAAGAGTTTGAACCTTTAAGTGAATTAATTATTTTTAATACTTCGAAACCTGAGATATTATCATAGAAGAAACTATTTCGATTACAAGTGCATTCAGGAAGAATTACAGATTTTGAGCATAAGTCACAAGCTATTGAGAAATCAGAAGGAAAACATGATTGTGCGATTGATGAAAAATAGTTGTTAAAAATATTTGCAACTTCCGTATGATCTGAGACGTCGCCAGTTTCATTTTCCAAAACTATCGACTCTCTATTGCATTTAGTATCTCGATTAATAATTGTATTTACAACTTCCCATTGCTTTCTAAGATTACCTTGAGACTCCCCTATTTTATTAATAAAAAAGTTATTCCTACAGACAGTGATGTCCTTATTCAATTGTTTACACATTCGTGAATAACGATTTTTTAAGGCAATGTTAAGTGGATTCTTGCAGCACTTCTTATGAAGTTTATGTTTGGCTTTAATTCGAGAAAGGAGAGATTTATTCATCCATGGTTTTAACATATCTTCCGATTTTCTGCGGTATGAAAACGTACTACAATTCTGGATATGGGTCTTAAGAACTGTAATAAAAAGTTCAAATGCTCTTGATGGGTTAGATTCAAGATAAACAGAACTCCAACTCTCATTTAGCAGCTTGTCTGTTAGCATGTTATAGTCTATCTTAAATAGGACAGAAGGAGAAGCGTTTTTTATCTTATTTTTGAAACTTATGTTGTTAAATATTAAGCCAGTCATGCAATGATCTGTAATATTAAGGTCGAAATTTAAGGCATTACATTCATTACTATTAAATTTCAAAAACCGACCATAAATATGATCAAGACAAGAACCGGATGCTGGACGAGTGGGTTCATTGATAAATGAAGTTAGCCCGTGGGTTGCCATAATAGATTGATATGAGTCTTGTGTGCTACCAGAAGTTAATAGATCTATATTTATATCAACAAGTACAAATAAGTTAGCTCCTTTCTCTGAAGCTAAATAGACTGAAATTTCTTCCAAAAATACACTAGTAGCAACATAATGAATTCTATAAATACACACAAAATCTAAAGTTATATTACGAATAACGCAAGTAACTTTAATAGCATCTGCACTTAACAGATTTAAATTTAGAACTTTACTATCATAACCATCCTTAATAAAAACACCTGAACCCCCGGCTGAATATGAGTCGTTAGTATTTGCATAAAAAACATAGTTTGGGATCTTGAAATCTTCTATTTCATAGGAGAAAATCCAAATTTCTGTCACAAAAATCAGATCAGGTAAATAATTAAAGCTTTCTAGATTACATACAAGGGAATCGAAATTCTGACGCAGACTTCTTATATTTTGATGCACTACATAAACAGGTTTTTGACCATTGCAATCAGAAAGAAAAATGGAGTCAAGACAATTATGAATGGTTTTATTGGTAGAGTCATGTATTATAGGATCGTTACTAATTATCATTGCTTACTAAAAATTATCAATATTGTTTAAATCATCGAATGATCTTATAACAAAGACTCTACCATTATCCACCTTTCTCATTAAAATGTTAGATTTACTAAACCATAAATATTTAAATTTCTTTTCATATTTTACTTTCTTAGCTGCCATAAATAAACTCCTGGTGTACTTCGTAAACTGATCGTTGATGAAGATGTTAAGTGGCTTTTTTTCTCCAAAAAGCGAGGTGTTGAGGGACTTCTTGGCAGAACGTTTGCTTTTCATTATTCGCTGTTTGACATCAGTTGATGACAGATGAATGCATAGGTGTTCGTATTGTTTATTTGTTTACTATTATTGATTGTAGGCTTTCTTTTAACAAAGCATTTTAAAATCTCATTATCAGGAACAGGTACATTTAATGCTTCATTAAAGATTTTGTGTGCACATTCTAGGGCTTTGTGTGTATTTACCTCAGGCACCCCAACAATTTCGATTACTTTTTCCAACTCTTTCTGCTCCTTCCAATTTAATTTGCTTTCCAAGCTTGTAACTTTGGATTTCAGCGCAGCATTTTCCTCACTCAGAAGTTCTATTTTATGCAGAAATTCAGTGTTCATATTTTTTATAATAAGAATTTCATCATAGAGCAATTGCATGGTTATTGAACTGCTACCGCCGTTATCCATTGCTTTTACATAATTACTTCCACTCTGATGTTGTTTAACAACTGAGTTCGGTGCAAGCGTAGTTGTTGTTTTCGTTGACTGAAGCAAATTTGCATGCTGATCTCTCCGCTTAATTGTCTCGTCTGCATTGCTTATAGATGTACCAGATAAGGAATCCGAACAAGAAGAGGTAAGCGGTTGTTGTTGTTGCGTTGATGATCGTCTAAGACTGAGACATTTTACACATCTAAATTGTTGTTTCATAGAGATCATGTATTCAATGTCGGCTTTAAGCAAATTAACACAACGGCCATGGAAGAAATGTTTACAGTCTATGCAAGCCAATTGTAAAGAATCGCTGCGTTCAATTATAGAATTACACGTAGAACAAATCATAGAAGAAATTAGATGAAAAGTCAAAGCACGCACCCCACGACACTCCAACTACAACTGTAGTTGGTTCTTTTCGGTGGGCTGGCAGATGCCCAGTCAGTGACTTGAACACAAGTGCTTTTACAGCACTTTCAAACGTCGAGTGTTGCGACGCAAGCGTTAAATCGACGCTGCTATACGTTGTGCCACTGCTGACCAAACCCAACCCACTTACTCTCGCCACGGTCTGACACCGTTTTAGCTTCAGCAATTGTGCAGCTGCTGCTGTTATAAAAGTTGCTTCAGAACCTGGGTCGACCAGGGCTATTAGCATACGGAACCTTCAATCTGCTGCCATGACTTTGACAACGGCTGCTGCCAACAAAACCTTCGCTGGTGCGCAGCTGCCTGCTGACGCATGGAAGGTGTTTAAATTTCTACCGCTCGAGCTAGCTCTGCCGTCCATATGGAACTGAGGCGCGTCTGGGTTGAAGGAGACCTGAGTAGCGGTGCAACATGTCTGTCTTCTGGGCTGGCTAGATTGTGGCGGTGTATTGATGTGCAGCAACGAATGGTGGCGCTTCGAATAAAACGTGCAATTTTTGTCGCTTGGGCTGTTTCAGGCGAAATGACTGTACCCAAGACAGTTATTGTACACCTTCGCCGTCTTAACTACCTGTGCGCGTCTTTGTACATCCATATTCAGGAACTTCTGGCATTTCCTCAGTGAGTGCTGGCTCTGGTGGCATACCTGGCACACAAACTCCGTTCTGGCAGCAGTCTTCACATGGAACACCTCCCGCACCTCCGTACCGGCTGGTCTCCGCACATCGTTCCTGAAAGAACTTGTTTGTGCAGTTTCTCTACTCACTGCTTCCAAAGTCCTGAAGCGTGCATCCAAAAACTCCAGAAAATCGTTCCAGCTTGGCAACTCTTTCTGGCTCCCCAACTTCTCTTCCCACAACTGCTGCAAATTACGAGGTATCTTATTGTACACGATATGCACCAATATAACATCCCATTTATCCACAGGTACATCCAGATTTCTGAGTGCATGGACACACTCTTGCGAGGTGAAGATTACCTCTTTCAGCTCATCAACCGACTCCTTCACAAGGCACTTCTGACTGAAAAGTAGTTTCAGCTCCGCATTTACTAACGCACGCTTGTTGTCGTATCGCGCTTTGAATAACTCCCATGCCTTGTCAAAATTACCCGCGACAAAAGGTAAATGCTGGAACAAACGATACGCCTCACCTTCTAAGCTCGACTTCAGAAAGTGCATCTTGTCGATGTCCGTTAAGTTCTTGTTCGAACACACCAGGGAATCAAATCTGTCGTGAAACGACGCCATTTTGTATATTCCCCATTGAACTTTGGGAGATCATTTTTTGGTAATCTCAGTTCGGTACGAACCATACCTGACTGGCCTTAGCTCTGACCAGCCTGACCTTCTGCCATCACTGACGTTGCAGGAACCGAAGACAAACTCTCCAACAAATCTGTTAAATCAGACCTATAATCTATGTAAGTATCGTTAATTTTATCATAGACCTCTAAATAGTCTTCTTTTTCTATCCCAGCTTACAACTTTGAACCCCTAACGACGACGTTCTGGTGGTAGATTTTTGCTGAAGCCATATTTTCCTCAAGCAATGCTAAACGACTACTTGCAATTGCACGGGTACGACGTGCCTTTTTTTTTTGCATCTCAGAGTCTTAAGCGGTACTGAGCTTAGAGCAAGCTCATATGTACGCACTTATCTACGCCCTTCATCATTAATGCAAGTGTTAGTGGTTAGTGAAAAACGCCAACACAAGCACAAAAGAACGTATTCGAACAAGGACATAACATTTAACATAATTAACTTTTACACTACATCGATAAAACAAAATCTATAAGAACAATATTGAAAAAACTATAAGAACATTATTGAAAGTATAAAAAAAAAAATACAAGTAAAATAATCTACAACTAACTAATAGTTAAATACAAATTAAATACAAATTAAATACAAAACAAAAATCATGCTTGTGGAGCACTGGTTTTGAGCTTTAATTTTAAACTACTTTTACTAAGATTGAAATCTGAAGTAAAAGGGTTAGGGTTGTATAACCTACTCATGCGAGCTATCGGCTCATGCATACCATAGTTTGTTCTGTGGTGGTAGCAATGCAAAAACTCTAAAATACGTATTTGGTGAGATCCTCCACGATAGTTGAATCCTATGTGGGAGAGCAAGTCGGGAGCATCAATCGAACCTGTTATGAGTTGATGGAAAAATACTAAATCATTGTTGGTCCGTTTTTGTGAGAGTGGTTGAAGATTCAAAAAAGACGAATACGATTTTCGTAAGGGGGAAGATTAAAAGGATCTTCCCAGGGAAGACCTTTCAGGGCAAAACGTATAAATCTGTGTTGTACTGCCTCAATACGAGATTTATGAATTTCATATAGAGGTGACCAAACCTGAGAAGCATACTCGAGATAGGGACGAACATGACAGTTGTATAAGGAAAGCGTAACATAGAGGTTGTTAAATTCTTTTGCCTATCTCTTTATAAACCCAAGCATTGAATTTGCTTTACTTGTTATGAAATTGATGTGTTCATTGAATTCAAGGTTAGTACTAAAAATTACACCAAGGTCGCGGAAATTCGAGACTTGAGATAATGATTGCTGAGATATTGAATAATTTGCAATAGAGGGAATCCTTTTGCGTGAGAACGTCATACTTTGACATTTGGAAGGGCTCAAACCAAGACCGTTTTTAGAACACCACGTAACAAAACTGTCAATATCTTTTTGTAATAAACTGCGATCTGACGAATATTCTATCGATTTGAAAATCTTCATGTCGTCAGCAAAAATTAGAATGTCACTGTATGATATACAAGAAATGACGTCATTTATTGCAATAATGAAAAGCAAAGGACCAAGGTGACTCCCTTGTGGCACACCAGACAGACCATTGAAAGAATTTGACAAGACGTTACGAAATTTGACTTGATAAGATCTATTATTTAAGTATGAACTTATCGAAACAATAAATACTGGTGGAAATCCAAATGCTTTTAGTTTATATAATATGATATTATGAGAAAGTTGGTCGAAGGCCTTAGAGAAATCAGTATAAATGCAGTCTAACTCATACCCTTTTTCAAGTGTATTAGAGCATTTATGGTAAAACGAGAGAAGATTAGTAGCCGTTGATCTTCTTTGCATAAATCCGTGTTGTTGATTACAGATTATATTCCTTGCAAAGAATGATAAACTTTCGCAGACTACTTGTTCAAATAGCTTAGGAATGCATGAAAGCTTTGCAATTGGCCTGTAGTTTTTTATATCTATTTTTTCACCCTTCTTGAAAACAGGGGTAATAAAAGACTTTTCCACAAACTAGGAAATTTTCCGGACTTTAAAGAAACCTTGAAAAGGTATTCGAGAGGGAAGGCTAAGCGTAAAGAACACTTTTTTAATACTATAGGTGGTATCATATCCGGACCAGATGAAACGTCATCATTTAGAGAAGAAAGGTAATGAATAATTCTATCACTGTAAATGGGGATACTATTAAAACTTACTTGAGAACAGTGAGTTAAATACTCAAAATAGTTTTCATGAATTTTGAGAGGAGCACTACAAAAAGAGCCACAAAAATGATTTACAAAGGCATTGCATATGTCAGGAGTATCCTTCAAAAGATTGCTATTATAAATAAAATTTGCTGGATAGCCGTCTGATTTCTTTTTGGAGTTAACAAAGGACCAAAATCTTTTTGGGTCATTTTTAAGAGAGCAACTCATTTGAGTTACATAGCTGGAGTAAAGATTTTGAGAAAGCGTTCTGAAGTCTTCAAAAAGACTTATGAACACTTGGTGGTCAGTTAGAGAAAGAGTGGTCAAATAAGTTTTCCAGGCCTTGTTTCTTTTATTCCGCAGAACTTTCAGTTCTTTGGTAAACCACGGCTGGCAATAATTTTCTTTTTTAATCAATTTTAGCGGAATTGTTTTATTTATGCAATCTTTTAAAATAGAGTAGAAACAGCTGACTGCTTCGTCAAGATTTGCTAGAGTTGATATTTTTTCAATACCAGCCCTGCTTAATTCATCCGAAAGCAAATCGAAGTTCGCTTTTCGAAAGTCAAAGGTATATGAACAGTCATATGGACTACTTCTTTCATCAATCACATTGCTAAGCTCAATAAAGATATCTAAAGGTGGGTGTAAGTCATCTATTCTTGTGATACCAGTATTTGATTGCATTACAACAGTCTTAATAGCGTCCGAAGAAAATACTAAATCTAACATACGACTTTGATAGTTTCTAATACAGCTTACTTGCCGTAAGTCAGAAGAAATTATGTTGTCTAAACAGGAAAGCTCCTGTTGTGGTGTAGACAGGGAAGCTTTTTGAAAGGAACCATCATCAGAGGGTAGCCACTGAATGTATGGTAAATTAAATTCACCCAGTAATATAAACATTTATGATGAAAATATTTTTGGACAAGGACAAACTTTCACACAAACAACATCAATAGACAAATCAAACGGAAAGTGTATACGAGATGAAGTAAACGTGTTCCTGACCGCAATAAGAACACCACCTCCAACAGCTTCTGGTTTGTCTATATGCCGATCTTTACGGTAGACGGAAAATTCTTGGCTGAGGATTTCGGTATTCAAATGGCTTGGGTTAAGCCACGTTTCCGTCAAAGCAAACACATCATGTGAGAAAACGAGAGAATTCACATATAAATTTGCAGTTTTACTGCGCAGCCCTCTAACATTTTGGTAGAAGAGGGAAAATCTTTTTGGTTTTTTGGAATACTCTTTAATACATTTTTATTCTTTTTGTTGTAGCCTGAGAATTCTTTGACAAGAGCACCAGCTGGCCAAATATTACTGTCACAAAGAGAGTCAAACAATAAGGGTGGGACAAGTAATTTAAAAGACGAAACAAAACTATCAGTTTTACTTATTTTAGAACATTTAATAAAGTTTTCACTAGGAATAAGTTTCTTTCCGCCGTATTAATAAACGTGGAATAAGGCTAAGTCTTATTCCATGAACTGTATTATCTTTTGCCACAGCATTTTCCACTTAACCCATGGAATAAGACTTAGCCCAGCTATTCCGCGTTTATAAATACGGCGGTTAGTAACTAAATAATGCAAAACATCATTCGGTATGAGCTCAGGTCTCAGCCGAGATACAAAAATGGATCTAGGTTTGGGGACTGCTTCCATTCGAGTAATAGATTCTAAGGGAACAGCATCCAAATCGTTACTTACTGATGGTGAACTAGTTACAACCATATCAACTACATCAGTTTGTTCAAATGGGACTGAAACGCTGTTCGCCTTTTTAGAATTGCTCCTCAGATTCTTTCGCTTTGAAGGAGGACTTTGCTTAGTGGAAGCAGTGTCATCACTGCTTCTTTTGGAGCCCTTATTTAGAACGGAGACAGGGTTCAAATTAACTGAAGATCTGGACTGTTCACTTAAATCCTTTAAAGCTTGAGGTTTATCCAAAGTCAGCAACTTTAAGTCATCTGTTGAAGTTGATATGTCAACAGAGCTAATAGGGGAAGCAAATGACGCTAAGTTTGAAACCGATTCATTAAAAACTTTATGAAGCGTTTCGAAGCCTTTAGAGAGTTTCTCAATTTCTAACTTAAAATTGGACATTTTTACAGCTAAATGGGATAGGGAAATCTTCTTACAGTTTTCACAGTACCAACAAGCGATTTTCGATGCACTAATTTTATCCAATAAAGCATTGTTGGAGCCAATACACTTGGCATGAAAAACATTTCCACATGGCCCATAGCAAGCAAACAGAGGTGAGTTCGAATTTTCGAGGCATTTACCCGCTGCACAATCCATATTAAAAGATATTAAAAAAGAAAAAAAAATATTTATTTATAAGAAAGAAGAAAAAAAAAATTTTTTTTAGGCACGGGTAGGAGTTGAACCTAAGTGACAAAATTAAACTCTCAAAATGGTATAGACTCCTACCAATTCAACCAAACTAACGATAATTCAAAGGTTGCAAAATTATAAAGTTAAAAAGGTATGTTCTAAAAGAAAGGAATTAGTTGAAAGGGATGTATGAGGGATAATTATTAGTGGTTAATACAATAACAATAATAAAAAATCACTCAAAACACACTCAACATAAGAACGGAAAATAATGTCTTACCAATACAACTAAAGATAACACAAAACGTAATCAGAATCTAATTTAATTCTACTTTTTTATTTTTATTATTTACAACACTTTGAACCAAAATAAACTCAAAAGTAGATAATTAAACTAAAAAGATTACTGAACAGATCACAGTTTAAATTTTAAAGTATGAAATACACAGAATTTAATTAGTTTAAAAACAGAGCTATGAAAACACACAACTATTCACAAAGATAACCAGTGCTGCCACTGGTGCCTTGGGCTCTAGTTCTAGTTCCTCTCTATTTGCTCCAGGAGGCTTATTTGTAGAGCTCCGTAAAACAAAGAAGAACCAAGAGCAGAAACTGTATTCGACACATTTATTTGTTTGGGTATATTTATTCGTATATAAAACAACGTACACACAAGAACGAACTTACTTAAATTCTTCTTTTCTTTGCAGTGGCAACCTTGGATGACCTTGTAGTCCTTGATGACTTGACTTCTGCAGCAGATATAGTTTATATATATATATAGTTTAAGATTATTTTAGCTTAATGGCGTTTTATTTTTATTATTATTTATTAGATTTAAGTTAATTTAATTCGATAGAAATGTAAACTATACTTAATTTTCAACTCTGACGGAGTTTTTTATATATGTATATAAATATATATGCACTTGAGTGTTCGTAAAACGACTCAGCACTTCACACACTTTTTGTCTTTTTAAATGTTAATGTTTTCACATGGGTGATAGTCGACGATCTGTCAAACAAGTTGATTTTTTTGAGTGCTGTGCGGAAATCTTAAGTTTACATAGTAAATAAATTACCAAAAAATTTGGAAATCATCACGAAAGAACAAGAAACCAGCCTTTAAAGTCTTACTATCAAAACTACGTAAGTGCTAGTCATAAGTAAGAGATATCTTTAAATATCGCATACGCATGAATCCTAACCTCGAAACACCGCCTACGAATAAAAGAAATCTATCCGAAATATCACCAGAATACGACAATAATCAAAATTCCACAAAGAAAAACAAAACAAACATGAGCTCCATAGGAAATTTGTCACTAGAGGATTCCACTAAAATTCTGGATGACCGCTTTCAAAACCTGGCAACAAAACAAGATCTCGAACCCGTAATCTCAGAACTAAAACATCTGCGAGTAAGCAATGCAAATCTACAGGCACAGGTTAAGACTTTAGAAACGAGATGCGATCAGCTCGAGAGGCGTTTTGAAGTTTCTGATCTGCAGATGCGAGAGCGGAACATCATATTTCATCTTCCGATCACAAATAATGACAACCCAAAGGAGCGCCTGCAAAACACCTGTAACAGCATGATAAATGGCCCAACTCCGGTAGCTTTCGACCACTTCCAGGAACTTAACACCAAGGCCTCAAATCGGCGTTCGTACCGTGTCAAGGTAGCAAATGGGAAATTAGCACGAGATATACTAAGCCAAGGAAAAAAACTTGCAAATACTGGCATTTCCATGCACAAGGACTATCCAGTGGGTATGCGCCGAAAAAGAACAATTTTGCTAAAGCTAAAGCGAGAAGTAAAACATCAAAACCCGAATCTCAAAATCAGCCTGTTGGATGATAAATTGCGCATTGATGATCATTATTTCTACTGGAATGAAGAAAGTGGATTAATGTGTGGAAGGTCGGATGGATTTAGTATACTTTTTTCTAAATATAAAATTAATTTGCGGCGAGAAAACTTTACAAATCAAAACAATAACCTGTCACCTGTAAACGTCACGAATATGTCATCAATCAATTCTCTACCGCCATCTACATCTCAAATGGTAAACGATATTGGTATCGGTAATGCAGCGCATCGAAATGCAGATCTTGTAAGGGCAAGTTCGCACTAGGATTTACCAGTCAGCCAGAAAATCGAAAATATAATTAGTTATAAGAGAATTAAAATTTTAAGCTATAATATCAATGGATTATCAAACAAAAAAATATATTGTGATTTTTTCAACTATGTCAATACTTTTGAAATATTTTTCCTTTTTGAAACGCATGTCATGCAAAAAAACCAAAAATACTTCGAAGACTTCTTCACGGATTATGAGCTATGTTGGGTAGAAGCTGTAAAAAGAAATGGAGCGACGAGAGGTAGAGCATCGGATGGAGCACTATATGGTTACAAAAAGACGATTTCAAAAATACAGCACAGTTTCAAGGAAATGGAGGAGCTAAAATATTTAGAAATTAAGATAGATGACAAATTGATAAATGTATTGCCTGTTTATATTAACTGTTCACATTGGCAATCCGATTTTGCAAATTTACTCGAGGCTATGCAAAAATTGGGAGACAAATATAGTATTCTCGTTGGCGATTTCAATGCGCGTACCGGACAAGAACAGTGCGTATCATATGGAAAACCTGCGTTCGCAAGAAAATCCAGGGACAAAAAGATAAACGCTAGGGGAAAAATGATTTTGGATATGGGAAATGCTTTCGATCTGTCCATTATGAACGGTACACAAAAAAGTGATGAGGAAGGTAAACTCACTTTCATCCGCAACCCAGGCCAATCTGTTATAGACTATCTCTTCATGTCCAACGACATTTCTGGTTATCTATATGATTTCGAGGTGGACAGTCAGATATACTCCGACCATATGCCATTGGTCACCACTTTGACCACTTCAGAAACAGAAAACGAACTAGAAACACAAAACTGCCTTCTTCCAAAACTGAAATGGAACAAAAATCGAGTAGAAGCGTATCAAATGAGTTTAAACCGAAATATGACAGTACAAGGAATAAATGAAAACTTAGTGACGATAGAAGTTTTAGAGAACATCATAACATCCACAGCCATTACACATCAAGCTAATCCAGTTCCCTGCAAAGCTAAATCACCGTGGTATGATAAGGACTGTGAGTCAGCTAGGAAAAAATCTTTTGCATTCTTAAACTTGTACCAAAACTTCAATGCCATTTCTTTAAAAGTTGACTACGTTATTGCTAATAGAGCCTTCAAAGCTATTTGCAAGTCTAAAAAGGTAAACTATTTGAAGAAACAAGCAGAAAGTATAGCTGTCTGCAGAAACGCTTCTAATTTTTGGGGAGCAATAAGAATCCTTAAAGGAAAAACGTTTGCATCAAAAGCACCTCTATCTGCATCAGCACTTAAAAACCATTTTCAAAATCAGTTGAACGCATAACTTTTCTCTCAACCAATTCACTATGCCAGACCTAATTTCGAAAATGTAACACTAGATAGCGAAATCACAATTTCAGAGGTTGAAGTAATTGTAGCAAATGTTAAAGAAAATAAAGCTCCCGGAGTTGATCGGATCCCAAACGAATTCTTTAAATATGCAACAAAAGATTTTCTTATGCATCTTACAAGAGTATATAATGATATCTTCACCACAGGAAATGCACCGGGTGCTTTTAGAAAATCAATAATCTTTCCCTTACATAAAAAAGGAGATAAGATGGACCCATCGAACTATAGGGGTATATCTTTCCTTAACGCTTCGCTAAAAATATTTATGGAAATCATAAGATGACGCCTTACAAAATGGGTCGAAAGTACGCACCTTCTCAGCGAAGTGCAGATTTCAAGCTGTTTAGAGACGGAATATCCCTTAAATTTGGAAGGTTGATTGAAAACATCTACAAAGAAACAAGCTACACAGTATGGGATGGTCAAAATTTGTCAGAGTGGTTTCTTGCGTTCGTTGGATTGAAACAAGGATGTAATCTTAGCCCCTTACTATTTTGCCTTTACATTCAAGATTTGAATAATGAGTTGCCATGTGGCATAACAATTGATGGGTTCCCTATTAAAATGCTTATGTATGCAGACGACCTTGTTCTGCTATCGGAATCACAGGAGTCTCTGCAGCTAATGATCTACAAATTACGGGATTATTGCTTTAAGTGGAACCTTACTGTAAATCTCAGCAAATCCAAAACGATGGTCTTTCGGAGAGGAACTGGACCTTTGGCTGCGAATGAAAAATGGTACTATGGTGAAGAATTAATTGAAAACGTTAAAGAATACCAATACCTGGGTTTTACTGTAACGAGCAACCTGAATACAGAAAAGCACCTAGAAAAAAAGCTATCGGCTTCCAAAAACGCTGTTGGTACAGTATGGCAAAATATATACGGAAACTCTTATCTCTCATTCAGCACCAAATATCGAGTTTTTACCGCAACGTCTCAGTCCATCATGTTGTATGCTGCAGAATCATGGGGCTGGCGCCCGTCGGAGACCACTGAAAAACTCCTCCGATTCTTTTTAAAACGACAGTTTCGCCTACCGGACACAACACCAAACTATATGCTTCTTATCGAAACTGGTTTATCACCACTGTTCTTAACATCACTTAAACTTCATTTCAACTATATTATTAAACTGATGAACAGCCACACCGATAAAATTGCAAGGAGGATTGCAGTATCAGTTATAAGGTCCCAAAGTTCATGGTTTGAAGAATGGAAAAATTTAGCAGACACTTGCGAAATACCTTTCAGCTTGACTTTGGAAAATGTTACAGAGTGGAAACCTTTTCTCTGTAATCTACTTGAAAGCCTACATTACAAAGCAAGGGAAGACAATATAGAGAAGGCGAGAAGTTCACTTCACAGAGAAATATATTCAAAACTCCAATACGATCTAGGAGAAGGCAACTATTTCAACGACAATTTTAGCTATGAACAAATATCCTTCCTGTTCCGAGCAAGAGGAGAGTTGTTATCTCTGAATTTCATACCGCACCGCAATGACTTAGCCCTGATTTGCTCCATGTGCAATACCAACGAAAGGGAAAATATAGTTCATTTCATCGCAAGATGTCCAATTCTGGCAGAAATACGACGACAAATATGGCAACAAAATATTTTAGATGAAGGTGACCTTCTAGCGATTTAAAATGGGAAAAACTGGCAACAACTATCACAATTTATTAAAATAGCAGTAAACTATAGAAAAAAAATAATAAGTGAAAGCTTTTAAATTAAAATTAAAAAAAAAAAAATCTATTAATTTACAAAATTCAATTAAAAACATTAAGCAAAGCTATCATATGGCTGACGGCCCCTCTGGCCATGCCTTAAAAGATTTAAGTCAATTAAACAATGATTTTGTAAAAATTTTCTTGATAAATCAATAAATCTAATCTAATCTAATCTAAATCTAAAAATCTAATGTTTTTACACACAAATTAATTGTTTTTAAACACTGTTCGTGGAACGGCTTCGAAGGACCAAATGTTCTGACTAGGTTTTATTTCTATATTGTAAAAACTAGGAAAAAACTATTTTAAAGGAAACACACAACTTCACTTTATCACTTGCAAATTGGTTGTATTTAATTTCTCTTCTCAACTTTAAGTCATATGACCCTTTGTAGATTCGATTCATTACTTTTTGTAAACATTAGATGTTTTTGTTTACGTTTACAATTTGTGGAACGTATGTTTTAGTATTGTTTATTTGAGTTCTAATTCTTCCCATCTAGTTCCAAACACATATATGAAGATTGACCAACGCAGCTAAATTTTGCACTTAAGATGTGATTGGAGATTAAATACATGTTGAATGTGTAAATTCAAAAGAACACTATGAAATTGGTCTAAGTGCCGAATGAAAAAACTGACCATTATTTAGAACTTTACACTTCCTCAAAACAAGTTAATTTGAAGATGAATTTCCAAATGCTGAAATCGCACTTAGAATTTTCTAAAGTATGATGATGACCAATCTCAGTAAGGAACGTTCCTCCTCTAGGTTAAAAAGAATAAAAAACGAGTTCAGAGCTACAATAATTCAAGAAAAATTGGTAAGTTTGTTGCTGAGGTCAATCGAAAACGACATCCTCAGATGCATCGATTTTTGATATGTGGTCATTGATTGTGCTTATCTCAAAAGTAGAAAAATGTTCCTTCGTTAAACATTTCTCTCTTTTGCCAGAAGAAATATAGTCTGTGTCACTTTTTGCATATCAATATGTATTGTTCCTTAAATCGCATTCTGAATATTTTTTCTAGTTTTCTGTTATTTAGATTTTGTTTATATGTATTTGAATTTATATATGAAATATTAATTTTTTGTTTTTATTTTTAAACTGCTTTTTTATGTTTTAAATGCTGCATTAACTGTTTAACTTTTGAATGAATTAAAAATATATTATTTATTTTAAAATTAAAAGAATATATATTAATGCAAAGTTATGTGATTTTTTCTGTATACCTTTGTTACACAGCATAAGATTTTCATATTTTCATAAAGGATAAAGACGGCTTTGACTGTAGAACAATTGTTTTTTAGAATATGAGCAAGAATTACATTCCAAAGTATGTTAGTATGTAACACGATTTACTGGACACCCTGTATAAAGAAGCAGCAGGTCAGTTTTTATTGTGAAGTGATGATGGATTAAGACAAAATGTATATTATATATATTCATTGTGTGGTTATTAATTAAATTTGTATAGCAAATAGAAGAGTGGTGTTTTAGAAGTACTAGTAAGAAACAGAAATAAAAGCTTTATTTATTGAACCTAGTGAATGTTGCAATAAATCTATTTATCGTTAAAAATGAAGCAGTAGTATTAAGAACACGAGATCTTAAGGGACTTTTTGTTCACTATTTCTTAGCTTGCCTCAAAATATCAAGTTGGCCAACTGTAGAGTTGACGCAAGCTAGAGAGTTGAGACACAAGTTGAAATTGGTATTTCTTCACTATTTTAAGTTTCTACTCGAGAATTGGTGAACATTTCACTTAGTTGCTATTTTACAACTTTCCTTGGGATATTTTTGACAGATACATAAATTTCAATTGTGGTACCCGTGGTGTAATGGAAAGCATGTGCGCCTGTTAATCCAGAGGTTCGTGATCCGAGTCCCAACAGAGGCAAAAATGTTTTTTCATGGTAATCACCTTTTGCGAGGAATTGGCAAGTCCTCCGTTAGTACTCATTGTCATGAAAAGCGCTTTCTCGATTAGCCTTTCGAAACCGGCAAAAAATTGTAGGTCCCCTCCATTCCCTCACAAGGCATGGTTGTGAGATATGCGCCAGGTAGGTACTTGGTACTTCTCGCTCTGCTGTGCCACCCTATTTATTTATTATTTTTACATAAATTTCAACTTTAGATTAGAGATTCGATTGCTAGATTGTTTTGAAAATTAAAGTTCCGGTAGTTGACTTCTGTTTAGATATTGCGAAAATAAAATTAAAAAAAACATGGACATGCTTAGAGAGCATCCACAATACCCATTTTCAACAACTGCTGAAAAGAAGTCTTATTTTTAAAATTTTAGAATTTTATTTTATTATAAAAATATTAGTTAGTAAAAATCTTCGACTCGTTGTATAAAGGAGGTGGTGCATACTTAGGCCCAGAGCGTACGTCTATGAGAAATAAAAGCTTACCTTCAGCCCAATCAGTCTGCCAAATATTTTTTAATTCGGTCTTGGTGATATTGAGATAATTAGACTTGAAATTGAGCACCGGAAATGGGAAAAATCTTACACTTCTGCAAATAATTACGTATATCTCGAAAAGTATAGCACTTAGGACAATGATTTAGGTACCATATGAAAGATCATAAAAATACCTTTTCAATTAAATAATTTTTTTTGAAATGCCTTATATTTCGAAAAGACAGACCTAAAAAATGTTTGAATAGAAACATTTTCGTTGAAGTTTGCCAGCCAATATCTCGAAAAAATCAATGATGACCTATATTTTTTTTGCACCACTTTAATCCTTAATTGAGTAGCTTTAATTTGATATATAATTACGCTTTCATACATAAAGCATATCACGTACAGTATACACAATTCCAAAAAAAAAAAAAAAAAAAATATGTTCCAGAGCAAATGCATTTTTTCATTGAATTTTTCGCAGTACCTATATCTCTGTTTTTTACAAAACATAAAAACAAAATACATACATGAAAAAAAAACTAATCTTTTTTTAGATTTATCAAAATATCATCCAAAAACAGAGCTGGTGCTATATTTATTGCTTCCTGGTGTCTTGCGTATCCCAAATACCATAAAATGCTCATAACATGAGCGCAACAACCAACAATCCTCATTCCAACGAGACAGTTACAATAGTAAGCTTTTATTGACACAGCTTATTTTCTGTAAGTCTGACGAAATGATATGTATTTTCAAGTAAACGAAGCTCTTGTTGAGACGAAGTCAGTGATGCTACTTGAAAGGATCCGTCTTTAGAAGGGACCCAATTCACTTCTGGCAAATTAAAATCGCCCAATAATAAAATATAGCTTTTAAGACACGACAATTCCATTACATAATCTAAAGCTAAAGAGAGCTCAGTATAAGCTGAGACAGGACTCTTTGGAGGAATATTTACGTTTACTATTTAACTGTACAGATACTTTGACACATAAGACATCAATTGTAAATGGAAAAGGAAAAGTGATTTGAGAAGACATGTAAGTATTTCTTACAGAAATTAATGCACCACCTCCCACATCTTCAGGTTTATCGTAATGACGGTCTTTACGATATACTGAGAACTCGTGGCTAAAAAGCTCAGTGTCCAAATGACATGGATTGAGCCAGATTTCAGTTAAGGCAAAGACATTTTGGTAAAAGAGGGTAATTCTATTTAGTTTTTTGCCTCAGGCGTGCGTTCAGTTCTTACTGGTTTTTTCCTGCGTAATGTTAACTCTTTAATGAGGGTACCATCAGGCCAAGAACTACTATTCAAAATAGAATTAGAGAGGGAAGGAGGAACAACTAACTTAAATGAAGAAACAAAGCTATTGTTTTTACTGATTTTATTACATTTGATTGACTGATTGACGTAACAGAGGGGATACTCTTTTTGTGAACCAGATGCCGCAAAACATCTACCGTAGTGATTTCTGGTTTAAGTCGTGAGATAAAAAGAGATCTAGGTTTGGGAACAGTTTTCATAAGGACATTTATTCCCAGAGAAACTGGATCAATTACAGGCTGCGTATCCAGAGTCCGAGTTTTCGAACGTTGACGCAGTGGACTGAATTACATCTTGGGTAACTGTAGAAACAGGATTTTTAGCTACTGACGCAGTGGACTGAATTACATCTTTGGTAACTGTAGAAACAGGATTTTTAGCTACTGACGCAGTGGACTCAAGACCTTGACCTTTGTTCGTATTTCTCCTCAATGATTTACGCTTAGGAGAAGGAATAGAGTTTTGATTAAGTACAAAGCCATCACGATTTCTTTTTGAGCTTTTGGATGAAGCTAAGGCCGAGCTGGTAGCAGAAGTGGTTTGTTGTTGACGGTCTGCTAATATTTTGGTCTTGTCAATGATGATAGGCTCCAAATCATCCAAATCATAGAAGTTGAAATATCCACAGAACTATGTAGTGATGAAAACGAATTAAGATTGGAAACACTATCCTTGAAAATCTTAAGGAGTTCCTCAAATCCTTTCGGCACTTTTGGAGCTTTCAGCACAGGCCATGATAAGATTAAATGAAATAATAAATTAAATTGCAAATGCAATGAAGACAGATAAAAAAGAAAATTTAATAAAATAATACGAAAGATAAAAAAAATATATATTATGTGACTCCTCTGGGATATGAACCTGAGACGCGGAGGTTAAAATGTAATAAAAGGCCGACCTGCTACAGCCAGTGGTTCCCAACCTTCTAGAACTAGCGACCCAGATTAGAGTTTTGGAAAAATTTAGCGACCCAATATATTTAAATAAATAATGAATTATAAACCTTTCCGTGTACATATTAGGTACATACTTAAGAATATTCTGGAAATCTAATTTCAAAGTTCGCAATGACAATAACTTCACAACAAACCTAAATATATAAAGTGCCAAATTATTTAATTGAAAAGAGAATGTGTCATACATGCATACAATATATTTATATATATATTATATTACATATATGTAAATAGCATATTTGAAAATTAATAATAATTAAAAAAATCATTTAGATACCAACTCATCAATTCTAGGGAGTGTTATTGTCAGTTTCAGTCTCATATCGTGTTTTATGTACATCCAATTTATTTTTTTGGTTTGGTTTTAATATTTACAAACTGATAAAACTCAGCTTCGGAACAGTTTTAAAGTTTTTTGGGTAAAATTCTCTCACACTGCACCAAAAGTCAGTCAATGACGTTGTTTCGAAATTATCTTTAGAAAAATAATTAGATTTTTAGAGAAAGGATCTTAGATTGGTGTGTTGAACATTATTCAAATCGTGGAAGTATGTAGAAATCTCCTGTTTGAAATTAGTCAGGTGATTGATGATAAGGTTTTCTAATGCTTCCTTAGCATATTTTCATTTTTGGCTTCCAGGGTCTCGCTGTGTTTGCGAAACATTGCTATCTTATGCTTAGTGCTAACTTACCCTTTTACTCCAGTTTTCAAGTTTTGCAACAAAACGCTGCAAATGATCTTTAATTTGAAACATAGTGATATCATGTCCCTGTAATTTAAGGATCAATTTATTGAAATCCTTGAATATATCTGCCAAATGCGCTACCTTAATCAACCAGTCATAATTTTTCACTATATCTGAAAGTTCGTTTTTTTCGCATGTCTAAAAACATTTGAATTTCTTTTCTTAGTTCGAAGAAACGATTTATCGTGTTTCCTCTGGACAACCACCGCACATGTGAATAAAACAAATGGTTTACTACAAAGAACACATGGAGAGTTTTCGATGCAATTCGAGATCAATAAAGTGAAACCAAATTTCAAATAATCTTCACAATATTTTCTTTTTGCCATTGTCGCTAATAAAATAAATACCTAGTCAAACATTTTTTTACAAAAACAGAAGAAAAGTTTACTTTATGTATAAAGTTAATGTAATTTGAATACATTTCTATTATTATTAAAATTCTCAAAGTTGTAAGTAAACCATTGAATGACAACTCAATACTCAGAATCAAATGACATTTATGCGCTAAAACACAATCAAGACACGCATATCGGCGTTTAAGCAATTCAGCCCTTATTCATTGACGAAAATGATTAAAAATAGGATTTTTGTTTTATTCAATGAACAATAAATAAATAAAAACGGCTTTGACTGTAGAACAATTGTTTTTTAGAATATGAGCAAGAATTACATTCCAAAGTATGTTAGTATGTAACACGATTTACTGGACACCCTGCATAAAGAAGCAGCAGGTCAGTTTTTATTGTGAAGTGATGATGGATTAAGACAAAATGTATATTACATATACATATTCATTGTGTGGTTATTAATTAAATTTGTATAGCAAATAGAAGAGTGGTGTTTTAGAAGTACTAGTAAGAAACAGAAATAAAAGCTTAATTTATTGAACCTAGTGAATGTTGCAATAAATCTATTTATCGTTAAAAATGAAGCAGTAGTATTAAGAACACGAGATCTTAAGGGACTTTTTGTTCACTATTTCTTAGCTTGCCTCAAAATATCAAGTTGGCCAACTGTAGAGTTGACGCAAGCTAGAGAGTTGAGACACAAGTTGAAATTGGTATTTCTTCACTATTTTAAGTTTCTACTCGAGAATTGGTGAACATTTCACTTAGTTGCGATTTTACAACTTTCCTTGGGATATTTTTGACAGATACATAAATTTCAATTGTGGTACCCGTGGTGTAATGGAAAGCATGTGCGCCTGTTAATCCAGAGGTTCGTGATCCGAGTCCCAACAGAGGCAAAAATGTTTTTTCATGGTAATCACCTTTTGCGAGGAATTGGCAAGTCCTCCGTTAGTACTCATTGTCATGAAAAGCGCTTTCTCGATTAGCCTTTCGAAACCGGCAAAAAATTGTAGGTCCCCTCCATTCCCTCACAAGGCATGGTTGTGAGATATTCGCCAGGTAGGTACTT
Organism: Melanostoma mellinum; assembly: GCA_914767635.1. Classification (NCBI taxonomy): domain Eukaryota; kingdom Metazoa; phylum Arthropoda; class Insecta; order Diptera; family Syrphidae; genus Melanostoma; species Melanostoma mellinum. Next base: position 110,869,098 of record OU612058.1, on the reverse strand, counting down.
GGTACTTCTCGCTCTGCTGTCCCACCCTATTTATTTATTATTTTTACATAAATTTCAACTTTAGATTAGAGATTCGATTGCTAGATTGTTTTGAAAATTAAAGTTCCGGTAGTTGACTTCTGTTTAGATATTGCGAAAATAAAATTAAAAAAAACATGGACATGCTTAGAGAGCATCCACAATACCCATTTTCAACAACTGCTGAAAAGAAGTCTTATTTTTAAAATTTTAGAATTTTATTTTATTATAAAAATATTAGTTAGTAAAAATCTTCGACTCGTTGTATAAAGGAGGTGGTGCATACTTAGGCCCAGAGCGTACGTCTATGAGAAATAAAAGCTTACCTTCAGCCCAATCAGTCTGCCAAATATTTTTTAATTCGGTCTTGGTGATATTGAGATAATTAGACTTGAAATTGAGCACCGGAAATGGGAAAAATCTTACACTTCTGCAAATAATTACGTATATCTCGAAAAGTATAGCACGTAGGACAATGATTTAGGTACCATATGAAAGATCATAAAAATACCTTTTCAATTAATTTTTTTTGAAATGCCTTATATTTCGAAAAGACAGACCTAAAAAATGTTTGAATAGAAACATTTTCGTTGAAGTTTGCCAGCCAATATCTCGAAAAATCAATGATGACCTAAATTTTTTTGCACCACTTTAATCCTTAATTGAGGAGCTTTAATTTGATATATAATTACGCTTTCATACATAAAGCATATCACGTACAGTATACACAATTCCAAAAAAAAAAAAAACAAAAAAATATGTTCCAGAGCAAATGCATTTTTTCATTGAATTTTTCGCAGTACCTATATCTCTGTTTTTTACAAAACATAAAAACAAAATACATACATGAAAAAAAAAACTAATCTTTTTTTAGATTTATCAAAATATCATCCAAAAACAGAGCTGGTGCTATATTTATTGCTTCCTGGTGTCTTGCGTATCCCAAATACCATAAAATGCTCATAACATGAGCGCAACAACCAACAATCCTCATTCCAACGAGACAGTTACAATAGTAAGCTTTTATTGACACAGATTATTTTCTGTAAGTCTGACGAAATGATATGTATTTTCAAGTAAACGAAGCTCTTGTTGAGACGAAGTCAGTGATGCTACTTGAAGGGATCCGTCTTTAGAAGGGACCCAATTCACTTCTGGCAAATTAAAATCGCCCAATAATAAAATATAGCTTTTAAGACACGACAATTCCATTACATAATCTAAAGCTAAAGAGAGCTCAGTATAAGCTGAGACAGGACTCTTTAGAGGAATATAGACGTTTACGACATAAATACTATTTAACTGTACAGATACTTTGACACATAAGACATCAATTGTAAATGGAAAAGGAAAAGTGATTTGAGAAGACATGTAAGTATTTCTTACAGAAATTAATGCACCACCTCCCACATCTTCAGGCTTATCGTAATGACGGTCTTTACGATATACTGAGAACTCGTGGCTAAAAAGCTCAGTGTCCAAATGATATGGATTGAGCCAGATTTCAGTTAAGGCAAATATATCATGCGAGAAGACATGAGAGCTAAGATAAAGATTCGTAATTTTTGTACTAAGCCCTCTGACATTTTGGTAAAAGAGGGTAATTCTATTTAGTTTTTTGCCTCAGGTGTGCGTTCAGTTCTTACTGGTTTTTTCCTGCGTAATGTTAACTCTTTAATGAGGGTACCATCAGGCCAAGAACTACTATTCAAAATAGAATTAGAGAGGGAAGGAGGAACAACTAACTTAAATGAAGAAACAAAGCTATTGTTTTTACTGATTTTATTACATTTGATTGACTGATTGACGTAACAGAGGGGATACTCTTTTTGTGAACCAGATGCCGCAAAACATCTACCGTAGTGATTTCTGGTTTAAGTCGTGAGATAAAAAGAGATCTAGGTTTGGGAACAGTTTTCATAAGGACATTTATTCCCAGAGAAACTGGATCAATTACAGGCTGCGTATCCAGAGTCCGAGTTTTCGAACGTTGACGCAGTGGACTGAATTACATCTTGGGTAACTGTAGAAACAGGATTTTTAGCTACTGACGCAGTGGACTGAATTACATCTTTGGTAACTGTAGAAACAGGATTTTTAGCTACTGACGCAGTGGACTCAAGACCTTGACCTTTGTTCGTATTTCTCCTCAATGATTTACGCTTAGGAGAAGGAATAGAGTTTTGATTAAGTACTAAGCCATCACGATTTCTTTTTGAGCTTTTGGATGAAGCTAAGGCCGAGCTGGTAGCAGAAGTGGTTTGTTGTTGACGGTCTGCTAATATTTTGGTCTTGTCAATGATGATAGGCTCCAAATCATCCAAATCATAGAAGTTGAAATATCCACAGAACTATGTAGTGATGAAAACGAATTAAGATTGGAAACACTATCCTTGAAAATCTTAAGGAGTTCCTCAAATCCTTTCGGCACTTTTGGAGCTTTCAGCAAAGGCCATGATAAGATTAAATGAAATAATAAATTAAATTGCAAATGCAATGAAGACAGATAAAAAAGAAAATTTAATAAAATAATACGAAAGATAAAAAAAATATATATTATGTGACTCCTCTGGGATATGAACCTGAGACGCGGAGGTTAAAATGTAATAAAAGGCCGACCTGCTACAGCCAGTGGTTCCCAACCTTCTAGAACTAGCGACCCAAATTAGAGTTTTGGAAAAATTTAGCGACCCAATATATTTAAATAAATGTTGAATTATAAACCTTTCCGTGTACATATTAGGTACATACTTAAGAATATTCTGGAAATCTAATTTCAAAGTTCGCAATGACAATAACTTCACAACAAACCTAAATATATAAAGTGCCAAATTATTTAATTGAAAAGAGAATGTGTCATACATGCATACAATATATTTATATATATATTACATTACATATATGTAAATAGCATATTTGAAAATTAATAATAATTAAAAAAATCATTTAGATACCAACTCATCAATTCTAGGGAGTGTTATTGTCAGTTTCAGTCTCATATCGTGTTTTATGTACATCCAATTTATTTTTTTGGTTTGGTTTTAATATTTACAAACTGATAAAATTCAGCTTCGGAACAGTTTTAAAGTTTTTTGGGTAAAATTCTCTCACACTGCACCAAAAGTCAGTCAATGACGTTGTTTCGAAATTATCTTTAGAAAAATAATTAGATTTTTAGAGAAAGGATCTTAGATTGGTGTGTTGAACATTATTCAAATCGTGGAAGTATGTAGAAATCTCCTGTTTGAAATTAGTCAGGTGATTGATGATAAGGTTTTCTAATGCTTCCTTAGCATATTTTCATTTTTGGCTTCCAGGGTCTCGCTGTGTTTGCGAAACATTGCTATCTTATGCTTAGTGCTAACTTACCCTTTTACTCCAGTTTTCAAGTTTTGCAACAAAACGCTGCAAATGATCTTTAATTTGAAACATAGTGATATCATGTCCCTGTAATTAAAGGATCAATTTATTGAAATCCTTGAATATATCTGCCAAATGCGCTACCTTAATCAACCAGTCATAATTTTTCACTATATCTGAAAGTTCGTTTTTTTCGCATGTCTAAAAACATTTGAATTTCTTTTCTTAGTTCGAAGAAACGATTTATCGTGTTTCCTCTGGACAACCACCGCACATGTGAATAAAACAAATGGTTTACTACAAAGAACACATGGAGAGTTTTCGATGCAATTCGAGATCAATAAAGTGAAACCAAATTTCAAATAATCTTCACAATATTTTCTTTTTGCCATTGTCGCTAATAAAATAAATACCTAGTCAAACATTTTTTTACAAAAACAGAAGAAAAGTTTACTTTATGTATAAAGTTAATGTAATTTGAATACATTTCTATTATTTTTAAAATTCTCAAAGTTGTAAGTAAACCATTGAATGACAACTCAATACTCAGAATCAAATGACATTTATGCGCTAAAACACAATCAAGACACGCATATCGGCGTTTAAGCAATTCAGCCCTTATTCATTGACGAAAATGATTAAAAATAGGATTTTTGTTTTATTCAATGAACAATAAATAAATAAAAACGGCTTTGACTGTAGAACAATTGTTTTTTAGAATATGAGCAAGAATTACATTCCAAAGTATGTTAGTATGTAACACGATTTACTGGACACCCTGTATAAAGAAGCAGCAGGTCAGTTTTTATTGTGAAGTGATGATGGATTAAGACAAAATGTATATTACATATACATATTCATTGTGTGGTTATTAATTAAATTTGTATAGCAAATAGAAGAGTGGTGTTTTAGAAGTACTAGTAAGAAACAGAAATAAAAGCTTTATTTATTGAACCTAGTGAATGTTGCAATAAATCTATTTATCGTTAAAAATGAAGCAGTAGTATTAAGAACACGAGATCTTAAGGGACTTTTTGCTCACTATTTCTTAGCTTGCCTCAAAATATCAAGTTGGCCAACTGTAGAGTTGACGCAAGCTAGAGAGTTGAGACACAAGTTGAAATTGGTATTTCTTCACTATTTTAAGTTTCTACTCGAGAATTGGTGAACATTTCACTTAGTTGCGATTTTACAACTTTCCTTGGGATATTTTTGACAGATACATAAATTTCAATTGTGGTACCCGTGGTGTAATGGAAAGCATGTGCGCCTGTTAATCCAGAGGTTCGTGATCCGAGTCCCAACAGAGGCAAAAATGTTTTTTCATGGTAATCACCTTTTGCGAGGAATTGGCAAGTCCTCCGTTAGTACTCATTGTCATGAAAAGCGCTTTCTCGATTAGCCTTTCGAAACCGGCAAAAAATTGTAGGTCCCCTCCATTCCCTCACAAGGCATGGTTGTGAGATATTCGCCAGGTAGGTACTTGGTACTTCTCGCTCTGCTGTCCCACCCTATTTATTTATTATTTTTACATAAATTTCAACTTTAGATTAGAGATTCGATTGCTAGATTGTTTTGAAAATTAAAGTTCCGGTAGTTGACTTCTGTTTAGATATTGCGAAAATAAAATTAAAAAAAACATGGACATGCTTAGAGAGCATCCACAATACCCATTTTCAACAACTGCTGAAAAGAAGTCTTATTTTTAAAATTTTAGAATTTTATTTTATTATAAAAATATTAGTTAGTAAAAATCTTCGACTCGTTGTATAAAGGAGGTGGTGCATACTTAGGCCCAGAGCGTACGTCTATGAGAAATAAAAGCTTACCTTCAGCCCAATCAGTCTGCCAAATATTTTTTAATTCGGTCTTGGTGATATTGAGATAATTAGACTTGAAATTGAGCACCGGAAATGGGAAAAATCTTACACTTCTGCAAATAATTACGTATATCTCGAAAAGTATAGCACGTAGGACAATGATTTAGGTACCATATGAAAGATCATAAAAATACCTTTTCAATTAATTTTTTTTGAAATGCCTTATATTTCGAAAAGACAGACCTAAAAAATGTTTGAATAGAAACATTTTCGTTGAAGTTTGCCAGCCAATATCTCGAAAAATCAATGATGACCTAAATTTTTTTGCACCACTTTAATCCTTAATTGAGGAGCTTTAATTTGATATATAATTACGCTTTCATACATAAAGCATATCACGTACAGTATACACAATTCCAAAAAAAAAAAAAACAAAAAAATATGTTCCAGAGCAAATGCATTTTTTCATTGAATTTTTCGCAGTACCTATATCTCTGTTTTTTACAAAACATAAAAACAAAATACATACATGAAAAAAAAAACTAATCTTTTTTTAGATTTATCAAAATATCATCCAAAAACAGAGCTGGTGCTATATTTATTGCTTCCTGGTTTCTTGCGTATCCCAAATACCATAAAATGCTCATAACATGAGCGCAACAACCAACAATCCTCATTCCAACGAGACAGTTACAATAGTAAGCTTTTATTGACACAGCTTATTTTCTGTAAGTCTGACGAAATGATATGTATTTTCAAGTAAACGAAGCTCTTGTTGAGACGAAGTCAGTGATGCTACTTGAAGGGATCCGTCTTTAGAAGGGACCCAATTCACTTCTGGCAAATTAAAATCGCCCAATAATAAAATATAGCTTTTAAGACACGACAATTCCATTACATAATCTAAAGCTAAAGAGAGCTCAGTATAAGCTGAGACAGGACTCTTTAGAGGAATATAGACGTTTACGACATAAATACTATTTAACTGTACAGATACTTTGACACATAAGACATCAATTGTAAATGGAAAAGGAAAAGTGATTTGAGAAGACATGTAAGTATTTCTTACAGAAATTAATGCACCACCTCCCACATCTTCAGGCTTATCGTAATGACGGTCTTTACGATATACTGAGAACTCGTGGCTAAAAAGCTCAGTGTCCAAATGATATGGATTGAGCCAGATTTCAGTTAAGGCAAATATATCATGCGAGAAGACATGAGAGCTAAGATAAAGATTCGTAATTTTTGTACTAAGCCCTCTGACATTTTGGTAAAAGAGGGTAATTCTATTTAGTTTTTTGCCTCAGGTGTGCGTTCAGTTCTTACTGGTTTTTTCCTGCGTAATGTTAACTCTTTAATGAGGGTACCATCAGGCCAAGAACTACTATTCAAAATAGAATTAGAGAGGGAAGGAGGAACAACTAACTTAAATGAAGAAACAAAGCTATTGTTTTTACTGATTTTATTACATTTGATTGACTGATTGACGTAACAGAGGGGATACTCTTTTTGTGAACCAGATGCCGCAAAACATCTACCGTAGTGATTTCTGGTTTAAGTCGTGAGATAAAAAGAGATCTAGGTTTGGGAACAGTTTTCATAAGGACATTTATTCCCAGAGAAACTGGATCAATTACAGGCTGCGTATCCAGAGTCCGAGTTTTCGAACGTTGACGCAGTGGACTGAATTACATCTTGGGTAACTGTAGAAACAGGATTTTTAGCTACTGACGCAGTGGACTGAATTACATCTTTGGTAACTGTAGAAACAGGATTTTTAGCTACTGACGCAGTGGACTCAAGACCTTGACCTTTGTTCGTATTTCTCCTCAATGATTTACGCTTAGGAGAAGGAATAGAGTTTTGATTAAGTACTAAGCCATCACGATTTCTTTTTGAGCTTTTGGATGAAGCTAAGGCCGAGCTGGTAGCAGAAGTGGTTTGTTGTTGACGGTCTGCTAATATTTTGGTCTTGTCAATGATGATAGGCTCCAAATCATCCAAATCATAGAAGTTGAAATATCCACAGAACTATGTAGTGATGAAAACGAATTAAGATTGGAAACACTATCCTTGAAAATCTTAAGGAGTTCCTCAAATCCTTTCGGCACTTTTGGAGCTTTCAGCAAAGGCCATGATAAGATTAAATGAAATAATAAATTAAATTGCAAATGCAATGAAGACAGATAAAAAAGAAAATTTAATAAAATAATACGAAAGATAAAAAAAATATATATTATGTGACTCCTCTGGGATATGAACCTGAGACGCGGAGGTTAAAATGTAATAAAAGGCCGACCTGCTACAGCCAGTGGTTCCCAACCTTCTAGAACTAGCGACCCAAATTAGAGTTTTGGAAAAATTTAGCGACCCAATATATTTAAATAAATGTTGAATTATAAACCTTTCCGTGTACATATTAGGTACATACTTAAGAATATTCTGGAAATCTAATTTCAAAGTTCGCAATGACAATAACTTCACAACAAACCTAAATATATAAAGTGCCAAATTATTTAATTGAAAAGAGAATGTGTCATACATGCATACAATATATTTATATATATATTACATTACATATATGTAAATAGCATATTTGAAAATTAATAATAATTAAAAAAATCATTTAGATACCAACTCATCAATTCTAGGGAGTGTTATTGTCAGTTTCAGTCTCATATCGTGTTTTATGTACATCCAATTTATTTTTTTGGTTTGGTTTTAATATTTACAAACTGATAAAATTCAGCTTCGGAACAGTTTTAAAGTTTTTTGGGTAAAATTCTCTCACACTGCACCAAAAGTCAGTCAATGACGTTGTTTCGAAATTATCTTTAGAAAAATAATTAGATTTTTAGAGAAAGGATCTTAGATTGGTGTGTTGAACATTATTCAAATCGTGGAAGTATGTAGAAATCTCCTGTTTGAAATTAGTCAGGTGATTGATGATAAGGTTTTCTAATGCTTCCTTAGCATATTTTCATTTTTGGCTTCCAGGGTCTCGCTGTGTTTGCGAAACATTGCTATCTTATGCTTAGCGCTAACTTACCCTTTTACTCCAGTTTTCAAGTTTTGCAACAAAACGCTGCAAATGATCTTTAATTTGAAACATAGTGATATCATGTCCCTGTAATTTAAGGATCAATTTATTGAAATCCTTGAATATATCTGCCAAATGCGCTACCTTAATCAACCAGTCATAATTTTTCACTACCTGTCAGACAAAATAAAGTGCAAATGCACTTGACTCGTTTTAAAAATGCAGAGAATAAACAATGAGAAAGATTTATCACTCTATTTCATGTTCCTACGTTATATTTTATTATCTTTCATCAAACCTTTAACAGTAGTCCGTTATTTTTGACCTCTATTAAACATGAACTGCATTAATTTTCAACCAAATGACATTGAGCTTGGACAAAATAAAGTGCAATTTTTTAATACCGTTGCAAAGTATAGCTCATAATAATTAAAAATAAAAACATAAGCCAAAATTTGTCAACAGATGAGGTTATCTTATGCCCGTTTGCAAAAATTTTGCTACAAGTTGAATTTTATTTTCATAAGCTTTGACATGGAACAACTCTCACTTGAGTTAAAAGAATTTTTAGTCTCGGACCGTGACGTGGGTTGACCTTTCGTAAACTTTGAGAAAAATATGGTGTGTCAATTTCTGGAATCAAGAAGGTTTATTTGAACTTCATTGAACGGGGATCTGTTGCCAGTTTTAGAAGTCAAAGTGGAAGGAAGAGGAAAACAACACCACCTGGTGACCGGAGAATCACAATAGAGGCCAGAAAAATCCATTATCCATAGCTAGAAACATCAAAGAAGACCTACAATTAGGGGTCTATGAAATAACTCCCACGAAATAAGTCCCACTTTTAAAAACGAAATAAGTCCCACCAAAAATTGCTTAAAAAAATGAAATAACTCCCACGAAATAAGTCCCACTTTTGAAAACGAAAGAAGTCCCACCAAAATGAAATGATTTAAGAATTTACTTGAAATGAAATAACTCCCACTCAAAATGAAATAACTCCCCCTTGAATAATATATTTCTTAAATGAATTAAGTCCCACTTTCATAAACGAAATAAGTCCCACTTTTTCATTGTTTAATGCGATTTCAAATAAGAAGTATTTGGCTCTTCGAAAAAAACACACGTCGAATAATATGAATAATCAAAGCAGAGGAATAATAAAGAAAAATCGTATACAAGCAAGAAGAGCCATGAGAGATAAGGACAAAAAATTATGGTTGTCCCTTTTACGAAATATTGGACATTTCGTTAAAGGGACAACCATAACTTTTTGCATAAGAAAAAATATAAATTTAGGGGTATGAAATAACTCCCACTTTACAAAACGAATTTATTCCCACTCAAAACGAAATAAGTCCCACTTAAAATAAAAACGCGTAAAGAAATAAGTCCCACCAATTGACGAAATAAGTCCCACTTTTAAAAACGAAATAACTCCCACTTTCAAAATAGCAATTTTTGGTGGGACTTATTTCGTTTTTAAAAGTGGGACTTATTTCGTGGGAGTTATTTCATAGACCCACAATTAGACGTAAGACAAAGAACAGCCCAAAGGTGACTTAATGAAAGTGGGCTACGAAACTATTTGGCAAAGAGAAAACTTTTGCTACGCCAAATAATTATAAAAAAAAGACTTGCTTTCGCAAAAAAGTATTTAACAAATCCGTAATCGTTTTGGGAAAGCATAATTAGACTTTATGAGTCTAAATTTGAGTTAACAAATTCCAAATCAAGGAAAAGAGTTTGGTGCAAGCCCAAGGAAAGACTCGACCAAAGATGCATTAAAAAAATTGTCAAACATAGTGGTGGGTCTATTATGGTTTGGGGATGTTTTTCCTTTGGTGGCGTTAGGAAAATTGTTAAAATTGACACCAAAATGACGAGTATCATTACGTCAATATTATTGGAGACAACTTAGCTTTTTCGGCATAAAAAATATCGCTGTACAAATACATTTTCCAGCAAGATAATGATCCGAAGCATACTTGCAAAGTGGCAAAGCAGTTTTTATTCACAAAACAACGTGGAATTATTGGAATGACCACCTCAATCCCAAGATCTCAATCCGATAGAACATCTTTGGTCCATATTAGATAAAAGAATTCCGTTAGATGGTCGACGAAATATACGATCTTTTTGGGAAAGCCTCCAATTTGAATGTGAGAGGATTCCATTTGAAAATTTGGTGGAATATGGTTCGCAGCGCACCAAAGCGACTTGCAGCTGTTATTCAAAATAAAGGGGGAGCCACCAGTTACTGATTTCCTATGAAAATATTTGTTTTTTTGTTGATATTTTGAATTTGCACTTTATTTTGTCTTCTCTTTTTTCATGATTTATTGCAATACATATTTCTTGTTATTTTAATTTTGGTTATGTTTTGTTTATGAATACTGATATGTTTGTAAAAGAACTTAAATAAATTAAATCAAATGACTTTTTGAAGTAAAGTTCATGAAAACAATACAAAATAAAATGAGTTAGTATCTTAATTCCGGTTTGCACTTTATTTTGTCCGACAGTGTATATCTGAAAGTTCGTTTTTTTCGCATGTCTAAAAACATTTGAATTTCTTTTCTTAGTTCGAAGAAACGATTTATCGTGTTTCCTCTGGACAACCACCGCACATGTGAATAAAACAAAAGGTTTACTACAAAGAACACATGGAGAGTTTTCGATGCAATTCGAGATCAATAAAGTGAAACCGAATTTCAAATAATCTTCACAATATTTTCTTTTTGCCATTGTCGCTAATAAAATAAATACCTAGTCAAACATTTTTTTACAAAAACAGAAGAAAAGTTTACTTTATGTATCAAGTTAATGTAATTTGAATACATTTCTATTATTTTTAAAATTCTCAAAGTTGTAAGTAAACCATTGAATGACAACTCAATACTCAGAATTAAATGACATTTATGCGCTAAAACACACTCAAGACACGCATATCGGCGCTTAAGCAATTCAGCCCTTATTCATTGACGAAAATGATTAAAAATAGGATTTTTGTTTTATTCAATGAACAATAAATAAATAAATAGGGTGGCGCAACAGAGCGAAGAACCGCTGGGCTTAGCGCATCTCTCACAACCTTGCGCCTTGTGAGGGAATGGAGGGGACCTACAATTTTCTGTCGGCTCCGAATGGAACCAATTGAACCAATTGAACTTGCCAATTCCTCGAGAAAGGCGATACCCGTTCAATGAATAAGCGTGTTTTAAGGTTTATTATGCGATTATAAATACGGCTGTTAATGTTTTAAAAGCGGTGTTCAAATTATTATATTTAAAACAAGGAACGCACTTATTTGTTGTGTTGCATTGTGTTGCAACTGCTTGTATGTATATTATATGAGACAAATGTGTTTGGTCCTTCATGAAATACACACAAGCGATTGCGACACAACACATAATATGCCAGCATAAGATTGACCTATTTTATAGCAAAATATATGTATAATATATGTATGTATATATATTTGTTTTTTTTTTTAAATTATAAGATTTTTTTCAGAATGTCAGTTTGTGTTCGAGACCCACCAAAAATGGCTTGGCGACCCAATTTTGGGTCGCGACCCATGGGCTGGGAACCAGTGTGCTAGACTATTGCACCACCAAGCAGATAATTTGGAGTAATGTTTTGCTTTAAATGTACAAAAATAAACGAAAATATAACAATGTAGTTTAGAAAAAAATGGTTAATGAATTTACCAATAGGCCAGAATGAGATAAGTTTTTAAAACTACTCAAAATACACTCAAACGGAACCGAAAAATTAAAAAAAAAAAAATTAATTTCTCACCAAACACTGATCAAAACGAAACCCAAATTAAACTAGTTCTTTACGGAAAATGCAGGAACTAGACGAAATAGAATGATTTGAATTACCTCAAATCACTAAAAAAATTTTCTAGAGCTAAATTAACGCAAAGCTAATAAACACAAACCAGCGCTGCCACTTGATGAAACTTATTAAGAAGTGCAATTTTGAAGTCGTCCATCAAACGAGCAGCAGTTTGATTGAAAAAAATCTTGTCGAAATAGTTTAAAATCCCTTCTAAACCGTCCGTTCACGACCATCTGACCATAGTTACACACCTGGATCTATTAGCCTGCTCTGTGGTAAGTTGAAAGTTACCTTCAGCAACAGATTCAGGCATGTAAGCCTTATATCTTTGAGATTCATCTCTGAATCCTTTGTCCAAAATAAAAACATTTTGTCTAAAGTAATGCCTGAACGTTCCATAATCGTCTCTGAGAAGACGTTTCATTATGTTAGCATCAGATACAGTTGTACCATAGGGTCCTATAACGTCCAGGATATACCCATCACAGCATGTGATCACAAAAGGCTTAACCAGATTTTGATACATATGTAGGCTGCAGTGGCGAGGGGAGAATAATTCCAAAAGGTAACTCGAAGGAAACTTAGTCACCAACAAAAAAAAGTTTACTTAAAATTTTTTTTGTGCAATGTTTGTCTTCGCATCAAGCCAAAAAGTCAAGTATTTCAAACCAACTTTGCTATTAGGTAGAGCGTCATAACTTTTTTTTTTCATAAAACTTAGCTAATTAAAACTATTTGTTTCCTCTAAGTGAAAACCAGTTAAGCAACAGTCAACAGATATTAAGGCCATAATCAAACCACTGACTATCGGAAAACTTTTCAGACTTTTTGCACTTTTCAATTTTTAAAGCCTAAATTTGTAATATTTAAAAAAAATCACGAAAAGCACTCAGTGGCGGATCTAGACTAATGGCTCCCCTAGGCTGTGAAAAAAAGCCGCCCCAAAATTTTTTTTACATATTTATACTCACCACAGTCATATGAAACTCGACCATGAACGTCGATAGCATAAGATTGTAAAATAATTAATAAAAATCAAGTTGACATAAAAAATAAAAAAATAAAATTTCTATTGAAAATTTTTTTGTTCGAGAAAAAAATTCTTATTTTCAAAATATTTGCCGCCCCCTCTAGAGCTGCCGCCCTAGGCTGCAGCCTACTCAGCCTATAGCTTAATCCGCCGCTGAAAGCACTAAATCAATTTAAATAAGTATTGCACTGCGTTCTGCTGGTAAACTGCGTTTTTCAAATAAAATACGGTTCTTTGGGAACTGAATTCATTTAGGCCAGTTGTCCCACTTTAGAAAAATTCCAATTATTTTTTGCCTCTTCTTTCAAAAATATGCATAAAGCTATGAAATCTAATATCCACGCATATTTGTTATCAAAGTGGCAACCTTTGAGCTTTGACACATGAGTCCAGTGCAGAGACACATACAAATTCATAAAATAAGTCGGAGAGCAGCGTGTTATTTTCTTATTCTTCAAGCAGAGACCTACCTCAAGCTGCAACCTGCAATATACATTTTTGTTTATAAGCATGTGTCCATGGGAAGAAATACGAAGGAAAGCGTTTTTTTCTTTTATAAAACCAATATCATGCAAACACCGAAGTGTGCAGAAGCAATGCTGCAAATGAGTACTGGGCTACTGCGCCGGCGCTCTGCACAATATTCACGTGCTCAGACCTCAGAGCACAAAGAGATAACAAACAACAGATTTACCAAAAAATATGACGCTAGCTAGAACACCGGCCACCGGGTTATTTCCTTCCATAAAAAAGGATGTATTGAACAGAGAGGTGCCTAGCGCTAGGCTCTTCTCTGTTCAATACATGCTTTCTTATGGAAGAAAATAAGACGATGTTCTACCGTCATATTTTTTGGTAAAAGAAAAAAGAGGAGAGAACACAAATTTGTTCTATCCAGCAACAAGTTTTATAAGACGTGATATTTGGGGTAACCTTGTATGTTGCTAAAGTTTTGTGTTTGTTTATGGAGTGAATTGAAGAGCCAACATGTGTGTAGAATAAAACGGAAAGCAGAGTGGAAGTTGTTAAAAAAATGTTGGCAGCGAGTTCATGTGTATGATTAAGTTTGATTCATGTTGCCAGAAGTCTAAGATGTTTCGGATGTGAATTTCAAAAGGTAATTCGGAAATAATCGACTTATATGGACGCTTCGCCACTGGTAGGCTGTATGATTGTTTCTGAAAGCCGTAGTTTGAACTTTTTTGAAGGTACACTTATGTTCCATCGCAAATAACTATACCGTACTTCGTGTATTATCCTTTGGACTGTGATTCTTGGTCATATTCTAAGAAAAAAAATGTATTACAAAAAAACTCGATTCTCAACTTTGACATCACTTTCTGACAATTTAAAAAAGGCTAACTTTGGTGTACCCTGACCTGTGTTAAATTCGATATCTCTGTCAATACTGGTGATAGAGACCTAATCTTAGACTTAATTTTTTTTTTTAAATAACGACTTTTAAGATTGTATTTGAGTTAAGCTTCCATAGGTTTAGGGTTGCCAGATTTTCAATTTTAAGTGTTGTTCAAATTTTCTTCCCGAAACAAAGTTTTGACTTTGATTCAATTATTCAATAAGTGCACTCAAAAACCCATACATTTTATGATAATTGAAAAAATACAAAATTGGTAAAATAAAAAAAAAGATTCTTCAATTTGAGGTTTGTTTGAATAAAACAATAATATGGGCACTTTTAGTAGTTTTTTTTTATGAATTTTATACAAATACAATTACAACAAGTGCTCAAAGAGCGCTCCTTCGTTTTGAATACATGCCAGAGCCTATTTTTGAATTTCATTTTCAACAGCCTCACTAGTGTTACAATTCAAAAAAGGAAAGAATTATAAGCAATAAAAAAAAATAAAAAATTAGTACAAACAATTTAATTGCCTAATCCAAATTCTAAAATTAATTTAACCCTAGTTTACAAACTGGGGTCCATTTGGACCCCAGAGCATGTTTGAACACTCATAACTTTTTTGTTTTTCATTTTTTTTAAATGGGATTTTTACTCAGTGAACAAAATTCAATTTTTTATTCATTTCTTAAGTTGAAACGATTATCAGATGTTTACAGATTTTTCTGCGATTTTTTTGTGAAAAGAACTCGTCCATCCGAACTGGGGTCCATTTGGACCCCAGTACTGAAATTCTATGAAAAATCATATTTTTTCTAATAAATAATTATTTTATTCCTATAGCAGCATAGTTTATGTTTAGAAGGATTTAGTTTGAAGTTGTTGGTAGTTCCGGGAGACATTTAACACATAAGGTTCTAATGTGGCAAGGGCAGCAACATCTGCCACATTCATCGCAGTTGGTTCTGGTTTTCTTGTCCTCTGCTCTTGGGAAAAGGTAACATCTGCTTCTTTTACAAGACAGCCTTTCGGGGACTGTTGGTAATTTTTCCTGAACTCTCCCCAAAATACAGACAGCATCCAATGCAGATTTTCCAATGCCAGATTGTGTTGCAGGTTGTGAACGGTTATTCAATTCTGACTCAACCAGTTCCTCCGCTAGTTGGATGAGTTTATTACTTCTCAGCAAATTTTTGTTTCTTCTAGGTGGATTGAGATGTCGGAAAATTATGACAGTTGCTAGGGCTGCTACGTCCAGTAAGTTGTAGAATACAACCATCGGCCAGCGATTTGTTTGACGTGTACATGAATATATGTATTGAGACCATTTGGTCGAATACATCGACTCCACCTTTGGTGCGGTTATAATCCAGTATCATGGCAGGTTTACTTTGATGACCGGAAGTGGCTTTCTCGCAGTTATGTTGTGTTGATAGCAATACCACTTGTTTGTTTGGATTCGGAACATATCTCACCAACGCCATTTTTCCAGAAAATCCAAAGATTGAAGAGTGAACTGGACGATACTGCTTTTTTTATTGACCTTTACAGGCTCATTCTGGTTATCAAGAACCTCCTTCGCTACAAAAAGTTTAGGCAAATCTCTTTTGTTTTTCCGAATCGTGCCAAGAATAGTGATCTTCTTATCCAGCAACCTCAATACCAAATCCACTGACGCGACGTAAGGAAATTATCAATAGTGAGGTTGCGTCCACAATTGAAATATGATGGCATCAACGACATCAGCACATCATCTCCACGACCAAGTCCTGTACTTTGGTCAGAGCTACCAGTTGACATATAAAAAGGGATGGAGGAATTCCAGAAATAATTCCGCTGAATTTGGTGAAGGCATACAGAGAATTATGGCGAATTCAGTCCTTTTTGAGGTCATAAAATTATTTGATGACCTGACCAAACTGAACTAATGACTATTTTTTTTTGAGATAGGCATACCTGCCAGGAACAATTGATGTGGATGAATTTTACAATCAGTAATTACGTAAATAAGACATATTGAAAAGGATAAGCGGGTATCCCAGATTTGCGAAATTAGGCAATTTTCATCGTTTTTGAAATTGAAAAATTTTATTGCTGACCTCCTACATACCTGCATAATGACATTTCTGCTTAAATTTCTTTATCCCTGCTATATATAATACTTAGAAACAATTCATACAATAGCCAGAAGAACTATAACTGAACAATATAAGTCAGAAATCAAAAAAATTTCGAAGAAAAAATCGTGGGGTCCATTTGGACCCCAGTTCGGGTGGACACGACTTTTGCCGGTTTGTAAACGAGGGTTAACTAACTTTGAAGAATTTACAGATTTTGTTAAAATGTCTGCTATCATTTCGTTTGTTGGCTTGTACTGCATATTCAGACCAATTTCCCCTTCAGCATGCTGGTCCAAATGCTCTTGAATAAAGTATTTGCGTACATCAATATGCTTAGTACGCGCATGATAATTTTTGTTCTTGGCCAAGTGAAGTGCTCCTTGGTTATCGCAATATAAAGTAATTTTCTTCGATGCCTCTAAGAAAATTTCACACTCGAAACGTTTCAACCAAAGTGCTTCTTGGATAGCTGCAACCATTGACATGAATTCGGCTTCAGTTGAGGATAATGCAATTGTTGGTTGGCGACGAGTAGCCCACGAAATTGCTCCACCTTGGATTCGAAACACATAACCAGTGGTCGATCGCCGCTTGTCAAGGTCTCCTGCCCAATCCGCATCGCAGAAACCGGTCAACTCAGCATCTTCTGTTGGATAAAAAGTTAGCTTGTAGTCTATGGTACCCTTTAAATACCTCAAAACCCTCTTAACAGCTGTCCAGTGTGCTCTACCAAAATTATTGTTGTACCTGCTTAGTGCACTCACAGCAAAACATATATCGGGGCGACTTATTTGTGCAGCGTACATAATACACCCAACTGCTTCCTGATATGGAACACCGGCCATTTCTCGACGTTCCGCATCTGTTTTTGGACACATTTCATCTGACAACTTTTGGTTTGGATCCATTGGTGTGTTGACATCATTACTGTGGTCCATGTTGAACCGCTTCAGAACAGTAGAAATGTAATGGTGCTGATCAATTGAAAGTGAACCATCTGGATTTCGAGTAATGTTCATGCCAAGTAAAGATGTAGCCTCACCGAGATCTTTCATCTTAAAATGTGTGGATAGCTCTTTCTTTAATTTCGTGCACATCGAAGCATTGCTCGAGAAGATCATAATGTCGTCAACCCAAACAGCAAGAATTATAGTATTTTGTTGGGAATGCTTGAAATATATGCACTGATCGATGGAAGATTGCCTGAACTTCATTTCACGACTTCGTTTAGTTTATCGTTCCAGACTCGCTTTAGACGACAAACTCTTATCGATGTATCATCAAACCCCTCTGGTTGATGCATATAAATTTCATCTATCAATTCCCCTTGAAGAAACGCTGTTACCGCATCCATTTGGTGTATTTGCATTTTGTACTTCACTGCCACTGCCAACAGGAACCGGATCGACGAATAACGTGCCACAGGCGAGTATGTTTCATCATAATCTATAGTATAGATTATGATGAAACATACTCTAGATTCTATACCTTTTACCTGACTGTAGCCTTTAATAACAAGTCGAGCTTTGAAGCGTTCGATCACAACAGTCGCATTCCGTTTCACTTTGAACACCCATTTACTATCTATTGCCTTCCTTCCAGCTGGTAAATCACATAACACCCAAGTATCGTTGGCTTTCAATGATTCATATTCAGCTTTCATCGCCTTTTCCCACTGATCCTTTTCGTCGCAATGCCTCGCTTCGTGTTATGATCTGGGTTCACTCACGTCTTTAGTAGCTTCGACTAGCATAGCATACAAACTCTGGATAACCCTGGTACTTCTCGAGCTGACATCACCATCACTTGTAACTGGATATGGAACAACTAATAACTCACTAGCAGCAACATCAAAATCCGTTTCATTGGCAGATGAACATGACGAATTCTCGTTGTCTACCGCCTCACTGAATTTGTTATGTTCAGCTGCAATATCGTCACTGATGTCGATTACAGAAGAATTCTGATTTTGTGCATTTGTGAGAATGACGCAATCATTAAAAACATCTTCAGTTCCATTCGAACATTCCTCCATGTTAGTGTTAGTTAGTTGATTTGGATCTGCCTCACTGGGATCGTCATCTGAGTCGCTATCGTCACTGGAGTCATATTGAAGAGAGCTTTCACCAACTTTGTCTCTGGCATAAGGAACCTTTAATAAAGAAGAAGAGGAACTCATTTTTTTTTTTTTTGTTGGAGGTTTTTAAAATACCAGCTGGAGCACTCAGACCTAAATACCGGTCCATTGTACTACCAGATAGCAACCTTCTATTTGTTATAGCTTTCCAGATGTTCGGAGAAAAGCCAAAAGACGCTGCCATGATAAGGAGCCTAAGTTACCAGCTCTCACCATGTCTGCGCCGAGTATCTGTAACCTCATGCGAGAAAAAGCAGGACATTCACAGAGGAAGTGCTCTGCGGTGTCCTCATCTTCTCCACAAGATTCACAGAGTGTGGTATCACTTAAGCCTAACACGTTTAAATGCTTGGAAAAAGAGAAGTGCCCAACGCCAATAAGCTTTCTACAGTCTTTTCTGCTACGAGCTAGCAAAAATGTTGCAGTCTTCTAACTAACGTTGGGGAGCATACGCTTGGTTTGTCTGCATCCAATGGAGGCATGCCATCTACGATTTTGCTCTTCACAGATCCAATGGTTGATTGAAGCTCTCACTGAGGACGCTGGCAGACCTAGCGACGGTTCAGGTCCTGAAAAAGCTGTCTGAGATCCCTGCCTAGCAAGTTCATCGGCGATTTCATTTCCAGTTATGCCGTGATGGCCCGGAACCCTAATGAGACTCAAGGAATTTAATCTTCCGATCGCATTCAGAGAGCTCTTGCATTCCTGGATCACTTTCGAAGTGGTTAGAGAAGGGCCTTAAGCACAGCTTGGCTGTCGCTGCAAACAAAGATACTTCTCCCCGTCCATCCATTGTTCGTTACGTGGCTCAAGGCCACTAGGATAGCATAAGCCTCCGCTTGGAAAAAGGATGCGTATGATCCCAAAGATGAGTGCATCGTATGTCGTCGTTCTCAACAAAGGCACCAGCACCAGAACCCTCGTCGGTTTTGGAGCCATCTGTGAAGATACGATAACAGTTCTTTCCAGGCTCAGATTCTGGAGTGAACCAGTCCTGAACCGAAGGAAAGTTGACTGAGTAATTTTGACGCAGTTTGAGCCTTGGGATCATCGTGTCAGACGGCATATCCATTAGACGTGAGTCAAAAGATATGCTGCTTGCGAGTTCCTCAAAGCTCCAGTGCGAATTGTGCCAGAGACCACATCGCTTTAAACGAGAAATGATCTTGAGAGTACACCCCATGATATAGGTATCAAGGGGAGGAAGATTCAACAGTGCGTCGAGAGCAGCTCCCGGTGTGCTGGGGAAGGCCCCCGTAACACCTAGAAAAATTGTTCTTTGAAGTTTGGCAAACGAGGCAATAACGTATTTACGCGAGAGCTTATTCCACCAAACAACTGACGCATAGGAGATGATTGGTCTTATCATAGCCGTATAGATCCAAAGGACCCTTTTCCTTTACATTGCCAGAAAACTGACAGTGCTTTAGTAGTTTTAGACTCGACATGTTTTGACCAAAGAAGTTTGTTATCCAGGATTACTCCAAGATGTTTGACTTCATTTGAAAAAGGAATGTTGACGCCTTTAAGCGTAAGTTGGGTCAAACCAGTCAATTTTCTACGTCTCGTGAAGAGGACAACTTCGGTTTTAAGAGGATTGACGAAGAGACCGTTTCTAACACACCAGGTGTCAATCATATAAAGCGCAGCCTGTGCTCGGGAACAGACAGCTTGGAGGCTGGAGCCAACCGAGAGCACGGCGACGTCGTCTGCATATGCTTGGGCATGAACGTTAGAACCATTGAGCATTACGAGTAGAGAGTCTATCAACATGCACCACAGAAGAGGAGATAAAACGCCACCTTGTGGTTAGCCCTTATTCACTCTCGTTGCAACATATTGTCCACACTCAGCCTCAGCGATTACGGTTCTATTTACTAGCATTGCTTTAATCCACAACACTAATGACTCGTCCACACCGTGTTCTCTGGCAGCATTACACATACCATCGAAGCTAGCATTGTCAAAAGCACCTTGAATGTCGATGAAAATACCTACCGCAAATTCTTTCCTGTCAAGCGCGCATTCAATCCTGCTAACAAGATTTTGAAGTGCGGTCTCGCAAGATTTTCCTCTTTGGTAAGCATGTTGCATCTGAGACAGAGGATGTAATTGGAGTGAGGTTTTACGAATGTAAATCTCAACCATTCTTTCCAGCGTCTTAAGCAGGAAGGAGGTAAGACTAATGGGTCTAAAGCTCTTGGCGAGTGAGTAGTCTTGTTTACCAATTTTTGGTATGAAGGCGACTCTAACACTCTGCCATGGAGTTGGTATATACGCTAGGGCTAAACTACCAGTGAAAATATTTTTCAAAGTAGGAAGCAAAAGGTTTATACTTTCCTGCAACATACCTGGGTAAACACCGTCAGTGCCAGGTGACTTGAAACTGTCAAAAGATGCCACGGCATATTTGATGGCTTCGTCGGTAACAACTAACGATGACGTGTACCAGCTAAGTCGAGTGGATTTATCGGATTCACCTGATCTAAGGGAAATAGATTGCTGTGGTCCGATTGATATCTGGTTTCCTGGAAAATGAGTTTCCAGCATAAGACTGAGTGTCTCTGCTTTGGACTCGGTATAGGACCCGTCTGATTTCCTGAGCGTTTCTAGTTTGTTTACCTTGCTCCTTTTAAGGGCTTTAGTAAGTCGACTAGTTTCACTGAGTGTTTCTGTTGAACGCTATCATCGATTGGATGTCATCCCTTAGGCTGTACACGTTCACCCATATTCAATATTGAACGTAAACATAAACAACTTCCAATGACTTTGAAGATTATGTCACCAAAATAGGAAGGTTAAATAAAGGTCTTCACTTGAAGTTTTATTACCGAAAGTTTTGGTTGTGTTTTATTTTATGAGATTGAGTTTTGAGATATTTTATGCGAGTTTTAAGAGAAGAGTTAGAAATCGAGTGGAATTTTTAAAAGAACGTTTAAACGATAAACATTTTGGTCCTTCTGCGCCAAAAATTGCAAACCAGCAAAAAATAAACAAGTTTTATTCCCACCCTTAAAATAAAAAGACATTGTGCCGACATTTTGTCGTGGTTTTTTGCATTTATTGGTGAAAAATCAAAAAAGAAAACGTACATAAAGTGAGTTGCAGATACAACACGAAAACAACACGATACAACACGAAAACGGAGAAAAACATTATTGGAAAACGGAAAAAAGCTGCTGAATTACAAAGGAAAACGAGTGAGTAGATTTTATCTTACTTACAACTACTAATATATATATACACTCCTTACTAATTGCCTATCATAATTTAAAATCAAATTTAAAAACTAACTATCAAAATGAATAGCAATAAATTATTTTTAAACAATTGTAAGCAAGTGAGCAAAGACTTCGACAATTTTAAAAAGACTGGGTTGGCTCGTCGGACAAAGAATTATGCGAGCGGGAGGCTCGATATGTTGGAGACGAGCATGTCAGAGGTCAATGCAGGCTACAATGATATCGTCTGTAAAGATTTAAAAGAAGACGAGTTCAAACCATTCAACACACTGTTTGAACAAATCAAAGAAGTGTACCTTGAATATAAGGAGCAATTGTTAGACGTATTGGAGAAGTTCTCGGTACCCACGACATCAAATGTGTCTAATGAATGTACAAACGTTCAACCGAAACGTGAGGTTCGCCTTCCGAAAATCCAACCGCCCACGTTTACAGGTGAATACGAAAATTGGCGTTCATTCCATGACCAATTCGTGTCACTCGTGCACAGCAACACCTCGCTATCTAAAATTGAAAAATTGCATTATTTGAAATCATGTTGTAAGGAAAGCGCAGGTAACTTACTTGATCACGTCAATGTAGATGATGTGAGCTACGACCAGGCGTGGGAACTTCTTAAGTCTCGGTATGATTTTAGGGGAATTTTAGTAAATCATGAACTGAAGCTATTTTATGATCTACCCGTAGTTCATGAAGAAAAAGCAAATAACATCCGTGAGCTGCTAGACGGTTCGACAAAAATTTTGCATGCATTACGCATGGGATGATATGGTGATTTTTCTGTTGTTGAAAAAACTCCCAACAAAGGTGCAATCTCTGTGGGAAACTTCTCTGGGAACCAAGAAAGAAACACCCACATTTAAGGAATTCTCGGAGTTTTTAGAAACAAAATTTAGAACCCTGGAGATGGCTGATCAGCAGCAGAGTGGAAAATCAACATCAACAACACAGAAAAAGTCCACAAAAAACGTTTTCCATGTTAACTCGGAAGCAACCGAAAGCTTCACATGTAAAGTTTGCCATAAAGGCGTTCATTCATTGCGCACATGTGCTAAATTTTTAAAAATGGACGTGAATGGAAGGCAACGAGTAGTTAAACAATTTGGCAATTGTTTTAATTGTCTGGCCTATAGTCACAGGACAAATAGTTGCCCTAGTAACAAAACGTGCCATTTTTATCAAAGGCCACACAATTCGTTGCTACATTTTGGCAACAATAACAACACAAAACCCAATAACTCACGCTCACAATCATTCGCTCATTCTAATTCATTAGCACACAATACTAACTCACAAAAATCATTCTCGCATTCAAACCAATTTTCATCCAACCCAAACAACACTAGTACTTATGGTTGCAATCATATAGCACACCCAAGTAACCATATTCACTCAAACACAAACCAAAGCTCATGTACTCACTCAAACCCAAGCACACGTAATCAGTTACAATCTCAAACAAATCATATAACAACACAAATAAACCCCTATGCACAGCCATTTCAACCCTCTGAAGAGCGAAATGGCATACACCCATGCGCAAATTGCTTTCACGCAAACAATCAGCAATCTGACGCTCAGATATTGCTCGCAACAGCCATCATTAAAGTAAAATCCGCTAGTGGAGAATACTTCAACATGGGAGCGCTTGTTGATCCTGGATCACAAGCTACTTTCATAAAAGAATCAGCCGCACAGATTTTAAATTTAAAGAAACATCGCACATCCCTTGACATTTCAGTTTTAGGACAATTAAAGAATGGTTCTTGTCAAAACTATGTCGAATTGCACCTAGGCTCACAGTATTCAAACTTTGAAACATCAACACGAGGTTATGTTTTTAAAACTTTAACAGGAATTTTGCCAAACCAGCAAGTATTTCCCAACAAGTGGAAACACATTCAAGGGTTGAAACTGGCAGATCCTACTTTTCATTAACCGTCAGGAATAGATCTGTTACTAGGTAACGACGTTTTTTGTGAGATGGTTTTACCTCACATAATTAGGGGTGAAGACCCGATTTCTCCAATTGCACAAAAGACACAATTTGGATGGTTGATACTTGGCAAGGTTCCTAAGGAAACACCACAAAACATACAAGTCTACACCCAGTTTTTGGATGTTGAAACACAACTTAGGAAATTTTGGGAAATCGAGGAGTTACCGTATGAAAAACCAGAAGATGAGGAAGATGTCGCGTGTGAACAACACTTTTTACAAAACACCAAGCGAGTGCCGGGAGGGCGTTTTGAAGTGTCACTTCCTTTCAAAGAAAATAAACGCCCATCAATGCCATCTGCAAAAGCAACTGTTTTAAAAATGTATTATAAACAGGAAAGGAGGTTACTTACCAACCCAGCACTGCATAAGGAATACAATGCGTGTATAGCGGAGTATCTGGAACTCGATCAGATGGAAGAAGTTGATGAGCATCATGATAAAACACTAATGTCACCGTATCACTACGTCGTACCACATCACGCCGTCATAAAGGAGTCAAGCACAACCACCAAGCTGCGAGTGGTCTTCAATGCTGCGTTTAAAACCTCGGATGGTAAATCTCTAAACGACCACTTAATGACTGGGCCAAAAACTCAAACGGACATTACGTCAATAGTGTTGAGATGGAGGGCCAATAAAATCACTTTCACGGCCGATATAGCTAAAATGTACCGTCAAGTACAAATCCATCCCCAAGACGCGTACTACCAACTTCTCTTTTGGCGAGAAAACCCGATGGCACCCATTAAACTTTATAAAGTTAAAGTTTTGATGTTCGGTACAGCTCCTGCACCATACCTGGCAAACCGAACGTTGAAGATGCTGACCGGCGATGAGGAAGCAACTTACCCACTCGCTGCACAAATGGTTCGCAACGACATGTACGTCGATGACATGGTGTCTGGTGCAGACTCACTCGAAATCGCTATGAAAAAATATGACGAAATAACAAAGTTATTATCTTCGGCTGGTTTTCATCTTCGGAAATGGATGAGCAACTCCGAAGAATTTTTAAACCCAATACCGATGGAAGATCGGGAGACAAGTGTGTCACTTACTTTTGGAGCATCAGAGCAACTAGAACACACGAAAACATTGGGTATCAGCTGGTATCCATCGGCTGATTCATTTTCGTTTAAGCGAATTGAAATCGAAAAAGTTGTATCAAAACGCACAATACTCTCTACGATCGCACGTCTTTTCGATCCTTTGGGATGGATTTCACCCTGCACAGTAAAAGCAAAAATAATTTTGCAACAATTATGGTTGCGTGGTCTATCGTGGGACGAAACGATTCCAACGGAATTACAACTAGAATGGTCATCGTTCCAAGAAGAATTAACAAGTTTAGGAGATATTCGCATTCCTAGATGGATAAACACCCATGGAGAAGATCAACAAATGGAACTACATGGTTTCAGCGATGCTTCCATCAAGGCTTATGGAGCTGTACTGTATCTTAGGGTTTTAGGTAACAACGGCTGCATTTACACTCATTTGCTGATGTCCAAAACCCGAGTAGCCCCACTCAATACAGTTTCACTGCCAAGATTAGAGCTGTGCGGAGCAGTGATTCTCTCAAACCTGTTGAGTTATATAAA
Organism: Melanostoma mellinum; assembly: GCA_914767635.1. Lineage (NCBI taxonomy): Eukaryota > Metazoa > Arthropoda > Insecta > Diptera > Syrphidae > Melanostoma > Melanostoma mellinum. Next base: position 110,843,517 of record OU612058.1, on the reverse strand, counting down.
TTCGGTACTGCCCTGTAAAGTTAACAAAACTTATGCTTGGACAGACTCTACAATTACGCTTTGTTGGATAAAGGCATCACCACACCGATGGAAAACCTTTGTATCAAACAGAGTGGCTGAAATACAAAGGTCAGCAAACACATTTTGGAAACATATTCCAACAAAATTAAATCCAGCGGATCTAGCATCTCGTGGGGCTTTACCATCAATGCTGATTCAAAATGTTCTTTGGTGGGAGGGTCCAGATTTTCTTCGAGAGAAATGGGATTTCTCTATACCAACACAACCAACACAGCTTGAAACAGAGGAAGAAGCAAAAGCTGTTCAAGTATTTCTCTGTAACAATAATGAAAATGATATATCGCGATTGATTCACAACCACTCAAAACTTCCAAAACTTTTACGAGTTTTGACATATATTAAAAGATTTATACACAACACAAGAAAACATAATAGAACAAAGTTGAACACCGTCATATCGCCGTTGGAGCTGCAATCTGCTCTTCATTCAGCTATTCAAATAGCACAAACGGAAATGTTTTCTGAGCTATTTGAAGAACTTAGGAAGACAAGAACAACAAAAAAGCACTACACAGGCTTAAATCTGTTCATTGATGGAGACAAGATTATTAGGATAGGAGGTAGGCTCCAAAAATCACAGTTGCCTTATGATCAGAGGCATCCAATAATTTTAAAACCGAACCATCACTTAACAACCCTGCTCATAAAAGATGCACATGACCGAACACTGCATGGCGGATTTCAACAAATGGTGAATTTCTTGAGAAGTAAATACTGGGTATTTCAAATCAAGAACGCAGTTAAAAGGTTTCTGCATCAGTGTGTCATATGCTATAGCTATAAACCGAAACCCATGCAACAACTGATGGGAAATCTACCGGCTCCAAGAATCACCATGTCAAGGCCGTTTACCCATACAGGCGTCGATTACGCAGGACCCATGGAAGTAAAGGCCTGGAAAGGAAGAAATTCAAAGAAATTCAAAGGATATTTTGCCGTATTTATCTGTCTAGCGACGAAGGCTATTCATCTCGAAGCTGTGACAGACTTGACGACACAAGCCTTCATCGCGGCTTTCCGGCGATTCACATCACGTCGTGGGATCTGTTCCAACTTATATAGTGACTGTGGAACCAACTTCAAAGGCGCTAACACGGAACTTTTTAAAATGTTACAGGCTGCGAAACATGACTACAATGAAATAGCTCAATCAATAAGTAACATAGGCACCAAATGGAATTTCATTCCTCCCGCTTCTCCCCACTTCGGAGGATTATGGGAAGCCGGAGTGAAATCCGTTAAATTCCATTTAAAACGAATTGCCCGAAATGAAGTGCTAACATTTGAGGAACTCAGCACGCTTCTAGCCCAAATAGAAGCATGCCTTAACTCGAGACCCCTCTGCCCGTTAACGGATAATTTCGAAGACTTCGCTGCATTAACACCTGCGCACTTTTTGATAGGCACTTCAAGCTATGTCGTTCCAGAAGCAGACTTATCAACCCAAAAAATTGGATACTTGGACCGATGGAAGCGTGTTCAGGCATCACTCCAAACATTTTGGAAAGAATGGAGCGGCGAGTACCTGACACGACTGCAAAATAGGCCGAAGTGGCTAAAAACAGAAAAGCAACCCAAAATCGGAGACCTGGTACTTGTACGCGATGAACGACTTCCACCATCGAAATGGCTTCTAGCACGGATCATCGCAACGTACCCCGGATCAGACAACCTAATAAGAGTCGTCAATCTGAAGACAACACAAGGGGAACTAAAACGTCCCATTACAAAAATATGCCCGTTACCGTCAAACGACACTAACACCGAAGAGACAATAATCTAATAATATAACCCAAATAACAAAATTCATTTAATTACTTCCAAAACCAAAATTTTATGCATTTAACATTATACCCATACAAACTCAGTCAACATAAAAATCATTGCTAAGACAACTCACTCACTCATTTCAATATCAAAACCATATTCACAAAATCAACCCTTATTAACAATATACAGTCCACTTAAAACCGTCAAGCATAAAGCATACATACACATTCATACTTTTTCGAACAAACTAACTCATTCACTCATCAATCAACCCACCGATGCAGAATTTTGAACCAAACACTTCAAGAATTCAATCGTCACATACAAAATCATTCGAATCTAAAACAATACTTTAATCACCCACTCACAATACAATCATTCGAATTTAAAACCAAATCACCCACTCATAATACAAATCATGCGAAATCATACTCTAGATCACTCACTCACAACAAAAAAAAAAAAACATTCGGATGTAAAATTATACTTGGATGTCGAATCACTCACTCAAAACACACATCGTTCGAATTTTTAAGAATCATACATCCATCAAAAAACCACTCTCACTATATATTTTCAAAACATTGATCAAAACCACACTCAGTACATCAACTTTAAAATTATTGAATCACAATATAACTCAGCACATTACGTACATTACTTCTTAAAATCGTTAAACATAAAACCCGATACGGAACGTATTCAAATATTCAAAATATTCAGGCATTCCTAACTTAAGAAGTGCCAGGACAAGAATCTTGGGGGTGGAATCACACCCCAAATGTGAATAGCACTCACTGCTGTGATACAAAATAGTTAATAATTTGCACATAAGAAAACAAAACACAAAATAATCCAGTATGATTTACTAAATATACCTCATATGAAACAAACCAACAACTGAATCAAGTAAGGGCAACGACCCCAGTCAGTTGTTCATTTGGTTCGAAACCAAAACCATTTACCACACATGCACACATACATATTTATGCACGGCATATAAATCCTAAGACGCCGTGAGTTTAGAACACACTTGGAATGAAAATGTATAATTGGAATATATATACAGGGACGTAAGGAAACATAAAAAGGGAGCTTTAAACAAATAATAATAGTAGAATTTAAAATAAAAGAAAAGAAACATACTTTAAACAAATTAAACAAAACATAAAGTACCATAGTCACCCAGAGTAGCTGAAAGGAAAGTACCACACCATCATCACATGTATAAATGCACTCAGTGCATTTTAAACCGCCGACACCACAATAATTACCGCAAATTATTAAAATAACAACAAATAATAGCATTAATAAATAATAACAAATAAGAAATTAATAACAAATAAACGAACTTAAATTAATCGAACAAAATTTATGCCGAAACGAAACAACACAAACGTCCATCAAAATCGAATCAACAAACGAGTGTCGACTTGACGTTTGACATTTAAGAATGCGCTCACTTCAAAATAGCTCAGGCCGTGTTCATTGAGGTTCACAAAATTGAATATCTGCGATTGGGCAATTTGGGCACAAATCACTTTGGAGTTGCTATAAAGTTGAAATCAAATTGAAATAAATACTCATCTTACAAACTTATCGCCTTGTTATTTTGATTGATTTATATTAGTTTTTCGAAAACAGTACTAAATAAATTTTCTCTTTCCATGTGAGATACGAAAGTCTGGATGTTTGAATGTAATGGAAGAAATTGAGCTGGACCACAAGGACATGATCGTTTACTTCGTCACTGGGGGGGAGAATGTTGAACGCTATCATCGATTGGATGTCATCCCTTAGGCTGTACACGTTCACCCATATTCAATATTGAACGTAAACATAAACAACTTCCAATGACTTTGAAGATTATGTCACCAAAATAGGAAGGTTAAATAAAGGTCTTCACTTGAAGTTTTATTACCGAAAGTTTTGGTTGTGTTTTGTTTTATGAGATTGAGTTTTGAGATATTTTATGCGAGTTTTAAGAGAAGAGTTAGAAATCGAGTGGAATTTTTAAAAGAACGTTTAAACGATAAACAGTTTCTATACTTTCACAGAATTCTTTGTAAGAGGCATTCTTTGATCTTCGAATTAACATTTTAAAGTCCTTCTGTTTAGATCGATACAGGTTCCAGTCGACATCTGATTTGGTCTTGAGGGACCTATTCAAAATACTTCTGGTTTCCCTGCGAAGTTTCTGTAGTTCATTGTTCCACCACGGAACCATAGATCTACTAGGTAATTGTCTAGCTGGACATGCCAGCTCGAAGCTACTTGTAAGGGCACAATTCACTCATACCTTTTGGGGTTGTTCGGTTTACCTTATTTTCAATAAAAGTAACGTCCCTGCTGACAAAAAATCTTTTGGAATTTGGTTCATAAAGCCTATACCCTTTTGATTCTTCACTATAACCAACCATTATACATTCGATTGCTTTTGGTGACGCTACGCTGAACTTTTGGTACATGCGCCATAGCTTGACAGCCAAACACACGCAGCATAGATAAATCAGGTTTACGCTTCGTCCATCGCTCCTCTGGTGTATTATATGCTAAAGGTCGACATGGTATTCGATTGATCAAATATGAAGCAGTAACAGCAGCTTCAGCCCAAAAACTACTTGCCAACCCACTATCAAACAGCATGCAACGAACTTTTTCCATCATTGTGCGGTTCATACGTTCCGCTAGACCCTACGACTGTAGTCATCTATAAAGGTGACGAAGTATTTCGCACCACCAAATGAACGCACAGGCATAAACGCTACGTCACTGTGAATGATTTCCAAAACACCTTTTGCATGATTTTCGCTTGTCCCGAACGAAGAACGAACTTGTTTGCCTTGCACACATGTTATACACTTCTCGTCAGTACCCTCAACGAAATCTATACCCGTAACCGCCTCCATCATTTTTCTCAAGCTAGAATCACATGCATGCCCAAGTCGCCTATGCCACAAATTTTTATAAGCCGCCACCATTGCAACTGCTGTTTGCTCCGTTAAACAGTTTAATTTGTACAAATTATCAACAAGCGGTGCCGTTGCAATTAACGAGTTCTCTGCGTCGAAGATTTTGCAACTATCTTTATCAAAAACTAGTGTGTTGCCATGCTTGGCCATTTGACTAACCGAAATCAAATTAGCACATATTTCTGGAATGTGCAAAACATCTTTCACCAAAACACTTTGACCACGAGATGAGCTATCGGTTCCAATGGACATTTTTATGTCCCCAGTGCGCTTAAAAGTTAAATGAGAATTGTCACCCACTATGATTTCCCGTTTTGATTGTTGGCGCGTGTCTAACATACAGGAACTGTTCATCGTCATATGCGCTGAAGCACCTAAATCGATATACCACTCTGAAGGCGAAGGTTGTGGTATAAAAGAGCATAGAAAAAGCTTATCTTGTTTTTTCTTTTTGTTCGGACATTTGTTGGCAAAGTGACCAACCTCATCACACACATAGCATGTAACAGACTTATTTACCCTAACCTTATGTCCATGATGTTTCTTTTTCTGAAGATTGTTGCGTTTATTTGCAATAAAAGCAGCATCTACACCCTCAGCCTTAAATGAAACTTCTTGTAGTAAGCGATTTTGAACAAAGTCCAAGACTAATTTGTCCTTGGTGTTTTCAATAGCCATGACCATAGGGCGATATTCATCTGGCAGCCCACCCAACATGAGTGCCGCCACCACTTCCTCACCAATTTCCAGTCCCGCTTTTTTGACCTTCATGGACATCAGAACCATCTTATGGACATATTCCTCCATTGAAGAGCACTCTGCTTGCTTAAGTCCAACCATTTGCTTAAGCAAATCTACACGGCGTCCAATGCCAGTGTCCTCGAAAGCAGCACAAATTGACATCCAAGCATCTTTAGCAGTTGTACACCTCTCCGTGTACGTGTAAAGTGTTGGCGAAAGGAGCAAATTGAGCATTTGTATTGCCAAAAAGTTCTTATCAGCATCTAACTCTGTCCCGTCGAAGCACTTCCAATGGCCTTTCGTAGCTAGATAGGCCTTAGCTTCCACCTTCCACTCATCAAAATTGCTTCTACCCAGGAGCTTGTTTGGTTTTCCCATTTTTGATTTTTTTTTTTTTTTTTACTACCGAGACGCTTCCCCGTCTCCAAAAGAAAATTATTTAAAAAAAAATGCAAAAAATGTGGTAAAATATTAATTGTTTCGTGTTAATTAATATTTTGTCGTTGCGATAGGCCCATAACCTGTTGAAAAAGTAATGTGATTATTAAGAATTTCTTGGATTACCAAATGAAGCTTTAAAGAAAAAGACGTCCGACTTGTATGAGTGTTTACAGAGAAGAGAGATTTTATTCATTATTAGTTTTGACAGTTGAAGTTACTCCGAATACATAGTTGCAAGTAGTATTCACAATGATGAATTTAATTGGGACACTAATAACTGAAATTATATTTCAACATAATTGAATTGTAATAAATTAAGAAACATGTAAAAGAGAAAAAAATCAGATATATAAATGTAAACGTACAGTCTCTCATCGATAATCTGTACACCTAGCATAATATAATTTCACTCAAATTTCACATAACATTTACCCCCGATCAATTATTCAGCTGCGCTACACGATAGAAATCGGCGCGACAACCACTACAGGGATGCTGTGTACATCATCTTTGGAGAATCGATAAGTCACACTTTTATCTTTATGTTATGCGGGTAAACTGAATGAGACCAATTATGAAAGTTGAACAGATTAATTTCAAATATAAAATCGAAATGCATTAATATTTATCTTAAATCTAAAGTATCTTAATTGTAAAGAGAATTCATTTTGAGTGAAAGAGTAGTGAACGCGAGTGAAAACAACAAAACTGCAGAGTAGAAACGACAAGTGTACGTAAATAATAGAGAGTAGAGAGAGAGCAAGTTTCGTCTCATGATCATGATTAGCTTATGCCGTTTTCGTTTGGTAAAACTAGAGTACCCTTTTTTTTAGAGTACTCTGATTTTTACTCTGAAAAAATTTCTAGAGTAGCAAAACTTGCTCTGAGGGTAATTTTTGACAGCAAAAAGAGTACCCTTAGAGTACTCTTTTTTCCCAAACGAAAACGGCATTAGAGAATGTCATTTGAAATTACACTCAGCACTATTTTTTTTTTTTGTTTTCACTCGCATGCACTACAAAAAATGAATTTATAGTTTTGATCGTAATGAGACATTTAGCTTAGGAGATTAATGGTTTTTTTTTTATCATGTTTGTCAAAAAATTTTTTTACTTGACGATGAGTAGACAAATTTCTCTTTATTATTTGGAACTTAACGAACGATTCTTTTTTTGAATTTAATAAAATCTGTCAATGAATTTAAATAACAGAATTGATAATTTTGTTTGGTTACAAGCAAATGCAAAAACAGCAGCATTTGGTTGGCCTCAGACATGGAACAATCCAAAACCGGGAGGCTTGCCGACGCTTTCTGAGGTCAACGCGGCGTATCCCACAGGCGGATCACTAGTGTGAAGCGGAAAAGTGGGAGAGTTGTGATCGCTTCAAGATCACTACTCGTAACGCCGGAAATGAAGAAGAAGATAATTTTGTTTGGTTGGCTCACAACTGAGTCGTAATGGAGTGATGATATAATAGTGCTTGGGGTAAGTCATATTAAAAGATGCGGCAACAATATGACGTCAAGATGAGTGTTTAATTAGAATAACAATTCATCTTCCAGTTAGGGGTTATTGAAATAAAATAAAGAGTAGTTCAGTAACCATGGTTTTGTCTTGTTTAAAGATGAAGGGGAGGGATATACTCAGGATCCCCACTAATACCAAGGGATCCAAATCCTGAAATTTCGTTTATTCGCGTTGATTTTTGTTTAAAGTTGATTTCACATCATATTATAGAGACAATATGGTTTCTTTTACTTCGGCATGATTAGTAATGTACGGTAGTCTAGCGGCGGATGCAAGGACCTACCCCACCGACGAGCTGGCCTATGGTGGAAGCAAGCATGCCGAACCGTATCTAGCTGACTAGACATCTTGTTTAGAGTGTTGTGGTATGTTTCTGGGAGCCTGTGGCCCTAAAGTATCCATAGCAAAGCATATCATCGCCTTTTTCTAAACAAGGACATCTAAATCCGTGACACAGGTGGCGCCCAAAGTGGGGCTAGAAGGATATCATTTATGAGTCAATTCCTATGGTTTCGTACTATGGTGTTCTGAATTTTTATTCAAATTATTTTGTTTTGGTACATTGGTACAGCCCTAAGTTCCAGCTATTTAAGCATTACTTTGAGTAGTGTATCATTTTACTAAACAGTTATTAAACAGAGTTGAAATTGAAAAACTCTGTGTCCGAGAGTTGTAAAGTACTTTGTATACTAAATCTCTGTCTGTTGCACAGAACTTATCCAAATTTTGACTTCACACTTTGTACGTGCGTTTAATAAAAGAAATTATGGACGACTGGGAAAAAAGGGTTCTAGTAAACCATTATCCGACTATTGCGTCCATGTTTCGTTTCACGCCAAAGAACTATAATAGACACAACTAGCAATGACCCACTAGATGTTGAAATTAACCAATAAATATAAATAACGATATTAGAATATGCAGCGAAATGTATCTAAATATGAAACGGCCTAAGAGTGAAGAAGTCTCAACTATCATCGCAGTTGCGTTTTTATAGGGTATATTATATTATTTATATTATTATTATATTATTAGTTTTTTTTGTTTATAAACGATAATTTCTTATAGATTTTACTTCAATGTTGCCAACATCCTTTAATTTTATCCCAGCACGAATGAAATAAATACCAATACATAAAGACATAATTCAAGTTTGAGTACGCTTATTTTCTTTTTTTATTTTATTTTACTTGCTTTCTTAGATGAGTTTGGTTGTACTGTGAACAGTGTTCAATTTCATTATATCTATTTCAAAGAAATCGACTGATACTCCAAATCTGTCAAATAAAAGTTTTATTGTTATAAAACATAAAAAAAAAGAAAAAAAAAAAATTTTGATAATAATTTACATTATTCCTTTTCTTTTGTTCTTTCTTTCGTCTTTGCCTTCACTTTTGCTCATTTATATAAAAATGGCACCCCCTCGCGATAAGTCTAAAGACCAATCGAAAGATAAAGAGAAAGATAAACCGAAAGATAAAACTAGAACAAGTTCACGTACTAGGCCCAATTCAGAACCAAGTACTTCGAATAAGGCTCCATCGTCTAAAACGGTTGATGACGATCAAGGTAATAGAGTTGAAGAAACTCAAGAACCAAGTTCCGTAGTTGAGGGTCAAGATAATGATCATGTAGAACAAGTTGAATCTCAGGAGCCAATAAATTTTAATGAAAGCTTACAACGATACATAACCAATATAGTAAATGCTTCAATTGGGTTAAGTAGAGCAGAAGATTTAAGAGTCAGACAGGCTGAATATGAAGCAGAGAGAATGAAAATGCGCGAAGAAATAGTAAATACTATTCGTGATACTTTGAGGACTACAACTCCTCCTATACGATCTTTCCCTGATTTATCCCATCCGGAGGATTACAGTACAGCGCGTCCTGTGGCAAGATCACATGAAGGTGTGGAGCATCAGCCACTGAGTGAAAATGTTCAAAACTTTTTAAATCAAATAGAAAACCTTAATTTGAATGCTCAAACGCCTAGTCCAAGTCATGCGATATCTAGTCATAGTTCGATCCGAGCTGTGGCATTTCACAAATGGGGCTTGAAATTTGACAACGTCCGAATGACAATTGATGACTTCATAAACCGTTTGAAAAGACTGAAAACTAGCTACAACGTTTCCTGGGAAGATATATTCCTTCACTTCCACTTATTCGTGACTGGCGCAGTTGAAAGTTGGTTTTGGGCTTTCTTGAAAACGAATCCAAATTCTAACTGGCAGACTCTAGAGTTTGCTCTAATAGAGCAATACCGAAGCATAGAAACGGATTCAGAATTATCGAGAAAAATGTTCGACCGACGACAAGGCCCCAATGAAAGTTTTGACGACTTTTATAATGCTATTTTAACGATGAACGCTCGTCGTCACTCTCCAAAATCAAGAAGAGAGTTAATTGAGTTGATAAAACAAAACGTAAGAAAAAGGACAGGCGAACTTCTCATTACGTTCTCGACTCAGAGTTTGGCCGAAATAATTTACGTATGTAGGTCGATAGAAAAACACGCACAATCGCAAAGTGAAAGCTTTCGGCCGAAACCGTTTTTACAAACCAATGCTAAAAAGCAAGTAGGCGAAATCGGAATAGTTGAAGAGGAATCATTCGAAGTTGACGCTTTAAATATTTCTAATTACCAGCAAAATTTTGCAAAGTACACTTGTTGGAACTGCAAGAATAAAAGTCATTCCTTTGTCCAATGCCCAGATCCTCAACGGAATTTATTCTGTTATAAGTGTGGCCTGGAGAACGTAAAAACACCAAACTGTTCTAACTGTTTGGGAAAAGCAAAACAGGGCAATTCGATTGCCGGAGCGTTTTGTCCTGTGAAAAAAAATCCGGATCCAAAATAAGCAATGAAGATTCATCTTCTAAATTTACAACAAATCATAACAATTAACCTGACTTACCTCTACTCCATTTAACCAATGAATCGGAATTTTTAAAAACACCTGACTTGTCGGATCAACCCGAACTTTCAAAAACTCTTGACCAGAAGGGAACCGCGGATCTCTTTGATGATGCCGAAACAAAAACTACACCAGTTAAAATCCTTGAACGAGGAAAACCTGAAAATCTTCAAGACCCTTATCCATCAAGGAATATGGTACCTCTTCATGAAAGGATAAGAAATTATTACGAGGTTCGCAATAGGAGTTTTAAACCTATGACTCATAAAAGAGCAAAGTTGAGGGATCGTTTTAAGAATAAAAGAAAAATTCATAAGGAAATCTGTTCCACGGTAATTTGTAATAGTGAAGACCCAAGACCATATGCAAGCGTATCTATCTTCATGAAACCAATGCTTGGCCTCTTATACAGCGGCGCGAGCATAAGTTGTCTAGGTGCAGGGTGTTTAGAAATTATTAAGAGTTTAGGACTGTCTTACAAGAACTTCAATTCTAAAGTCAAAACCGCAAGTGGACAGATGCAACACATTATAGGTGAACTTTCGACTGAAATAACCTACAAACAAAACACCAAGAAGATTAAGATGTACTTAGTACCATCTCTCGAACAACAATTGTACCTTGGTATAAACTTTTGGAAGCTTTTCCAAATTGCGCTAGAAATTATTTCGGAGATTTGTCCTTTCTCGATGCATGAAATAGGTGATTCAAACGTTCACGAACTGTCAAACGATCAAACGAAAGCAATCGAACAAGCTATAAGTTTGTTTCCTTCCTATGCTAAAAATGGACTTGGACGGACAACTCTTGAAAAGCATATAATAAACACAGGCGATACCGAGCCCATTAAACAAAGACATTATCCCGTGTCTCCTGCCATTCAAAAACTCATGTATGAGGAACTGGATAGAATGTTGGCGTTAGATGTAATAGAAGAGAGCGATAGTGCTTGGAGTTCTCCCGTGGTACTCGTGCGTAAGCCAAGAAAGAACCGCTTGTGTCTCGATTCCAGGAAGCTCAACAAAGCGACAAAAAACGACGCCTATCCTTTTCCCAACATAGAAAATCTTTTAAGTCGTCAAGCGGACACACACTATATTAGCAGTGTTGACCTCAAAGACGCATTTTGGCAAATTCCTCTTTCGGAAGAGTCACGAGAGAGTTGGAGTTTAAGGTTACAACGATTTTCTTTCATAATTGAGCATCGAAAGGGCTCACAAAATGTTGCACCAGACGCTCTATCGAGAGTGTTTGCGGTAGATGAACTCGCCACGAAGAGCGACATGAATTCTTCAGCGGCTCTACAAGTTGATCTGTCGGATCCCTCGTTTAAATCAGACGAGTACATGAAGTTGATCGACACAATTGAGAAAAACCAAAGTCAGTTGCCAGATCTCCAAGTTTCGGAGATCCATTACAGGATTAGAACTTTTAACAATAATTGGAACACTGAAAAATTCTTGCTCATATGGCTTCGACGGTCTTTCAAATCAACTATTGAAAAATATTGGTTGCTTTTTAGTTGACATTTTAGCGTATATTTTTAATAAGAGCATTTTCGATGGTGTTTTTCCCGATGCACTGAAATGTGCCGATATTATTCCATTATTTAAAAAAGGTTCTCCCAATGAGTTGAATAATTATAGACCCATATCCCTTTTACCTTCAATAAGTAAGATTTTCGAAAAAGCTATAAAAAATAGAATGGTGAGGTTTTTAAAAAAAACCAATTACATATTTTAGTTCTGTACAATTCGGTTTTCAGAAACATAAATCTACAGAAGATGCGTTATTGCATTTCTGTTCTCAAATTTTCATTAACTTGGATAAAAAAAAGTTTACAGCTGGACTGTTTGTGGACATTACTAAAGCCTTCGATATGGTTAACCACGAACTATTGATTAGAAAAATTGAAAAAGCGGGTTTTCGTGGGTTTGTATTGTTTAGGTCTTACCTTAAAAATAGGTCTCAAAAAGTCAAAATTGGCTACAGCAGAAGTGAAGAAAAGATTATTAATATTGGAGTCCCTCAGGGCTCAGTATTGGGCCCAATACTTTTCTTGATCTTTATCAACTCGTTGTTCAGTCTGCCTTTCAAAAGTAAGTTGACTGCATTTGCAGATGTTGTGGGATTTGCCCTTGGATCTGATAGTGTTGTGGATCTCACCTCTGATATTAATTATGATGTTTACTTATTAAGAATCTGGTTCGCTAAAAATAAACTATTGATTAGTTCAAAAACTAAGTTGATGTTTTTCAACTTGGCAGGTCAAAACAGTTTTGCCAGTGAGGTGTTTTTTCATGCTACTGACTGCCCAAGGGTCGAATTATTTCACTGCAGTTGCAGTGCTAGTATTTACAATTGTTCTTACCGTAATTATCTCAATTGCACCGAAAAATGTTTCCAAATTGAAATAGTTGATAATTTTAAATACTTAGGGCTTACGCTTGACTCTAACATGAGTTTTCTTATTCATAGGGAAAATTTGAGAAAATATTTTCGTAGTACATTGCGTAACTTCTATTTTCTGCGTACTACTTGCTCTTCTAAGCTGTTGTTAAAAATTTTTTCATTCTAGGCTACAATACGGTATAACTTGTTGGGGAGGAGCCTATTTTAACAGAATTCAGTCTCTTTTAACTCTTCAAAAGCGTATATTAAAAGTGATTTGTAGAAAACCCATTCTATACCCCAGTTTTCCATTGTTTAAAGACTTAAAAGTTCTTCCAGTCCGTCATTTATACTGCTATAAAGTGCTTAAAATTTTTTTTAGAAGGTCAGGGAATCTTAATTTCAGACTCATCAACAATTATGGCTTACGCGCTAATTCTCTATATACAGTATCTATTCCCAGGTTTCGTACAACTGCTTTCCGCAACTTCTTTAATATTACGTCGTGTCGATTGTTTAACTTACTTCCATATGACTTGAGATCACTAACAAATTTTAATTCGTTTGGCAAAAGCATTAAAAATTGGCTCTTTAGTCATGATCTAAAAAGTATTGAGTCGCTTCTCAACATTCTTCAATGATATTTTGGTATTTATGTTTTAAAAAGTTAAATTTTTTTTTTCTTATAACTCTAAAGAACTTGAATTAATTAATACAAAACTTATATTTGCAACTTTTCAAATTCAATAGTTAACTTTTAAGGGTCACCCCACCCATTTCATTCCATTTATATGTATATAATTTTAATATTTATTGATGTGGCATTACCTCTATTTCTTTAAAGAATTAATTATGTCACTATTATTTCTCTATTCTTTTCAATGAACAAACATTGTAATTAACTTGAATTGTCATGTAGAAATAATTGAAAATAAATTAACTAACTAACTAAAAAATTATGTGTACAAGAAGGTTAAACATTCAACTGGGAATCCCATTGAAGATGATTGTACATGGAAGTTGTGGATTCCAGCTGCATTGACTAACCACCTTATCCGATTGGCACATGATCCTCCTCAAGCCTCTCATGGGGGAGTTGCAAAGACTTTGCATCGGCTACGAGAACGATTCTACTGGCCTAATATGGTGGCACAAGTAAAGTTGCTCATCGGAAATTGTATAATCTGCAAGTCTTCAAAGGCTCCAAACCACGTCTTAAGACCACCTACGGGTCAGTCGCTCATTGTCGACAAACCTTTCCAACACATTTTCATTGACCTCCTCGGACCCTACCCGAGATCAAAGAGTGGAAATTCTTATATCATTGTCTGTCTTGACCAATTTACTAAATTCATACTTGCTAAAGCAATTAGAAAAGCCACCGCTGAGGCCGCTATTCAATTTTTGGAAGAAAACGTCTTCTCACTGTATGGAGTGCCAGAGTCTTTACTCTCAGACAATGGGAAACAGTTTATTGGCAAAGAATTTTCAAAATATTTAGAAGTGAATGGGACGAAACATATTCACACAGCATTGTATTCACCACAAGCAAATGCAAGTGAGCGAGCCAACCGTTCAATCTTAGCTGCAGTAAGATCGTATGTTGGTTCAGATCAAACGAATTGGGATAAGCATCTAACCCTGATTTTAAGCTCATTGAGGACGAGTGTTCATTCAGCAATAGGAATGTCCCCGCACGAAGCTCTCTTTGGCCAATGCAAAGTTCAACATGGTTCAGACTACGCGTTACTAAAAAAGTTGCATGGTCTTAACAACCCTGAATTTGAGATTTTTCCAAAAGCAGTAAGGATGAGCATGATACATAGTCGCATTAAAGAATCTTTGGTTCGAGCCCATGAAGTGTATGAGAAGACATATAATACTCGTAGTAAAACATGCAAATTCTATGTAGGACAAAAAGTTTTAAAGCGCAACTTTGTACTAAGCGATAAATTAAAAAAAACGGAACGCTAAGTTATGTCCTAAATTTGTGGAAGCCAAAGTTAAGAAAATCATAAATAATAGTGCATATGAGTTAGAAGATCTAAAAGGTAACTCCCTAGGGATAATTCATGCGAAAGATATACGCCTTTAAGGACAATGAACACTAAATTTATAGGCTAATGATCTTGCGTAAGTCAAGGGTCGATTTATTGATAAGAAACTGCCTTTTCCCATTCCATTTGTGTGTTCTGATTGCCAACACAAAAATGAAATGCTGCGTGTAGGCCGATGTAACAACCCCTTTAAATAAAACCGTACGTAATTCCACACCATCGATCATGGCCTAAATGGTCTAAAATAATTGCGTCAGAAATTCGAACAGATCATTTCCTTCGAACAAATTTTGAACTCGGACCGAAAAGCAGAACTCATTTCCGTGAATCGATCTCTTTTGCTTCAGCTCTCGTCGAGGACGGTTCAGCCAATTTTTGTACCAAAGTAATTTATAGAGACTTGTAAAGTAAATCAGTGAGTTGTTCTCTTACAATAAAAATAATAAAAAAAAAAAAAAGAAATCGAATGGTTTTAAAGAAAAATGTAATAATCAAGTAAACCGATTACTTAATTAAAAGAAAGGCAATTAGTTGAAGATCTAAAAAAAAAAAAAAACTTCTATGCAAGCGCCTTATTATAACGAAGTGGCACTGATCGGGGAATTGATCTAAAGATCATTCTCAGAAGCGTAATCAAGGCTAGTCAATTAGTCCCCCAAGACGTGAAGCAGTGAGTTTCTCTCCATAGATCGGCTAGAGATAATTTTTTTTTGACTGTGCTGTTGGCGCCTACACGTGAGCCCCAATCGGTCACACGATCAATCAGCCACGAACATTGCTCACATCACGAGCTGATTTTAATCATTTGGAAAATCAAACGAAATACTCGGTCCACTATAGCAATACAAAAAACGCAGCAGCCACGACCAACAATTTTAATCAGAGGCTTTCCACGGGTTCAAAACCAGCGACCCGACACCAGCTCTGATCATCCAACACCAACCAGCGATGATGTGACGCCACGGTTTGCTCTAATTGCTCTTCAAAACACCAACATCCTAACCATCAATCCTTTATAAAAACAAAAAAAAAAACATAATTGAATTGTAATAAATTAAGAAACATGTAAAAGAGAAAAAAATCAGATATATAAATGTAAAAGTACAGTCTCTCATCGATAATCTGTACACCTAGCATAATATAATTTCATTCAAATTTCACATAACATTTACTCCCGATCAATTATTCAACTGCGCTACACGATAGAAATCGGCGCGACAACCACTAGAGAATGTCATTTGAAATTACACTCAGCACAGTTTTTTTTTCTTTTCACTCGCATGCATTACAAAAAATGAATTTATAGTTTTGATCGTAATGAGACATTTAGCTTAGGAGATTAATGGTTTTTTTTTATCATGTTTGTCAAAAAAATTTTTTACTTGACGATGAGTAGACAAATTTCTCTTTATTATTTGGAACTTAACGAACGATTCTTTTTTTGAATTTAATAAAATCTGTCAATGAATTTAAATAACAGAATTGATAATTTTGTTTGGTTACAAGCAAATGCAAAAACAGCAGCATTTGGTTGGCCTCAGACATGGAACAATCCAAAACCGGGAGGCTTGCCGACGCTTTCTGAGGTCAACGCGGCGTATCCCACAGGCGGATCACTAGTGTGAAGCGGAAAAGTGGGAGAGTTGTGATCGCTTCAAAATCACTACTCGTAACGCCGGAAATGAAGAAGAAGATAATTTTGTTTGGTTGGCTCACAACTGAGTCGTAATGGAGTGATGATATAATAGTGCTTGGGTTAAGTCATATTAAAAGATGCGGCAACAATATGACGTCAAGATGAGTGTTTAATTAGAATAACAATTCATCTTCCAGTTAGGGGTTATTGAAATAAAATAAAAAGTAGCTCAGTATTCAGTAACCATGGTTTTTGTCTTGTTTAAAGATGAAGGGGAGGGATATACTCAGGATCCCCACAAACATCAATCCTGCATCCAAATCCTGAAATTTCGTTTATTCGCGTTGATTTTTGTTTAAAGTTGATTTCACATCATATTATAGAGACAATATGGTTTCTTTTACTTCGGCATGATAAGTAATGTACGGTAGTCTAGCGGCGGATGCAAGGACCTACCCCACCGACGAGCTGGCCTATGGTGGAAGTAAGCATGCCGAACCGTATCTAGCTGACTAGACATCTTGTTTAGAGTGTTGTGGTATGTTTCTGGGAGCCTGTGGCCCTAAAGTATCCATAGCAAAGCATATCATCGCCTTTTTCTAAACAAGGACATCTAAATCCGTGACATACTCATAAACAGATAGATTCAAATTTTTCGATAATATTGCATTCATGTCCTGTTTTAGAGTCTTTTGTTGACTTCAGTTTGAATTCTAAGTCTCCCGAATTGGTAGCGTTAAAGGTTTTAGGTCCCGATTGAAATATCTTTCGGCATTTTTCATAGTCTGGTGTCTCATTGTATTCCAGAGCAGCGACGTATTTCATGAATTCCATTATTGGATTTGGCACTTTTCTGGGGTATAGTTTTTCCAAACCAGTACTTACATCTCATTAAAGTTTCCTTAGACTTCTGAATATTAATGGGAACTTTAAGGAGGTTTTCTTGTTCCCAAGGCAGCATCACGCATGACCAATCGATTAGACTATACCCAAGGATCTCAAAGTCTCCTCGTATTGTTGCTACACCGAGATGTGCATCTCTAGATGTGTATTCAATTGTACCATTGTGCATTTTCTTTGGATCTGGCTCAAAATCCTTTTGGGTGTAGTGACCAGCTAAACCAAAGTCTACCAGATATGATTGAGAAGCACCACCTTTTCCGTAACCTAATAATATGTTGGCTCCTTTTAAATCGGCATGGACATACGTTCGGCCGTGGATATACTCATACACATCCAACATCTGTAAGGCAAGACGATAAATTGTGTGTTCTGGAATCTTTCTTCCGTTTTCCAAGAAAAGCTTCCAAATATCGTCTCCATATTGTGGCATTACAACAAAGCGATGTTTCAGATCGTTAATGTCGTGTGATCCCTTACCAACTAGATAAGGCATCTAGTGCAGTCAATGAAGCATTTTAGGTCCGAATTTTTTTACTGTGAACCGATTTGCATGAAATTTTGGAATTAGGCTCATCTTACCCTTAACTTTAAAAGTGAAAATGATTTGAACACCGCCACCACCCTGGGGGTTGTTGCCACCCCTTTTCGGGGTGAATTTTTTTTTTCAAAATAACCTCGGATATCGATAAACGGCCTGATTTTAAGCAAAAAATCAAATATAAAGTTTTTCATTAAGTCCAATACTTTGCGAGTTATTGACAATTGAAAATTCGCAATTTTTTCACGTTTTTCATCTATTTATTGCCAATATCTCCAAAACTATACGTTTTATCGAAAATTTTATTAAGAACAAAAGTGTAGCAGGTGAAACAATGAACAGTTTGGTGTTTTATAAAGTATTCCAAGAACAATATTAAGCTAGATATAAAAGATCAAAGCCATTTTTTATTTTGTCTGAAATTTAATCGTCGTGGTCAATGCCATTTAGCGGCGAGCAGACAATTGTACCTTGGTATAAACTTTTGGAAGCTTTTCCAAATTGCGCTAGAAATTATTTCGGAGATTTGTCCTTTCTCGATGCATGAAATAGGTGATTCAAACGTTCACGAACTGTCAAACGATCAAACGAAAGCAATCGAACAAGCTATAAGTTTGTTTCCTTCCTATGCTAAAAATGGACTTGGACGGACAACTCTTGAAAAGCATATAATAAACACAGGCGATACCGAGCCCATTAAACAAAGACATTATCCCGTGTCTCCTGCCATTCAAAAACTCATGTATGAGGAACTGGATAGAATGTTGGCGTTAGATGTAATAGAAGAGAGCGATAGTGCTTGGAGTTCTCCCGTGGTACTCGTGCGTAAGCCAAGAAAGAACCGCTTGTGTCTCGATTCCAGGAAGCTCAACAAAGCGACAAAAAACGACGCCTATCCTTTTCCCAACATAGAAAATCTTTTAAGTCGTCAAGCGGACACACACTATATTAGCAGTGTTGACCTCAAAGACGCATTTTGGCAAATTCCTCTTTCGGAAGAGTCACGAGAGAGTTGGAGTTTAAGGTTACAACGATTTTCTTTCATAATTGAGCATCGAAAGGGCTCACAAAATGTTGCACCAGACGCTCTATCGAGAGTGTTTGCGGTAGATGAACTCGCCACGAAGAGCGACATGAATTCTTCAGCGGCTTTACAAGTTGATCTGTCGGATCCCTCGTTTAAATCAGACGAGTACATGAAGTTGATCGACACAATTGAGAAAAACCAAAGTCAGTTGCCAGATCTCCAAGTTTCGGAGATCCATTACAGGATTAGAACTTTTAACAATAATTGGAACACTGAAAAATTCTTGCTCATATGGCTTCGACGGTCTTTCAAATCAACTATTGAAAAATATTGGTTGCTTTTTAGTTGACATTTTAGCGTATATTTTTAATAAGAGCATTTTCGATGGTGTTTTTCCCGATGCACTGAAATGTGCCGATATTATTCCATTATTTAAAAAAGGTTCTCCCAATGAGTTGAATAATTATAGACCCATATCCCTTTTACCTTCAATAAGTAAGATTTTCGAAAAAGCTATAAAAAATAGAATGGTGAGGTTTTTAAAAAAACCAATTATGTATTTTAGTTCTGTACAATTCGGTTTTCAGAAACATAAATCTACAGAAGATGCGTTATTGCATTTCTGTTCTCAAATTTTCATTAACTTGGATAAAAAAAAGTTTACAGCTGGACTGTTTGTGGACATTACTAAAGCCTTCGATATGGTTAACCACGAACTATTGATTAGAAAAATTGAAAAAGCGGGTTTTCGTGGGTTTGTATTGTTTAGGTCTTACCTTAAAAATAGGTCTCAAAAAGTCAAAATTGGCTACAGCAGAAGTGAAGAAAAGATTATTAATATTGGAGTCCCTCAGGGCTCAGTATTGGGCCCAATACTTTTCTTGATCTTTATCAACTCGTTGTTCAGTCTGCCTTTCAAAAGTAAGTTGACTGCATTTGCAGATGTTGTGGGATTTGCCCTTGGATCTGATAGTGTTGTGGATCTCACCTCTGATATTAATTATGATGTTTACTTATTAAGAATCTGGTTCGCTAAAAATAAACTATTGATTAGTTCAAAAACTAAGTTGCTGTTTTTCAACTTGGCAGGTCAAAACAGTTTTGCCAGTGAGGTGTTTTTTCATGCTACTGACTGCCCAAGGGTCGAATTATTTCACTGCAGTTGCAGTGCTAGTATTTACAATTGTTCTTACCGTAATTATCTCAATTGCACCGAAAAATGTTTCCAAATTGAAATAGTTGATAATTTTAAATACTTAGGGCTTACGCTTGACTCTAACATGAGTTTTCTTATTCATAGGGAAAATTTGAGAAAATATTTTCGTAGTACATTGCGTAACTTCTATTTTCTGCGTACTACTTGCTCTTCTAAGCTGTTGTAAAAATTTTTTCATTCTAGGCTACAATACGGTATAACTTGTTGGGGAGGAGCCTATTTTAACAGAATTCAGTCTCTTTTAACTCTTCAAAAGCGTATATTAAAAGTGATTTGTAGAAAACCCATTCTATACCCCAGTTTTCCATTGTTTAAAGACTTAAAAGTTCTTCCAGTCCGTCATTTATACTGCTATAAAGTGCTTAAAATTTTTTTTAGAAGGTCAGGGAATCTTAATTTCAGACTCATCAACAATTATGGCTTACGCGCTAATTCTCTATATACAGTATCTATTCCCAGGTTTCGTACAACTGCTTTCCGCAACTTCTTTAATATTACGTCGTGTCGATTGTTTAACTTACTTCCATATGACTTGAGATCACTAACAAATTTTAATTCGTTTGGCAAAAGCATTAAAAATTGGCTCTTTAGTCATGATCTAAAAAGTATTGAGTCGCTTCTCAACATTCTTCAATGATATTTTGGTATTTATGTTTTAAAAAGTTAAATTTTTTTTTCTTATAACTCTAAAGAACTTGAATTAATTAATACAAAACTTATATTTGCAACTTTTCAAATTCAATAGTTAACTTTTAAGGGTCACCCCACCCATTTCATTCCATTTATATGTATATAATTTTAATATTTATTGATGTGGCATTACCTCTATTTCTTTAAAGAATTAATTATGTCACTATTATTTCTCTATTCTTTTCAATGAACAAACATTGTAATTAACTTGAATTGTCATGTAGAAATAATTGAAAATAAATTAACTAACTAACTAAAAAATTATGTGTACAAGAAGGTTAAACATTCAACTGGGAATCCCATTGAAGATGATTGTACATGGAAGTTGTGGATTCCAGCTGCATTGACTAACCACCTTATCCGATTGGCACATGATCCTCCTCAAGCCTCTCATGGGGGAGTTGCAAAGACTTTGCATCGGCTACGAGAACGATTCTACTGGCCTAATATGGTGGCACAAGTAAAGTTGCTCATCGGAAATTGTATAATCTGCAAGTCTTCAAAGGCTCCAAACCACGTCTTAAGACCACCTACGGGTCAGTCGCTCATTGTCGACAAACCTTTCCAACACATTTTCATTGACCTCCTCGGACCCTACCCGAGATCAAAGAGTGGAAATTCTTATATCATTGTCTGTCTTGACCAATTTACTAAATTCATACTTGCTAAAGCAATTAGAAAAGCCACCGCTGAGGCCGCTATTCAATTTTTGGAAGAAAACGTCTTCTCACTGTATGGAGTGCCAGAGTCTTTACTCTCAGACAATGGGAAACAGTTTATTGGCAAAGAATTTTCAAAATATTTAGAAGTGAATGGGACGAAACATATTCACACAGCATTGTATTCACCACAAGCAAATGCAAGTGAGCGAGCCAACCGTTCAATCTTAGCTGCAGTAAGATCGTATGTTGGTTCAGATCAAACGAATTGGGATAAGCATCTAACCCTGATTTTAAGCTCATTGAGGACGAGTGTTCATTCAGCAATAGGAATGTCCCCGCACGAAGCTCTCTTTGGCCAATGCAAAGTTCAACATGGTTCAGACTACGCGTTACTAAAAAAGTTGCATGGTCTTAACAACCCTGAATTTGAGATTTTTCCAAAAGCAGTAAGGATGAGCATGATACATAGTCGCATTAAAGAATCTTTGGCTCGAGCCCATGAAGTGTATGAGAAGACATATAATACTCGTAGTAAAACATGCAAATTCTATGTAGGACAAAAAGTTTTAAAGCGCAACTTTGTACTAAGCGATAAATTAAAAAAAACGGAACGCTAAGTTATGTCCTCAATTTGTGGAAGCCAAAGTTAAGAAAATCATAAATAATAGTGCATATGAGTTAGAAGATCTAAAAGGTAACTCCCTAGGGATAATTCATGCGAAAGATATACGCCTTTAAGGACAATGAACACTAAATTTATAGGCTAATGATCTTGCGTAAGTCAAGGGTCGATTTATTGATAAGAAACTGCCTTTTCCCATTCCATTTGTGTGTTCTGATTGCCAACACAAAAATGAAATGCTGCGTGTAGGCCGATGTAACAACCCCTTTAAATAAAACCGTACGTAATTCCACACCATCGATCATGGCCTAAATGGTCTAAAATAATTGCGTCAGAAATTCGAACAGATCATTTCCTTCGAACAAATTTTGAACTCGGACCGAAAAGCAGAACTCATTTCCGTGAATCGATCTCTTTTGCTTCAGCTCTCGTCGAGGACGGTTCAGTCAATTTTTGTACCAAAGTAATTTATAGAGACTTGTAAAGTAAATCAGTGCGTTGTTCTCTTACAATAAAAATAATAAAAAAAAAAAAAGAAATCGAATGGTTTTAAAGAAAAATGTAATAATCAAGTAAACCGATTACTTAATTAAAAGAAAGGCAATTAGTTGAAGATCTAAAAAAAAAAAAAACTTCTATGCAAGCGCCTTATTATAACGAAGTGGCACTGATCGGGGAATTGATCTAAAGATCATTCTCAGAAGCGTAATCAAGGCTAGTCAATTAGTCCCCCAAGACGTGAAGCAGTGAGTTTCTCTCCATAAATCGGCTAGAGATAATTTTTTTTTGACTGTGCTGTTGGCGCCTACACGTGAGCCCCAATCGGTCACACGATCAATCAGCCACGAACATTGCTCACATCACGAGCTGATTTCAATCATTTGGAAAATCAAACGAAATACTCGGTCCACTATAGCAATACAAAAAACGCAGCAGCCACGACCAACAATTTTAATCAGAGGCTTTCCACGGGTTCAAAACCAGCGACCCGACACCAGCTCTGATCATCCAACACCAACCAGCGATGATGTGACGCCACGGTTTGCTCTAATTGCTCTTCAAAACACCAACATCCTAACCATCAATCCTTTATAAAAACAAAAAAAAAAACATAATTGAATTGTAATAAATTAAGAAACATGTAAAAGAGAAAAAAATCAGATATATAAATGTAAAAGTACAGTCTCTCATCGATAATCTGTACACCTAGCATAATATAATTTCATTCAAATTTCACATAACATTTACTCCCGATCAATTATTCAACTGCGCTACACGATAGAAATCGGCGCGACAACCACTAGAGAATGTCATTTGAAATTACACTCAGCACAGTTTTTTTTTCTTTTCACTCGCATGCATTGCAAAAAATGAATTTATAGTTTTGATCGTAATGAGACATTTAGCTTAGGAGATTAATGGTTTTTTTTTATCATGTTTGTCAAAAAAATTTTTTACTTGACGATGAGTAGACAAATTTCTCTTTATTATTTGGAACTTAACGAACGATTCTTTTTTTGAATTTAATAAAATCTGTCAATGAATTTAAATAACAGAATTGATAATTTTGTTTGGTTACAAGCAAATGCAAAAACAGCAGCATTTGGTTGGCCTCAGACATGGAACAATCCAAAACCGGGAGGCTTGCCGACGCTTTCTGAGGTCAACGCGGCGTATCCCACAGGCGGATCACTAGTGTGAAGCGGAAAAGTGGGAGAGTTGTGATCGCTTCAAGATCACTACTCGTAACGCCGGAAATGAAGAAGAAGATAATTTTGTTTGGTTGGCTCACAACTGAGTCGTAATGGAGTGATGATATAATAGTGCTTGGGTTAAGTCATATTAAAAGATGCGGCAACAATATGACGTCAAGATGAGTGTTTAATTAGAATAACAATTCATCTTCCAGTTAGGGGTTATTGAAATAAAATAAAAAGTAGCTCAGTATTCAGTAACCATGGTTTTTGTCTTGTTTAAAGATGAAGGGGAGGGATATACTCAGGATCCCCACAAACATCAATCCTGCATCCAAATCCTGAAATTTCGTTTATTCGCGTTGATTTTTGTTTAAAGTTGATTTCACATCATATTATAGAGACAATATGGTTTCTTTTACTTCGGCATGATAAGTAATGTACGGTAGTCTAGCGGCGGATGCAAGGACCTACCCCACCGACGAGCTGGCCTATGGTGGAAGTAAGCATGCCGAACCGTATCTAGCTGACTAGACATCTTGTTTAGAGTGTTGTGGTATGTTTCTGGGAGCCTGTGGCCCTAAAGTATCCATAGCAAAGCATATCATCGCCTTTTTCTAAACAAGGACATCTAAATCCGTGACATACTCATAAACAGATAGATTCAAATTTTTCGATAATATTGCATTCATGTCCTGTTTTAGAGTCTTTTGTTGACTTCAGTTTGAATTCTAAGTCTCCCGAATTGGTAGCGTTAAAGGTTTTAGGTCCCGATTGAAATATCTTTCGGCATTTTTCATAGTCTGGTGTCTCATTGTATTCCAGAGCAGCGACGTATTTCATGAATTCCATTATTGGATTTGGCACTTTTCTGGGGTATAGTTTTTCCAAACCAGTACTTACATCTCATTAAAGTTTCCTTAGACTTCTGAATATTAATGGGAACTTTAAGGAGGTTTTCTTGTTCCCAAGGCAGCATCACGCATGACCAATCGATTAGACTATACCCAAGGATCTCAAAGTCTCCTCGTATTGTTGCTACACCGAGATGTGCATCTCTAGATGTGTATTCAATTGTACCATTGTGCATTTTCTTTGGATCTGGCTCAAAATCCTTTTGGGTGTAGTGACCAGCTAAACCAAAGTCTACCAGATATGATTGAGAAGCACCACCTTTTCCGTAACCTAATAATATGTTGGCTCCTTTTAAATCGGCATGGACATACGTTCGGCCGTGGATATACTCATACACATCCAACATCTGTAAGGCAAGACGATAAATTGTGTGTTCTGGAATCTTTCTTCCGTTTTCCAAGAAAAGCTTCCAAATATCGTCTCCATATTGTGGCATTACAACAAAGCGATGTTTCAGATCGTTAATGTCGTGTGATCCCTTACCAACTAGATAAGGCATCTAGTGCAGTCAATGAAGCATTTTAGGTCCGAATTTTTTTACTGTGAACCGATTTGCATGAAATTTTGGAATTAGGCTCATCTTACCCTTAACTTTAAAAGTGAAAATGATTTGAACACCGCCACCACCCTGGGGGTTGTTGCCACCCCTTTTCGGGGTGAATTTTTTTTTTCAAAATAACCTCGGATATCGATAAACGGCCTGATTTTAAGCAAAAAATCAAATATAAAGTTTTTCATTAAGTCCAATACTTTGCGAGTTATTGACAATTGAAAATTCGCAATTTTTTCACGTTTTTCATCTATTTATTGCCAATATCTCCAAAACTATACGTTTTATCGAAAATTTTATAAAGAACAAAAGTGTAGCAGGTGAAACAATGAACAGTTTGGTGTTTTATAAAGTATTCCAAGAACAATATTAAGCTAGATATAAAAGATCAAAGCCATTTTTTATTTTGTCTGAAATTTAATCGTCGTGGTCAATTTTTTTTTTTTTTTTTTTTTTTTTTTTTTTTTTTTTTTTTTTTTTTTTTTTTTTTTTTATAATAAGCGCGCACATCAAGGGGTTATGAATACCGTTATAATGTTATAGAACACAGTGCGAGCATTTAGGAAAATAGGAGAGGATTTGAAAGGAGACACCGATGCACGTTGCTTTTGAAGCATCCAAACTGATACTATCTGTCAAACTCTTCATAACAAACTTAATTTTAGGCGGAATACGATTAAATTTAATTTTGGTGGAAATGGCACTTATGAAACCCATTGATTTAAAAGAAAAAAACATTAGATGCTCCCGTTATTTCCACTACAGCTCACTTGTTTAACGTGAAAAAGACTTTTAATAGTGCTCATTTCAAAGCTTATTTCAAGCACTACAAAACATTCTCTTGTATTAGAATGCATAAAATGCATCTGCTCGCCGCTAAATGGCATTGACCACGACGATTAAATTTCAGACAAAATAAAAAATGGCTTTGATCTTTTATATCTAGCTTAATATTGTTCTTGGAATACTTTATAAAACACCAAACTGTTCATTGTTTCACCTGCTACACTTTTGTTCTTTATAAAATTTTCGATAAAACGTATAGTTTTGGAGATATTGGCAATAAATAGATGAAAAACGTGAAAAAATTGCGAATTTTCAATTGTCAATAACTCGCAAAGTATTGGACTTAATGAAAAACTTTATATTTGATTTTTTGCTTAAAATCAGGCCGTTTATCGATATCCGAGGTTATTTTGAAAAAAAAAAATTCACCCCGAAAAGGGGTGGCAACAACCCCCAGGGTGGTGGCGGTGTTCAAATCATTTTCACTTTTAAAGTTAAGGGTAAGATGAGAATAATTCCAAAATTTCATGCAAATAGGTTCACAGTAAAAAAATTCGGAGGTAAGGCCCTATTTTTCGCTTCATTGACTGCACTAATCCCAAAAGATCTAAGTCCGCGAGTTACGTGAACAACGCAGTTGGCAACATTATGGACACAGATGACAAATGGGTATTCAAATAATGAAGGCAACGAAACTAAAGTTATCTTACACCACAACGTTGAGATGATCGCTGATAAAGAGATTAATGAAAGCAAAGCAAACTGTAAATCATGTACCTAGTTAATCCACAATTTATTATCTCTCTTAAAATGATCTTGCTGTCGATGTTGCTAGGAAAAGAGATCAGTCTGGTGTTGATTTCTTAATAAAGATGTTCAAAGAAAAAATTAAAACAAAAGTCTTTTTTTTTGTAAGCTAACGGACCTACCATAACTGGCGCAGTCGCTTAGGAGTGCATAAATTTTTCAAAAAGTGAACAATTTAGTAGCTTAAAAGTGAAATTTTTATCGCCAAGGAAAAAAAAAATATATTACAAACATTTATAAAAGACTACACTTTTGTCACAGACATGTGTTAAACCAGAAAAAGGAAGCTATTAATGCGAAAATCTATGAATATAAAAGCTGTTATTCATTAAAAACACTAAAAAAAGGAAAAAATTTACATTAAAATATATACATTTATGAGAATATCAACAAAACTAAAAGTGAATCTTTTCTGAACATTTTCCTACCGATGCCTTCCTTAAAAAATCCAAGAAATAGAAAAATTAAAGTTGGTTGTTCTCTTGATAACACTCAGAAAAAAAATTTAAATTATAATCTTGACAACATAGTCAAAGGTTTTGCAAATTCAAGCGATTCAAAATTGAATACGTCCGATAACATGACAAGTAGTAATAGTACAACCGTCGCTACGGAGGTTTTTAACTCCTTGAAAATCCCTCATGCTGTTAAAGACCTCCCAAGCTTTGATGGAAACCCAAGGTTATTATACGACTTTGTTAGCAATGTTGAAGAGATATTGAGTTTTATGCCAGGAATAGACAGTGCGTATCAAAGAACTATATTTAGATCAATTAGAAATAAAATCATAGGAGAGGCTAATGAAGTACTTAATATGTACGGTACCTTATAGATTGGAAAGAGATAAAACATAATTTGATTGTACACTATTCCGATAAGAGGAATGAAACTAGTTTGATCCGTGATTTACATCAATTGCGTCAGGGGCGAAATACAGTGGAAGGTTTTTATGCAAAAGTCATTGAAATATTGTCAGCGATGGTAAACCATGTTAAAGTACATGAGTCAGACTCTAACGTTCTTAACTCTAAGCAAAAACTTTACGAGGAAATGTGCCTCAACACCTTTTTGTCAGGGCTTAGAGAGCCATTAGGATCTACAATAAGATCGATGAGGCCAAATAAAATGTCAGATGCTTTAAATTTTTGTCTCCAAGAGCAGAATTGTTTTTACTTTCGAGATTCTCAGTACAGTCGGAACTCTTATGATCCAAGAAACTTTGAAAGGGGTCAGCAAAATTATAATTATAACCAAATTCAGAACAATCCCGGTCCATCATTTAATCGAAATCACCCAAAAGCAATTAACCTTAATAATAGTTCTCAATTTCCTATCAACAGACCATCTAACTCTTTTAGACAATTTTCTAATAATAATATTCAGCCTTTTAATAATTACTCTCAACCCTCTGTTAGTCAAAATCGTATTTCACAGTCCGTTTATCCCAGCCCATCACAAAATAGTAGACGATCTCGAAACTTTGAGCCAATGGACATTGGCAGTGGAAGAACCAATACTACTTACCGAAACTCGCCCCAAACTCATCAACTGTTCAACAGAAATACCCCTAATCATTTAAATACTATGGAATCAAGCGATCAATATGATCAACCCTCGAACTTCGAATATAATAACTTAGGGGTCAATAACTCTACAAACCAAACCTTCGAGAGTGAGATAGATGACACAAATTTTCGCGTACTTGCCTCGGAGACACAGTCGGGTATTTAGATATAAATAATTTCTGTTCAAGTTCCCTGCCTTATATAATAATAAAAAGTTTAAATAGAGTAGAATTAAAGTTTTTAGTGGACACAGGAAGCAATAAATCGTTCATAAGTCCGGATATTGCAAGAACACTTAAGATAGGTATAAAAAAAATTGGGCCAGTGGAAATAAAAACTGTGTTTGGAACTCATATTGTTAACCAAGAAATTACTTTAAATGGTTTAGAGGAGTTCAACACAATAAAATATATATCGTTTTTACTATTCAATTTTCATAACTATTTTGACGGGTTGATTGGAGTACATATACTAAAGGGCTTAAACTTTAAAGTTGACTTAAGGGACTCATATTTAGAAAATGAAAACATCAAAATTCCCTTGGCATTCAAGCCAAACATTGTGTCAAAAATATATACTGTCCCGGCATGTAGTAAAATGGTTGTCCAGCTCCCAGTTGATGTTGAAACTGGCGACATTTTTGTAAAACCTATAATAATTGCTAATGGACTCGAAATTTCCGGAGGAGTATGTAGGGCTCATAAGTGGTATTTGTTCTTCGAGGTCTTAAACATGTTGGGATACCCCCAAAATTTCATCGTGGAACAACCAATTAAAGTACAACTTATGGACACACACAAGATAATTGAACTTCATAATATTTCAATTTCAAAAGCTACAAATTTAAATTCATCAGATTTATCTAAGTCTATACGTATCAATCATTTAAATGCGGAAGAAAAAACAGCAGTGATGAACCTGTGTCATAAATACAAGGAAATTTTTTTCAATGATAATAAACCCCTCACGTTTTGCGATCACATAAAACACCGAATCAGAACTAAAGACAATATACCTATTTACACAAAGTCATACCGCCTTCCTCACGTTCATAAGGAAGAGATTAAAGTCCAAATTTCCAAATTGCTACAAGATGACATAATACAACCTAGTTTTTCACCGTGGTCTTCACCAATATGGATCGTGCCAAAAAAAAGAGATTCATGTGGTAAGCAAAAATGGCAATTGGTGGTAGACTATCGTAAGCTTAATGAAAAAACAGTAGATGATAAGTACCCAATGAAGATCATTGCAGACATTTTAGATAAATTAGGCAGAGCTATGTATTTTACTACATTAGACCTGGCCTCAGGCTTCCAACAAATACAGGTTAGTGAAGAAGACATTGAAAAAACTGCTTTTTCCGTTGAAGGTGGTCATTTTGAGTATCTCCGTATGCCATGTGGGCTTAAAGGTGCACCGGCAACCTTTCAACGTCTCATGGATTTTGTTTTGAGAGAGGAACAAGGCAAGACATGTCTCGTTTTTTTTGATGACATAATTGTTTTTTCTACGTCTCTGCAAGAGCATATGCAAAATTTAGAAAGAGTCTTTAAAAAACTTTACGATGCCAACCTTAAAATACAGCTAGAGAAATCTGAATTTCTCCAAAAAGAAGTGTCTTTTCTAGGTCATGTGATCTCTTCAGAGGGTGTTAAGCCTAACCCAAGTAAAGTTCATGCAGTTCAAAATTTTCCTATCCCAAAAACTCCCAGACAAATCAAATCGTTCTTAGGCCTTTTGGGATATTATAGGAAGTTTATAAATGATTTTGCGAAATTAACCAAACCCATGACTGAATGTCTTCGTAAGGGTAATCGGATTGTTCTCGACTCAAAATACATCGAATGTTTTGAGACTTGCAAAAATATTTTGTGTAATGAACCCATATTACAATACCCCGATTTCGACAAGCCATTCAACCTTACTTGTGATGCAAGTAATGTTGCAATAGGTTCCATTTTATCCCAAAGCTCAATTAGATCTGATAAACCGGTCTGTTATGCAAGCCGAACTTTATCTAAATCTGAGCAAAATTACAGCACTATTGAAAGAGAGTTATTAGCCATTGTCCGGGCTACAAAATATTTCAGACCATATCTTTTCGGTAGGCAATTTAACCCTCGTTTACAAACCGGCAAAAGTCGTGTCCACCCGAACTGGGGTCCAAATGGACCCCACGATTTTTCTTCGAAATTTTTTTGATTTCTGACTTATATTGTTCAGTTATAGTTCTTCTGGCTATTGTATGAATTGTTCCTTAGTATTATATATAGCAGGGATAAAGAAATTTAAGCAGAGATGTCATTATGCAGGTATGTAGGAGGTCAGCAATAAAATTTTTCAATTTCAAAAACGATGAAAATTGCTTAATTTCGCAAATCTGGGATACCCGCTTATCCTTTTCAATATGTCTTATTTACGTAATTACTGATTGTAAAATTCATCCACATCAATTGTTCCTGGCAGGTATGCCTATCTCAAAAAAAAATAGTCAATAGTTCAGTTTGGTCAGGTCATCAAATAATTTTATGACCTCAAAAAAGACTGAATTCGCCATAATTCTCTGTAAGCCTTCACCAAATTCAGCGGAATTATTTCTGGATTTTCCTCCATCCCTTTTTATATGTCAACTGGTAGCTCTGACCAAAGTACAGGACTTGGTCGTGGAGATGATGTGCTGATGTCGTTGATGCCATCATATTTCAATTGTGGACGCAACCTCACTATTGATAATTTCCTTACGTCGCGTCGGTGGATTTGTTATTGAGGTTACTGGATAAGAAGATCACTATTCTTGGCACGATTCGGAAAAACAAAAGAGATTTGCCTAAACTTTTTGTAGCGAAGGAGGTTCTTGATAACCAGAATGAGGCTTAAAGGTCAATAAAAAAAGCAGTATCGTCCAGTCCACTCTTTCATCTTTGGATTTTCTGGAAAAATGGCGTTGGTGAGTTATGTTCCGAATCCAAACAAACAAGTGGTATGGCTATCAACACAACATAACTGCGAGAAAGCCACTTCCGGTCATCAAAGTAAACCTGCTATGATACTGGATTATAACAGCACCAAAGGTGGAGTCGATGTATTCGACCAAATGGTCTCAATACATATATTCATGTACACGTAAAACAAATCGCTGGCCGATGGTTGTATTCTACAACTTACTGGACGTAGCAGCCCTAGCAACTGTCATAATTTTCCGACATCTCAATCCACCTAGAAGAAACAAAAATTTGCTGAGAAGTAATAAACTCATCGAACTAGCGGAGGAACTGGTTGAGTCAGAATTGAATAACCGTTCACAACCTGCAACACAATCTGGCATTGGAATATCTGCATTGGATGCTCTCTGTATTTTGGGGAGAGTTCAGGAAAAATTACCAACAGTCCCCGAAAGGCTGTCTTGTAAAAGAAGCAGATGTCACCTTTGCCCAAGAGCAGAGGACAAGAAAACCAGAACCAACTGCGATGAATGTGGCAGATGTTGTTGCCCTTGCCACATTAGAACCTTATGTGTTAAATGTCTCCCGCAACTGCCAACAACTTCAAACTAAATCCTTCTAAACATAAACTTTAGGAATAAAATAATTATTTATTAGAAAAAATATGATTTTTCATAGAATTTCAGTACTGGGGTCCAAATGGACCCCAGTTCGGGTGGACGGGTTCTTTTCACAAAAAAATCGCAGAAAAATCTGTAAACATCTGATAATCGTTTCAACTTAAGAAATGAATAAAAAATTGAATTTTGTTCACTGAGTAAAAATCCCATTTAAAAAAAATGAAAAACAAAAAAGTTATGAGTGTTCAAACATGCTCTGGGGTCCAAATGGACCCCAGTTTGTAAACTAGGGTTAATATTGTTACAGACCATATACCGCTGACCTATTTATTTTCAATGAAAGACTCTTCGTCTAAATTACTTCGTTGGCGACTAAAATTAGAAGAATTTGACTTTAAGATTATTTATAAGAAAGGAAAACTAAATTCCAACGTTGACGCCCTTTCAAGAATTCAAATAAATATTGCTGAAGATAGGCAGTTAGGCATTGAAAATTGAGAACTTCAGTCAACTGAGAACAATGTTGATGAGTTTGAAGATAACAACACAATCCATTCTGCTTTGGAAGATATTGGTGATGGTATTCCTATCTCAGAAAGGGCAATCAATGAGTTTTCAAACCAAGTCATTATTTTAAAAAATCCGGATCGTACACAACTTCATTCAACACTGAAGATCTTGTTTCAAAGGAAAAAACGTTATAAAATTGAATATTCAAATATTTCTGATGAAAATGTAATGATTTCAGTTTTCCAAAATTATTTAAATACGAAGAGAGTTACTGCAATCTTAGCTGACGATGAAACATTTAAGGTAGTCCAAGCAGTAGATATATTCGAAATATTTTAATAGCTCACTTTTAAAACTAGTTAGAAGCACTACTTTGCTTGAAGACGTAACAGAAATTGATGAACAGGAAAAAATCATACGAGAATATCATAAGAAATCCAATCACAGAGGAATATCTGAGTCCTTAGAACACCTCAGAAGAAAATATTATTTTCCCAACATGAAACACATTATAACAAGAATTATTAACAATTGCGAGGTATGTCAGAAATACAAGTATGAGCGCCTTAGACAACCTATTAAATTTGAAATTACAGAAACTCCTTCGAAACCGTTACAAGTCTTGCACATAGACATATATTCTATTCATAAGGAAAATTTTCTCACAATTTTGGACAAATTTAGTAAATTTGGAAGTGCATATTTACTACCCTCAAGAAACAGTTTCAATCTTATCAAATCATTAAAACATTATTTTTCGCACCATGGAATTCCCCAAAAGGTTGTCACTGACAATGGTAGTGAGTTTTTATCTACTGTTTTTAAAGATTTTCTGAAACTTTATGATATAGAGACACGTGCAATATGCGCTAAGACTTTCACAGGTAATTCACCCCTAGAACGGTTTCATTCCTCTTTGACAGAATTGGCAAGAATAATCAAATCAGAGTTCCCTCACAAATCTATTTCTGAGATCATTGATAATGCGATTATTACCTATAATTCTTCGATACATAGTGTAACTAAATTAACACCTTTCGAATTATTAACTGGGCATATAAATAAAAAATATTTCTTTCCAAAGACCAACTTTACTTCGCAGCAGGATTATTTGAACGATCATATTAAAAATTATGAGTTTTTGCGGGAATTGGTTCACAAGCGTTGCAAAGCCCAAAAATAATACATATTTGATTAATAAACAAAATGAAACTCGAAAAGATCCCCCTGCATTTAGTAAAGACGATAATATATATGAACAGGACGATAGGAGGAACAAACTTGCTCCTCAGTTTATTCAGCATACAGTTACCCAAGATAACAAAATAACGGTAGACACAAATAAACGTAAAGTTCATAAACAGAAAATTAAAAAGAAAAGGAAATTTACTAGTATTTAAATTTAAAAAAAAAAAAAAAAAATTGAACTATTTTTATTTGTCATGGTGAGGTTGTTATTTTTTTTGGATAAATTGTTTTAAAAGTAAAGCTTGTGTTTAAATGAAAAAAAAAGATGAGAGAGCAAGACACTTTGATATTTTCATATCCCATACTCCCATCCCAACATCGGTAGGTAATAAAAGATCAGATGAGCTACATCGTTTTGGCCAACCTTTCAACAAACATTTGAACATATCTCATTATATTCGTCATGTTCAAACTGAGGCAGGAGGAGTTACGTGAACAACGCAGTTGGCAACATTATGGACACAGATGACAAATGGGTATTCAAATAATGAAGGCAACGAAACTAAAGTTATCTTACACCAAAACGTTGAGATGATCGCTGATAAAGAGATTAATGAAAGCAAAGCAAACTGTAAATCATGTACCTAGTTAATCCACAATTCATTATCTCTCTTAAAATGATCTTGCTGTCGATATTGCTAGGAAAAGAGATCAGTCTGGTGTTGATTTCTTAATAAAGATGTTCAAAGAAAAAATTAAAACAAAAGTCTTTTTTTTTGTAAGCTAACGGGCCTACCTTAATTCGCGCTGCTGTTTGAACTGTATAATGTCTTCAGGACGACCATTGTGCATACAAAAATGTATTTCAACAAACAAAGTTCCATTGCCATGTGGTTCAAATTTGACGACATATTCATAGTTGGCCGCTTCTTTGGTGAACTCGAAGCTTTACACGCTGAATATATTTGACCATGACTTCCCATGCCTAAAGACGGACCGATTTTCCATGATGTTTTGGACAAATCAGTTATTATTTCACCTTCAGAAATTTGTTCTGATATGGCATGGTCGATGGTCGTTCTTCTTTTCCTTAGAAGTTGGCTTTCTTTTCTTTTCTCTTTAAATTCTTCTTTGAAATTGGGGTAGGTAAGCTATGACTGGGGGGTTTATAGATTTATTTCTTAGATCTCTAAAAGCTTCATCGCAGAAGGCATCCCATTTGAAAACACAGTTTTTCTTTAGCAGCTTTGTCAGAGGTTTTGCTATCGTAGAAAAATTTTCTATAAATTTTCTATAATAGCCAACGAAGCCTAGAAAAGATTTTATACCTTTAGCATTTTTAGGTGTAGGGTACGTTTTAACGGCTTTGATCTTTTCGGGGTCTGGTTTAAGTCCATCTTCCGAAATAAGATGACGTAGATACATGAGTTCGTGTTTTAGAAAATTACATTTCTCTGGTTGTAATTTCAGATTGTGGATGCTTAGTTGGTTGAGAACTTTTAATAATAATAATAAATAATAAAAATATGATCTTTAAGGTCGTATCCGTAATAACCGAACATAACGGATCTAGACCAGTAAAGGTCGATGAACAATCCTCAAGCCAGTGGTTGAACAGCGACGCCGAAGGCTGAATGGCTAAGGAGTAGGGATTCCTATCCCGGGATCCCGGGATCTCGAATCCCGGGATCCCGAGTCTTTTTTCGGTCCCGAAAATCCCGGGATTGGAATCGTAGAATCCCGGGATATTCGGATTGATTTGTTGATTATTTTGGCTTATTATTTTTATCTACTTGAAACATTTCCGTCAAAAAAATTTTAAATTGGATTCCACTTGGTTTTGAATTAATAATAATAATTAATAACAATATTTTTCACTGTCAATACATTCTTTGGGTATATTCTAAAACAAAGTTAAAAAGTTTGTCGTTCCTGTGTGCATAGCCCTTTATATCCTATTAATATTCTCAGGTAAATAATAATAAGAGAAGTACTAATAATGATGGCAGTACATTATGAATAGAACACATGAAGACAGCATTCAAATATTTAAAATGAAAATTATATTTTAAGGAAAAGAGAAACACACAATTAGTATAAGCTGAAGTATTCAAAATGAAAAGATTAATTAAAAAATAAGTGAAAGTTTGCAGTTCTTTCAAAAATCGACTCAACATTCACTTTTCTGCGGAGATCTAGGGTTAAAGTGTACCAAGGGAGATTTAGCATTTTTTTTCAAAGCTTTATTTTGTGATAATCGTAATTTATTTTATTGCAATAAGCTACTTTAGCCCTAATTGGGCATCCATATTTGTGAATAAATATTTTGTTTTCATTTGTGAGACCAGATTTTCGATTTATAAAAAGCTAAAGCATCCTATTTACAACATATTTTGAGTATCTACTAGACATTGGCTTAAAAATGGTTGAAAACAAGATTGTGTTTTGAGAGCTTTCAAACTAGTTTGTATGTTTCGTCGTATGTTTTTCGACACCCATTCTTTTCATTGTTTTTGATCTATTTGACTATTCTAAGAAGGAAAAAAATAGTAAACTAGTTTTTGGGGTATCCTTTATCGTTTTCTTAACTCCTTTGTACATTGTTTTTTCTTTTGTATTTTTGAGTGCTTATATCGCTGTGTTCAAGGATGGTCTAAATTTAAACTTAATTTCAAAACAAAAAACCACTAAGTTTATGTGCATTTCCTTCATAATATTTTACTTTTCTTAATTTATAAGAAGTCCTCATAAAATGACGGAGATAAAAAGAAGTTTGAACTAGTTAAATAACTACAAAAACCCAATGCAAGCTCTGCACAAAAGAGTTAAAATCATTAGAAAGTAGAAGCAAAAGGTTTTTACACCTATTTGTCATCGAACTACAACAAAAAAAAAAAAAATAGATTTAAATATGAATCAGCCATCAACCAAGTAATTTTTTTAACTGTCTAAAATATTGAACCAATCCCGGGACTAGTCCACTGAAACGGGACCCCAGGCCCAAAGGTAAAGCTCGGCAGAGGCTTTTAAAAGCACCAGCGAGCTTTACCTCAACCCCAAAATCAAAATGAATTACACCACCCTAAAATTCCTGCAGATAAATCTCATGCACGCCAAAGCTGCCTCAGCTGCGGCATGCAGGGAATTTGTCAAGCAGGATCTGGACTGCTTACTAGTCCAGGAACCATGGGTGGTAAGAGGCCAAATAAAAGGCCTTCCAACACAATCGTGTAAGTTAATATACGACAACACGCAACTCCAACCCCGAGCTGCGCTTCTTATCCATGAAAGAACTAACTTTCTTCCCATTCCAGAATTCATCACAAATGATCTCGTTGCGGTACTAGCTGAGATCCCGACGTCAAGAGGCTTAAAAAATATTGTAATAGCCTCAGCCTTCTACCCGGGAGATACTACCTCCGCACCACCTGAAGAGGTAAAAAAGCTAGTTGGCTACTGCAACGCAAGGGGAAGACAGCTACTACTTGGATGTGATGCCAACTCCCATCACACCATATGGGGTAGTAGAGACATCAACAAAAGAGGTGAGTCACTTTTAGATTTACTTATGTATTCAAACTTAGATATTCCAAACAAGGGAAATGAACCTACTTCTGTCACCTCCGTTAGGAAAGAAGTGTTGGATATGACAGTGGCAAGTTTTGCCATAGCCAACAACATTTTCAATTGGCATGTCTCGTCAAGGCCGAATTACAACAATCTAGAAAACAATAGGGTACCAAGACACACGGACTGAAATCTCTACACATAGACACTTCGTTGTGAATTTGAACCATCCTATCCAAACATTGACTCTCCTTATCAACTTGAAAGGGAAGCAACACGCTTAAGCTCACAAATCACAAGAGCATACGAGTCCAGCTGTCACATTAGACAGACCAACTCAATAAGTTGTTTTACTAAAGGTATAAGTAGTTTTAAGAAAAAGCAGAAAAAGGGCTCAAAAAACTAAATTTTTTAAGTTTTCTTAGTTTTAAGGCTAGGTGGACTTTTTTAGCGAACTCAGAACTCATGTAAAAGTGTTTGCTTGTATTAGTAGATCATTTTATTCTCTTAAAAGTAGTCCCTCTTGCCATCGTCGCGTGTGCTTTCAAATTCTCCCTATTTGCTCTCTCTCTTTGGTCTCGGCAACAGCCAGAAACTAGAAAAGAATTACTCACTTGCATAAGCAGTACAAAGGGGTGAACATTATACGAGCATGCAAGTAGGCACATAAAAAAACAGATATCATAATCATAAAGGCCCCGGCCCATAGAACGCGGTGCGTGCGGTAGAAGCGGCGCGGCAACTGATGCGGTGGGTTTTGCCGCGCGCAACTGATAGGGGTGACCCATAGAATCCGTTGCGGTGTTTTGACAGATAAATTTAGTCAAAATGGGGGCGTTCAAAAATCGTATTCGGATAGCTTGTTGTTGTTGTTTACGTGTGGGAAATCGAAAAAAAACAAGTTATAATCGTCTAGCAATGATATTTTGAATGTTTTTCTGTTTTCAAAAGTCGAATTTTAATATTTCACAGCTATTGTCTGTTGTCGATCGCTCAAAAAGGTATCTAAGATATGGCTATCCGAGACAGGCTATCCGATAGGTTCTTGAACGCGCCCATTGTCACTTTTTCCATATAAGAGAAAACTTCAAATTGGTTGTGACTGCGCATGTCTCTCTTCTGTCACCGCGTGAGAGCCGCGGCAAAATAGAAGTTCGGCTACTCGGCGCGTTCGGCGCGTTGCTCGCGGTGCTTATGGGTCACCTCTCATAAGAACGTGTGTATTTAATCGAGCTGTTAGAAGTACTAAGATCCGTGGAAGCCTTCATGTCAAAAGTACCATCTTGGACAAAATTCAGCACGACCGGCTCAGTTGGTATTGTCATGTTCAAAGGAGAGATCCGCAGAACCCCGTCAAAAAGGCAATATCGTACAACGTTTCAACAAATTCGCGACGAAAAAGAAAAGGCAGGCCAAAACACTCCTGGTACAAGCAAATGCAAAAACAGCAGCATTTGGTTGGCCTCAGACATGGAACAATCCAAAACCGGGAGGCTTGCCGACGATTTCTGAGGTCAACGCGGCGTACCCCACAGGCGGATCACTAGTGTGAAGCAGCAAAGTGGGAGAGTTGTGATCGCTTCAAGGTCACTACTCGTAACGCCGAAAATGAAGAAGAAGAAGAAGAAGAAGAAGTATTTAATCGAGCTGTCAGTTGGAAGCGGTGCCGCACGCACGCACCGCGTTCTATGGGCCGGGGCCTTAAGGCACACTGACGAAGATATTTGTATGTACACAATATGTCCGAATGAACATTTTTTTACGATTTCTAGTTTTTGGATGGGTTGAGAAAAGAAATATTGTGTCAAGTCAGGAAAGTAAGAAAACCGGTTACTTTTTTTGTCAGTTTCCTTGCTGAGATAAATACAGATAATTACAAATAATGGTCGATATTTCTTATCTTGCATTTTTGCGGATGTGGAAAATATGATGTTTGTCTGATTTAAATGTAGGTCAGTTTCTTGGCTAGTTTGATCAGCAAAATAAATGAAAAGGGGATAACTTGGGTGGTAGGAACTTAGAGAATACTCATTTTTCCCCGAGGAAAAAACTAAATTGAAGTTGTTTTTGTGATGTTTTTCGGTTAGGCAAGACTCCATTCATAATGTGGGAATAACTTTTTAAAAAGTGAAGAGATATTTTCAAATACCTACATCCTCTAAAATTTTTTTTTTTTGGAATTGGATGGGTATACTAAGTACTTACATACTTATATTCAGAGAGCAAATACAAAAAAAAAAAAAAAAAAATATTTAGGTAATAGTTATTGATAATAATCTGGACAACTACTTTTTAGCTTCTGTTACCAACGCCCTCTAAAATTGAAGTTGTAAACTTGCTCTTTGTCTCCCTGGATGCTGTTCGTTGTTTCGAATGCTGAACGCGCTTACATCTCTTTTAGCTCGGAATTCTGAGCTAAAGAATTCTTTTAGCTCATAATTCTGAGCAAGGGTGCGAATTGTTTTCGTCCGCCATCGCAATAGCACAATGAAATGAAATTTGCAACAAGCAGCATCCAGGGCAGACCAAGGGTAAGTAAAAAATTAAACTGTGTAAATATTATACTAACAAACTCTTTAAATTAAAGATTTTTTAAGTTCTTGTCTACTGGCGAATAAAGAGAAACTATAAGAAATTTGGAAAACCTGGATTGTTGTGAATTACTCATGAAAGTATTGCGAAAGTCGTAATAATTCTTAAAAAATCCTTGTCGAGTACGTGGACGCCATTTTCGATACAAGGAATAAAATATATGTAGTTCAGTAGAACAAATAAATTGTTCTCTGTTCTTTTGCGAAAAAAAGCGAAGCTTAAATTGTTTAAAAGTGTAAAATGACGAGAAAGGGTGCCAGAAAAAGCTTAAAAAGCAATTTGAAGGAGAGAGGCAGCTGTCCATCCTGCACATCAGTAGATACGGAGGAGATGGTACAATGCGACAATTGCAAAGCCTGGTACCACTTCAGCTGCGCAGGTGTAGGTGGCGAAGTGCAGGATGTGGAATGGAGTTGTGAGGGCTGCGTCACGGAAGAGGCAGAAGAAAAAAGCGACAACGAAGAGCAAGCAGTGGACGATACAATCCGACCACAAATCAACAACCAAAGCAAGGTCGCTGTAAGCAAGGTATGTACTTCAAAAATAAATATTGATATCGATACGGCAAGTTGTAGTGGGGCAAGTAGGCGAAAGGCAATAAAATTAGAATTGAGGCGATTAGAGGAAGAGAGAAAGGCAGAGATAAAATATTTAAAAAAGAAATTTGAACTATTAGGTCTTGAGGATGATTCGGATTCGGACGAGAGCCGAGAATCAAATGAAGGGGCAGGAAATTTTGAAGTAGGCAAGAGACTGAGTGGGGGCAAGGAGTTAAGGAATGCAATTGAAACACAAGGCGTCAGGCACAGTGCACAAAAACAAAACATTCCGGTCACAGAACCACATTCGTCGTCTTATTTGCTTGGTCAGGAATATATATACGCTCGTCAGGTAGTTTCAAGAGATCTTCCGAGTTTCAGTGGTAGGCCAGAGGAATGGCCACTTTTCTCTAGTAGTTTTGAAACGTCAACTAAAATTTGTAAACTCAGTAATGAGGAAAATCTTCTTCGACTTCAGCGATCTCTGAAAGGGAAAGCCCTCGAATATGTGAGTCATAGTCTTACTCTTCCCGCGTTGGTACCCGAGATCATGTCGACTCTACGCATGGTATTTGGACGACCTGAACATATAATAAACAATCTCTTGACAAAGATCCGTGCTGCAACGCCAGTAAACCCAAATAAGCTTGATTCTTTGATTAACTATTCTCTTGAAGTGAAAGGAATTGTTGCTACCATGGAAGCGTCCAACTTAATTTCATATTTGAATAATCCTTTGTTGATCCAAGATATTTTGGAAAAACTTCCGGTTCAGAGGCGTATTGATTGGGCAATGTTTTCTGAGAATATTAAAGACGTTAATTTTAAAACATTAAGCGACTGGCTTTTTAAATTTGCGGAAGCAGCCAGTAGAGTTATATCAGCTCCAGTGACAAGTTCAGATATAGAAAAGCGTAAAGCACATCGACTGAACTTTCACGAACATAGTTTAACTCAAGGCTACGGTGAATCGACATCAGGTATTAAATGTTATGTATGCAAAGGGGCACATGATATTATCAACTGCAAAAAGTTCAAGCTTCTTAATTATAATGAAAGATGGAATGTT
Source organism: Melanostoma mellinum (assembly GCA_914767635.1). Classification (NCBI taxonomy): domain Eukaryota; kingdom Metazoa; phylum Arthropoda; class Insecta; order Diptera; family Syrphidae; genus Melanostoma; species Melanostoma mellinum. Next base: position 110,801,976 of record OU612058.1, on the reverse strand, counting down.
GTCAACACAAACAAGCTTTGTCGATCTTGTTTAAAGCGTCATGGTGGGGGATTTTGTTCAGATCGTAAGGAATGTGAGGTCGATGGATGTAGTGCTAAACACAACCCATTATTGCATAAGGTAGTTCGCACCGACACAGGGGTAGTGGCGGTACATAATTTGGAAACTTCGAAGGTGCTTTACAGAATAGTGCCAATAACAATATTTGGAAAAAATACTTCGGTGGACGTGTATGCATTTTTAGACGATGGTTCGGGCCCAACTTTAATTGAAAAAGACCTTTTGTTAAAAATTGGTAAGGAAGGGGTAACATCAGATCTGTGTTTGAGATGGACAGATGGAACAGTACGTACCGAAACGAACTCTCAGCATCTTGACTTATCAATTGCGCCGAAGGGAAAGATAAACAAACGTTTTGTGTTGCGGAGCGTACGATCTGTTAAAAAACTTGATCTTCCACCACAGACGCTGGACATGTTGGAACTAACCTCAAAATACAAACATCTAAAGGGTATTCCAGTGGAATCGTATCAGCATGTAATTCCAAAACTTATAATCGGCATCAACAACAGAAGTTTGGCCATGCCTCTAGACCATCGCGAGGGAAAAGTTTACGAACCAGCCGCCACAAAAACGCGTTTAGGTTGGACCATATATGGAGAACTCGATGGTGGTTTACATGCACAAACAACAGCCAGAGATGTCAATATGCAGCTGCATGTTTGCGAGTGTGACGATGATGTGGCGCTACAAAAGTTAATGATCGAAAACATGAAGATCGAAAACGATGGTTTGGAACTAGCGACCCGAGGGAAGGTGAATCATGCCGAGAATGAGAAGCTTCAAAAATGTATCAGACGCGAGGGCGACCAGTTTATCTCGAAACTACTTTGGAAAGCAGAGAACATTGCACTACCAAATAATGAAGTCATGGCGTACAAAAGGCTATGCTGTTTTGAAAAAAAACTTGAGAAGGACCCGGAACTGAAGCAACACGTGAACATTCACATTCAAAATATGGAAGCCAAGAACTATATACGGAAACTTCGATCGGACGAAGTGGACATCGAATATCCACGGAAATGGTACCTTCCGATTTTCGCAGTCAAGAATCCAAACAAACCCAAGAAGATTCGATTGGTTTGGGACGCCGCAGCGGAATGCAATGGTGTATCCTTAAATGGGTGTGTTGATAAGGGCCCAGATCTCTTGATGTCCTTGAAGGATGTCTTGTTCAACTTTAGAATTGGCAAAATTGGAATTTGTGGGGATATATGTGAAATGTTTCACCGAATAGCAGTCGAGGAAAATGATCAGCAATCTCAACGGTTTCTTTGGCGGGGTGGAGAGAGTCATCGTAAACCAGATACATATATATTAAAGGTCATGAGTTTCGGAGCGAGTTGCTCATCATCTATCGCTCAGTGTGTTAAGAATACGAATGCATTGGAATACAGTCAGCAATTCCCCAGAGCAGCTGAATCAATTCTCAAGAGACACTACGTGGACGATATGCTTGACAGTGTCAACTCCGTCGAGGAAGCAATCAACCTAGCCAGAGAAGTTCGAGAGGTTCATAAACACGCAAATTTTCACATCCGAAATTGGATATCAAACTCTAAGGAGGTCCTTGAGGCGTTGGGAGATGCTGGAACCCTGGATAATTTCTGCCAATCGGGAACAACTGTGGAGCAAATTGTGAGGGTAGAGAAAGTTCTTGGTATGTGGTGGCAAACCGATAATGATACCTTTACATTCAGCCTGAAGTTCACAAAAACAAGTGAAGAGATTTTACGCGGGGAAAGGTTGCCGACTAAAAGACAATTGTTAAGACTACTCATGTCAATTTTTGACCCTCTGGGAATATTGAATTTCTTCACGGTTTACATGAAAATATTACAACAAGACATCTGGCGGAGTGGCATAGCATGGGATGACGAAATACCACAAGAGTTTGCGGAGACGTGGAACAAATGGCTCTATGCACTTCAACGGATTGAGAGGGTCGAAATTCCAAGACGTTACTTTTGTCTGGCGAGCAGTGACGCGAGTACTGTGCAGCTACACGTATTCGTAGACGCAAGTGAGACGGCATATGCAGCGGTCGCTTACTTCAGGATAGTATCAAAGGAAGGTACGGAGGTAGCATTTGTCTGCTCTAAAACAAAGGTAGCACCTCTCCGACCCATATCAATTCCTCGAATTGAGCTATTGGCAGCAGTTTTGGGATCTCGCCTAGGGAATGATGTAGTCAGGGCCCACGAAATAGAGATTGAATCAGTGCATTACTGGTCTGATTCTAAGACAGTACTACTCTGGCTAAGAGCAGATCCCAAAGCGTATAAGCAATTTGTTATGTTTCGTATCGGGGAAGTTCAGGAATCCACAGATGTCTCAAGTTGGAAGTACGTGCCCTCGAAGCAAAATGTAGCTGATTTAGCTACGAAGTGGAGCCCGCAGCCAGACTTTAGCCCAAGTAGTCCATGGTTTTCGGGACCTACATTTTTACGACGGTCGCCAGAATTTTGGCCAACCAGCCAACCGCCGCCAGAAGCAGGTACTGAAGAAGAACTAAGAAAGAATACTAAAATAAAGCAGCAATTAGCATTGCATGTTTGTCAAGAAGACCCAATCGTCAATTACCGGCGCTTCTCAAAATGGGTACGGCTTTTCCTTTGTATGGCTTACGTAAAAAGGTTCGTCAATCTCGTAACCCAAAAAAGATTGACAGGGTCATCCATGAAACATTTAAAGTTGAATGCGGATGTAAGTAAAGTGGCTCGTCCGTCCAAAGACGAGCTAGTTTGGGGTCAAAATACACTCTATCGCCTCGCTCAGTCTCAAACCTACGAAAAAGAATATCGCCTTCTGTTAGAAAATCCTCATTGCCGACTAGAAAAATCAAGCCCTCTCCGGTGCATGTCACCGTTTATTGATGAAAATAGAATAGTTCGCATGCGAGGCCGTTTAGAGAAAATGAATCTAATAAGTAATACAAGTAAAAATCCGATTATTATGCCTAAGTCTCACTACATAACTGCCCTTATTATTGATTGGTATCACCGAAAATTTAAACACGCGAATCACGAAACAGTCATCAACGAAATCTTTCAAACTTACCACATAACAAGTTTACGGACTCTTTTCCGAAAAATTCGAAGCCAGTGTCAGATATGCAAGGAGAGGAAAGCTAAACCTAACCCTCCTGAAGTGGGATCCTTACCCGAGGCTCGGCTTTCTCCGTACACTCGGCCATTTTCGTACGTGGGGGTTGACTTTTTTGGTCCGTTCGTGGTAACGACAGGAAGACGTGTCGAGAAAAGATATGGAGCCGTGTTCACGTGTTTGACATGTCGTGCAATACACCTTGAAGTTGCTCATAGCCTTACAATGAACTCGTGCATTATCGTGATTCGAAATTTCATCGCTCGTAGAGGCCAACCTATACAGTTCTTTAGCGACAATGGGACAAATCTGAAGGCCGCCGAAAAGGAGCTACGCGAGGCTTACGAACAAATAAATTTCAACGCCATTCAAGCTGAATTTACAAATACGCATACCAGGTGGGAATTTATTCCTCCAGGAAGCCCTCATATGGGAGGCGCATGGGAACGTATGGTTCGGTCGATCAAATCCAATCTATATCAAATCGTAACACCTGACACTAAGATGACTGATGAAAAGTTGAACAACTTGCTAGTAGAAGTCGAGAGTATAGTGAACAGTCGGCCGCTCACTTATTTATCATTGGACACTGCGGAACAAGAAGCCCTCACTCCAATCATTTTCTGCTTGGCTCGTCATCCGGAAGCAAACCTCCAGGCGCATTCGATGATAAGGACAGATACGTAAGATCATCCTGGCGACACTCACAGTTATTAGCTGATCAATTCTGGAAGAGGTGGATGAATGAGGTACTGCCGACACTGACACGGCGAACTAAATGGTTTGACAAAGTCAAACCGATCGAAGTAGGAGACGTCGTCATCATCACCGATCCAAGCCTACCCAGACATTGTTGGCCGAAGGGGAGAGTGGAGAAAACAATCGAAGCAAAGGACGGTCAAGTGCGAAGCGCAATCGTGAGAACAGCTTACGGAGTGTACCACCGCCCAGCAGCGAAAATAGCAGTTTTGGACGTAAAGGAGGCAGGCGTTGGTCTAACCGCATAAGTATTTACTTACTCCGAGCGTCATACGGGGGGAAAATGTTACCAACGCTTTCTAAAATTGAAGTTGTAAACTTGCTCTTTGTCTCCCTGGATGCTGTTCGTTGTTTCGAATGCTGAACGCGCTTACATCTCTTTTAGCTCGGAATTCTGAGCTAAAGAATTCTTTTAGCTCATAATTCTGAGCAAGGGTGCGAATTGTTTTCGTCCGCCATCGCAATAGCACAATGAAATGAAATTTGCAACGAGCAGCATCCAGGGCAGACCAAGGGTAAGTAAAAAATTAAACTGTGTAAATATTATACTAACAAACTCTTTAAATTAAAGATTTTTTAAGTTCTTGTCTACTGGCGAATAAAGAGAAACTATAAGAAATTTGGAAAACCTGGATTGTTGTGAATTACTCATGAAAGTATTGCGAAAGTCGTAATAGCTTCTATTCTTTAACCGTATCTCCAGTTAAAAGCATACTGAGCATTTTCACCACGTCACGTAAAGGTAGAAAATGAAAAAGGAAATAAAACTATAATTATTAAAAATAAAAAAATTACTAATTTGAGAGTTTGTTTACCTTTCTAACAAAGTTGCTTTACACTTCTTCCAGCGATGCGGTCAACTAAATGCATTAAAGTGTCAGCTTATCCGTCGTTGTTGCACAATTCCAGAAGCTGATGATTTTCATTGAATGAGATTAATTTTTCTTTCATTTTTGTTTGCCAGAACTCGTCATCTTTCTTAACTCTGAAGAATATAAAATTGCAGGAAGTCCACACACCAAAATAGCAAATTTGCCTATTAGTTATGTGAAGTTGTCCTTGAACTTGATAGAAATAGTCATGGGTTTTCTTAAGCCCCAATGTGTTCCCTTGTTTTTCAAGATAAGGCAATTTCTTGTGACTAACAGCTTCGTCTAATGTCATATTTTTTGCAGACGATGGACATTTCACTTCACATATTGCATTTCTACCGATTAATCCGTCTGGAGTTGCGACAAAAAAATGGTATTCTTTATCTATAAAAAGACCACATTTAATAACTTTGTGGCTTCCGATTTCCTCTAGTTTTTGGATAGCATTTTTCTTGTTTTGAAGACCCCATAGCTTATTAGAAGAAGAAAATGAGCTATACATACAAGTTTGTTTTTATGATATTGTGGTAGCTGGACGTACTTTTAGCTTTGCATATTTTACCAAAATTATTTTATTTCTTTCCATTTCGTACAAAGTGATTGATCTCTTGTTTCTGATTCGATTTTTCTTCTGTGATCAAAGTTTTATTGGATGATTTTTTCCGTTTCTGTTTCTCCAACTCCATTTCTTGATCAGTTTTATCTGTAATCCGTAATTCGAATCAGCGGAAACATTTCTTCTTCGTTTTTGTGGTCTGCTCGTGTTACGATTTGAAAAAAGATTCTTTTTATTCATTACAATTTTTTTCTTTCATTTTTGCTCACCAAAAGTTTGTTTTTGGAGTATTTACAACTTTGCTGTGCACTTTTGTGTACTCGGTGAATGCCCGTTTAGTGTTGAATTCGACAACGGCTGGAGCACATCATCACGATTTTCCAAGAGAAAAATTGGTTCTTTTTCCACCGACATATTGACACACAACACTCTTAAATTGTTCGCAAATGTTAGAGTTATACCCATGAATGAAACTCTCGGAATTTCGAACCATTCGTTGTAATATCGAACTTACGCTTTCAAAAATACCATTTTTTACCATGTTTTCAATTTTATCTGTGCCTTCAACATCACTACCGGCACAAAAATATCGGGCACAATTTTTGTGACGTCCAAATACATGAAACGGAACGTTCAAATTCAAACTGTAGGTATCTAACGATCAGCACAACCCTATTTACAGAAAATTACTCTGTAACTATCACTGTATAGGTATCTATGTTATTCTAAATTCAATTCCAAGAATTCTCAAATGCAAAATAAGTTCCTTCTTTATCTGAAATAAAGAAGACACTGAATTGCAGTTAAATGCCCATAAACCTGTGCCACCCACACTATCCACCCTTAGCTTGCCTTCCCCATGCATAATATGAAACAAAAATAATGTAAATCTAGGTAGGTATATCTTCTATATCTATCTACACATATACCTAAAGTAAAAACGTAAGTAAAGAAAATTATTTCGCATACACCTTACCCAAACGCATATCTTATTCCAAATAAGTTGAATCCTATATGCCTATGTAAGTTACTGACCTATACCTACATACATTTTCACGCCAACCGCGTCATATGTATATATCAACAAAACAATATACCTAAGTTCTAAAATACAAAATATCTAGGTACCTAGTCAAATACAAAATTTTTAGCTGAAGAAAAAAATGAAACACACTAATTAAAACTGAATTGAATGCTTAAGCTTTTTAAAAAAGAATAAAACTTTATTAAATTCAAGAATAAAAATATTACCGAGATCTCTTATGAGATCTTACCCGCTCGGTGTCAGACTTAAGATTAATTTTACAATCTTCTTAATACTATGTCATCTCCAATTCAGTATGGTATTTATCTTATATCTATGTATGGACAATGATCGTGAGACAATATCGATCTTGTCCGTCGGATGTTTATGTTTATGTTAATAACTTTAAGAAGGTGTCGTATGACAAAGAAATGTGATGACTGATGAGTCTGCATATCGTTAACTCCCCTCTCACCCTGGAAGTGATCGTCCCGATCGCTCTTCTATTGCTTTCCTGGTTTCTTGTAAACATTTCAATGATGTCATTTCAAATATTTTTCGGTTTTCTTTTTCCTGTCTCAACTTGTATATTTTCAACAGTTTAATAACAATATAAATGCTAAGTACTAGAACAATATTCAAAGTTATACCATACAATATTGGATGTTCTTTCATATCTTTAATATAAGGTCTTATGAGGTCAATGTTGGTAAATTTTAGCTTTTCGTCACTTGATTCTAAATATTTCAAAATGTTTAATTCAATTGGTGAATTTAATTTCATGTGTTTCAGAATTTCTGTTCTCTTATTTTCATATCTCTTAGAATTAATAGTTACTTTATTCTTAAAATGGATAAGATATATACTTATGTATACTTTTTCATTTATTGTGGTTTTTCCACTTACAAAAATAATACCGTCTTTAATTATTTTGATCTCTGGATTATTTTCTTTTACTTTGTGACAATCTGCTTTCTTATTATTCAACAAATTCGTTAGGCAATTAGTTTCATTATTCACTCTACAATATATATCATTTAATTCTTTAATGCAATTTGCCATTTTATATTTTTCTTTATATAACACAACTTGATTGGGTAATGATAGTTTTCCATCACCAACATTTATACTTTCAACAATATATTTTTTATTTATTTCCGTAACTAGCGGATATTCAATATAAATTAAAATTAAATCTATATTCTGAATTATCTTAAGGTCAGATGCATCTAACACATCAGCTATCGAAATTGGTAAAGTTTCAGTATTGATTATTTTATTCAAATCATTCATATTTAAAATTACGGTATTCAAAATTTCATTCTTACTCAAATTAATGGCGTTTATTATTTCACGTAAGTCCTCTATTATCAGTCGTAATACTACATCGTCCTCTTTGTCTATTTCGTTATCTTCTGCTGCTAGTTTCTCTATAGCCTTAAATATCTGTGAGTTGGTCTGGTATTGTTTATTATTTGATTCTATTAACTCTTGCAACTTTGTTTCAATTCTAACTTTGTCGTCGTGATCTGGACTTCCAGATATCCATTTCCATAATGTGCCAATTTCATTAATACCTCTTTTGGATCTGTTTCTTATCGTCAATTGCTCTAGCAATCTGTCTGCTGTTTCTAGATTTCTAAGTTCTTACTTGGTCAGTCGAGTATTTTTTCCTTTTATGTTATTCAAAATGTCCCTGTAATATGTCAAGTTAATTACATGATACAAATCTCCTGTATCTTCGTATAATGCAGCAGGTCCGTCCTCTATTAGAATGTATTCCTCTGAACTATAATTAGTTATCTGCACTTGTGCAGAGGTTGTGGCTAGCAATGCCAAAAATCTCAAAACTGTACTTATATACATCTGAAATATAATACGAATAATATTTTATTTCTTTATGTTGTCTTTATATATAATCCTGTCTTTACTGTCAACTACAACCCTTCCTCTATCCTCTTTAACAATTCGCTTTTTAAATAAAGGTTTAACTTTACCTTTCCTACGTGTTGATTTTTCGTGTATCTTTTGTCCTGGCCTAAACTCAATTTCAGTTCTATTTTTATTGAAATAAGAAAGATCTTTTTCTTGTTTTGTTTTCAATACATCTGTAAGAGATTTAAACTTTTCAAAGTTATGGAAGACCTCTAATGGTTGTTGATTCGTTACTGAGTGAATAGATTCATTATATTTCTTTACTACAAACGGCATGATAAATTTTGTGTCTGCATGAATTTCTGTTTTCGTGATGCGTATTAGTTCTGTTAGTGTGCTATGTACTCTTTCAATCATTCCGTTGGTTTTGCTATGATTCGGAGCTACCTTTTCGTGTTTGACCCCAAATTTTTCTAATTCTAATTCTGTCGTCGGAGTACAGAATGTTCTCTCATTGTCTGTTACCAAAACTTCTACTTTCCCAAACACTGGTAGTGTTTCAATTAGTTTTTCCTTAGCATCTATTTTACTGTCAATATGTCTAACTATTAAAAATTTTGAAAAAGAGTCTATCATAGTCAAAAATTGATCGTTTTCAATGTAGTATATGTCTGCATGTATGCGTTCCCCCCCTTTCTTTGGAATTGGAGCCTCTCAATCTTATATCTCACAGGATGTCTGTCATATTTGTTTTCCTTACAAACAGAACAGTCTTTCGCATAATCAAGTAATTGTTTAAAACATTCGGGCCAGTAACATTTAGCTGAAATTTGTTTAAAATTTTCTCTAGAGTCTCTATGTGCTCTATTATGTTCCTCTTTCATAATGGTTATTTGCATGTTATGTCTTCTACAAGATTTGAAACGTACGCAAACTGTGTTGTTGGGTATTCGTTTAGTAATTTGTCTTTAATCTTAAATAGAGTCTCTTCTGTTGAATATATTGCGTTTATTCCCTTCCTAATTATTTCTTTCAATTTAGTAAAAACGTCATCATCTTTGTATTTAATAGTATGCCTCCAATATCCTTTATGAATTTGTTCACTATTTATATTATTGGAATCTCCTTCTTCTATAATTAATTGATTTCTGAATCGATTGATTATTCCACCTAACCTTCTAATTTCTTCTCTTGGGCTGCTGTGAGTACTATGTACTGTAGCTAAATCTTCACTATTTTCCATTATATTTATTTCTTGACGACTTAATGCATCTGCTACAACATTTTCCTTACCTGGTTTATAATTTATTATTGGTGCATATTCTTCTATAAATGCTTTCCATCTCTTCAATTTCGTATTAGGGTTTTTATCAGATACAGCAAAGCTCAATGGTTGATGGTCCGTGTATATGCGAATTCCAGTTTGACCATATAAATAATTTCTCAAATTTTTCAGACTCCATACTATTGCTAACAATTCCTTTTCATTGGTAGCATAATTTTGTTCAGTTGCAGATAACGTCCTACTTACAAAGGTTAATGGCTTATTGTCTTGGCTTAGTACTGCACCTATGGCTGAGTTACTTGCATCAGTTGTTAAATCAAATGTTTTATCGAAATCCGGTTGATTTAACGCAACTTCTTCTGTAAGCTTATCCTTTAATGCCTGAAACGCTTTTTTGCCTTCTGAATCTAATTCAATATTTATCCTCTTACTGTTTATTTTTTCGTTTCCCCGTAAATACTTTGTTAACCCTTTGCTTATCATTGCATAATTTCGGATAAATTTCCTATAATAACCTGATAGTCCAAGAAAACTTCTCAATTGACGTAAAGTCTGTGGTTCGGGATATTCCCTAATTGTTTTTACTTTATCTGGATGGGTTTTTATGTGGTTATAGGATACAACATATCCTAAGAAATCCACCTCTTCCATAAAGTACTTACTCTTTTCACTGCTAATTCTCATGTTAGCTTCTGAAAGTGCTTTAATTATTATTTCAATGTGATGTTAGTGTTCATCATGTGTTCCTGAAAATATTATAACATCATCTAGATAAACATGACAGAATTTCCCGATGTATTCTCGGAGAATGTCATCCATAGCTCTTTGAAATATGGCTGGAGCGTTTTTAAGCCCAAATGGCATACGATTAAATTCGTATTTCCCGTTGTTGACTGAAAATGCAGTCTTCGGTCTATCTTTTTCATTTACAAGGATTTGATGAAATCCTGATTGTAAATCTAAAGTAGAGAAAAATTTTGACTAGCCTAAATTAGATAAAATTACTGAGGTTTCTGCCATGGGATATTTATCAGACTTCGTAAAAGAATTTAATTTCTTGTAATCAATTACCATTCGTAGTTTCTTTGTGCCATCTTCATTGAAACCTTTTTTATCTACCACCCAAACTGGACTGTTATACGCGCTTCGACTTATATATATATATTGTTTATTGTAGCAAAATTATACATTTTTGTTTTTTCTTAAAAGATATTGCACAATTTACAGTGATTGGTATAAAAGCTACCTTACAACTGACAAGATATAATAAGTCTTATAATCTACAAAATGTATCAACAAATATTGAAGGAAAGCTACAATTTAAAACCTTCATTAAAAAAAAAAAAAAAAAAAAAAAAAACGGTGAATAATTACACGAATATGGTGATATATGAAAATTGATAAGGTACACGGACTATGCAAGCCTGAGAGAGAAGAGGTGGTGCCAAACAATGCCAGATTCAAAATTTCTTTTACATTATGGCGCAACAAATAATAAATAATAAATAACTAAGTAACAAATAGTTTAATAATTACAATTTGAATAAATATTAGCAAATAAATAAATAAATAAATAAATAAATAAATAAATAAAAGTAAAAAAATAAATCAGTCTTTTTCAACGAATAAATAAATAAATAATCTTTAAATAAATGAATAAATATATAGATATACAAGTAGATAGATAAAAAAATAGTTAAATAAATTAACAAATAAATAAATAAACAAATAAATAAATTAACAATTAAATGAATAAACAAATAAATAAATTAACAATTGAATAAATAAACAAATAAATAAATTAACAAATAAATAAATTGACAGAAAAAATAAATAAATAAACAACAACACTATAAATAAATTAACAGATTAATAAATAAACAAATAAATAAATAAACTAAATAAATATATTGTGTATTTGCTTTAAGAAGACAATCTTGAAATTAAGGCATTGTCAGACGAATGGCAGGAGATGTTATATTTTTCCATTAGTTTAAGAATTCTATCCGAAACATATTCAATGTTCACAATTGAGTGTAGTTCAACGGTAGAATAATGCCATGGGAGATTAAGAATCATTTTCAATAGTTTGTTTTGCGAAATTTGTAGCCTACGTATATGACTTATTGCACAATTACCCCACGCCGGTGACCCATAAAACATGATCGCCTGAAAGATGGCTTTGTAAATTATAATCTTGTTATCCTTACTTAGTTTGGATCTTCGATTTATAAATGGATACAAAATTTTAATGGTGGAGTTAACTTTTTTAATGATTCCTTGTATGTGTATACCAAACGTAAGTTTACTATCCAGATTAATTCCAAGGTATTTAACGCTGTTTTTCCACTCAGCCCTGATGCCATCAATTTGCAGATTGTTGCTTGGTAAGAAGCAGACTTTTCTTTTGCGAGTAAAAAAGATAGCCTGGGTCTTACCAGCATTAATTTTAATTTTCCACTTGCTGAAATAATTTTGAAGTACGTTAAGAGCTGATTGCAGATTGGTTTCGATATTAAAACCGATCGAATCAGAAGAAAAGATACTGGTATCATCAGCAAAAATAGCTTTTTCACAGTTGAATAACTGAGGGAAGTCTGAAGTGTATAGAACATAGAGTATTGGGCCTAGGACAGATCCTTGGGGAACTCCTGCAGAACAGACACAAGTTTCAGACAAAAAATTGTTAACAGACACCATATATTTTCTAGACAACAAAAACGCTTGGACGATCTTAATAATGTACATTGGAAAATTTAGGGTAAGGAGCTTATGTAAAAGACCATGGTGCCATACCGAATCAAATGCCTTTTCAATGTCGAGTATGACCATACCAGTGCTTTGTCCGAGTGCAAAATGTCTTTTAACATGGTCTGTAATTCGATGTACTTGATGCACAGTACTATGGAATTCCCTGAAACCAAATTGTTCAGGAGGAATGATGTTTCGAGAGTTGGTAAAGGTAACCAGTTTAATTTTGATTATTTTTTCGAAGCATTTACTAAGCGAGCTTAATAAACTTATAGGTCTATAGCTATCTGGTGAATTTGCGTTCTTTCCTGGTTTGAGTATGGGAATTATTTTTGCAGTTTTCCATTCTGTTGGAAAGTAACCAATTTTTATGCAACAGTTAAACATATTCTGCAGTGCCTTATAACCTATGCTTGGGAGATTTTTCAAATATAAGTTCCGTATATTATCTAAACCTATTGCTTTTCGAGTTTGTAACGTTCGAGTAACCGATTTTACATCTTCAACAGTAATAAGCCCAACATCTCCATTTACAGCACTAGAGTTTATTATATCAATAGACTGTTTTACAAAGGACTCCACACTTGTGTTACCATTATTATTAGTAAAAACTGAAAAATTTCTAGAAAATGAATGCGCTAGAGCGTTCGCTTTCTCGTTGTTAGATAACATAATGTTGCTTCCTATTTTAAGTGCAGGGATTTGAAAATTTCTTTTTTTTGTGACTTTTACTATATTCCAGAAAGGTTTACTGGATTTTTGAAGTCCTTGTAGCTTTTGGTTCCAGGCCCGATTTTTAAACGACGAAACTGCATCTTTTATAACGGCGTTCAAAATTTTCATTTCGTTGTAGAACATATTGAGTCTTGTACGCATCCACTTCGACCTATAACTATTTCTGACTTTAATAAGTTCGATTAGATAGGGAGGTAACGGATTTTTACTCGTCATACTCTTTTTTTTCTTCGGAACCGAGTTTTCTACGCTTTCAATTATTGCGGAACTAAAAGAGGAAACATTTCTGTCAATATCTGCTTCATTAACTTCATTAATTGAAAGGCTAGGTACATTATTTAATTTACTTTTTAGTGTTCTTTTAAATACATTCCAATCAGCATTCTTGAAGTCAAGAATTTCATTTCTTTCGTGCAGCGGTGATGAAAATACACTTATTGCCACAGGTAGGTGATCTGAACTAAGTTCATTAATCACCATCGGCTGATTTAACAGCCCTGGCATATTGGTTAAAAATATATCCAGAGTTGAAGGGTTAGATCTGTTATTTGCTGGATAATAGGTTGGTTCAGGAGGATATAAAATGTCGAAAGGATGGCTTAAATTCAGATTGGCAAGAATATTTCCCCATGTGTTCGCTCGAATACATCCCCAATTCCTATGTCTACAATTGAAATCACCGCCAATAAGAAAAATATCATTGCTATTTATCAATTTTCGCAAATCGTTATTGAAGTTAAATTTCTTCTGAGGAGACGCGGCTCGACCCGGAAAATAAGCAGAATATATTTTAATTGATGAACCATTCCTAAAAGGAATCTCAACTCCAAGATTTTCAATTACGTTAGTATTAACAATTGGAATTACTTTGTGCTGTATAGTCCTTTTAACTACCACGGCAACACCACCTCCCCTACTCTCTTCTCTGTTTAGTCTATAGCATATATACTCTACATTTGATAATCTATCATCAAATTTAAGCCATGTTTCAGATACTAAGCCTACATCTACTTTGTGCTTGCTTAAAAAAGCAAAGAATTCAATAGATTTACATCGAATGCTTCTAGCATTCCAACAAATTATTTTAAGGGTTGTACTATTCATTATTTGGACTTATATAAATACTTAATAGCTAATTGTGCAATACAATGAAATTGTTCACTCTTACTTTTACAATTGCCGAGGAGTGTTATCATTTCAGCAGTGAGAGCGTTTACTTCTTCCAAAGAAAAGAGATCTGCGCTGCTCCCCAATGGTTCAGTGTTGATAGTCTTATTGATGTTGGAGCTGTTGATAGTGTTGTTGTTGGGGCTGTTACTCGCCCACACATTGGGTTTGTGCGAATTCGCACTCACAGCCGGAGTTGGCAAAACATTTGACGGATTCTTACGATGACGTTGCAGTGGGGGGAAATCACACATGTTTGGTGCATTTGTGCTTGCACAGTGGTAAGCATGAGGTGATGTAGGATTTGCCGTTGCTACCGGTTGCCTTTTGTTTTTTAATGAGATCTTTTCTCTTAATTCGTAAAAGAATTTTTTACTCGGGCAAGCTGGGTCAGTGGAGGTGTGCGTCTCATTGCAGTTGGCGCATTTAATAGTCTTTGAATCGCACTTACTGGTCTCGTGAGGTTCAGAGCAAATTGCACAGTGGGTCTTAATGTGACAATTTTTTTCTCCATGCCCGAACATTTGGCAGTTAAAACATTGTGTGACTTTTCGTACTTGTCGCCGTGCAAAATCCCATTTTACTTGGGTTTTAAATATAGATCTAAAGTTTTTCTTAAGATCCGCAAGTTTCACAGACCCACATTCAAGAAAAACTATATAAAATATATCAGTGTATTGTTGATATTGTTTTTTAATCATCTTAACGTTCTGGCACTTGAGACCAAGAACAAGAAGTTCATTTTTAAGTGTGTCAGTGGGTAGCTCATCAAGGCCATAAATTATTACCTTAAATGATCTGGCTGACGGAAGGTCATGGGTGAAAAATTGCCAATTCTTTTCTTTTAGAGATGAACATATTTTTGCGTGGTCTTCACTAGATTCACTGTTTATTTTTATGCCAATTGACATTTTTTTAATATTATAGTCACAAATTTTAATTGATTTGAGAAATGAGTGAACATTCTCAGCTGTTTTTTGCAGAACACAGATGGATGGTATTTTTATTTTAGGTGTTGTTTCCGGAATTATCTCATCACAATCAATGTCACTGCCGGGGTCTTGTAGTGTTTGTAAAGGAGTATAGTATCCGAATCTAGAGTTATTTTTGTCCAGAGAACTCATTTTACGGTTTTTTGTACTGAAAGACATAAAGTCTTCCACAATTGAAGGGGATCGAATTCTTTTTTGAATCTTGTTTTTTGATAGTACCGCACAGAAGAGAAACGTCTGATCAGATCAGAGAGCCGATTAGTACTACGCGCTTCGACTTGGTTTTATAATATCGTTTTCTAATAAATTTTGTATTTCTTTATTAATAAACGCGGAAGCAGATTGCGGATATGGGTATGCTCTTTGCCAAACTGGTTCTTCATTTACAGTATTTATATTACATTTAACATTTGTATTATACGGTAAGTAGTTTGGTCTTTCCGTAAAAATTCCCTGATATTTCCTTAAAATTTCCTTCAATCTATCCTGGTATTCCACCTGCATATGGGTGTTTATTTGAAGACTGTTAATTAATTTATCATTATATATCAGAGGTACTTTGCCTCCATTGAATTCCAAAAAACTGTCTGCTATATTTATTTTGCAATTAGATTGTCTTAACGTATTTATGCCTATTATAGCATCATAGTCTTTTAATTCTTTTAGCTCATAAAAAATTTCCCAATTTCCAAATATGTTTATATCCTGGTACGTATCTATGATACTACTACCATGAACACTTTTTACTTTATTACTTGCTTTCAATTTCTTACACTTATTTATATCTGGTTTAACATAATTATGTGTCGCACCCGTATCTATTAATATTTTGTACACTTGACCTGTCGTTTTATTTGTTCGTATAATTGTAGGCAGGTCGTACCTCATTCTAAAAAAGAATCTCGTTCATTAAGATGATTTATTCTTGGTGTTTTTGTTAAAGGCTGCTGATTGCTATTAGGCCTATCTCGTTTAAACGGATTGTTGTTATTGCGAATCTCATTATTGAATCTCTGGTCCCTATATTGATTTAAAGGTATGTTTCTCTGAAAACTATTATTTCTCTCCGGTCTGAAATTACCGCTTCCCTGATCTATTCTCTGTTGCTGTTCGTTATTCCAAATTCTTTGTTGTGGAGCTACATGGTGTCTCTGTGACGAATTCGCAAATGGTCTTTGAAAATTTTGGAAATTCGTTGGCCTAGGTGGTAAAATACCAAGAGATCTGTTTTGTACCTGTTGATTCTGATTCATAAATCTCGTATTTTGATTCATTTGAATCTCTTGTGCTCTAGCTAGAGCATTTGGGATATCCCCTGGGTTTAGTGCGAACACCAAGTTGCTCATTGGCTGGTTGAGCCCAGTAATAAAAACCCTTAGTGCATTCTGTCTTGCCACTTCCAGTAGAACTCTTGTTTCTGCCGTTTTTGGCCCATAACTCATCATAGTTTTGTTTGTTATTAAAGTCAATAATCTGTTAACTTGGTCACAAAATTCCTCCAACGTCTGTCGTCCCTGTTTTGCGTTAGTTAGTTCCGTTTGTAACATATGGATCAGTCTCTTGTCCTCATATGTTACGTCTAGTCTTGCTAATATAGCACTGGGATGAAGCGGAGTCCCGTGCGATGTTAATACATCATTAGCTTTCCCTACAATTTTGTTTCGTAAAATATTCACCGCTGTGAAATAACTCAAACTACCTATGCAGTGTTCATATGCCTGCATGCAATGTACTGCGGATGTGCGCCAACTAATGTAGTTGTCGCCATCGAATTTTTGAAGACTTTTGACTAGATCTAATCCTTCCTTTGTATCGGTTGATGGATCTATTTCTACATCTTTATATGGGACTATATTATCCGTGGGTAACAGTCTACCCAAAGCTGTTGTTAACTCCGTTATTCTTATTCGTAGATCCCTAGTCTGCTCAGTGACCGCCATAGCAATCATTGACCCTACCTACTCTACCGATAGTGCCATTTTCTTATCTTGTTATTATAATAAAAAAAAATTTAAACTTGCCTAATTTAGGTATATGTACGTGTATATAAATATATATTTCCTAATATAAAAAATATACTTATAAAAATGTTACTTGTGTTACTTTGTTGCTCCCTGTTGTTCCTCGTTCTAATTGATTATCCTCTGCACGGCTTCTAGTAGGTTGTTTTTCTTCAGCTTAGTTTTTTTTTCTTTTTAATTTTTAAACACTTTTTATCTAGTTTCGGCTAGATAGCAACCGCATGAGAGGTGGGCAATGTTTGTTAATAGTTAAAAATTTTATTTTTTGTTTGATTTCACTCCTTCTTTCTTTACTATATTCACTTCAACACTTTTTTCCTCTTTTTCTTTTTGTTTTGGATTTTCCGCTTATAATTTTTTCACTTTTTCTTTCTATTATATTCACTTCAACACAATTTTTTCTTCTCTTTTTGTTTGAATTTTCCGCTTCTAATTTTCTTTAATTTCACTCTTTCTTTCTATTATATTCACTTCAACACAATTTTTTCTTCTCTTTTTGTTTTGAATTTTCCGCTCTATGAGCGTATGTCTTCTGATCTTTTTTCACTTCACTTGCCTCCCAGTGTTTTATGTTGGGTAGGTCTTTTTTGTTTACCGGTTCACTTGCGATAGATAATTCCTCTTTTACGGAATTTTCACTTTACGCGAAACAAGTGTTCCTGCTCTTCGGGCGCCAATTAAAACTGAATTGAATGCTTAAGCTTTTTAAAAAAGAATAAAACTTTATTAAATTCAAGAATAAAAATATTACCGAGATCTCTTATGAGATCTTACCCGCTCGGTGTCAGACTTAAGATTAATTTTACAATCTTCTTAATACTATGTCATCTCCAATTCAGTATGGTATTTATCTTATATCTATGTATGGACAATGATCGTGAGACAATATCGATCTTGTCCGTCGGATGTTTATGTTTATGTTAATAACTTTAAGAAGGTGTCGTATGACAAAGAAATGTGATGACTGATGAGTCTGCATATCGTTAACTACACTCTCATCAAGTTGCGTACACTTGACCAAGGAATTCCATTCTACTAGTGGTGCTATTTTCTCATAAAATACCAAAAAAAAATTGAGGTTCTCTTGGCTTCTCGTTCCTCAGAAATCGTTTGCAAATATGACTTTATTGAAATTAAATTTTAGCGGTTTGGAGAAAAAAATATTGATTTTGGGCTCGGAGGCTAGTTCAGGAGCTTTATTACCTTCAAAAAAATGTATATATATAAATGTGCTTGAAAACACCCACGCCTTGCCCCATGCTTTATAAGTTAAAAAAAGGCAGTTTCACCAACTTCTCATCATAACACCTGTTTCAAAACACTTAAAACTATTACCAATGATTTTATAA
The DNA here is from genome assembly GCA_914767635.1 of Melanostoma mellinum. NCBI lineage: Eukaryota > Metazoa > Arthropoda > Insecta > Diptera > Syrphidae > Melanostoma > Melanostoma mellinum. The sequence goes on along the minus strand of OU612058.1, from coordinate 110,783,425 downwards.
GATGCGCCTGATATTTATCTACTATTTCCTTTTTATTTCATGAAAAAATATTAATAAACGGCAAAGTTATTACCAAAAGAGTATGCTGAAAACCGAAAAATTACAACAAATTGAGGAAGATTTTTTCATATAAGGAGACAAAATTTGAAAAAAAAAAAACGCTAGGAGGTTAGTTGCATATATATTTTCTAGTTCTAAAAAAAAAAAAAAAAGTTCATAAATACGGATGCCCCGACCAAAATAGTGAACAAATCGAAATTTTCAATAATAAAAATTGCTTCCAGTCCCTATAAAAACCGTTACGGAATAACTATCAGCATTTGAATGATACACAAATGTTTGTGTGCTTTTCATCTTTACAATACATTTTGTTTCATCAAATTATCAAGAAAATTGCAAAAGTTATGAAGCGATAAGTCAACGCACCTTTCAAATTTTATCGAAAAATGCAAGGGACACCTAGCCTTAATATTAGTTATTGGAATAGATATTGTATTTTCAGGCCGAAATGCATTAGAATTAAGTTATTGAGTAATTTAGAGTACCCGCCTAGTAGTCTATTGATTATGTCGTAAAAAAGGGCAGATAAAGGAACTCGGCATTGAGTGGACTTTTATTGCATGAATCGATTAATGGGTTAATTTTAGAGAAATAGCCGAAAGTGCTATTAAATTAGAGGGTGCGATTCGGAGATATGGGTTCTAAACCATCTTCATTCGTTTTTTCAATATATCTCGAGAACGAAGCAAAATTTTGATGCAATTCCAAGGACGTTTTTTGTAGAAAACAAATTTTCCCATCAAAATGCATCTTTTAAAAAATTATAAAAAAATATTTTTTATCCAAAATAATAAAATTCCCGAGAGAAAAAAAGGCCATTTTTTCCAATTTTTGAGTTTTGTCAGTTTTTTTAATGGCATTTCTTCCTGGTTGCAGATAGGTATAGGCAATGCTTCATAAAAAAGAGAGTGAATAAAATTTTCTTTAAAATGATATATCAGAAAACTTTCTATGTTTAAAATTCACCGAAATATTGCCACTTGAACATAGACATTTATCGTTGTTTTTCATCATTTTTATACTGACTATATTTATTTTTGTTTTGTTGACAAAAAGCATTTTTTAATCAATGGAAAGGTTGATAGTATCCTACTAATATTATAAACGTGAAAGTTTGTATGTTTGGATGTATGTTTGTTCCTCTTTCACGCAAAAACTACTGAATGGATTTCAATTAAACTTTCCAATAATATAGCTTATACATCAGAATAACACATAGGCTATATTTTATCCCTAAATTCCCACGGGAACGGGAACGTATACGGGAATTTAGAAACTACAACACCGATTTCAAAAATTTTTCCACTGTTAGAATGCTTCATTATCCCCGAGTAACATAAAAACTAATTCATCCCCATATTCCTACGGTTCCCTATATTCCCACGGGAGCAGGAACGTATACGGGAACTTTGACACTACAGCACCGATTTCAAAAATTCTTTCACCGTTAGAATGCTACACTATCCCCAAGAAACATAAAAACTAATTCAGCCCCATATTCCTACGGTTCCCTATATTCCCACGGGAGCAGGAACGTATACGGGAACTTTGACACTACAGCACCGATTTCAAAAATTCTTTCACCGTTAGAATGCTACACTATCCCCGAGAAACATAAAAACTAATTCATCCCCATATTCCTACGGTTACCAAAATTCCCACGGGAGTAGGAACGTATACGGGAACTTTGACACTACAGCACCAATTTCAAAAATTCTTTCACCGTTAGAATGCTACACTATCCCCAAGAAACATAAAAACTAATTCAGCCCCATATTCCTACGGTTCCCTATATTCCCACGGGAGCAGGAACGTATACGGGAACTTTGACACTACAGCACCGATTTCAAAAATTCTTTCACCGTTAGAATGCTACACTATCCCCGAGAAACATAAAAACTAATTCATCCCCATATTCCTACGGTTACCAAAATTCCCACGGGAGTAGGAACGTATACGGGAACTTTGACACTACAGCACCGATTTCAAAAATTCTTTCACCGTTAGAATGCTACACTATCCCCGAGAAACATCCTACTAATATTATAAACGTGAAAGTTTGTATGTGTGGATGTATGTTTGTTACTCTTTCACGCAAAAACTGCTGAATGGATTTCAATTAAACTTTCCAATAATATAGCTTATACATCAGAATAACACATAGGCTACAATTTATCCCTAAATTCCCTCGGGAACGGGAACGTATACGGGAACTTAGAAACTACAACAACGTTTTCAAAAATTTTTCCACTGTTACAATGCTTCATTATCCCCGATTAACAAAAAAACTATTTCATCCCCATATTCCTACGGTTCCCTTTATTCCCACGGGAGCAGGAACGTATACGGGAACTTTAACACTACAGCACCGATTTAAAAAATTCTTTCACCGTTAGAATGCTACACTATCTCCGAGTAACATTAAAAACTCATCCCCATATTCCTACGGTTCCCTATATTCCCACGGGAGCAGGAACGTATACGGGAACTTTGACACTACAGCACCGATTTCAAAAATTCTTTCACCGTTAGAATGCTACACTATCCTCGAGTAACATAAGAACTAATTCATCCCCATATTCCTACGGTTCCCTATATTCCCACGGGAGCAGGAACTATACGGGAACTTTGACACTACAGCACCGATTTCAAAAATTCTTTCACCATTAGAATGCTACACTATCCGCGAGTAACATTAAAACTTATTCATCCCCATATTCTTACGGTTCCCTATATTACGGGAGCAGGAACGTATACGGGAACTTTGACACTACAACACCGATTTCAAAAATAATTCCACCGTTAGAATGCTACACTATCCGCGAGTAATATTAAAACTAATTTATCCCCATATTCCTACGGTTCCCTATATTCCCACGGGAGCTTAGACACTACAACACCGATTTCCAAAATTCCTACACCGTTAGAATGCTACACTATCCCCGAGTAACATAAAAACTAATTCATCCCCATATTCCTACGGTTCCCTATATTCCCACGGGAGCAGCAACGTATACGGGAACTTTGACACTACAGCACCGATTTCAAAAATTCTTTCACCATAAGAATGCTACACTATCCCCGACTAACATTAAAACTAATTCATCCCCATATTCCTACGGTTCCCTATATTCCCACGGGAGCAGGAACGTATACGGCAACTTTGACACTACAACACCGATTTCAAAAATTCTTCCACCGTTAGAATGCTACACTATTCCTGTGTAACATTAACTTTAATTCATCCACATATTCCTACGGGAACGGGAGTCCTTACTAATATAATTTGTGTCTAGAACATGCGGAAGGATAAAGGCTATACATATATCTATCCTTATATTCCCACGGGAACGGAAATGGGAATTCAAAAACTACGGTCTCAAAAGTATTTTTAACAGAGCTACAAGGTGTTGAAATAGGGGTTGAATGTTTTTTTTTGGAAATATGTACAAGGCTAGAAGTTTTATTCCTAAAAAGTTAAAAATGCTGCTGAAAATCACATATTCCTACGGTTCCCTATATTCCCACGGGAGCAGGAACGTATACGGGAACTTTGAAACTACAACACTGATTTCAAAAATTCCTACACCGTTAGAATGCTACACTATCCCCGAGTAACATAAAAACTAATTCATCCCCATATTCCTACGGTTCCCTTTATTCCCACGGGAGCAGGAACGTATACGGGAACTTTGACACTACAGCACCGATTTCAAAAATTCTTTCACCGTTGGAATGCTCCATAATCCCGGAGTAACATTAACTTTAACTCATCCACATATTCCCACGAAAACGGTCACCATATTCCCACGGGAACGGGAGTCTTAACTAATATTGAAAATGCGAATGTGGCTATGTCGGTATGTTTTTCGTATGTCTCCCGTTCAAACTGCTAAACAGATTTTATTAAATTAGCTACAGAGATGGTCTAGACTCTAGAACATGCGGAAGGATAAAGGCTATACATATATCTATCCTTATATTCCCACGGGAACGGAAATGGGAATTCAAAAACTACGGTCTCAAAAGTATTTTTAACAGAGCTACAAGGTGTTGAAACAGGGGTTGAATGTTTTTTTTGGAAATATGTACAAGGCTAGAAGTTTTATTTCCTAAAAAGTTAAAAATGCTGCTGAAAATTACTATTCCACGCGGACGAAGTCGCGGGCACAGCTAGTAAGTAAAATAATTTACTTGAATACAACTTTTTATAAATATAAAATATTATATTTTTTTGAAAACGATTTGTAGAACATTATTAAAACAGTTATCTAAAGTTGACCCTCTAAGGTCAAATCGTCAAAGTAATCGTAAATTCATCAAACACTTTTCTCCAAATCTGATAGGATATCCGTACAAGAGTAAGTGAGATAGTATGACGATCGCAAAACACTTTTATAATTTGCGACTCGGGTGTGCACCAGGGTTGCCAGATCTTTTTGAAAAAAATACCGAACATGGAGTAAAAAAAAAAAACATTACAAACCAGCACACATATGTATTTTGAATTAACCTATGAAGGCACTTTAATATAAACTTATAACAAAGAATACAAAAGCAACGCTAAGTCTAATTATATTTTTTTAAGCTGTTGCCTTATTTGGTTTAACGGCCTCGTGCATTTGGCTACACGAAAGACAGAAATTGCAGCGTATGCATAATTCAGCCTTTACCATGTCCACACTTAATTTATTACGGCTACTTTCCCACAAATGGTTCATACGGCTGAATACTCTTTCTACAAGAGTATTACTACATGGTCGTGCCATTATAGTTTTGATTATTATTTTTAGGTTCTTAAAAAATTTTTCCACGAAAACGTTGCACTCGATGAAAAGCTTGGTTTTTTATTGATTCCAAGGATTTGTTGAGAATTTGAATTTGTCATATAAAGCATCTTTATCAATTTCGTTTTCAACACCAACAGCTATTGATGCTTCTACAAAATATTGATATGTTGGAGCTTTCTTATTTACGTTGACGTTTTTAAATGCTTTAAATAGGGAGTTTTAGTGTCAAACCACTTTTACAAATAAAATTCTGCTCTTTCAAACGCAGCTAGAGCTTCGCTTCTGAAATAAGTATGTTCCACTTCATTTAATTTTTGCATTTCATGGGACATAGTTTCAAAAAATATTCCTTTAATTTTAATTTTTGAAAGTAGAAAACAAATGCTTCAATTCGCGATGTGCGGGAAGCGGCAACATCAAAAGCCGATTGCAAAAAAAAATCATCATCAGAAAAAAATACCGAACCTTCCATACTTCGGTATTTTTGTTGTACCGAACACCGAATACAGAGCTTAAGTACCGAACAGTTCGGTAAAATACCGAACACCTGGCAGGCCTGGTGTGCACCTGTAAGTTTATTTTTAAAAATGGAAAAGTGTTTTTTTGCGATGGAGATATTAATATAACTAAAGGAAATCGAGTTTTAAATGCAAGATGTATTGCTAGTGTTATAAAAGCTAGTTTAAAAAGAAGTGATGACCAAGATAAAAAATTAACTGGTGTTGAAAGTATTGAAGTTCACTTTATCTGCCCTTTTTTACGACATAATCAATAGACTATGAACTGGGGCTGGGAAAATTCTAAATGTGGATTGATTCCGATTCGCACAATTTTACCTCCTGCACCAGAGATATTGCTTAAAAAAATGGCTTGTGGTTGCACTACAGGTTGCCATGGAAGCTGTGGGTGCAGAAAACTGCAAATTGCCTGTTCAATATTTTGCAAGCAATGTATGGGAGTCAATTGCGATAATATGCAAGTTGCCGATATTGGAGAAGAAGACATTTTTGGAGATGTAGATGTTGATGTCGATATCGACCTTCAAAATGTTATTGAAGAATCATAATTGTACCAGAACTATACACTTATATTGTTGAGCAAAAAAAAAAACAAAAATAAATATATAAAATACTTTTTTTTATAACAAATACCTTTCCATTGATTAAAAAATGCTTTTTGTCAACAAAACAAAAATAAATATAGTCAGTATAAAAATGATGAAAAACAACGATAAATGTCTATGTTCAAGTGGCAATATTTCGGTGAATTTTAAACATAGAAAGTTTTCTGATATATCATTTTAAAGAAAATTTTATTCACTCTCTTTTTTATGAAGCATTGCCTATACCTATCTGCAACCAGGAAGAAATGCCATTAAAAAAACTGACAAAACTCAAAAATTGGAAAAAATGGCCTTTTTTTCTCTCGGGAATTTTATTATTTTGGATAAAAAATATTTTTTTATAATTTTTTAAAAGATGCATTTTGATGGGAAAATTTGTTTTCTACAAAAAACGTCCTTGGAATTGCATCAAAATTTTGCTTCGTTCTCGAGATATATTGAAAAAACGAATGAAGATGGTTTAGAACCCATATCTCCGAATCGCACCCTCTAATTTAATAGCACTTTCGGCTATTTCTCTAAAATTAACCCATTAATCGATTCATGCAATAAAAGTCCACTCAATGTCGAGTTCCTTAAGAAATGACATAATCAATAGACTATAGGGTCAGTAAGTTAATTTAGTTATTATGTAAGCTAGTTTAAACATTTCTTGTAACAAGTAAGTAGTTGTAAGTGATAAAAAAAAGTAGCACTCCGGGAGCGCCGACAGAAGTGAAAACAGAATTTAATGTTAAGTAAATAGTCGAATTGAAGAGTTTTCAGTGAATATTTTAATGTACAGGAAAACGTTTTAAATGAAATGATTTTTCTTATTCCTTATTATAAAAAAACAAAAATATTTTCAAGATTTTATACAACCCTAACTAATATTATAAATGTGAACGTCACTCTGTCTGTCCGGCTTTCTATGTTACCGTCTCCTGAACAAACTACAGAACTGATTTAAATGAAATTTTGTACAGAGATAGTCTAAAACCTGAAGAAGGACATCGGCTTTATATTTTATCCCTATATTCCCATGGGAATAGGAACGTATTCGGGAACTTAGAAACTACAACACCGCGATTTCAAAAATTCTTCAACCGTTATAATGCTACACTATCCTTGAGTAACATAAACTTTAGTTCATCCACATATTCCTACGTGAACGGTCACAATATTCCCACGGGAAAAGAAGTCTTTACTAATATCATAAGTCTGAAGAGAAATCTGTCTGTCTGTTTTTATTTGTTATCAAAAACAGCCAAAACTATTAAAACTTTTTATATGAATTTTGATACAAAGATATAGTCTTGAGCCTGAAGGTGGACGTAGGCTATATATCGAGCCCTTCCCGCAAAATCATCGTAAGCGACATTTTAAACAAAATGTTTTTTTTTATGTAACTCAAAAGTTTACATTGTTTCGCAATTTTCTGCATTTTTAGTTTTACATTATTACTGTGTTACGACAAGTTGCAGCGAAAATAAAGTTTATCATAAGCAACTGACCTCTGATACTTTTCCTTTGAATGCTTGTGATACAAACAAACAAAAAACGTCTTCCTGTAAAACTTTCTTTTTTTCGCTTACGATAAAATTGATGGACGGGCTCAATATGTTATCCCTGTATTTTCACAAGAACGCAAACGGAAACGGCAACCTAGAAACTACTGAACTGATTTCAAGAATTATTTCCCCGTTAGAATGCTTTACTATCTCAAAGTAACACTAACTTTAATTTATCCCCATACTAGCTGTGCCCGCGACTTCGTCCGCGTGGAATAGTGACTTTCAGCAGCATTTTTAACGTTTTAGGAAATAAAACTTCTAGCCTTAAAAATGGCGGTACATATTTCCAAAAAAAAAACATTCAACCCCTATTTCAACACCTTGTAGCCCTGTTAAAAATACTTTTGAGACCGTAGTTTTTGAATTCCCATTTCCGTTCCGGTGGGAATATAAGGATAGATATATAGCCTTTATCCTTCCGCATGTTCTAGACCATCTCTGTAGCTAATTTAATAAAATCTGTTTAGCAGTTTGAACGGGAGACATACGAAAAACATACCGACATAGCTACATTCACATTTTCAATATTAGTAAAGACTCCCGTTCCCGTGGGAATATGTCGACCGTTTTCGTGGGAATATGTGGATAAGTTAAAGTTAATGTTACTCCGGGATTATGGAGCATTCCAACGGTGGATGAATTTTTGAAATCGGTGCTGTAGTGTAAGAGTTCCCGTATACGTTCCTGCTCCCGTGGGAATATAGGGAAAAAATATATAGTCTATGTCTTTCCTCAGGTTCTGAACAATCCTTGTACAAAATTTCATTTAAATCAGTTTATTAGTTTGGGCGGGAGATGGTAACATAGAACGACGGACAGACAGAGCTCCTTTCACACTTGTTGTATTAGTAAGAACTCCCGTTCCGGTAGGAATATGTGGATGAATTAAAGTTAATGTTACACAGGAATAGTGTAGCATTCTAACGGTGGAAGAATTTTTGAAATCGGTGCTGTAGTGTCAAAGTTTCCGTATACGTTCCTGCTCCCGTGGGAATAAAGGGAACCGTAGAAATATGGGGATGAATTAGTTTTAGTGTTACTCGGGGTTAGTGTAGCATTCTAACGGTGAAAGAATTTTTTAAATCGGTGCTGTAGTGTCAAAGTTCCCGTATACGTTCCTGCTCCCGTGGGAATATAGGGAACCGTAGGAATATGGGGATGAATTAGTTTTTATGTTACTCGGGGAAAGTTTAGCATTCTAACGGTGAAAGAATTTTTAAAATTGGTGCTGTAGTGTCAAAGTTCCCGTATATGTTCCTGCTCCCGTGGGAATATAGGGACAAAATATATAGTCTACGTCCTTCCTCAGGTTCTGTGAACGGGAGACATACGAAAAACATACCGGCATAGCTACATTCGCATTTTCAATATCAGTAAAGACTCCCGTTCCCGTGGGAATATGGTGACCGTTCCCGTAGGAATATGGGGATGAGTAAAAGTTTTTGTTACTCGGGGATAGTGTAGCATTCTAACGGTGAAAGAATTTTTGAAATCGGTGCTGTAGTGTCAAAGTTCATGTATACGTTCCTGCTCCCGTGGGAATAAAGGGAACCGTAGAAATATGGGGATGAATTTGTTTTTATGTTACTCGGGGGTAGTGTGGCATTCTAACGGTGAAAGAATTTTAGAAATCGGTGCTGTAGTGTCAAAGTTCCCGTATACGTTCCTGCTCCCGTGGGAATATAGGGAACCGTAGGAATATGGGGATGAATTGGTTTTGATGTTATTCGGGGATAGTGTAGCATTCTAACGGTGAAAGAACTTTTGAAATCGGTGCTGTAGTGTCAAAGTTCCCGTATACGTTCCTGCTCCCGTGGGAATAAAGAATAAAGGGAACCGTAGAAATATGGGGATGAATTAGTTCTTATGTTAATCGGGGATAGTGTAGCATTCTAACGGTAAAAGAATTTTTGAAATCGGTGCTGTAGTGTCAAAGTTCCCGTATACGTTCCTGCTCCCGTGGGAATATATGGAACCGTAGGAATATGGGGATGAATTAGTTTTTATGTTACTCGGGGATAATGAAGCATTCTAACAGTGGAAACATTTTTGAAACCGGTGTTGTAGTTTCTAAGTTCCCGTATACGTTCCCGTTCCCGAGGGAATTTAGGGATAAATTGTAGCCTATGTGTTATTCTGATGTATAAGCTATATTATTGGAAAGTTTAATTGAAATCCATTCAGCAGTTTTTGCGTGAAAGAGGAACAAACATACATCCACACATACAAACTTTCACGTTTATAATATTAATAGGATTCCCATGGGAACGGAAGTACTTACTAACATTATAGATCCGAAATCAACTCCGTCTGTCGGTTTTTCTTTGTTACCACCTACCGCCCAAACTATTGAACCTATTTGTTAGAATTTTGATGTAGATGTAGAAATTGGCCTTCAAGTGCTAAATACCTTGACAAAACTCTTACTTTTGGCTTACACATTCAAGAAATAGTTTAAAAAAAAATTGGTGTTACAGTAAAAGTCTTATACCCTTTCATCAACCGCAAATCTAAGTTAAGTACAAAAAATAAACTGTTGATTTATAGAGTAGTATTTCAAGCAATTATATTTTACGGTTCCCCAGCGTGGGGTAGATGTGCAATGAGTCACGTTCGCAAGCTTCAAATCATTCAAAATAAAGTCTTGAAAATAATGTTGAATCTTCCTAGACACTTTTCGACAGAGGAACTGCACCAAATTTGCAAAATTGATCTCGTATCATTGAGACTTTTAAAACTCTACGACCGATATAATGTGTCATGCATTTCTTCCGACAACACATTGATAGAAAACCTTGCTATATAACAAGAAAAAAAAACTCTATTTTGACATACTGTTAACTGTTGTTATTTATTTATTTGAATGTTTCTGATTTGTTCGTTACTTATTTATTAAATTATTTATTTACAATATATGTTCAATATATTTGTTAATTCACTTTCCACTTTGTTGATGTTCATTTAAAAATAACTTGTCCTTATTACTTAGATATTTATTATTCAATAGTTCGTTGTGTATTATTTATAATTTTTTTTATTGTTATTATTTTTTCATATATATTGATTTATTTATTTATTTGTTTTTTCTTATTTATTTATTTACTAATTAATAAATTAATTTATTTATTTATTTATTGAATTGTTTTTATTTACTTTTTTTATTTATTTATTAATTTATTAACTTATTTATTCACTTTTTTTTTAATTATTTATTTATTTATTTATTTATTTATTTATTATTTTATATTTCACTACGCACTTTAGTCTCATTGTAAAGCTTGGTTCTACGAAGAAATCCACCGCCTCCCATATTAATCATTTTAATGAAGGTTTTTAGTAGCTTTTCCTTCACTGAAATTGTATTAAATTTTCACAAGTTACAAACTCTTATACATATTGTCAGTAGTAAGGTAGCCATATACCACATCTCTGTAAATTGTGCAATATAGGTTAAGAGAACTATGTAATATATTTCTGCTACAATAAATATATCTATCTATCTATCTATCTATGATGTAGATATAGTCTTGAGCCTGAAGAAGGACATGGCTGTATTTATCATCCCAATATTACAACGGGAACGACAACGTAAACGGGGATCTTGAAGCTACTGGACTGGATTTAAAAGTTCTTTCACCGTGAGGTGATTTCTGTCAAATTGTCTATGACACAGTTGACCTGAGAAAAAATGTCTGTCTTAATCTTCCAAAAAATATTGGGAATCGGTAATGACTGTGTGCAAAGTCGATTTCGGCGCCGACTAATGAGATAGTTAACCATATAAGCTAATAAATTATGTTTGAAGTATTGGGGGATGTTGTCGAATGTCTATCAGTAGACAATATTATGTACACTGAGCAAGTCACATCATACTCTATGGAGTTTCTCAATTCCTTAGAATTATCAGGAATGGAACAAAACAAACAGATTTATTACCCCAGGTGGCAGTCCAGCAAAACTGGAAAATCCACTCTCTAAAGAGATCGGTCCTACGGATTCTGGGGAGAACCACTTATTGCTTAAAAATTTTGGAAAACGGAGTACGAGAATACAGAGAACTCCACCAAAAAACTACTCCCAAAGGGTTACACCATCGAAAACCCCAACTAAGACAAATGACGTAAAAGTCATTAGCCAAAAAGAAACCAATGTCTCTGAAATGATCGACACTGCAGGACAACAGAGTTTCAAAGAAATCAAAGAAAACTGCCAAACCAAATCAAAAGATTACTATGATGAATGGCAAAAGGAAATAGCAGCAAGAAAGAAACTTGAAACCTTAGTTCAAAGTCTTCAGGAGCAAGTAAAAAGACTCGAAGAAAAGGTGTCCCTATTTGACAAGGAACACAAGTCTACGGTTCAGACAAGTCAACAAGATACTGTTACTGTGTATCAAACTGACGAAGAAGAACTTTTATTTGAAACTGAAAGAAAAAGAAATAAGCGCACTGCTAAAAAACGAAAAGCGGAAGGTAGCCCCGAATTGCATACAAAGAACCAGCAAACCTCGAAAAATGAAAATAAAAAAGACTTGGGTACTACAAAGAATAATGCAAATAATGTGCTAGCCAATGCCAAACAGAAGTCTTTGTCTAAAGGCAACAGAAAAACTGTACCACCACCAATTATGATCACAGGATTCCCAAATTTTGGAGATCTTAAGAAAATGATTGAGAAATGTACTAAAAAAGCTTGCAAATATACATCGTATAACAAAGACAATTGGAAAGTCAATGTCGAGGAAGGTGATGACTATAGACTGGTCACTGAGGAACTAAGCAAACATAAAATCCAGTGGCACTCCTATGAAAACAAATCCACAAGACCAATAAAGGTAGTAGCCAGAGGCCTACATTCCTCATGTTCTCCAAAAGAATTAGTAGAAGACCTTGTTCAAGCAGGCTTCCAAGCCCTTGATGCAGTCAATCTTATTAAGAATGAGACTACTAAGAACTCTGCTGGGGAACCAATAATAATAAAGAGATCACTGCCTTTATTCACGCTATCTTTCGACAGCAAACAAAGTCTTGAAAATGTCTATAATATTCGATCAATCTTGGCTTTACAAAGCATGCCTCAAATACAATTGTGAGTTTTATTCATCCAGATCACCATCATACTGGCCATCGGATTCAAGTAAAATACCAGACCTTGTTGACTTTTTCATAGTTAAAGGTATCAAACGAAACCATATAAGAGTCGAAGGTAACACTGGTCGACAGTAATTTTGCACCCAAAAGGGAACTATATTTTTTAAAGGTTTTTGGCTCGCTGAACTCAAATCTGCAATCAGAATTGCTCTGTCACATCACATTTTCAAAATATTAAGCATTCAAGATCGGAAAAATCCAGTTTTTGCTATTTTTGAGCCTATGTTTTAACATAAAAAAAATTTTAACCCAAAAACAAACCATTGCTTTTCCGATGATTTGCTATCCGCTGAATCCAAATCTGGTCTCAAAAAGGCTCTATTACATCAAATTACTGAGATATCTAGCTTCAAAAGTCGTAATACACGGTCATGCATTATTTTCAAGATTACGTATAGACTCGAAAGGAAATTTGAGTCAGAAATTATATTTTTTAAAGATTTTTTGGTGCTGAATTCAAATTCAGTCAGATATTTACACTGCAACATCAGTTTTCCAAAAAATAAAGCGTTGATGTCTTGACCTTACTCTGGCTATAATCTAAAGACTCTGATGTGACAGAGCAATTCTGTGACTGAATTTTAATTCAGCACATCCAAAACCATCAATAATATGCTTTCTGACTCTAATTTTCTTTCGCGACTGCAACAGTCCTCAAAATAATGCATGACCGTTTACTGCAACTTTTGAAGCTAGATATCTCAGTAATTTGATGTAATAGAGCCTGGGAAGGTCCCTTTGCAGTTTGTACGCTAGCCCCTCATGCCATACCTTGTCGAATGCGAAATACTAAAATCTTATATCTCAAACCGGCTCTTCAGAGTACGGTATGATCAAGAATATTCAAAGCTATGTAATATACAAGCCGGTGTTCCACAAGGAAGCGTCCTAGGACCTACCCTGTATTTGCTATATACAAGGGATATTCCAGTGGATAACAACACCATTATGGCTACTTTTGCGGATGATACCGCAATTTTGGCATCCAGTAAGTGCGTCGTCAAGGCTGCTGAGAAACTGCAAAATGCCGTCGACACCGTTAGTGATTGGACCAAAAAATGGCGTATCAAGCTCAATGAAGCTAAATCTGCACATATAAACTTTACAAATAAAAAGTTAAGCTACGTTCAAATATTCATCAACAATCAAGCTGTACCCTACGCCAATACGGCCAAATACCTTGGGATGAATTTGGATGCAAAGCTAAAATGGAAAGAGCATATCAAAAAGAAAAGGGAAGAGCTCAACTTGAAATATAGAAAAATGTACTGGTTACTCGGTAGAAATTCGGACTTATCTGTGGAAAATAAAATAATGCTTTATAAACAAGTACTTAGACCTGTTTGGACCTATGGAATCCAATTATGGGGCTGTTCAAAGAAAACAAATACTGAAATCATCCAAAAGTTCCAAAACAAAGTCCTTCGTGGAATAGTAAATGCACCATGGTATATAAGAAATAGCGATTTACATCGTGACCTACAAATAGAAACGGTTACAGAAGTTGTAAGAAAACATGCTGTATCACACAATCAGCGACTGCATAGTCATATCAACTCTGAAATGGAGTCCGTATTAAATACGAGAGGCAATGTTCAGAGATTAAGAAGAACCAAGCCACACGAGCTAATGGCCTAAAAGTCATGGGAAGCATTAAAAGTTTAAGCTTCCCTTAACCTTGCGATAACAACACATTTAAAATATACGTAAATAACAACAGGGGTGGTATAACACCCCTGCCAGGATTAAATTAAAAAAAAATACTTTTACAGATAACTTAAAATATTTATTGAAACAAAACAACTCATAAGCTTTATCAAAAACAGAAAAAAGAGATTCATAAAATATATATATATATATTCACATAAAAAAAATAAGTCAAATGCAATTATTGCGAATTTGTTTTCTTTGCTCAGGCCATACAGAACATTGACATTCATAACACGAAAGCTTGCTCTTGAGGTCTTGTTTTCGTGGGCGAAATGCACAACGTGATTGCCTCTGAAGTTTAAGAGGGGGCTCACCTTCATTGGACTTCAAGGGGGGGCCTAGAACCCCTTTTATTCCTTCAGGAAATTTTTTGAGCAAATGTTGATCTAAACGTCGCTCCATATGAGGTTTGGTCAGTTGTAAACCTAATTCCTTTAGTTTACTCTACAAATGAACATTTTTGCCTCTCAAAAGCTTTTTCGATGCTTCTGCAAGCGGCTCTTTTTCATCCGATGATTGACCTATAAGTGGTCATCATCCATTTCAGATTGTATTGAATGATGATCTGTTATATCTGGGCAATCATCGTCTGAAATTGACTACATTCCACCATCCTCTCATTCCAAAACATTTTTTATATAATTTTCAATAGTTTCCCGACCAGTGGATGCCATTTTATTAACCTACTCAATGAAGAAAAAAAAATGTCCTACAAATTTTCGCATACGCGAATGACAACATGGGGTTCTATACAACCCCAGTGCATACGGAAACCGCTCTGTATCAAAAACTACAGCCTATCGCGGGGACTGCTCATCAGTAACAAAGACCTGAGGTATTAAATGACAAATACATAGAATGGTAGAAAGAGAAGTGAAGCGAAAACAAAATTACAGTTAAAATAAGAAGGCCTGGGGACTATAGCACCCCTGTTGTCATCGGAAGGTTAAAGAGATAATATTATTGAGAAAGAAAAATCTGTTGTCGATCGTTATAGATTGGTTCTGATTATGAGGAGTTTTTAGTGGGTAAGAATCCCACACTACTTGGTATCGAATAATACTAAGTGTCTTTGAAGATTTACTCCTGACAAAAAAAAAAAAAAAAAAAAAAAAAAAGGAATGGCTGCAAGTTGGTCTTCCAGTGCAAATAATGAGTAATCTAGAATTCTACACATCTACAAATTACACATCTGAAATGCGGAATTATAAAAATTTCAATAATGACTGGAACAACGAAAGGAGAAAACTATTGCTTCACCGTCTTTCTTTAATTCCCACTGATTTGTCATTTTAGTTTAAAAGAGTGTATCAAACTAGCAAAATCTTTTTATTTGACAAAAGATGGAAAAAGTAAGAGCATTGTAAGCAAAAATGTACTAAGATAAAATAATTAAACAAAAGTTTACTAGAATGTATGAATAGGTCTTATTTCCAAAAAAAGAAGCCTAAAAAGTTATAAATCCTGCCGAAAGTCACTATTCCACGCGGACGAAGTCGCGGGCACAGCTGGTGTTTTATAATATCAATGAAAATTATGAATTTTCATTCACAATTTCATCTTTTCCCTTATCATCTCTAATAAAACCAAAATTAAATATGTCTCTTGGCTAAATGTAAGTCGTTGCCTACAGCAGTGTATCTTTTTTATAATAAATAAAAGAAATGGAAGTCATGGCTGGAAATTGATCTTGAGACGCTCTGGGCTCTGACGATTTTACTAACGAATTACGATGAGCCAAACAATGTCAATGCATTACACCCATCGCAAAAGTGCTCACCGCGCCTAAGGAATTTTTCACTTCAAAAAAATTAATTTAAACTGAATCGATTTGCCATGCTTGAGAGTCAATGCGAAAATAAAATCGATATCTAGTCAATTTGCCACTTTAGAGAAACAAGTCGAAAACATAGCCTTTTCTGACATACATCCTTCGAGGTCTGTGCGAATGGCTAGAACACAAACTCTTTCTGAAACTCTCATTTGCATTGATGATGGAAACATCTGTGTAAGCTTCTCAAAGGGTACGTGGTAAGAAAGAAGTCATAGTCGAGGCTGGATTATACCCAGGAGCTAAACTACAAAGGGACCAGCAAAGCGGACCTACAAGATGTTGGAATATGACGGGGCACTTACAGCGATAATGCCGGTTACCACGAAATAGAGCTGCTTTTAAACGCTGTGAATTCAAAGAACCAAACCGAGTAAGTCAAGCCACAAGTTGTGGAATAAGACCGCAGACCTACTACTACCAAATTGGACACCGTGGAGAAAACAACTAATCGAGCCACTCGCTGGTGAAAGGAAGAGAAAATATTGTTTAAGGCACAGTGGATGAGAATGGAACCCATATTCGGGTATAGCAAAGAAGAATTGAGGTCTGCTCAAAAAATGCATCAAGACATTGAACCGATTCTCAGATGGAAAGAGAACAACACGAAGCCTGACTGGAGCGACATTTCTGACAAAAGCCCTGTGGTCAAAGCTTATTGGGCTGAGTGAGACTCGCTTTGTGTGCAAGAAGGTGTACTCCAACGCAAATGAGAATCTCCTGAAGGTAAATCTTTAGTGATGCAGCTTATTGTTCCTTAATACAAGTTTAAGGAGGTTCTACAAAAGATGCATAGAAGAAGCTACTTGGGAGTCAACAAAAAGCTGGAGAACGTAGGGGCATGTTAAAAGTAGTTCATTGTGCATGATATAGTGGCGAAGCTCCAGATGAATTTATTCGGGACGAACAATCTTGAGGAGAAGGCAGTGTTATGTACACTCAACATTTAAGACAAATTCCCTAAAACGCTAAACGAAAACGTTTAACCGAAACCACAAAGTGGCATCACTATAATGTACATCTAATGGAAGGCGTTGCTTATGAGTGAGTGTGTGTGTGTGTGTAGAAATAGAAATATACCAGGAGGAGAAATGCCTTACAGCAAACTACTGTAAGGTTCTCTATGTTCGAAATTACTGGAAAGCTCTCTATTTGATTAGGTTTGCTTTATTAACAGGCTACTGATGTGGCCAGAGGTTCAGTTTTGATTATAGGTGATAGTGTAAAGATTGAGTAAGTGTGGTATTTTACCGAATTGTATATCGAGTAAAAGTGGATATCGAGTAAAAGTAGTAATAAAGTTAAAGCAAAAGTGATACACCCTGTATTAATTACGTATGGAAAACCGGCACCCACAACTTACGGATAGTCTGTCAGTGTCAGTATCTAATGACATTAGAATTATGGCGCGAATCTGAAGTACTTTCCCGCGCAATATGAACTTTCAAGTTAACCCAAATTATGAAATGAATTATTAGCTTTTAAGACATTGTAGAATAAAGTTCTTCTTTTATTAATTACTAGCGACCCGCCCCGGCTTCACCCGGGTACAATACAGATACTAATTCATGGCAGAATTTTATTTATGTACCCATGAATTAGTAACTCGTGCTAATGATTCTCTGTCTCTCTGAACCATATGCCTACCTCGATCCCGGCTGCAGCGAATCCCACGCTCTATTGAAGATCTCTCTCTCTGTCAGCTCTATATCTATCCCGAGCCTGACTGAGGCGAGCCTTACGTTCCGTTGACGATTATTCATCTCTTGCTGAACGTACTCTTTTGGCATTCACTGTACTACGACCTATATTCGAACGACGACGTTTTCCAGACATGACTTTATAATTTCTTTAAAAAATTTTCTCAGTTCTATATGAATGATTACCTATGCACGAATTGCCATATTATTAGTATGTGCCACAGTAAAAAATATCTGAATACTTACCATTCAGAAACAAAAACAAAAGATACCTATTGTTTTCAACATAAACTACGATGCTTTAAAAAATAGTTTGCTATTCGTGCGAGTTTCAAACTGATTTTGAAAATTATAAAACTGAAGTAAAAGTAAAAGTAAATAATTTTTTTTATAGTAAAATAATATGTTTGTTATGACATCGCATTACAAAACTTTAAATTTCTTGGCTTTTCTCTGCTATAATGTGCATGTATTATACATATAAACCATCCTCTTGAATCACTCTATTCATTAAAAAAACCGCATCAAAATACGTTGCGTATTTCTAAAAATCTAAGCATACATAGGGACATAGGGACAGAGAAAGCGACTTTATTTTATACTATGTTAAGATTAAGATAAGATATATATAAGATATATCAAGTGGCGACGAGTATTTAACATAGAAGAAGCGTTAAAAGAAATGCTTAGATCCCAAAAAGAATGGATCAATAAAATATTAGCTGACAATAAGGCTTCTATTGAAAAATTGGTGACCCAATGTCCATCGCAGGGTACAGCAACAATTCCCCAGTTCCATTCATTTGATAGCGAAAAGGAATCTTGGAAAAGCTATCTCTTCCAACCAGTGTTGCCAGCTTAGTGGAATTCCCACTAGATCTGGTGGTTTAGACGTGCCTTTCGGCGTGAAAAATTTGGTTTTAGTGGCTGGTGGATTTTTTAGTGGATTAGATTATTTGAGTTAGTGGTCAGCTTCGGGTTCAACCACTAGTTTCTTTAAAATTATTTTTCTAACCTTGCACAAAATAGGGAAACTAAATAACATCTATCAGATTTTTTTATTTCTCTTTGTTGTGTAGATAGATAGATAAATTCATTTTTTATTCAACTTTCACTTAAAAATAAGTTCAACTTTCAAAAGTATAAAAACATAAGTGTAATAAAACTAATCATTCAATAACTTGGTAGTTAGAGTTGAATGACGAACGAATGATAACACCGAACTCAAGCCTGTCGGGATGTAAAGGATTCCCCGAAAATTGTTTTATAATTTCTTGAATGAACGAATATGAACCTTATTAGTACTGTTTCAAAGTTGATTTGATTTGAAGAAGTTTTAATTATTTACTTACTAAGTCAATCAGTTTAGTAAAAAGTATAGTTCGCTATTGTTTGTTGTGTAAAATATTATTTACCTACTTTTACGTAATGTTTTCCTGTTTTAGAGTAACAAAAATAATTATTTCAGAATAACAATAACGTTGTTGTTGTTTTGTTTTTAAATTATATTCAGGTAGGTAAGTAGTTGTTGTCTTTAAGTTATTTAGTGGAATTCTGGTGGTTTGAGAGGCCATTTATGTTTTAGTGGTTTCTGGTGGTCTACGCTGCCGCATTTGGTGGGTTGGTAAATATAAAGTTGGCAACACTACTTCCAACTGCAACAGCATTTCACTGCCAGCTCTCTACAAGACGACAATCTAAGAAAAGCCCATTTTCTTTCAACGTGTTGCAGTAAGACCAATGAGATACTGAATAAGCTGGTAAGAACAGAAGAGGTAAGTAGACTCACATTCAAAGACCTCACTGCGAAATTAACCAAGCTTTTGAATCCAAACTTCACGTTCTCGCTTCGAGGTGCAAATTTCTTAAACACAAGATGCTCCAAGGGCAGTCATATGCAGAATGGATAGCAGACATGAGAGGTCTTGCAAGAGACTGCGCATTTGTATGTTCCAAACCAGATTGCAACACGTCGTATGCAGATAATATGATAAGAGACAGGATCGTCTTTTATACACCTCACGACGCTTTTTGGACGGCCGCAACGCAGAAAAAGAACCCATCACTGGATGAAATAGAAGAACTTACCACCGCTTACGAATCAACACAACAAGCTTCAAATATAGTGCAGTCAATGAAGCATTTTAGGTCCGAATTTTTTTACTGTGAACCGATTTGCATGAAATTTTGGAATTAGGCTCATCTTACCCTTAACTTCAAAAGTGAAAATGATTTGAACACCGCCACCACCCTGGGGGTGGTTGCCACCCCTTTTCGGGGGCGAATTTTTTTTTTTTAAAATATCGATAAAAGGCCTAATTTTAAGCAAAAGCACTACAAAACATTTTCTTTTATTAGAATGCATTAAATGCATCTGCTCGCCGCTAAATGGCATTGACCACGACGATTAAATTTCAGACAAAATAAAAAATGACTTTGATCTTTTATATCTAGCTTAATATTGTTCTTAGAATACTTTATAAAAAACCAAATTGTTCATTGTTTTACTTGCTACAATTTTGTTTTCATAAAATTTTTGATAAAACCTATAGTTTTGGAGATATTTGCAATAAATAGATGAAAAACGTGAAAAAATTGCGAATTTTCAATTGCCAATAACTCGCAAAGTATTGGACTTAAAGAAAAACTTTATATTTGATTTTTGGCTTAAAATCAAACCGTTTATCGATATCCGAGGATATTTTGAAAAAAAAAAAATTCACCCCGAAAAGGGGTGGCAACCACCCCCAGGGTGGTGGCGGTGTTCAAATCATTTTCACTTTTGAAGTTAAGGGTAAGATGAGCCTATTTCCAAAATTTCATGCAAATCGGTCCACAGTAAAAAAATTCGGAGGTAAAGCCCTATTTTTCGCTTCATTGACTGCACTAATATACTGAAGGGAAGCAGCACATCAAATCCGTCAATGTCTTCAGAAGTTAATCTTGTAAGCACCTCAGGTTATCGAAAGCCCTCAAGTAAGTCTTATGATATTAATTCTAACTTAAGAAAATCATGCCCAAGTTGTTTCACACAACACCCAAGAAGTTCTTGCAAACATCTGGACTCGCTTTGCGACCTTTGCCAACGGCGTGGTCACATACGAGATACGAAGTGTTTGTTTGTCGGCTAAGCAGCACGACAGTACACCCGCATCGCAATCACAGCCCCGCCACCAAGCTAAGAATCGAAAAAATAAACATTCACGCAGTACTACGGCTAACCAGCGAAACCACAGCCGGTTTGGCGGCAACCAAAGGCAGACAGAATCTGCACATTCGATTAATGAAATCGTAGACGACAGCGTTATCGTTGATCGTGTAGCTGATGTAGTGTCATCTGCAAGCCCAGTCAACGATGTCAATAAAAATAAAATATTTGTTTCGCTTCAAGTAAATCAGCGCCATTTGACTTTCCAGTTAGACACCGGTGCCACATGCTCGCTAATAAGTCTGGAGGGGTACAACAGTCTTGGCATCCCCCCTTGCGAGCCGACCTCGCGGTCATTTAAAGCTTATGGTGAGATATCGGTACCAGTTAAAGGTTTATTAAAGGTAGAGGTGCAATGTAAATCACAAAAACAAACCTTACAGCTATTAGTTTGAAATGTTTGCTGACCATTTCCAAAATATGTATAGTCCTTCGAACATACCTGCAGGCCAGATTTATAATTTTGCGTCAATAACAGACTGTTGTAGTATGTTTTGTGAAATTGATGAGGTAATTGCTGCAGTCAATGAACTGAAAACCACCTTTTGTCCCGATCTTCATGGAATTTTTCCTAATGTTCTAAAATCGTGTGTTGGTATTTTAAGTTTGCCGCTTCAAATAATTTTCAACAAATCCTTGTCTTCTGGGGAGTTTTTAGAGGAATGGAAAATTTCCTGCATTACTCCTCTTTTTAAGTCAGGGAAAAAAGAACAAGTAGTTAATTATAGGCCGATAAGCCAAATGCCTACCGTGCCCAAATTGCTTGATAAACTTGTGCAGAAAAAGTTTTTCAATATTATTGAAAACAGTATTTCCCCCGTTCAGCATGGTTTTTATAAGGGACGATCTACATGTACAAATTTGGCTGAGTTCACTAATTTTTGTTCCTCGGCTATGGAAAAGGGTGTTCAAGTTGATACTGTCTACACTGACTTTGTGAAAGCATTTAGCAGAACCAATTTAAACATTTTATTGGATAAACTCAAAGCATATGGCTTTGATGGCACAATCCTAAAATGGTTCGAATCTTATTTGATCGGGCGGAAGCAAGTAGTTACCATAGGAAACTACCATTCGAAAGAAATTCAAGTTTATTCGGGAGTTCCTGAGGGCAGCCATTTAGGTCCCCCCATGTTCTCATTGTATATAAATGACATCGTCAACCTTGTGGAAAACTGTCGAATTCTGATTTTTGCAGACGATATCAAATTTTTCAAGATTATTTCAAATTTAAATGATTGTTTTGATTTTCAAAATGATCTCAACATATTTGAAACCTGGTGCAGATCTAATGATCTTGAAATCAATATTGCAAAATGTGCGGTTATGACTTATGGCCGAATTTTGCATCCAATTATGAATAACTATGTTCTCAATGGAAATAATTTATCAAGAGTTGATAGTTTAAAAGACCTTGGAATAGTTTTTGATAAGAAACTGTCATTTGATCTCCATATTGATTATGTTGTATCCAAAGCGAATTCCCTTTTGGGATTCGTAAAAAGAAATTCTGTAGATTTTAAGGATCCGTATACAGTAAAATCTCTTTTTTGTTCACTAGTTCGTCCTTCCCTTGAATACTGTTCCATTGTTTGGTATCCCAGTACATTAAAAAATATCAACCGGATTGAAAGAGTTCAAAAAAATTTTTTGCGGTTCGCTTTAAGGAATTTTACATTGACAGATAATGCGATTTTATGTTATAAGAAGAGATGCTTACTGTTGGGAGTTAAAACTCTAGAAAGCCGAAGAAAGGTTTATAGCGTAATGTTTATACGTGATATCTTGTGTTTTTCTATAAAAAGTGAGTGTTTGCTTTCTCTTATTTATTTTTATGCTCCTTTGAGGTCTTTAAGAACAAGGCCACTTTTATATGATGTTCGCCATGAAACTTTGTATGGACAACGTGAGCCTATCTCTCGTTGTGTAAGGCTGTTCAATTTAGTCTATGAAGATGTTGATATTTGCATGCCCAGAGAACAATTTAAAAATATTTTAATGGAAAATAATCATTTCTAAATTAAGTTATAATTGAATTTTTGTAATGAATATTGCTTTGTAAAAATCTGTTGATTGAGAGATCGTAGATTGAAATAATAAATACTAAATACTAAATACTAAATACTATTGCGCGAGGAGCAAATATTATGGGTTTAGATTGGTTTGCAGCATTCGGTTTTCAGATTCAACAGGCTAATTCAGATTCCGTATTGCAAATCAGAACGGATTCAAGGAACCAGTTATTAGCTGAGGCGAAATCACTATGCAAGAAATATGAAGCAGTGTTTAAATCCGAATTAGGATGTAGTAAGTTTTATGAAGCACATCTTACTTTGCAACCCAATTCGCAACCTAAATATTTCAAATACCGCCCGATACCGTTTGCTCAAAAGGACGCCGTATTTCAGGAACTTGAGCGTCTGCGTAAGTTGGATATAATACGCCCAGTAGAATCAAGTCAATGGGCTGCACCTATTGTCGTGGTAAAAAAGGCGAATGGAAAGTTACGCATTTGTGGTGACTTCAAGATTACCATTAACCCTAAATTATCGGCATCCTGTACCACGTATTGAAGAGCTTTTTAGGAAACTGCAAGGCGGGCGATATTTTACAAAAATTGATTTATCAGATGCTTATCTCCAGATTCCTCTGGACAACGAGTCAAAGAAACTCTGCGTCATAAGCACTGAATTCGGGTTGTTCGAGTATCAAAGACTCCCATTTGGAACATCCAGCTCCACCGGCATTTTTCAACGTTACATGGATCAGCTCACTTCCGATCTGGATTTTTGCGTTTCTTACTTAGATGATGTAATCGTTTCCGGACGCACGAATGAGGAACATCTAAGCAATCTAAAGGTTTTTCTTGAATAAGTGTCAGTTTGTCCAAACGGAGGTCGATTATCTTGGCCACATAATCGGCTCCAGCGTTGGGCAATTTTTCTAATGGGATACACGTAAACCATTCGTTATCGTCAAACAACCAAACATGGAAACGCAGACTGCCTATCACGTTTACCAGCAGGGCCTGATGAAGAGTTTGATAAATTAGAAGAAACTTGCAACCAGCTTGACGACGGTAGTATTTAAACAATAGAGAATTTCCCAATAAATTCCGACACCATCGCAAGGTGTTCTGAAAATGATGCAGATATTAGAAAAATCTTCAAGTACATACAGCTTGGTTGGCCGAACCGATTGCCGGCTAATGAAAATCATTTACTTCCCTATTTTCGCAGAAGGCTTTGTCTAAGCATTCTTCTCTTTCACAGCCAAAGTCCAAGGGTGGTGATCCCTCTCGAATTGCAACCTAAAGTCTTAACTCTCCTACATCAAGGTCATTGGGGAGTTACTCGGATGAAGCAAATGGCCCGTCGATACTGTTGGTGGCCCGGAGTAGATGACATCATCGAGGCTACTGTCGCCAAATGCAACGCATGCCAGTCGAATGCTAGCCGCTCACCTAGGGAGTACTCTAGTTGGACAGTACCAGATAACGCGTGGGAGCGCATACACATAGATTTTGCTGGACCTTTTCAAAACTCTATGTGGTTAATTGTAGTGGATTCGAAATCAAAGTTTCCTTTCGTCATACGAATGTCTTCCACAACTTCATATGCAACCATCCATGCCTTGCGGTCAATATTCGCGCTAGAGGGACTTCCTAAAACAATAGTATCTGACAACGGCACTCAGTTCACCTCGAAGGAATTCCAGCAGTTCTGTCGGAATCATTCTATTCGACATGTGACGTCAGCTCCGTTCAACCCAGAATCCAATGGGTTAGCCGAAAGGATGGTGAGAACTTTTAAGACAGCCTTTCTCAAAATCATGGAAGGAAGTCAAAAAGGCGATGATGCCCTTTCCACGTTTTTATCAACTTTTCGCACCACCCCAGATGAACATGGAATATCTCCAGCAGATACTTTCTGTGATCGTCCCTGATAAAAAAGAAACACCAGAAGACTTCAATT
Organism: Melanostoma mellinum; assembly: GCA_914767635.1. NCBI lineage: Eukaryota > Metazoa > Arthropoda > Insecta > Diptera > Syrphidae > Melanostoma > Melanostoma mellinum. Next base: position 110,758,326 of record OU612058.1, on the reverse strand, counting down.
TGCCTAAGCGAAAGTTTCAACAAAACCAGTCAGTATTTGTGCGACAGTATCTGCACAAAAGAAAATGGACTGCGGGACGAGTCATGAAATTCCTAGGAAGGATGATGTATCAAATTGAAACTGAGAGTGGAATCTGCTGACTTCACCAAAATCAAATAAGAGCTAACACATCTAGAGACATGGCCAAAAACGTCTCTCAACAGCAAGAATCTCTAGGGCAGGCAAGTTCTAAATTTCAATGTTCTAATTCTATCTCTTTTCCCAGTGAAACTCTTACAAACCAAACTCCACCTAAAGATAACTTGAATATTCCTGATGACGATGTCTTCATTAATCCGAATTCATATCCACCTGTGGTTGATTTGTCAGAAGAGCCTGAAACGTCAACCGAAGCACCTATCGATGAAAATGAAGCACAAGCCCGCCCCTCACAGTTCCCAGATAGGAATCGGGTCTATGAAATAACTCCCACGAAATAAGTCCCACTTTTAAAAACGAAATAAGTCCCACCAAAAATTGCTTAAAAAAATGAAATAACTCCCACGAAATAAGTCCCACTTTTGAAAACGAAATAAGTCCCACCAAAATGAAATGATTTAAAAATTTACTTGAAATGAAATAACTCCCACTCAAAATGAAATAACTCCCCCTTGAATAATATATTTCTTAAATGAATTAAGTCCCACTTTCATAAACGAAATAAGTCCCACTTTTTCATTGTTTAATGCGATTTCAAATAAGAAGTATTTGGCTCTTCGAAAAAAACACACGTCGAATAATATGAATAATCAAAGCAGAGGAATAATAAAGAAAAATCGTATACAAGCAAGAAGAGCCATGAGAGATAAGGACAAAAAATTATGGTTGTCCCTTTTACGAAATATTGGACATTTCGTAAAAGGGACAACCATAACTTTTTGCATAAGAAAAAATATAAATTTAGGGGTATGAAATAACTCCCACTTTACAAAACGAATTTATTCCCACTCAAAACGAAATAAGTCCCACTTAAAATAAAAACGCGTAAAGAAATAAGTCCCACCAATTGACGAAATAAGTCCCACTTTTAAAAACGAAATAACTCCCACTTTCAAAATAGCAGTTTTTGGTGGGACTTATTTCGTTTTTAAAAGTGGGACTTATTTCGTGGGAGTTATTTCATAGACCCATAGGAATCATCCCATGCTTAGAAGATCAGAGCGTCTTCGGAGTAAGGCAGTTCGTTTTGTTTCTAGTTAAACGAAGGAGTAATTGATACACCCTGTATTAATTACGTATGGAAAACCGGCACCCACAACTTACGGATAATCTGTCAGTGTCAGTATCTAATGACATTAGAATTATGGCGCGAATCTGAAGTACTTTCCCGCGCAATATGAACTTTCAAGTTAACCCAAATTGTAAAATGAATTATTAGCTTTTAAGACATTGTAGAATAAAGTTCTTCTTTTATTAATTATATATATAAGATATATCAAAAAGTTATTTCGAACTTAGCGAACGTGACAATATGTATTTTTCAATTACATATTTCCACGAACGAGAACACACTCGGGAACTTAGAAACTGCTTATCTGATTACAAATCGCTTCAACGTTAGAATGCTATTCGTTCTTATATTCAGACAGGAACGGTAACTTAAACGAGAACTAAGAAACTGCTTGACTGTTCTCAAAATTCTTTTTCCGTTAGAATGCTACCGAAACTTAGAAACTGCTTGGCCGATTTCAAAGTTCTTTTACCGATTTCTTACCGTATACAATCCCATATTCGTATAGGGACGGGAAAGGGCACATACACGGGAACTTAAAAGCTGCATGACCGATTTCTAAATTGTTCTACCTTTAAAATGCTATTTATTACTATTTTCTGACGAGAAGGGGAACATATATTCCTACAGGAACGGGAACATGCTCGGAAACTTTGAAATTGCTTGGCCGATTTAAAAGTCCTTTCACCCTTAGAATGCTATTCATTCCCATTGTTTTGTGTGAACACCGCTTTTGAATAAGTTAGACCAGAGCAACGCCAGGCGGGTTAGCTAGTGAATTATGAAAGGAGGTGGTGCATACTTGGGCCCAGGGCGTACACCTATGAGACTAGTACCAAATGAAAGCTTACGTTCAGCCCAATCAGCCTGCCATATATTTTTGAATTCGGTTTTGGTGATTTTTTGATTTTGATTTTACATTTTGAGGTTATGTGAAAAAAGTGTCTTTACAAAAGTTGTAGATCTTTTTAATATTTACAACTTTGCTATTTAATTTTTTTTCCTTAGACTTGCAGTTTTACCGGAAATCGAGATTAACCGTTTTTTACCCTCTAATACGCCCCCCCTCCCCCTTCCCGACCACAGATCGCTCGTAATTTATTTTTCCTTTTTTTTTGGTTTATTTTCTACCTCTTCCAATTTGTTTCATGCTACTATAATTTTTTTTTGTTTCAAAAATTATCGACCCTGGTCTACATTGCGAAGTCCTTGATAACATTTTCATATGACAGGAGCCGTGCTATGTCGTCATTATTAAAATTTTACAGTGCCGCATCCCAGATGTATAATTTGTAGCTGTGTATAATTCTGGAATATTCATTGTTGGATTACTGGAACACCAACTTGCTGGCACTCCTAATAATCCTAAGAATTTGAGAGACTCTATAGGGTATGATGTGACTTGCTCAGTGTCCATAATATTGTCTATTGATAGACATTCGACAACATCTCCCAATACATCAAACATAATTTATTAGTTTATATGGTTAACTATCTCATTAGTCGGCGCCGAAATCGAACTTTCACACAGGCATTCCCGACTGCCAATTTTTATTTGAAGATCAAGATAGACATTTCTTCTCAGGTCAAATGTATTTTCGACAATCACCCCGCAGTGAAAGAACTTTAATCGATCCAGTAGTTTTAAGGTTCCCATTTACGGTGTCGATCCCGTAGAAATATAGGGACTACTTATTGAGCCCATGTCCTTCCTCAGGCTCTAGACTATCTCTGAATAAATTTAATTTCCATCATTTAAATCGGATCAGTGATCTGGGCGGGAGATGGTAACAAAGAAACACGAACAGACAGAGTTAATTTTGGATTTGTAATATTAGTAAAGATGTCCATCTTCGGGTTCCAGACTATCTCTTTACAAAAGTCATACAAATCGGTTCAATTGTTTAGACACACAAAGTCAATTTCGGATTTATAATGTTACTAAAGTCTTCCATTCCCGTGGGAATATAAGGCCGTTTCCGAAGCATGACTTAAAGTTTATATTACTCGGGAATATTGTAGTATTCCAACGGTGGACATTTTTTGAAATGGGTGCTGTATTTTCCAAGTTCCCGTTCCCATGGAAATACAGGGATAAAACATATTGCATAACATATATGTCCATCCTCAGGTTCTAGACTGTCTCTGTACCAAAATTCATATAAATAGGTTCAATAGTTTGGGTGACTAATGGTGACAAAGAGAAATAGACAAACAGATTTAACTTCGGGATTATAATATTAGTAAAGACTCCCGTTCCCGTGGAAACATGGTGACCGTTCCCGTAAGGAATATGGGGATTAGTAAAAGTTTATGTTACTCGGGGATTATGAAGCATTCCAACGGTGGAAGAATTTTTGAAATCGGTGCTGTAGTGTCAAAGTTCCCGTATACGTTCCTGCTCCCGTGGGAATATAGGAAAAAAATATATAGCCTATGTCCTTCCTCAGCTTCTGAACAATCTTTGAACAAAATTTCATTGAAATCGATTTATTAGTTTGGGCGGGAGATGGTAACATAGAAATGTGAACAGACAGAGCTACTTTTGCATTTATAATAATAGTGAATAGCGGTTCATTAGTTTGGGCGGGGTATGGTAACATAGAACGACGGAGAGACAGAGCTACTTTCACACTTATTATATTAGGATGGACTCCCGTTCCCGTAGGAATATGTGGATGAATTAAAGTTTATGTTACTCTGGGATAGTAAAGCATTCTATCGGTGGAAAAATTTTTGAAATCGGTGTTGTAGTTTCTAAGTTCCCAAATACATTTCCGTTCCCGTGGGAATATAGGGATAAATTATATAGCCTATATCCTTCCTTAGGTTCTGAACAATCTTTGTACAAAAATTCATTTTAATCTGTTCATTAGTTTGAGCGGGAGATGGTAACATAGAAAGGTGAACAGACAGAGCTTCTTTTGCATTTATAATAATAGTAAGGACCGGTTCCCGTGGGAATATTCGAATGAAATAAAGCCTTTGTCCGTCCTTAAGTTCAGAACAATCTTTGTACAAAATTTCATTAAAATCGGTCCATTATTTTGGGCGGGAGATGGTAACATAGAACGACGAACAGACAGAGCTACTTTTACACTTATTATATTAGTAAGGACTCTTGTTCCCGTAGGAATATGTGGATGAATTAAAGTCTATGTTACTTTGGGATAGTAAAGCATTCTATCGGTGGAAAAATTTTTGAAATCGGTGTTGTAGTTTCTAAGTTCCCGTATACGTTCCCGTTCCCGTGGGAACATAGGGATAAAATATATAGCCTATGTCCTCCTTCAGATTCTAGACTATCTCTGCACAAAATTTCATTTAAATCAGTTCAGTAGTCTGAGCAGGAGACGGTAACATAGAAAGCCGGACAGACAGAGTGACTTTCACATTTATTATATTAGTTAGGATTTAAATCGATTTATTAGTTTGGGCGGGAGATGGTAACATAGAAATGTGAACAGACAGAGCTACTTTTGCATTTATAATAATAGTGAATAGCGGTTCATTAGTTTGGGCGGGATATGGTAACATAGAACGACGGAGAGACAGAGCTACTTTCACACTTATTATATTAGGATGGACTCCCGTTCCCGTAGGAATATGTGGATGAATTAAAGTTTATGTTACTCTGGGATAGTAAAGCATTCTATCGGTGGAAAAATTTTTGAAATCGTTGTTGTAGTTTCTAAGTTCCCAAATACGTTTCCGTTCCCGTGGGAATATAGGGATAAATTATATAGCCTATATCCTTCCTTAGGTTCTGAACAATCTTTGTACAAAAATTCATTTTAATCTGTTCATTAGTTTGAGCGGGAGATGGTAACATAGAAAGGTGAACAGACAGAGCTTCTTTTGCATTTATAATAATAGTGAGGACCGGTTCCCGTGGGAATATTCGAATGAAATAAAGCCTTTGTCCGTCCTTAAGTTCAGAACAATCTTTGTACAAAATTTCATTAAAATCGGTCCATTATTTTGGGCGGGAGATGGTAACATAGAACGACGAACAGACAGAGCTACTTTTACACTTATTATATTAGTAAGGACTCTTGTTCCCGTAGGAATATGTGGATGAATTAAAGTCTATGTTACTCTGGGATAGTAAAGCATTCTATCGGTGGAAAAATTTTTGAAATCGGTGTTGTAGTTTCTAAGTTCCCGTATACGTTCCCGTTCCCGTGGGAACATAGGGATAAAATATATAGCCTATGTCCTCCTTCAGATTCTAGACTATCTCTGCACAAAATTTCATTTAAATCAGTTCAGTAGTCTGAGCAGGAGACGGTAACATAGAAAGCCGAACAGACAGAGTGACTTTCACATTTATAATATTAGTTAGGATTATTTGATACTCAAATCAGCTGCTTGTTTTTTTAGTTCTGCAACCGAATATGTAGTAATGTGTTTTAAGGTAAAAAAAACCGAAAGAGTTTTGTATGTCACGTAGTTTTTCGAATCGCCATTTAAATTCAGGAATGATTCTATCTATTGCTTCATTTAACTGAATTTTGAAACTTTGTTGCTTTTTACTCGCTTTCCTCGCTTTTCAGAAAAATTGTATTCAATTCTTTTTGCCTTTTCGAAAAAATTATTGATTCAGAAGCTTTGTCGACAGTCATAGTTTTAGACTGTTGAGCTTCAATCTTTTTGTCAACAGATTGCAAAATTTTTGGAATCTGTATTTTTGTCTGATGTGTCATGACGTGACGACTGACGCGTCAGAACTGTATCGGTTCCATATATAAACCATCACAACACATTACGCACTAGCGTGAATGTTACCATACTAAATGTATGAAAAAGATGATCCACCTTTACACATGTTCTTGTTTCAAGATCGCTTGAAAAATGCGATATAGATATAGATGGTACACCATGTTCGCAATAAAACAAAATGTACCTACTAGCCACCATAAATGAGATAAAACTAAAGGGTCCGCAATCTAACTTTTTTTTTCAACTAAAGCTTCTTTCGTGAATGGTAACACTGAGATCATGTTTAATTTGACGGATAATAAGTTTTATCCTTCCGCTGGTTGTGTATACGCTTGAACAACGCTGGGAAACATTGCGACATTACTTTGAAAATCATGGTAATGCTGCAGAATGTGTGCGAAAATTGGGTGCGGATTTTGGAAGTAAGCTCCGTATGTAAACAAGCAAAGTTGTCGCTTTTGGGGCACAGAAAACCCGCACGCATACATTGAAAAGCCGATACACCAACTGATACATACACTGCTTGGTGCGGATTTTGGCCCAGAGGTATAATTGGGCCATTTTTTCTTCGAAACTGAGCAAGTGGCGATCGTTATCGGGACATGTTGAACGAATTTTTGTTCGGAGCTGCGATTTGACACCGTTGGACTACTATTTGTGGGTTGCCATCAAAGATAAGTGTTACGCCGACAAGCCAGAGACAATTGACAATATTCGTGAAGCCATTGGTGAAATACAGCCGCACAAAATCGATAATTTGCTTAAAAATTGGACCGATCGTGTGGGCTACCGCATGGCCAGCCGAGGCAGCCATTTGAAATAAATTATTTTTCATAACCAGAATGATTGCACTTTCAAATAAAAAAAGAAATTTGAGAAAATATTCAGTTTTTGTTCATAGCATTCATGGTCATTTCTGCAGGGGATGCGCCCTGTGCCTGGGCACCGCTGGCACCGCCCTAGTTACGGCACTGCACGTACATTATACACAATTCCTAAAAAAAATTAAACAAAAAATATGTTCCACAGCAAATGCATTTTTTCATTTAATTTTTCGCAGTTCCTACTTTGTTTTTTACTAAACATAAAAACAAAATACATTTTAATGCTGCAAATGAGAAAAAAATGACTAATCGTTTAGATCTATCAAAATACCACCCAAAAACAAAGCTGGTGCTATATTCAATGCTTCCTGGTGTCTTGCGTAACCCAAATACCATAAAATACTCATGACATGATCGCAACAACCAACAGTCCTCATTCCAACGAGACAGTTACAATAGTAAGCTTTTATTGCGTTCGAACTATGTGCTACGTTTGCATCGCTATTCACCAAGATGTAAGTCAGATACACTTTTCTACTTACATGCCTGGATTTGATTCGCCCTCGCAATAAAAAGTTATTGTTGCCTATAAGACTATTATGAGCAGTAGAGGTAATTCGCATCCGATCTTCGCAGACTTCGATTGTATAGGTTCCCTGGTCTTTTAAATGTTCACCACAGTAGGAACGAGCCTGGTTTATTTGGTAATTCCCCAATGATATCATACGAAGTTCTTGAATAGTGAGTTGTGAGAAATTACTTAAATTCGGGATATTACCATCGATGCGGCTGAACATTGCTCTGGTTCTGTTAAGATTATTTTCTCTTACAAAGGCACCTAAATAATTAGGAGTATTAAAACGATTTAAAGCCAGTTCTAGCAGAACGTTCGCATCAGCACTATCTTCAATGGTTGGATGAAACTTATTAAGAATTGCAACTGCAACTTTGAAGTCGTCCATCAAATGACCAGCAGCTAGATTAAAAAAATCTTGCCGAAATAGTTTAAAATCCCTTTTAAATCGTCCGTATTTTATGGTATTTGGGTTACGCAAGACACCAGGAAGCAATGAATATAGCACCGGCTTTGTTTTTGGATGGTATTTTGATAGATCTAAACGAAGATTAGTCTTTTTTTTTCTCAGTTGCAGCATTAAAATGTATTTTGTTTTTATGTTTAGTAAAAAACAAAGTAGGAACTGCGAAAAATTAAATGAAAAAATGCATTTGCTGTGGAACATATTTTTTGTTTAATTTTTTTTTAGGAATTGTGTATAATGTACGTGATATGCTTTATGTATGTTAGCGTAATTAAATATCAAATTAAAGCTTACCAATTTAGGATTAAAGTGGTGCGAAAAAAATTATAGGTCATCACTGATTTTTTCGAGATATTGGCTGGCAAACGTCAACGAAAATGTTTCTTTTCAAACAACTTTTAGGTCTGTTTTTTCGAAATATAAGGCAATTTGAAAACTGTATTTTAAATGAAATGAAAGATATTTTTATGATCTTTCATTGTCCTACGTGCTATGCTTTTCGAGATATACGTAATTATATGCAGAAATGTCAGATTTTTCCCATTTCCGGAGCTCAACTTTAAGTCTAATTATCTCAAAATCACCAAGACCGAATTCAAAAATATTTGGCAAGCTGATTGGGCTGAACGTAAGCTTTCATTTGGTACTAGTCTCATAGGTGTTCGAACTGGGCCCAGGCTCCATAGAAATATGCACCACCTCCTTTGAATAAAAATACATAAAAAATAAAAAAATCACATAAAATCTTCCAGTACGTATTCTGGCTTAAACAGAGAATCAATTATTTTGTAATTGCTAATACATATTGAAGCTGAAAATTTGATGGAAATTGTTGGAACAGTTTTTTTAAATCTTCCCTACATTTTGGTATGTTTGAACACTAACAACTTTTTTAGGAGAACGATTAATAATCAGTGAACGAAATTAATTGCCTAGTTTACTTTTTCGTTCAAACTATTATTAAATCATTACAGATTTTTCCTTGATTCTTTATTCTAAAAGAAAAACTATCTACCCAGTGGCGTATATAGGTGGGGGGATCAGGGGGATACATCCCCCCCATTGGTATCGATAATTGTTCAACATAACCAGTTATGAATAAAATAAGCTAAGAAAACACACTCTGAAATTTAGTGAATTAGTCTTATAATTACTCACAGGATTGTACATTCTATATCTACATTCTACGGGGAAAATACAAAGTCAAAATCACCTAATCTTTTGAATTTCTTTTTTATATCGATTTTCCACGACAGGTGTGAAAAAAATCTTTTGGCTTAAAATCTCTATTACAGCAGTTGGCCAAACATTACTGTATTAACAATCCAGGTGATGCTCTCGCAAAGCTTATAGTGACAAATCTTCAGAATTGTGATCTGGATATTTCTTTTTTGGTCGGCCAAGGGAACGACGGAGCAAGCAATAAGTCTGGTCGATACAATTTATTCAATTATTCAATGTTCAAGCAACTATTCGGTAAAAATTTGCTCCGCATAATCTGTACGTCCATGGTGCAGCACATTCTTTGAACCTTGCTATATCTGTTTCCAGCAAAATACCAGTCATTAGAGATTGCCTAACCATAATTGAAGCAGCTTACAATTATTTCAATACACCGAAAAGAAAAAATATGCTGCAAAAAACAATAAGCGAAAACGAAGAGACTCCCAAAAAAAAGGATCTTAAAAAGGCTGAATCTGACGCGATGGGTCTCATAATATCAAGCAGTAGAAGATTTTGAGGAGCTATTTCCGTTTGTGTTCGAGACTCCTGACCAAATAAGAACATTGGAAAGTGACAAAAAGAACTTAAGAAACGCTAGGATTTCTTCTTGATTAGCTTGAAGGTTATAAGTATGGTTTACCAATTCTCGTTGCCTTTAAGTCGTGAGTTTCAAAGAGTGAATTAAGACTTGGGCCTTGCTATGGATTCAGCCAAAGATTTAAAGGATCAACTAAAAATTCAACGAACAGAAGAAGACTCATTTTCGGAAGTGTTTTAAATTAAAAAAAAAAAAAAATATATATATAGCTGAAGTCCTTGACATTGACATTTAACATAAGAGAGTAGTGAACCAACAAAAGAATCTTTCATACTAGAAGGGGTTCCGGTTCTTTCCAAGGAATCTTCGTCAGAAATAGACAAATCAGCAAAAAAAAATTTAACGATATTGTTGAGTCTTACCAAAACAAATTTGGCTGCCGAAAAATCTTCTATTCTTGAAGAATTAAGAACTGGAAACAGATTTTTGATCCGAAATAATAATACTGCCTCTAAGAACTCATTTGTTGCCTTTCCTTGGCCACGGACTTCAGAATCCGTGAATAAAAAACGCGACACAGGCCAATTAGCGATTATCTGTCTTTTTTTTAGTACAAAATTCCTAGGAATAAGAAATTAATACATTAGATTAAGTTAGTAAAGTATCTAATACATACTTTTAGTGAATTCTATAGTTTCACCAGCTTGATGAGCGAAAGATAGGTTATTTAAAAGTAATCGAACTAGTTTATACAAGACTTGACAAAGAAAAGAAAATGGTTGATCAAGAAAAGCCGCGTGGTGATGAAAATCTGCATTGACTGTTTGGTCAGGGTTGTTAGACCGTCTTTGTCATGACAGTTCGATGGGCTGTCAAGTCAGGGCTGTTAACACTCCCTCCCGGTATGGCTTCTGGAGCAGTAGGCCTTACCTCATCTCTACCGCTGACGTCAAGGACAGCCAATCAGACGGCGGGTCGCTCGAAGGCGCCAGAGCTGGTAAGGACCGTTGCGCTTCGCACCTGTCCATCTCCAGAGCGCCGCGTTGCAATGACTTTTCCCTTTGGCCAGAGGTTTCTTGGGTGGTTAGGATCTACGATGACGACAATGCTTCCAACCTCGATCGGCTTAGCTGGTGTAAACCATTTTGACCTCCTTGTAATGGCTGGGAGATATTCGTTCACCCACCGCCTCCGGAAAATATCAGCATATTGTTAACTTGCCATGTAGTTTTTCCTACAACAGTCCTGTCGTCACAAAATTTAGCTAGGGGTTTCATTCCACTAGATGAACCGAGCAGGAAATGGTTCGGTGTAAGGGCATCTTCGTTCTCGTTGTTAATTGGGATATACGTTAGTAGACGTGAATTGATCACGTTTTCCACATCGATTAAGGAACTCCGCAGTAGCTCATCGGAAGGATTTCGGGTGTGTAGAGTTTTCGCCAGGGTTGTTTTGATCGATCTCACTAGCCTCTCCCAGCTACCTCCCATATGCGGTGACCCTGGGGAAATAAACACCCATTTCGTCGAAGTTTAGTTTTTCTTTATTGACGTTCTCGTAGGCTTCTCTTAGTTCACGATCAGATCCCCGAAAGTTGGTCCCGTTGTCACAGTGTAGTTCTAGTGGAGTCCCTCTTCTTGCCATGAAATTTCGAAGTGCTAGTATAAAGGAGTCGGTAGAAAGGGAGTGAGCAACTTCAATATGAACTGCACGAGTTGTTAGGCAGGTTAATAAGACTCAACATCGGTTTTCAGTTCTTCTTAGAACAGTAACAGTCAGGGGGCCAAAGTAGTCTACGCCTACAAATGAGAAAGGCCGACTAAAGGACGCCAGTCAGGCTGTTGGATGTTCAGCCATAATTGGAGGTTGCTGCTGTGCCCTCAAATTTTGACATATTTGGCAGGAACTTCGGACGGAGTTGATTATCCTTCTTAGGCTTGCGACATGAAATAGTTGCCGGATCTCGTTCAGGACAGTTTCGTGGTTAAGATGCTTATATCGGACATGGAAATCGAGAACAATGAGTTTGGTTATATAGTGGCTACCCGGGAGGAGGATAGGGCGCTTTAGACCGTCGCTGGCATCTTTTGAGAGTTTTATTCTCCCGTTGAGACGTATTAGTTGATTCTCGTCTAGGAAGGGACAAAGTTTGTATATTGAGCTTGATTTACTCACCGCTTGATTTCTTGACAGTTGATGTATTTCATATTCGTATGCATCGAGCTGGGCCTCCTTAAGCAGTAGCCTCTCTGCAGACTGTAGTTCTGTCTGGGTAAGGGTTCCGACGGCAACCGCTGCGTCATTTGTAGCCTGGAGTTCTACAGGAATTTTAGCTTCTTCCACGTTTGGCTTGACCCTTGCGATCCACTCGTTGTCGCACTGGATCGGTACATATTTTTTTAGTCGGATCCTTGCAATCCATTTGTTGGCACAGCGAATAAACATTGCAGCGCTACGAGGCAACTTGGTCCAATCCGAGCGCTCGATAGCTGTCCCGAAGAAAGCTTTGATAATATATATTTTACTAGCTGTGCCCGCGACTTCGTCCGCGTGGATTAGTGACTGTCGACAAAATTCTTAATTTTTTAGGCTAGTGAGTTTGCAAATAAGACACATTCATGCGTTTAAATAATTTATTATTATATTATTTTATTTAAGTATATGTTTGCACACGACGTTCTTATTTTTTCCATCTTTTGCGACATAAAAAGGTTTTGTAGGATTGATACACGTGATTCTGCCACTTAAAGTTGCCATGGGATTTTTTTTCTAAACGAACACCTGCAACTTAAAGTGTCTGAGCCTTAGTTATAATGACCAATCAGTGGGAACTAAAGGAAAACGGGGAATCAAAAGGTTTTCCCCTTTTGTCGTTACAGTCATTATTAAAATTTTTATAGTGCCGCATCCCAGATGTGTAATTTGTAGCTCTGTACAATTCTGGATTACTCATTATTGGATGACTGGTACACAATCTTGCTGCCACTCCAAATAATCCTAAGAAATTGAGAAACTCTATAGGGTATGATGTGACTTGCTCAGTGTCCATAATATTGTCTATTGATAGACATTCGACAACATCCCCCAATACGTCAAACATATTTTATTAGTTTATATGGTTAACTATCTCATTAGTCGGCGCCGAAATCGACCTTTCACACAGCCATTCACGATTGCCAATTTTTATTTGAAGATCAATATAGACATTTCTTCTCAGGTCAAATGTATTTTCGACAGTTTGACAGAAATCACCCCGCAGTGAAAAAACTTTTATCGACCCAGCAGTTTTAAGGTTCCCGTTTACGGTGTGGATGCCGTAGAAATATAGGGATTACTTATTAAGCCCATTTCCTTCCTCAGGCTCTAGGCTATCTCTGAATAAAATTCCATTTAAATCGGATCAGTAGTCTGGGTGGGAGATGGTAACAAAGAAACACGAACAGACAGTTAATTTTGGATTTGTAGTATTAGTAAGGAGGTCCATCCTCGGGTTCTAGACTATCTCTGTACCAAAATTCATATAAATCGATTCAATAATTTTGGCGATAAATATAAACAAAGAAAAACAGACAGACAGAGTTAATTTCGGACAGAGCCGTTTCCGGAGGATGACTTAAAGCTTATATTACTCGGAAATAGCGTAGTATTAACTGTGGACATTTTTTGAAATGTGTGCTGTATTTTCCAAGTTCCCGTTCCCATGGGAATGCAGGGATAAAACATATTGCACATATACATATGTCCATCCTCAGGTTCTAGGCTATCTCTGAACGAAAATTCATATAAATAGGTTCAATATTTTGGGCGGTTTTTGATAACATAGAGAAATTGAAAGATACATTTTACTTCGGGCTTATAATATTAGTCAAGACTCCCGTTCCTGTGAAAACATGGTGACCATTCCCATAAGGAATATGGGGATGAGTAAAAGTCTATGTTGCTCGCGGATTATGGAGCATTCCAACGGTGGAAGAGTTTTTGAAATTGGTGCTGCAGTGTCAAAGTTCCCGTATATGTTTCTGCTCCCATGGGAATATAGGAAAAAAATATAAAGCCTATATCCTTCCTCAGGTTCTGAACAATCTTTGTAAAAAATTTAATTTAAATCGGTTTATTAGTTTTGGCGGGAGATGGTAGCATAGAACGACGGACAGACAGAGCTACTTTCACACTTATTATATTGGAAAGGACTCCCGTTCCCGTAGGAATATGTGGATGAATAAAAGTTTATGTTACTCAAGGATAGTGTAGCATTCTAACGGTGGAAACAATTTTGAGATCGGTGTTGTAGTTTCTTAGTTCCCGTATACGTTCCCGTTCCCGTGGGAATATAGGGATAAAATGTATAGCCTATGTCCTTCTTCAGCATCTAGACTATCTCTGTACAAAATTTCATTTAAATCAGTTTATTACTTTGGGCGGGAGATGGTAACATAGAACGACGGACAGACAGAGCTTCTTTCACACTTTTTATATTAGTAAGGACTCCCGTTCCCGTAGGAATATGTGGATGAATTAAAGTTTATGTTACTCTGGGATAGTAAAGCATTCTATCGGTGGAACAATTTTTGAAATCAGTGTTGTAGCTTCTAAGTTCCCGTATGCGTTCCCATTCCCGTGGGAATATAGGGATAAAATGTATAGCCTATGTCCTTCTTCAGCATCTAGACTATCTCTGTACAAAATTTCATTTAAATCAGTTTATTACTTTGGGCGGGAGATGGTAACATAGAACGACGGACAGACAGAGCTTCTTTCACACTTTTTATATTAGTAAGGACTCCCGTTCCCGTAGGAATATGTGGATGAATTAAAGTTTATGTTACTCTGGGATAGTAAAGCATTCTATCGAAGGAACAATTTTTGAAATCAGTGTTTTAGTTTCTAAGTTCCCGTATGCGTTCCCATTCCCGTGGGAATATAGGGATAAAATGTATAGCCTATGTCCTTCTTCAGCATCTAGACTATTTCAGTGCAAAATTTCATTTAAATCAGTTACGTAGTTTGGGCAGGAGACGGTAACATAGAAAGCCGGACAGACAGAGTGACTTCCACAATTATAATATTAAGTTAGGATTAAAGATATTAGTTTAAACGTCAACTCTTGAAAGAACTTTCTCCATTTTAAAGAGAATAAAAAAAAAAACAAAAGCATGACCAACGAAGTGAGAATTCTAAAAATATATTTTTTTTTAATGATTGTGTGAAAAGCTTTGGATGTTTACTTATTTGCAGGATCGTTTAAATGGTTTGACTAGTCTAGCTGTATTCATCGCGAAATAAGTTATAAGTGTTTTATCTAGGAAGAACAGAACAATGGTTTTTTATTTTTTTATTTTAGTTCATATTCAAACTAATGCGTATAATATATTATCTTAAGGAAAAATAATTTTTTACGGCATACATTCAATAAAGTCTTCTTACTTGTTTTTGTTTTTTATTATTAATACTGAAAAAATGAGCGAACTAGAACTATCCCCCCACTGCGAAAAGCTATCTACGCCACTGCGATCTACCTGACCAATTTTTATAACATGGTTTTATGTATCAGGTTTTGAACGGTTATTCAGTTCTGACTTCATCAGTTCCTCCGCCAGTTCAGTATGCGAAATATTCAAGAAAAGAAAACAACTAAAGTTCATTCAATGATACCGCGTGCTGCATTGGGTATAACAAACTGTTATGTGAAGTACGGTTACCATTCGAAAAAAAAACTCGCTAAGCCTGAATTGATTCCGAATCATAAAATCGTAATAGTTTTGTGATAAAAAAATGAAACTATTTAATCACAAAATCATTTCCTTTTGTTAAACAAAGAAATGAAAAATTTTAGTTTTTAAGAGAAAAATAAAATTTAAAAATCGCATTGTGATAAAATAGTTTCCTTTTTTAATCATAAAATTAATAATAGCCAAAAATTCGCGCAGCTATGCTTCAAAATACTGTTTGACCGTTTCGGTTACCTTTAACATTTTTTTTATGTTAAAATACGGAGCAAAATCGCATCGTCACCTCCAAGTGGTGCCCGCTGGATAACCAACTAACGACGAGCGTTGGATCAATTGATCCACGAGCTGTGTCACCTGAGTTATCTTTTCAGGAACTAGGAGCAAAGAAAGAAAAATATCACTCTGAATGTACCAGCTCAACAATAAATCCAAGAGCGTCTGACACATATTGTGCGGCACACTGGTCAGCGTCTGATCCCAGTGGGACGGCTGAATTTAAAATGCGGATAGAAGTAACTGACCTATTTGTATCATAAAAAAAAGTTTAAAAAAATTTATGGCAATGAACAAAACAAACAGATTTATTACCCCAGGTGGCAGTTCAGCAAAATTGAAAAATCCACTCTCTAAAGAGATAGGTCCTACGGATTCTGGGGAGGACAACTTATTGCTTAAAAATTTTGGAAAACGGAGTACGAAAATACAGAGAACTCCACCAAAAAACTACTACCAAAGGGTTACACCATCGAAAACCCCAACTAAGACAAATGACGTAAAAGTCATTAGCCAAAAAGAAGCCAATGTCTCTGAAATGATCGACACTGCAGGACAACAGAGTTTCAAAGAAATCAAAGAAAACTGCCAAGCCAAATCAAAAGATTACTATGATGAATGGCAAAAGGAAATAGCAGCAAGAAAGAAACTTGAAACCTTAGTTCAAAGTCTTCAGGAGCAAGTAAAAAGACTCGAAGAAAAGGTGTCCCTATTTGACAAGGAACACAAGTCTACGGTTCAGACAAGTCAACAAGATACTGTTACTGTGTATCAAACTGACGAAGAAGAACTTTTATTTGAAACTGAAAGAAAAAGAAATAAGCGCACTGCTAAAAAACGAAAAGCGGAAGGTAGCCCCGAATTGCATACAAAGAACCAGCAAACCTCGAAAAATGAAAATAAAAAAGACTTGGGTACTACAAAGAATAATGCAAATAATGTGCTAGCCAATGCCAAACCGAAGTCTTTGTCTAAAGGCAACAGAAAAACTGTACCACCATCAATTATGATCACAGGATTCCCAAATTTTGGAGATCTTAAGAAAATGATTGAGAAATGTACTAAAAAAGCTTGCAAATATACATCGTATAACAAAGACAATTGGAAAGTCAATGTCGAGGAAGATGATGACTATAGACTGGTCACTGAGGAACTAAGCAAACATAAAATCCAGTGGCACTCCTATGAAAACAAATCCACAAGACCAATAAAAGTAGTAGCCAGAGGCCTACATACCTCATGTTCTCCAAAAGAATTAGTAGAAGACCTTGTTCAAGCAGGCTTCCAAGCCCTTGATGCAGTCAATCTTATTAAGAATGAGACTACTAAGAACTCTGCTGGGGAACCAATAATAATAAAGAGATCCCTGCCTTTATTCACGCTATTTTTCGACAGCAAACAAAGTCTTGAAAATGTCTATAGTATTCGATCAATCTTGGGCATAAAAGTCAAAATTGAACCACTGCGAAAATCAAAAATTGTTCCGCAATGTAAACGATGCCAAGCATTTGGCCACACCCAAAAATATTGCAACCGCGAGTTTGCTTGTGTTAAGTGTGAAGGAAAACATGCAACTAAGGACTGTCCTTCAAGCAAAGAACAGAAAGCAAAATGTGTAAACTGTCAAGGTAATCACCCTGCAAGCTATAGAGGCTGTCCAGTTGCTAAAAGATTTCAAAAATCCAAAAGCAAAATGACATCTGGTGAAATAAAGCCCAGCAATCCAGCAAACACAAAAAGAACTCCTGAAGCTGAAGATAAAGGTAAGAAAGAACTTCTGAAGGAAGCTGTTAAAAGCAAAAGCGACGAAAATAAATCCTATTCACAGATTGTTAAAAACGTGCGGAAGAATGAAGAAACTTCCATTACAGAAATCCTTGAACTTATTCTTAAAAGAATTGACAATCAGGATTTGAACATCAAACGGCTAAGTGAAGAAGTCACTCTTAAAAAACAATGATGGACAGAACACTAAAAATTGGAACATGGAATGCAAACGGTCTTTACACCATTTATCAGAATTAAAAATCTTCTTAGACATCGAACACATAGATATTTGTCTGGTGTCCGAAACTCATTTCTCAAGTGGACTGGTTCTTGATGATTAAATATCAAACTATATTTGCTACCACGCTCCTCATCCAGCTGATAAGGCTAGAGGTGGATCGGCAATCCTCATAAAAAAGAGCTTAAAACACCATGAAGAAGTTATGTTTACAAACGAGAATATGCAAGTAACAATAATTAGTATTGGTATGAAAAAGAAAGACTTCAAGTTGGCATCAATATACAGCCCGCCGAGGCGTTCCCCGACTGAAGATGATTATACAGAACTGCTAAATCTACTAGGACATAACTTCCTAGTTGACGGTGACTTTAATGCTAAGCACACCCATTGGGGATCCAGACTTATAACAACAAAAGGCAGAAGGCTTTACAAAGCATGCCTCAAATACAATTGTGAGTTTTATTCATCCAGATCACCAACATACTATGGCCATCGGATTCAAGTAAAATACCAGACCTTGTTGACTTTTTCATAGTTAAAGGTATCAAACGAAACCATATAAGAGTCGAAGGTAATTATGACTTATCATCAGATCATACACCGGTGATTTTATCACTTAATGAATCGGAGATAATGGAAAAAAGTAATACTAAGCTAGTAAATAATAAAACAAACTGGAGTGAATTCAGAGAAAAGCTTGAAAGCTATATAAATCTCAGATCCCCTATGGAAACAAAAGAGCAAATCGACCTTGAAGTAGAACAATTCACTGCCGATGTTCAACAAGCTGCAGAAGGAAGTACACCAACTTACTTGAGTAGGAAGCAAACTCAAACCAAATACCCTGCCGAGATAAGAGAGTTTATATTGGAGAAGAGAAGAGCTCGAAGAAAATGGCAAAATACTAGATTTCCAGACGACAAAACAGCGTTTAACCGGCTAAGCAACGAACTGAAAAAACAAATCTACGAGTTCAAAAATTATTCATTAAGTAGATTCCTGAAAAATTTAACGACTGATGCTTCAACCGATTACTCGCTCTGGAAAGCAGCTAAGCGCCTGAAAAGACCGCAGTTACAAAACCCGCCAATAAAATCTCTAAACGGGAATTGGATCGGAAATCCGAAAGAAAAAGCTAACCTGTTTGCAGAACATCTTCCGAATGTTTTTACGCCATTCCCAGCAAATACATCTGAAAACAGCTTACAGTTTATTGATAAAGTCGATGAAGTTGACATACCAATTGTCACACTCAAAGAAATTAAAAGTATGTGTCGAAATCAACTATCGAACAAAAAATCACCTGGGTACGATCTAATAACTGCTCAGGTTATGAAAGAAATGCCATCAAAAGCCTTCATAAAACTCCAATTCATAATAAATGCATGCAAAATTTATTCATTAAGTAGATTCCTGAAAAATTTAACGACTGATGCTTCAACCGATTACTCGCTCTGGAAAGCAGCTAAGCGCCTGAAAAGACCGCAGTTACAAAACCCGCCAATAAAATCTCTAAACGGGAATTGGATCGGAAATCCGAAAGAAAAAGCTAACCTGTTTGCAGAACATCTTCCGAATGTTTTTACGCCATTCCCAGCAAATACATCTGAAAACAGCTTACAGTTTATTGATAAAGTCGATGAAGTTGACATACCAATTGTCACACTCAAAGAAATTAAAAGTATGTGTCGAAATCAACTATCGAACAAAAAATCACCTGGGTACGATCTAATAACTGCTCAGGTTATGAAAGAAATGCCATCAAAAGCCTTCATAAAACTCCAATTCATAATAAATGCATGCCTAAAGACCCAATATGTCCCACATCATTGGAAAATTGCTGAAGAAATTGTTATACCAAAGCAAGGTAAGCCACCAACAGAAGTGACTTCTTACAGACCAATATCGCTTATACCATTAATGGCAAAAGTCTTTGAAAAATTGCTACTGAAAAGACTGAGCAAAGTCATAGAAGAAAGAAATCTTATCCCAAATCATCAGTTTGGATTTAGAAATAAACATTCCACGATAGACCAAGTTCATAAAATAACGGATGCAGTTGAAAAAGCATTAGAAGAAAAACAAGTATGTTCGGCTATATTTTTAGATGTTGCTCAAGCATTCGACAAGGTATGGCATGAGGGGCTAGAGTACAAACTGCAAAGGGACCTACCCAGGCAGTACTACGAAATACTAAAATCTTATATCTCAAACCGGCTCTTCAGAGTACGGTATGATCAAGAATATTCAAAGCTATGTAATATAAAAGCCGGTGTTCCACAAGGAAGCGTCCTAGGACCTACCTTGTATTTGCTATATACAAGGGATATTCCAGTGGATAACAACACCATTATGGCTACTTTTGCAGATGATACCGCAATTTTGGCATCCAGTAAGTGCGTCGTCAAGGCTGCTGAGAAATTGCAAAATGTCGTCGACACCGTTAGTGATTGGACCAAAAAATGGCGTATCAAGCTCAATGAAGCTAAATATGTGTAGAAAACAGTTTTTCTCAGACAAAGCGACACATGGAATCATTCGAATTTATTCAGGCACTCATCCTTTTTCGTGAACTAATATGAAACTAAACGATCTCACTGTATATGTCAATTAAATAACAACTTAAATTCAAGCTGTTATAATTATTATTATGGTCAAAAGTCGGTAAGGTAGCAGGATGTGTAGCGAGTAAACAAACCAAATTTAACATGGTTTAGGTTCGAGTATCTAGGTGGCGTTGAAGGTGGGTTTTGTTTTCGCGGGCGGAGATCTTTGAATACAGCTGATAGTTCAATGGCAATGGTTGCTGTGGTCGAAAATTAAGTCTCCCACTAATACATACCAGAAACCATTATGGATGAATTTCCGCGTCTTTTGTATCTTTCCAAATTTTAGCTAGAGAATTATGATTTTATCACACCTATTTTTCAAAAAATCAAAAATGATTTTTAAGTATAAAAGCATAATTCTCTGGTTAAAACTACGTAAGAAAACAACTCATTTCCTGGCACTCTCACAAACAATGTCAGTGCAAATGGCGTCTTCGAAGGTCCGGTCACTCAGACTATAAATAGGGTGCCGTCGCTTAGTTCGCTCTCTTTTTGAATTCAGATTTTTGATTGGTAGGTACGGTTCGGTTGGTTCGGTTCGTGGAGAGACGGAATGTGACTTGATGCGCGTTTTGCTCGGGAAATGTATATATGTATCATTTTATAATGATACCAACATAAAGAAAAATTAATTATGTTCAATTCGAATAATCCCGGGTAGATATTGAATATTCCGAAGAACCAAACTCCCTTAAAGACGTGTCCCAGAAAAAGAAAAATCCCTGAAATACGAAAAAAAAACAGGGCAAAGAAAAACCCGCTAAAAGTGACGAAGAAAACCTTGAAATATGTGTCAAAAAGTGACGAAAAACCCCTGAAATACGGAAAAAAGAAAAGAAAGAAAGAAAATTCGTGTCAAACAGTGACAAAAAAACCCCTGAAATACGTAAAAAAAAAAGAAAAAAAGAAAAAAAAAAAAACCCTGAAAAACGTGTCGAAAAAGAAATAACAACCCTCAAATGATAGTGTGAAAAGCCTAAACTAGAGAAAAAAACAAGCACGAAAAAGAAATGCAAAAAAACCCGTTGAAACCACCCCGATACCGTAACCGCCTCGACATCTTGTGAAAAACTTAGAGACCCCGCCGAAAAACTCAAGTAAAGAAAAAAAAACCAGAAAAACCCAATAAAATTATGAACCAAAAAAAAGAAAAGTGTAATGAACCTTGAAACGAGAAGAAAAATTAGTTTCTGCGAAAGTCGCTTGAGCTGACCCAACCGGTTCAACCAAAACCGACGCAGCAGCGCCGCACCGTCCAACCCATCACAGCAGCCGCCTAGAAACAATACACCATCTGTCCTTAAGAGTATCCTTATCGTGGTGCAACCTAATCTCTTCAAAATTTAAGTTTATATAACCTTTAGCTTCCTTAAGTTATTATTCTTTTCTCTGCATATATACACAAATAAATGAATGTATTTTCTTTAGTAAGTGAATTAAATCTGTCCAAATCTTTATCGGATACTTTCGATTGTGCCTAGAAAATTTGCATTTCTTTTGATATTTAGCTCATACCTACTCAGCCTGGAAAGTGGTGCACCCTTCACAGGATATTTGTATGGTAAGTCTATTTTTGATTAATATTTTTGGTATCTAAGATTCTACTTTTGATTTTTTTGAATCGGTGAAATTTTCATCCTAAAAGTAGGCAACGTTGACAGTTAGCTTCAAGGGCTACTAAGTGCGGACATAACGATTTGGATAGAGTTTAATGTTATCAAAGTTTCAGAAGTTCTTGATTAAATTAACGTTCGGTTAAGTTTGCGTTGGTATTTTTAGTCTTAATACTGGTAATTTTTTGAGTCTTAGTATGCATATTATGCAATTAAAAAGAATTTTTTTGGTATGGAAGAGCATGAATTCGGACATTTTCGAGAGTGCCGACTTTTGAAAATCGTCGTTTTTGTTATCGATATAGTTTTGTATTGGATTGAGATCATTCAGTTTCTGACTTTTATGAATGTATGAGTGAGATTTTAAGATATGCTTATATATACATTTTTTTGTATATAACTGGAACTATTTATAAGTTTAGGATGAATAAAATATTGTGAGTATCTTCTGAAAACAATTCGAATCTTTCATTTATAAATGGATTCCTGTTGATGAGGTTTTTATGGGAAGTAATTTTGGATTCTTGGTTTAGTATTGAGTTGCCGTTGTAACATGGAAGTCAATTAAATACCTCCAAGGGTGGATGTGACAAAAATGAGAATACGGACGACGAATGTTGAAGAGGTAAGCGTAAGACTGATCCTCTATTGAGTATCAATGATGAGTTTACCTTTGGAGTTTTGACGTTAGTGACGTTTGTTGATTTAGAAGGATAATAATGTGAGCATAATGCGTTAAGGTCAGACTTAAGGGGTTGCTATAATAATCAACAGGGACGTAGCAACCATGGTAGTATCTTTTGATACTGGGGCGGGTATCCCTATGTAGAGGCACAACATCCAGCCCTCTCAACACTCATGGGTCAAACATTTTGGAGAACCATCAGGATCAGGACGAGGGCTTCATAAATTTCTATGAACCCATTATTTAATTTTCAGATGGCATGTAAATATACGTAACGACTGTTCAGCAACTCTGGCAAGAACTCCCCCATCCGACGAGCTAGGATGCGCTAGAGCTAGCATGCCAAGCCAAGAGTAGTTTGAACGCCCCTTTCCTTCCGCTGCCAGGATCAGCTCCTGTTCCTATAAGCAGAGGGTTGTAATGGTGGTATAAGGGGGGAAAGGGTAGGATACGCAAACGAATTTCGAAACGAGACTTTTTTTTCTAATGATTTGAATCCGTACTATCTCCCGTCAAGGAGATGAAACAAATTCGTTCCGTGTACCAACCATTAACACCGGGTTCCGTTATAGGTGGCGCCCAACGTGGGGCCCGAAATCGTCCTTGATCCTTAAAAAAAAAATAAAAATAAAAAAATAAATACAAAAAAAAAAAAATGATGCCTACTTTTTTGAAGACAAAACAATAACTGTTATCTTCAAGCTTTTGCGAAGTTGAGTGTTACGATCGGTACGTCCAGTAGATGAGTCGAACTTTAGTCCTCGTTTAGTCTGTTGCGACGATCACACATTTAACTATAAAAGTTGGGTTTATACTTCTTTTCACTCCGAATCCGTAAAATATTGCCGTTGCACATTATTTTAATTGTTCGGAGAAGATTTTTAAAATTTTCTTAAGAGGATTTTTCATCAATGTCGACCGATAAAATAAGCTTTTAATGCTATGTTTTATGTCAGCTGCGAGTTGATGTTATACCCCAGACAAGGAAAATATAATCAGGATAATAGTGTTTTCAAATTGAGTTTGCCATCAGTTTTTGTGATCTTTTTCCAGCTTCACAAAATGTTTGTGAGTGTGTTGTGTTTTTTAAGTCTTCAGCATCTCGTCGTCAAATTTCTTTTTGTTCTTATTGGTCACATCCACCTGACATTTTTATGAAGCAGTACAACCAAAAAATTATTATTTAGCAATTTATATCCAAAAATATCATATATTTTCACTTTTTTAATATTAGACATTCCTGTTGCTATATTCATCTTTATATTGTGCTAACTTATAAATCCTATAAGTCTTTTTATACCTTTTGATCCAGAATTGGTAAAGGTTGCTCTCTATATATTCAGCCTACACATCTTTATTTATATACTAAATGCGTTGCATGTTTGTAATTAACGTCGTTTTTTAAACTTTTTTTTTTGGTAAACCTACCAACTTTTTTTGAATAATAGTATATATAATTCGATTTTTCTTTTTGATGCCAACTTCTGGAGAAGCTCGTTCTTTACGCTCGGGTCGCATTTACGGTAGCAGTAGTAATTTTCGTGGAGTTATCCGAGGTTCCACTCGAGGTAACCGAAGTCGAGGAATTCCTATAACACAAATTCATAACAACCGAGAATTAACAAGGGCAAACATGGATAATACAAATCCAAACATTTCCGATTTAGAATCAGGGGAAGCTCCCCCTGTTCCATCGGAGGCTCTAGCTGGAAAAACTTCAAGCATTATTCCTGATGAACGTGTAGCTCCTCGAAGTTCAAATACTACAAATCCGGCAGATTTAGCAACATATATACAAGGATTGGTGACAGCAGCGATAGGTGTCAGTAGGGCTGAGGATCTACAAAGTATTCGCAGGGAAATAGACATGAGTAGGAACGAGATGAAAAGACAGGTACAGGAAGCCATTCGGGAAACTCTGTTACAAAATACTCCTCCGGTCGTAACAGGTCGTCAACCACCAGATCATGGTAATCAGAATTCTAGGGGTCGAAATACTCAACCATCTTCAAACTCTCAACCTACAATTTGAACCCTTATGCAGACGAATTCTTGTCCAGGATTAGGAATATGAACTTAGATGACACTTTTGCTGGACCATCACCACCAGCGAGTGGAAATTCATCATCTTTTTCTAAGGCCCATAATTTCCATAAATGGGGCCTTAAACACGACAATCGTAATATGGCTGCTGATGAGTTTATATTTCGCCTGGAACGATTAAAAATCTGTTATGGTGTTACTTGGCAGGAGATAGTCATGAATTTTCACCAGTTTGTGAGTGGTGCCGTTGAAACCTGGTATTGGGTTTTCGTTAAAGCCAATCCAAATGTTAACTGGACAAATTTGCGTTTCTCATTAATGGAACGTTTCTGTTCATTAGAAACCGATGCGGATCGTTCCAAGCAACTATATGATCGAAGACAAAAACAGAATGAAACATTTGATGAGTTCTTTTTAGACATTCAACAATTAAATTCCCGCTTGCTCAATCCTAAGTCGAATTCTGAGCTGGTATGTTTGATCAAGCAAAATGTCAACAGTCGTATGGGAGAGTTGTGTTTGACGTACAGAGCTCAAAATTTAAATGAATTGGCTTATGTTTGCAGGAACATGGAAAAATTCATAAATGAGAAGAACCAAAACCGATTGCGAAACCCTGTGGCTCTGCCATTTCTTAGAAACGTTAACGAGCTCGATCTAGCCGAAGAATTCTCATCGCCTTCAGTTGCCGTTGAAGCGATTCATGTTCAGAGGGATAGTAAAAACTACACTTGCTGGAACTGTAGGAAAATAGGGCATGGTTATACCGAATGTCCTGTGCACCCAAGGACTCTGTTTTGTTATCGTTGTGGTAAGGAAGGTACTACCTCCCCTAATTGTACAAGTCTAAAATGTTCGTTAAACTCCAAACGGAGCAATCCTTCAACCGGGATGGGTTGCTCAAAGAATGTATGTCCGGAATCTCAATAGAATCGCCTACTCCTCCAAAAATTTTAGTCACTGTACCGCCGTTAGAAAATTCATTAGTTCAAGATACAAAAATTTAAATTTTGAAACGCCCGTTGGCTTTGAAAACCAATTTGTCACCTCCACCAGATCGAAAATTATTACCTGCAAAAAGTCTTCATCAAAGAAAACAAGAATATGTTGTCGCCAGAGATCGAATTTTTGGTATTGAACCAAGGGATATATCTCCTAGAATATTAAGGATTCGAGAACGAGTTAAAAATAAGAGAAATGTCTTAAAGTCAATTGCTTCCACTGTATTATGCAGCGCTGACGACCCACGTCTTTATGCCAATGTCATAGTACACGGCGAGTGTTTGCTTGGCTTGCTAGACAGTGGTGCTAGCATCAGTTGCTTAGGCTTAGGTAGCGAACACTTTTTGAAAACCCACCAAATACCACATACTCGTTTCTCATCCAACGTAAAAACGGCAGACGGAAAAGCCCAACCAATCATCGGAAAACTCCTTACGGATATAACTTATAAAAATGAAACTAAAAAGATAGAGTTGTATATTGTCCCTTCTCTTCAGCAACCTCTTTATCTGGGCATCGATTTTTGGAGATTATTTGGTATAGCTCCACACCTTATATCAGAAATTTCACCCCAACATCTTAATACCCCATCGATGTCTTCAGACATGCGTGAGTTAACCGGAAGTGAGTTCAGTAGATTAAAGACAGCCATCAGTTTGTTCCCATCCTACGCCACTCTTGGCTTAGGAAAAACAACACTGGAGGAACATGAGATAGACACTGGCGATGCGGAACCGATTAAGCAGCGTCACTATCCTGTTTCTCCGGCGGTTCAAAAACTTTTATATGAGGAATTAGATAGGCTATTGGACATGGGAATAATCGAAGAAAGTAATAGCCCATGGAGCTCTCCTGTGGTACTGGTACGTAAACCTGGCAAAAACCGTATGTGCCTGGACTACAGGAAGGTTAACCAAAAGACGAAGAAAAGTGCTTATCCCTTGCCTCATATTCAAGCTTTGTTGAGTCGTATTTCGGATACTCGTTATATCTCTAGCGTGGATCTGAAAGACGCATTCCTACAAATACCGTGTGGGAAAAAGAAAGTGCAGCCCGAATTAGAAATGGATACTTGGCAACCCTTACTCGAGCGAATTCGTCAAAGTGTCAAAATTCAGGGAAACACGGGAATGAAAGAATCCGATAATTCGAGCTCAACTGGTTCAAACTGGTATGAGGATGATGCTAAAGGGCTGGATAAGGAGTATGCGGGGGATGGTAGATGATGGGTGGCCTGATGTCAAAAGCTCATTTTGGTAAATAAAGAACTGGTAAAAACGGTGCAATGAGGCGATGAAAGTTGCACATAAAGGAATTACAGTACACCTCCTCTAGAATGTACGGGAAAGATGATCATGCTAGTCAGTTGCGGCGGAACATTAGAAGTAGAGAGTTGTAAAGTTGCAAAAAGAGTGGCCATAGGCTTCCTCGGTACGCGAAGCAAAGAAAGGTTTAAATAAGTTAACAAGCAAAAAAAAATTACGTAAAAGTAATCGCAAACGCGAAAGTGCTGCTTTACCAATAGATTTTCTTGGCATGGCCGTCGTTTTCTTGTAAATTTTAATACAGACTTCTCGAGAAAAAAAAAAAAGAAAAAGAACACAACTGACCACAAAACTCGTTAATTAAACATTTAACCCAGCGCATGTACCTAATTAAATAAATGGTGTGCTTATGAGTCCGTAAGAAAAAAAAAGGAAAAAAAAATTCAGACGTCGGGTAACGAAATCGCGAGTTGCAAGAAAAAAGGACTACATACATACATATATTGTATTTTGCTCCTCGTGTCTTTAAAAGAAAAAAAAGGAAGGAAAGGCGTATGCATACATACCTGCCTATATAAATAATATAAAAAAAGGAAAATAAGGAAAAGTGAGCAGGAGACGCATCAGGGCACGTGTGTGCATGGACAAGCCAGTGCAGTGTTGCTGGGCTGACTTCACCCGCCAGTCAAACCAAAAGGAACACTTGGTCGACAAGGAGGATGACCATTACAACGCCAACCTGCCTCAAGAAACAGATCACCATCTACCTCACCGCCCAGATTCATCATAGAGTCATCATGAGCAGCTGATTTCCTCCCCATCAGTCCAGTCATTGCTTTCGAGAACCCCCCCCCCCCCCTTCTTCCGAGTCCCCACAATCCCCTAAATCTTCATCTCAACTATAAATTTAATAATAGAAAAGAAAATAAAAAGAAAAACCAAAAAAAAAAAAAAAAAGTTGAAAGGTTTGCAATGGCATCATAATTAGTGTCTAACTAGTATGTTTAGTCTCTAGCCTATAGAAAAAAAAAAGTTGATAAGTGACAAGAAAGAATTAGAAAAAGAATGTGAAAAGTGACAGAATGAGGAGAGGTAAAGCACTACCTACCTTGTGAAATCTAATTCAATGGATTTATGTGTTTAGAATAAAAAAAAAGCAAAAAGAGAAAGTGAAAATTACCATTGTTGTTTTGTGAAGCCCACCACATGAATTTAACTCCCTTTCATAAGTCTAGATAAAAACAAAAAAAAAAGGAAAAAAGGTGCTAACCATATGACTACGGCCTGGAGTGCTGAGCTCAACACACCATCACCGCAGGAATTCACATCACAGATCGGTAAGTGATCTCTTAATACTTGTTGTTTATTTAATGAAATAAATGCTTTAATAAAACAAAGTGCAAGAAAACAAAAAAAAGAAAAAAACAAAGGGTGAAGGTGAAATAAAGATGTGGAGGGTTGATAGGAGGTCAATTAATTTTTTTTGAAATTGTTATGAAATGTATAGACAGAAAGTTTAGAGGCGAATTAATTTAAAGAAGAAGATAAGAAGAAAGATGTTTAAGAGAAAGGAAGCATTAGTTGACAATGCTTGAGAAGTGTGCTCTCTTAACTTAGCGAAAGATTATATTGAAGATAGAAATTAATGTGACATTTTAAGAGTCAAGTAAAAATCATGTGAGTGTAAGTGCAGTATCATGCTAGGGAAGATATGTCATGCAAGTTATAACTTAGATTCTCATATAAAGTGAAGTGTAATATTGTATGATAAAAAGTTAATGAATCCAAAAAAAAAAAAAAAAAAACAATGAGAGAGAAGACCTTGAAAGATTTAGATAACGAAAGAATATGTAATAGTTTAATAGCTTGGAGATATTGCCAAATTTGATTTTTTTTTAAGAGAGATGCCAATGTAAAGAAAAAAAGAGAGAATAGTTTTTCTAAAGATGATAATATGAAGTTGAGCTGTAATAAATATTATTATATTTAGAATAAGAGAAAAACCCGAGACTTTTTTTTGATCTTCTATTGATTTGTGAAGGTTCTTGATGTGATAGGGAGCTGGCTGCTGAGATGCACAGGGAAGATATTTCATGTAGTTTCTTTTGGATATGTATTTCAATTGTAATGGTATATATCTTTGTATTTAACTTTTATATATGATATTTTTCCTTAGCACAGTGTATTAGGTGTTCATACACTCCCGCTTAATTTTTGCTCCTCTAACCCTTCTACTCCCCTTTAAACGATGCTTACAGACCCATAGCTTAACTAGAGTAGTGGTCGGAAGAGATGTCCGAAAAGCGTCGATAACTATTAAGGCCTATTCTATACCATGCATAGCTCGTCGAGGGTGGGGGGGATCTTGTTATCCGCTAGTGGACTTATTACATCTATTTTTAAAGGCCTAGGTCCGAGATGGTATTTGACTGAATATATATTTTCCTCATTAAAACCAGAGGAACCCGAATCTTTATTCCCGATTTTTATCGCGTCGTAAAAGAGGACATTGATGGTCGAGTCCCCAGAGCATTTTCATTACCCTCCCTAACAAACATTCCCAAAACAAACGTCATGGAAATATTCCTATACTATTACAGCATGCTCTAAAAAAAAAAAACAATCATCGTAATAGCCCTTGATGAAAAAGGGAGATAAACTCCCTGTAAAAATACTATTGGGACCTACAATTCATACCTCTCCTTCACTTCTCCAGAAATTTCTAATTTTAAACTTTCATGATTAAACGTTTATAACCAAAAATTATCAACAGTGCAGATCTCAGTCATAGAATTCCCAAAAATAAAGAAAAGTGTTTAATTTACTACATATTATTCAAAAAAAAAATAAAAATCAAAAGTTTATTTAACTTTTAAACAAAATCCACATTTCGCTTAATTTAAAGGATCAAATAAATTGGTTTAAAATTTCATATCCCCATAGGATGTTTTACCAAAAATGATTACATCAACTTAAGTAAAAAAAAAAAATTAAAATTTACTCTAAAATGTTTTAAGTGTATGATGCGAAATCGTTCCGGCTTTCTTTTCGGTGTACTTATCGAATAAATTATTTTATCATAATAACTTGCATATTTACTTTGTCTTGGCTTTTCGTTCTATATTCTTTCCTCGCTTTACTCTTTCTGATTACTTGTTTTCATTCTTCTCTTAATATGGTTTCTCTTTGCTTAAGTTAATGTAAGCTTAATATACTTAAAGTGAATTACAAAAACAAATTAAGCACTTACCCGAGCTCCAATATGTTGTGCACAGCATCTTGTAAAGCCGGTGTTTGCTAAATGTTGATTGATGGGTACAAAAAAAAATTATATGCGTAGGTACACTGAACGAAATAACCGAACAAAGAAAGACGCAACTGATTAAGTTACTACACATACAAAAGATTATGTAGCCGAAGGATAGATGATACACTATTATTACTATGTAGTTGTGAAATTAATGTTACATATTTGTTTGTTTTAATTCATAGAATTTTTCTGTTCTGATAATGATTTTACTTTGCGTTTTTCTTTTTGACTCTCTTTTTTTTTTGTATTTTTCTTTAACTTCACTATCGTCGGTTTCTGTTTACTCGATCTGATTCTTGGTGGTGTTTTCGCATATGCATGCCTCTTGGCAGCCTGAGGAGCGAACGAAAACCTCTTCTGCAGTTCCCTCCCTAGTCGATTAAATATTTTTTTGTTAATTCTGTTGGTTCATATTAGATATTAGACTGAGTACCAAATCCTTACCTTCTTACGACTTGTTATTTTTCTTTTTCCTAAGGCTTATGCATCTACGTTCAAGGTCTTTCCTTCTAACCGCTGTCGCCGTTGGAAGAGAATGACGAGTAGAAAATCGAAACCTTGAAGAGATGAGAAGGGAGATCGTATTGGGATGATCGAATGATTTCTGAATCAGCTGAGGATGAATGACGGGGTACCGAATGTTTTCGTTATCTTTATATTTAAGAAAAGAAATCTTCTTACCTATGCTTTGTGTCAGATAGGGAACTTTTAGGTAACTCGTCGTTTGCTTCTCAGGCTTTTCGGGCACAACACGAGGTTTCGTTGCGTCTAAGCGCTGAGCTTAACGATTGAGGACTATTTTCTAAAAATGGTCACTGATCGTGGTCCACTGGAAGCTTTTGCAAGTTTTTGCAGATTCGGGTGCCTTGAACACCCTAATTGAGTCGTCGTCGTTAAAAATTCCCGAATTTCTCGAAATTCTCGAGTTAACCTCTGCTTACTTCTGAGCAAAAAAAAAATAAAAAAAATGATTTCTCGAGTTTGCCGAATAGGACTCACAATGAAAGTAAAAAAAACTTTTTAACAACTCACTTCACTTTCGTTATACCTTTTGTTTTATTTAATTTTTCTAGTCGATGAATTAAACTCTTCTCTTTTTTTTTCTGGTTAGACTTAGCATAGCCAAGGCGACTAGCTCGGTCGACGACTCAGAGTGGAAAGAATGAGAATTAAGAATTAATTCGCGTGGAACGCATGAAATGGGAAAAAAAACCGGAAATCTGAACATTTTGGATACGTGGCAATTCAAAACTTGGTAATTTCGCATACCCTGTACTACCGACCAAAACTTTAGGCGGGTAACACAATGTTGATCGTTCAAGTTAGGGTTAGCGATTTTTGGTCAAGGTGAGACTTTAGGGTGTCGGGTAAGTTTAATTCATACCAGGAAGAAAATTCAAGTATTCAACGATTGTCCAAGGATTTTTTTTTTTTTGAGAATCGTTTCCTACACATCATATAGTTTTTGTAGCAGGTTAGCTGTACAAAAAGTATATGAAAAAGAAACGTTTCTTCCGTCTTTTATAAAAAAAAATTTTTTTTAGTATATTCGGTAGAGTCTCATGCACAGCTGAAAAGCCGGGCAATGAAATCTGAAGTTCTGACATTTATTTATTTTCACTTTTTTAAATCTTTTGAGTGTGTCACCGTTCTGTGACCCTTGGCGTCAACGACTTCGTATAAGTTATTTCCAATTATTTTACGCACGGTAACTTTTATGAATTTTGGACTCAACTTAGCATTGAAATGTTTCGCTGCCTTGCTTAAGACAAAGTTACGTTTGTATAAAATATCGCCTACGCTATACGCTACTCTTCGGCTTCTCAAGTTATAAATCCTTTCATATGTTTCATGGGTTTTCTCTAAAGTGGACTTTAAGTAAGTATGAAGTACATTCATTTTTGCTGTTTTTGGTAGCCAGTCGATTTCAGACTGGTTAAGCCCTCCTAACCCGCGCAGTAGTTTGTAATCCGTTCCACGCTCTATAATACGTTGACCAAAAAGAGCTTCGTACGGAGACATTCCTATTGCCGAATGCAAGGTTGAACGTAGTGCACTACCGATTGAAGGTAGGTGAAGATCCCAATTGGTTTGGTTTGTGTCAATGTAGCCTCTGATTGCTGCCAGTATAGAACGATTCACACGTTCACTGGCATTCGCCTGTGGCGAATATACGGCAGTCTTATAATGAGTTATACCGAACGTTTGAATCATTTTAGAGAACTCTTGGCTCGTAAATTGAGTTCCATTATCCGAAAGTACGCTTTCTGGTACTCCAAACATTAGAAATACGTCTTCTTGTAAGAACTTAATAATTGTTGGAGCGTTAGCTTTTTTTATAGGTTTAATCAGGACAAATTTCGTCAACTGATCCAAAACAATAAATATATGCGTATTTCCACTTTTTGAACGGGGATATGGCCCTAAGAAATCCATGTATAGATGTTGAAATGGTCTTTCGACCTTAAAAGATTGACCCATTTGAGCTCTCAATACACAGTTTGAAGCCTTTGTAGTTTAGCAAATCTCGCAATTTTCAAGAAAAGTTTTTAATTGATTGGCCATATTTGGCCAGAAAAATTGTTGTTTCAGTTTGTACAGAGTCTTACCTATACCACCGTGTGAAGCTCTGGGGGGGCAATGAGCCAACGAGATCAAACAGTTTGTCAGTGCAGTTGGGATCCATAATTTCCATACCAAATCATCTTGGAGAGGATTCCCTGAGCAATGCCTGACCTTCTTGTATACGAACCCGTCCGAAACTTGAAGGTCAGGAAGCTGATCTTTGTTTTGTCCGATATGCTGAATGATTTCAAGGTATTCTTTCGACTTGAAGCTCGGATCCTCCAAATCAACATGAAG
This sequence comes from Melanostoma mellinum, assembly GCA_914767635.1. Taxonomy (NCBI): domain Eukaryota; kingdom Metazoa; phylum Arthropoda; class Insecta; order Diptera; family Syrphidae; genus Melanostoma; species Melanostoma mellinum. Next base: position 110,725,309 of record OU612058.1, on the reverse strand, counting down.
AACATCGGTAGGATTCTTTGACATCGACTCCGCCGGGTGTACCGCTGAATGAATTGCCTCTACCTCATATACTCGTGATAGAGCATCTGGCACGACATTCAGAGTACCCTTGCGGTGTTCGATCCCAAAATCGAATCCTTGTAATTTCAGGCTCCAGCGCGCTAATCTCCCCGTAGGATCTCGCAGACTCATAAGCCACTTCAGGCTAGAATGGTCTGTTACTATGGTAAATCTATATCCCTCTATATAAGGCCGAAATTTTTGAACTCCTCTAACAGCTGCTAAACATTCTCGTTCCGTAACTGAATAGTTACGTTGAGCCGAGTTCAGTTTTTGCGAGAAATAATATATCGGTCGTTCGTTTCCGTTGGTGTCCTTCTGACATAAAACGCATCCTATGCCTGATGCTGATGCATCACACAAAATTACAAATTCTTTTGAAAAATCCGGGTTCAAGAGAACAAGGTCTGAGGTAAGAGCAGCTTTGATTGCTTCAAAAGCCTCTTCTGCTTCCTTACCAAAGTGGAACTTTTTACCTTTTTTTAATGTGTCAGTTAAAGGAGCAGCAAGTGTTGAAAAGCCGTTCACAAATCGACGGTACCACCCTGCCATACCAAGGAATCTTCGCACTTGTCTGACCGTTTTCGGCACCGGAAACTCAAGAATTGCTGAAACTTTTGCAGGGTCAGGTTTCAAGCACCCCTGTCCTACAACGTAGCCTAGGTACTGAAGTTCCTTGAAGCAGAACTTAGACTTTTCGACGTTTATCGTCAACCCAGCTTCAAGTAACCTTTTCCCAATAATTTCTAAGATTCGGACATGCTCTTCAAAATTTCTCGATATGACGAGTAAATCATCCAAATAGACGAAGACCTGATCACGCAACTCAGTGGGTACTACTAGATTCATGAGGTATGTTAGAGTTTGCGCAGCGTTAGAAAGACCGAATGGCATAACTTTAAATTGATACAGCGGCCTACCCGGAACTGTAAATGCCGTCTTCTCCCGTGAACTTTGCTCCAGCGGTATCTGCCAGTACGCATCTTTCAGGTCCACACTCGAAATAAAGTGCGTCTCTGAAAGGCGGGCTAACAGTCCCTCTATATGAGCAATTGGACTCGCATTCTTCTTTGTTACTAGGTTCACTTTCCGAAAGTCCAAGCACAGTCGGTTTTTTCCAGGTTTTCGTACTAAAACTACTGGAGAACTCCAGGCGCTGGAACTTTCTTCAATGACCCCCAAAGAAAGCATCCGATCCAATTCTTCATACACCAGGGCTTGTATCGCTGGAGATATGGGATAATGACGCTGTTTTATAGGCTGTGCGTCTCCCGTATCAATAAAGTGTTCCAATAGGTGGGTTTTCCCAAGACCTTTGCTTGCGAAAGATGGAAATTTCGCGATTGTTTCACGGAGTTTTTCACGCTCTTGATCGTTTAGATCACACTCAATAGCACTTCCTACCTGTTTTTCAATTCCGTGGTTAAGTGAAATTTCTGAAATGACATGTGGAGCTATCTGGAAAACTTTCCAGAAGTCCACACCAAGATATAATTTTTGAGCCAGCGATGGTACGACAAACAAATCCATAACATTAGCTTTGCCTTTGTAATGAACCTGAGTCCTTACCACCCCGACTATGGATTGTTTTTGTCCATCGGCCGTAGAGATAGACGAGGAAAATTTTTGAAAAGGGATTTGGTTTGCCTCTAAAAGTTCGAGACTTCCAGCACCAAGGCAGCTCACACTTGCACCCGAATCAAGCAAACCGAGGATTTTCGACCCGCCAATATCCACAGTAACGTAAGTTCGCGGATCGTCCGAGGAACAATTTAAGGTTGTGGCTGCAACTGATCTATGTAGTGCTTTTTTTCTTTTCATTTTGTTTCTAAGCTTTCTTACTTTATCGGAAATTGAAGAAAAGGTTACTATTCTTTTCCTAGCCTCATAGTACTCTCTTAAACGTTCATGTATTGACTTTCTTGGGATAAAAGTTCTCTCTTGGGATTTTGCTAAGTCGTTACGAAGTTTTTCCTTCCCTATTGTCTCTTCCGGTGTATTTCGAAGCAAGGTTATTTTGGTTGACGTTGAGTCTAGTTTTCCGGGTTTTCTACTTTCGAGCACTTCCCCCCGGTCGTAAGGTTGCTCGGCTGTCGGTTTCCCGAACACTTTTCGCATTTGGGTGTAATGACGTTTTCACGCCCACACTTATAACAAAAAAGATTACGTTTCGGATTCTCGCACTCTCTGAAAGAATGACCTTCCACTCTGCAGTTCCAGCATTTGAGGGTGTTGGTTTCCCTATGGTAGGCCTCCACTCCCACTGGTGCTACATAACCTAACTCATCCGAGGAAGTATCTAATTCGTTTACTTGACGTCGAAGTTGTTGAGACGGAGTACCTGATGGGTATTTGGATTTGACAGGCTCATTTCCATTTAAGAACTTCTCAATGGTTCTGCACACATAGACCATTTCCGGTAAACTATGCGTACTAAACGTCACTAAAAGTTCTCCCATTCTACGACGTACATTTTGCTTTATGAGTTCTATGATTTCTTTAACAGGCTTTGGTGTCCGAAGACGCGAATTAATCTGGATCAAGTCATCGTAAAAACTATCAAAAGTCTCATTAGGTAATTGCTTGCGATCTGACATTTTTCTAGATAATTCCGAATCTGTCTCTAAGCTTCTGTATTGTTCGATAAGTGCTAATCGCAAAGTTAACCAGTTTGCTGATGGATTATTTTTCAGGAACATCCAGTACCATGTCTCTGCACTATCCTTCACAAAGTGGTGGAAATTCTTGACAACCTCTGGCCAAGTTACATTGTAACTATCTTTGACCCTTTCGAGTCGAAACAAAAAGTCGTCGATTGACATGTTCCGGTTGTCGAATTTTACTCCCCACTTGTGATAGTGTGGAAAACGTAGTCCTGAAGTCGAAGATGGAGGATTTTGGTTGGATTGGCTGGCGGACGGAGGGGAAACGTTAAAGTTTAAATTGCTCAATTGAGCTAGGAAATTGTCCACATTTGAGCCACGAGCCATATCTACCGTATGAACTGTTGGTTCATTTGTTGGATTACCGTTTACGGTGGGACTATTTACATTATTCTGTTGTGAACCACGATCATTCAGTCTTACTATGGGAGTGTTCATATCTGATAAGGTTCGAGTTGCTTGATGACGTGTAGCCCCCTCTGGTATGAGGCTAGCAAGGCTCTCCTTAACTATATTTTTGACTTGTTGTAGTAACAAAGCTTGGGTTCGTTCCAGTTCTTCACGTATGAACTGTTGGTCTTCAGACCGTGTAAGACCTACAGTCGCAGTAACCACATCCTGTACATAAGCTTCAAACTGTTCTCCCTCTTTGGAGTTTTCCTGGGCCCTAGCCCCATTCTGACCTGTGGATTCCCTTTGCCCTGATCCGGAAGCTGGTTCTGACTCGTTTTGGAAGTCCTCTGTTATTTCATCTCGTGACGCCTGTTCACTATGTCTACTACTACTTCGGGTATTATGCGAACTTTTATCGTCTTTGGACGATGAAGTCTTTGGGCGACCCATTAGGTGAGAATGACTTTCTCAATATATATTTCGGTTCACAAATTTATTATTTTCGCTTAAAAAAAAACTGTTATGGTGTTTGTAAGGTATGGGCTGATATCTAGCTAATACCAAACATTACTTCAGGACATTGAGCTCTCACTTTTCAAAAAAAAAATTCGCTCAAAAAAAAAACTTTGAAAAAGTCAAAAAAAAAATTCAAATTTAACTCCCAAAAATATTTAAAAAAAAAAATTTTCAATAAAAAAATTGTGTTTTCAAAATGTTCATTTATAGATCTGAGAAGTGAATTCGAAGTATTAATTGATGTTCCTAAAAAAAATTTAATAAAATTGATCTCCATGCCTTCTTGCAAAAACAATGGATTCAAAAAAAATTACGCGTAGTCTAACTCTGAGTATGTTGAAAACCGAGAACTATACTTTGTCAACGAATCGTTTGTATCTCCATACATAACAGCGGTCATAGGTCATAACTTGACGTCAACCTATCGGATATGTACAGATAGAATATGATCCCCATAACGCGGTACAATTCATCGATTCGATTAAATGGTATGCTCGAAGCGATAATTTTGATTTACATTTGGGCTTAGGACTTCAGTAGCAAACGTAGATCAGGATTTCTTTTCACCAATCTACCGGACTGAGTTCGAAGCGATAATTTTGATTTACATTTGGGCTTAGGACTTCAGCAGCAGACGTAGATCAGGATTTCATATCACCAATCTACCGGACTGAGTTCCCAACCTCCAAAAAAAAAAATTTATAAACTTCCCGAAAATGAAACTGTAAGTGTTCAATGCACTTGACTACTTGAATACTGTTTTTGCCTTCAAGTAAGGACATTGAAAAACTCTTTTTTTTTCTATGCTAATCTAATCACACTAACTGGCCATAGTGCAACAGCAAAGAATCTTTTAAAAAAAATATATATAACTTTCTGGTCAACTATGGCCTACTTGCCATGATAAGATAGAAAATGCATTAGGAAGAAAAGCTTTCACTTCATCTTTAAATCAACCAGTTTTTTCAACTATGAAACCCAAATTCCAACAAGATTAATACTCAGCTAGTTGGAGAAAGACTAAAAAAAAGAATCGGTTCAAAAAAATTCTGGCCCCACGTTGCTGGGCGCCATCTGTAATGTTATATATCTTTGTATTTAACTTTTATATATGATATTTTTCCTTAGCACAGTGTATTAGGTGTTCATACACTCCCGCTAAATTTTTGCTCCTCTAACCCTTCTACTCCCCTTTAAACGATGCTTACAGACCCATAGCTTAACTAGAGTAGTGGTCGGAAGAGATGTCCGAAAAGCGTCGATAACTATTAAGGCCTATTCTATACCATGCATAGCTCGTCGAGGGTGGGGGGGATCTTGTTATCCGCTAGTGGACTTATTACATCTATTTTTAAAGGCCTAGGTCCGAGATGGTATTTGACTGAATATATATTTTCCTCATTAAAACCAGAGGAACCCGAATCTTTATTCCCGATTTTTATCGCGTCGTAAAAGAGGACATTGATGGTCGAGTCCCCAGAGCATTTTCATTACCCTCCCTAACAAACATTCCCAAAACAAACGTCATGGAAATATTCCTATACTATTACAGCATGCTCTAAAAAAAAAAAACAATCATCGTAATAGCCCTTGATGAAAAAGGGAGATAAACTCCCTGTAAAAATACTATTGGGACCTACAATTCATACCTCTCCTTCACTTCTCCAGAAATTTCTAATTTTAAACTTTCATGATTAAACGTTTATAACCAAAAATTATCAACAGTGCAGATCTCAGTCATAGAATTCCCAAAAATAAAGAAAAGTGTTTATTTTACTACATATTATTCAAAAAAAAAATAAAAATCAAAAGTTTATTTAACTTTTAAACAAAATCCACATTTCGCTTAATTTAAAGGATCAAATAAATTGGTTTAAAATTTCATATCCCCATAGGATGTTTTACCAAAAATGATTACATCAACTTAAGTAAAAAAAAAAATTAAAATTTACTCTAAAATGTTTTAAGTGTATGATGCGAAATCGTTCCGGCTTTCTTTTTGGTGTACTTATCGAATAAATTATTTTATCATAATAACTTGCATATTTACTTTGTCTTGGCTTTTCGTTCTATATTCTTTCCTCGCTTTACTCTTTCTGATTACTTGTTTTCATTCTTCTCTTAATATGGTTTCTCTTTGCTTAAGTTAATGTAAGCTTAATATACTTAAAGTGAATTACAAAAACAAATTAAGCACTTACCCGAGCTCCAATATGTTGTGCACAGCATCTTGTAAAGCCGGTGTTTGCTAAATGTTGATTGATGGGTACAAAAAAAAATTATATGCGTAGGTACACTGAACGAAATAACCGAACAAAGAAAGACGCAACTGATTAAGTTACTACACATACAAAAGATTATGTAGCCGAAGGATAGATGATACACTATTATTACTATGTAGTTGTGAAATTAATGTTACATATTTGTTTGTTTTAATTCATAGAATTTTTCTGTTCTGATAATGATTTTACTTTGCGTTTTTCTTTTTGACTCTCTTTTTTTTTTGTATTTTTCTTTAGCTTCACTATCGTCGGTTTCTGTTTACTCGATCTGATTCTTGGTGGTGTTTTCGCATATGCATGCCTCTTGGCAGCCTGAGGAGCGAACGAAAACCTCTTCTGCAGTTCCCTCCCTAGTCGATTAAATATTTTTTTGTTAATTCTGTTGGTTCATATTAGATATTAGACTGAGTACCAAATCCTTACCTTCTTACGACTTGTTATTTTTCTTTTTCCTAAGGCTTATGCATCTACGTTCAAGGTCTTTCCTTCTAACCGCTGTCGCCGTTGGAAGAGAATGACGAGTAGAAAATCGAAACCTTGAAGAGATGAGAAGGGAGATCGTATTGGGATGATCGAATGATTTCTGAATCAGCTGAGGATGAATGACGGGGTACCGAATGTTTTCGTTATCTTTATATTTAAGAAAAGAAATCTTCTTACCTATGCTTTGTGTCAGATAGGGAACTTTTAGGTAACTCGTCGTTTGCTTCTCAGGCTTTTCGGGCACAACACGAGGTTTCGTTGCGTCTAAGCGCTGAGCTTAACGATTGAGGACTATTTTCTAAAAATGGTCACTGATCGTGGTCCACTGGAAGCTTTTGCAAGTTTTTGCAGATTCGGGTGCCTTGAACACCCTAATTGAGTCGTCGTCGTTAAAAATTCCCGAATTTCTCGAAATTCTCGAGTTAACCTCTGCTTACTTCTGAGCAAAAAAAAAATAAAAAAAATGATTTCTCGAGTTTGCCGAATAGGACTCACAATGAAAGTAAAAAAAACTTTTTAACAACTCACTTCACTTTCGTTATACCTTTTGTTTTATTTAATTTTTCTAGTCGATGAATTAAACTCTTCTCTTTTTTTTTCTGGTTAGACTTAGCATAGCCAAGGCGACTAGCTCGGTCGACGACTCAGAGTGGAAAGAATGAGAATTAAGAATTAATTCGCGTGGAACGCATGAAATGGGAAAAAAAACCGGAAATCTGAACATTTTGGATACGTGGCAATTTAAAACTTGGTAATTTCGCATACCCTGTACTACCGACCAAAACTTTAGGCGGGTAACACAATGTTGATCGTTCAAGTTAGGGTTAGCGATTTTTGGTCAAGGTGAGACTTTAGGGTGTCGGGTAAGTTTAATTCATACCAGGAAGAAAATTCAAGTATTCAACGATTGTCCAAGGATTTTTTTTTTTTTGAGAATCGTTTCCTACACAATGAAGATGAATAGCAGTGAGTAGACGTAAGGTAAGTGATGTGACTGGATCTTGATTATTTGGGCTGAACTTGGAGTAGTGTAGGGAGTCAATGCGAGTTCGGGGCTGCCACCAAGAAGGCAACAGGGTGGTAGCCAAGGTTGCACCATAGTGCGAGGGTGGGTAAGTAAGAGAGGATAAATTACATCAAAATTCCTCCACCCATTGGAACTTCCAAGGATTTTATTTATGCAAAGGTAGCAATTCGGGTCTCAACTATAGAGATAAGATATTAATAAGACGAACAACAGCATAGTCTTGGCATGGTTTTTTTCGTAACCCTGTTCTCAGGCATTGCAGGGAAGAACTCCCCCATCCGACGAGCTAGGACGAGCACGCAGCTAGCATGCCTTACCTGCTTTGCCTAGAACCCCCTTTCATCGAGCTGCCTGGACTGGCCTTGGGAGTCCTGTGGTCTGAGGTCATAAAGGTGGTGACAAGATGGAGGGTTTCTGGATAGAGAAGTCTGAGATTGGTTTTTTTCTTGTGCTAGTCTTGGAACTTGTATGTTTCTTGCTTCTCACCGGACATGCTACGTTACAGGTGGCGCCCAACGTGGGGCCCGAATTGTTACAAAATTTTGCAAAAAAAAAAAATAGATTTTTTTTGGTAAGAGATTTTTACTGTCAAAGAAGATGATCGACATCGTTATTTTCAGTGAACATGTAGCTATTGGACTATCCATCACGTTGCAAACTGCTGCTCATGTTGTAGTGCCATTGAGTATCATGTTTGTCTGAAATACAATGAATGAGTGGTTAGGATATTTATCCTGCAGATTTGCGTCTGGGGCTATAGAGGTAGTAGTTCTGCCTGGACTAACTTTAGAAGCACGAATGAATCTGCAAGCTAGTGAATATCGAACCGATTCAAGAGGTTATGAGGTGAATGATCGCCAAAAGTACAGTTCTTTGTCCTACGAGTGGGCTGAGTTATCCCCGCTTGTGTTAGATGCATAGGTACTAAGGCGTGTCGCTGATTCACTAAAGCATGTTGTTGATTCATCACTTGAGTTAGGGAGGGTGAAAGGTTGTCCTGTGTTGAAGGTTGCATACACCTAGATCATTTGCAGTAGCACTTTCACAAACCCTAAATGATATGTTAGAGTCAAAAGCAAAAAAAAAAAAGGAAACCTAAGGAAATAAAGTCGTAAGTTACAGTGGGTATTCACATATACGACTCCTCACTTAGCTCCGTATTGGTGAGTTCATGAAAGATTCAGTCACATCCTTGCAAGTCAATAAAAAAAAAAGGAAGAAAAAAAAAACACTATCTAAGAAAAAAAAAATTTTTGTAGGAAGGATAGATACAAAGGTTTGATATTAATTACAAAAGAGGTATTATTAAATATACAGCAGTATTATTTAATATAAGTTTAGTAATATAGGTTTATCTAGGTGTGTGAATTATTACCTTATTATTTTTGAGAATACCAGTGGCTATTTTATTGTGTTTTAACCTGAATTCTCTGGTTGTGGGGTACAAGAGGTAGCTTAGCTGGAAGAAAGTTCCGAGTGGGATATGTCAGTCAGATTTCCAACTAGCGGAAATCGTTATAACATGCGAAAGAGATTGGCTCGTAAGAGCGTATCAAGAAAGGTAGCCGAAGTTGAAATGGAGGGGCAGCATCAAGAGGTGCCTGAAGGGGTTAGTCAACCTATAGAGGGTGAAAATCCATGTTCCTCAGGGCATGGAAGTACAAATACAAGGACTTTGATGGAGGAGCGAGAGAAGATGTCTGCTTATGTTAAAGAGATGGTTCAGGCTGCAGCGTGCGGAGGAAATGCGACTGATGAGAGAAGAGTTGGACAAAAGTAGAATCATGCTTCAAAGGGAGATTCCAGAATTGGTGAGGCAAGCTTTGTCAGCAGACACCCCTGATCAAAATTCAGGAATTCACCATTCGTCAAGGAGAATGGCTGACGCCGCAATCCATCAGCCAGCACATCAATCTACTCAGCCTCCAGTGGATGTTCGGTCTGACAGAGTTAATCCAAATCAGAATGCAGACGACTTTATGAGACGATTGAACAATTTGAACTTCAGTGATCCCACTTTAATGTTCACGCCACCACGTCCTGCATCTAGTGTTCGTCCGCGCTATCAAAATTTTCACAAGTTTGGGATCAAGTTCGACAATCGCAACATGTCTGTAGATGATTTTCTCTTTAGGATTGAGCGGTTGAAAATTTCTAACAACGTGTCATGGGATGAGGTTCTGATGAATTTTCATCATTTTGTCACTGGACAGGTTGAGAGTTGGTTGTGGGTCTACTTGAAAGCCAACCCAACGGCAAGCTGGATGACGTTTCGGTTAGCTTTGTTAGACCAGTTTCGCAGCTTAGAGACTGATTCAGAGCTAACAAGGAAAATGTTTGATAGGGTGCAAGCCTCAACAGAATCCTTTGATGAGTTCTATGCGACAGTGCAACAGATGAACAGTAGGCTCAGAGTACCAAAGTCAGATAGGGAGATTATGGAGTTGTTGAAACTCAATGTGAGAAAAAGAATGGGTGAGCTTCTTGTGACGTTCCAGACCGAGAGCTTGCCGGAAATGGTATACATGTGTCGCAACTTGGAAAAGCATTTAAACGATCGTGACAGCCAAAGAATCAAAAATAATTTTGTTCCTCCGATGAGAAGGAAAGTAGTTTCGGAGTTATCCGGAAACCGTACTGAAGAAGAAGTTGTGGCACAGGTAGATGCCATTCAAGCATCGAGAGAAGTTATTCGCAATTGCTGGAATTGTAAGGAAAGTGGCCACAGCTACTTTGATTGTCCGGCGCCTCAAAGATCGCTCTTCTGCTACAAGTGCGGCAAAGAGAACACAACTGTTCCAAATTGTCCCAATTGCTCGGGAAACTTCGTGAAGAGCAATTTTGCGGCCATGAAAAATTGCTCTTGGAACAGAAATCAGGGTCAACCACAATAGAAAGCTCTCCTAATCTCTCTCAATATGAAGAGCTACCTACTCTCAGTTCTTCCACCTCAACCCCTCCAGCTGAAAATCCTTCATTGACAACGTCAATACAAATTTTGAAGCATGTAAATGATGTTTCACAACCAGTCATGCCTCACGCGAACATTCCACCCAAAGCTCCGCTCAAAACGCTACATGAACGTCTAAAGAACTATTACGAAGTTAGGGATAGAATTTTCGGCAGGCAGGATAGTCGCGTTTCTGAAAAAATATTGAAGGTCCGTGAAAAATTTAAAAACAAAAGGAGCGCATACAAAGCTATTGAAGCAACCACACTTTGCAAGTCTGATGACCCTCGTCCTTACGCTTCCGTTACGGTCTGCGGGACGCAGATGTTAGGACTTCTGGATAGTGGGGCCAGTATAAGTTGCTTGAGAACTGGAGGCTTAGATTTTTTGAAGAGAGGAAACATCTTGTTTAGTAAATTTGTATCGAAAGTGAAAACTGCAGACGGGAAGGGACAAGAAATTGTAGGGAAGATTGATGCAGAAATTGAATACAAGGGTTGCAAGAAGGTCATATGTCTTTACATTGTACCGTCCTTAGAGCAGAAGTTATATCTAGGAATAGATTTTTGGAGAGAATTTGATCTGGCACCTTTTTTGCTCTCGGAAATTTCTCAGGAAGAGAACAGTAGAAAACTTGATCCAAACGCGCATGAACTGACAGCAGATGAGCATAGGGAGTTGAAGAAAGCCCTCAGCATGTTTCCGTCCTCTGCCACTCTTGGCCTAGGAAGAACATCACTAGAGGAACACATTATAGACACGGGGGATGCAGAGCCAATAAAGCAACGGCATTATCCGGTTTCTCCAGCGGTGCAGAAACTTCTATATGAGGAACTGGATCGCATGATTGCTCAGGGAGTCATCGAGGAGAGTTCGAGTGCCTGGAGTTCTCCAGTGGTCCTCGTTCGAAAACCTGGGAAGAATCGACTCTGTATTGACTTCCGAAAGTTAAACGCCAAAACGAAAAAGAGTGCGTATCCACTTTCGCATATAGAAGGAATGCTAGCTCGTCTTCCAGATACACAGTACATATCTAGTGTGGATCTGAAAGACGCGTTTTGGCAGATCCCGCTGGAGAAGAGCTCCCGAGAAAAGACCGCTTTTACGGTGCCTGGCAGACCTCTCATGCAGTTCACGGTCATGCCATTTGGTCTAAGCGATGCAACCCAACGCATGTGCAAGCTCATGGAGAAGGTGGTACCCCATGAACTCAGAGAAAACATCTTTCCCTATGTTGATGACCTGTTGGTGATTTCGCGCACATTTGATGAGCACATAAGATTATTGAAGATACTAGCTACAAGATTGAGAGAAGCAGGGCTTACGATTAATACAGGAAAGTCAAAGTTTTGTTTTAAGGAGCTTAGGTATCTGGGTTATGTAGTAGGGCAGGGTATTCTCAAAACCGATCCAGAGAAAATAGCAGGCATTGCGGAATTTCCGGTTCCTACAACAGCACGCCAAGTAAGACGCTTCTTAGGAGTAGCTGGGTGGTATAGAAGATTCGTGAAAGACTTCTCTGATCTTTCGGCACCGCTCACAGATACTCTAAAGAAGGGAAAAAAGTTCATCTTTGATGAAAAAGCTCTGGAGTCATTCAGTAAGATAAAGTCCGTGTTGACTTCTGCCCCAGTTCTGATTAACCCTGATTTCAACAAAGAATTTGTTATATTGTGCGATGCGTCTGCTACTGGAGTTGGCTGTGTCCTGGCGCAAAAGGATGAGCATGGAGTGGAACTACCCATATGTTACTACTCTCATAAGTTAAACGCTGCACAACGAAATTACAGTGTGACTGAGAGAGAATGTCTGGCTGCAGTAATGGGAGTGAAAAAGTTTAGGGCATATGTTGAATGTCAACCCTTCAGGATCGTAACAGACCATGCAAGCTTAAAGTGGTTGATGAGCCAAAAAGATCTCAACGGCCGTCTAGCTCGATGGAGCCTAAAACTGCAGGGTTTTGATTCTGCTATTGAGCATCGGAGAGGCTCTCAGAACGTGGTTCCAGATGCTCTCTCGAGAGTGTATGAAATAGACGCTTTGGGGGCTGCTGATGTCTCGGAAGCAAGATTTAATCCTCACGATGTGTTGCACATAGATCTTGAAGATCCCAGTTTCAAATCTGAGAACTACTCCAAGATCATCAACGCCATCGAAGACCAAAAGGAAGCGCTGCCTGACCTGCAAGTATCGGACGGTTTCGTTTACAAGAAGGTCAGGCATTGTACAGGTAATCCAATCGAGGATGACCGCGTTTGGAAATTATGGGTTCCGGAAGAGCTGACAGAGGGCTTAGTCTCCTTGGCACATCAACCACCACGAGCCTCACATGGGGGGATAGCGAAAACTCTCCACCGCTTGCGTGACCAATTTTTCTGGTCAAAGATGGCAAACCAAGTAAACGCCTTTATATCGAAATGTGAAGTTTGCAAAACCACGAAAGCTCCAAATGCAATTCTCAGACCTGAAATGGGTAAAGCCTTTGTCGTGGAAAGACCATTTCAGTTTCTGTATATAGACTTTCTGGGACCCTATCCCCGCTCGCGAAATGGCAACACTTGTATTTTCGTGGTACTTGACCAATTGACAAAGTTTGTCTTCATTGAACCATTGCGTTCCGCTACTACCTCAAATATAATGGTCTTTTTGCAGGAGAAAATCTTTAATACATTTGGTGTCCCTGAGTCTGTGCTGTCCGATAATGGAAAGCAGTTTTTAGATTTTTTAGATTAGATTAGATTTTATTCAGTTTTTTTCATTTGTTCGTACAATCATTATTTTTACAAAATTATAAAATCATTAAAGCATGGCATAGCCGTCTGCCGGATTGACAATTATATTTGTACATATGTATGTTAAGAAAAAAATAGTAATTTATGAAACGGTAACTATAATTTTTAATATTTTGCCCCTTAAATATATTCATGTATGTAACGATTTATATCTACCTACATAAAATGTTTGAATTTTTCAGGTATTTATATTATTAGGTTTTTAAAAATCTTCGTTTTGAATTCTTTCTCTATACTTCAAGGAAATTTTGCAGTACTCGTAAAGGCGTGAAACATCCATCTCATTTAGTTGCATTAGAACTTGATCCTCCGATAAGAATTCGCTTCCGAAAATGCACCTTCTCGTTTCTCTTAGCGTTGGACATTTTCCAACGAAGTGAATGGTATCTTCTCTTTCCCCTAGGTTGCATATACTACACTCCAATGGCAAATCAGGTCTGTGTGGTATATAATTTAGGTTGAGCAATTCGCTCCGCAGCCTAACCATTGTACTAATGATTTCCACATTATTTGAGTCTTGGAAGTAATTATGGCTTAACAAGTTGTGGTTGAGTCTACTGTAGATTGTTCTGTACAACGAACCAGTTGCTTCAGCTATGTATTCTTCTCTACATTGTTCGTCTACCTTTGCTATTATTTCGTAGAGATTTCTTCTACTACTTGTTCCATCTTCTATGTTGATGTTCAGGCTCAAATTACACCCTATCGCCAGAGCCAACCATTCACCATACCAGCTGTTTTTATCTTGAATAGCTTTGAGGACAACTTTCCTAATCAGCCGACTCTCTTGCATATTGATAATTTTTACCAGGTAGTCTGCTTGCATCTTAAGCGTCTTAATGAACAACGGTGATAGACCCGTCTCCAACATGATGACATAATTTGGTGTGTTTGGTGGTAGGCGGAACATCCTTTTGACGAAATGCCTCAAAAGTTGTTCAACTGCGTCGAACTTTTTACATCCCCAAGCCTGTGATGCATACAATAAAATGGTCTCTGCAACCGCTTGAAACACTTTGTATTTGCTGCTATGCGCTATGTTTTGGTTCACAAAGCAAGTTCGCCATGACACATTTATTGCTGTTTTTGCCTGCTGCAACTTTTCTTTGAAATGCTTCGTCATACTCAAGCTCTTGGAAATATATACACCGAGATACTTAAATTCGTTGACAATTTCAATATTTTCTCTGTTGAAGTTCCACCTTTCGTTCAGAGTGTTTCTTCCTCCACCTTTTTTGAAAATCATTATTTTAGACTTCTCGATGTTGAGAATAAGGTTCCATAAACGGCAGTAGTCATAAACCCTATTTATCATTAGTTGCAAAGTCTCGGGGGAGTTTGCAAACAAAGCTACATCGTCCGCAAAAAGCAGTGCTTTTATCCGTACTTCCCCAAATTCTACGCCTCCGGGAAGATAATCAACCAAATCGTCTATAAAAAGAGCGAATAACGTTGGGCTCAAAGAGCATGCCTGTCTTACACCAGATAAAGTTATGAACCAATCAGAGAGCTCAGTTCCATCCCAAACTGCAGCTTTTGTTTCCCTGTACATCTCTTCTAGAACTCGTCCAAATTTGCGTGATAAACCCAAACCATATAATTTGTATAGTAATGCTCTACGGTCTATCGTATCAAAAGCAGCTTTGAAGTCAATAAAAAAAACATAAAGTTTTTTGTTTCTTGAGATAAAGTTCTCTGCCAGACTTCTCAAAATGAATATGTTGTCTACTGTTGAGTACCCAGCTCTAAAGCCAGCTTGGAACTCTTTTAATAAATTTTTTGATTCGATCCAAGTTGTAAGTCGAATTTGCAGCATAGCAGTAAAGATTTTATAGGTGGCATTTTGAAATGAGATTCCTCGATAGTTTGAAGGATCCGCCGCATTGCCTTTTTTGTGTATCGGGAATATAATCGACTCTTGAAATTCCTTTGGCATAATATCACCCTCTAAGACTTTGTTATAAAGTGATGCCAAGCACTTCCTCAGGTTTTCTGTCGCATATTTGAAAATTTCGACTGGTATTCCATTTGCTCCCGAAGCTTTTCCATCCTTCATACATCCCAGCACCATTTCTATTTCACCCGGAGTGATTTCGGGGTCCAGAATATCATTCTCAAAACCAGGAACTGCATAATGCCAACTGAAACTACTTTGTACCGGATTTAACAGCAATCTGAAATGCTCCTTGAGAATATCTTTATCCAGCATTTTGCTTATGGTAAATTGTTTGCCATTTAGCTTCCACGCTAGTCTCCAGAACTGCGATCCGACCTTGCATTTTGCCAACATATTCGCTTGCATTTCACCATAATTTTTCTTTTTAGTTGAGCAAAGTTGTTTGAATTTTTTATTTCCTTCTAAGTATTCCTGCTTGAATAGCCCTTGGCTTGATTTTTGGAAAATTTTTAACCATGCAAATGACTTGCGACGAGCACATTGACATTCCGCATCGAACCAAGGCTCTTTTGTAACTATTTTCCTTTGGTTTTGTTGCTGTGGGTACGAGGTCTTGATTATCAATTCTAATTTGCCAAAATCTATTTCTTGTTGCGTTTGGAAAGCAGTTCGTCGCTCATGAATTCAAGAAGCTCATGGAGGCCTATGGGATAACCCATATTAGAACGGCGAACTACTCACCACAGGCCAACGCCAGTGAACGCGTAAATCGGTCAATTCTGGCAGCTATAAGGTCTTACATCGATGTGGATCAGAAGAATTGGGATGTACATTTGCCTACCATTGCTTGCGCTTTGCGCACCTCAGTTCACTCAGCGATAGGTATGTCACCATATGAAGCTTTATTTGGGCAGCGAATGGTAGAACATGGATCAAGCTATAGGATTCTGAAGAGATTAGACACGGTTAATAATTCTGAGTTGTGCATAATACCTAAAGCTAGTCGGATGAATATTTTGCACTCATTCATTAAACAGTCACTTGAGAAAGCACATGATAGTTATGAAAAAGTGTACAATACCAGAAGCAAAGTAGTGAAATATGTGGCAGGTGAAGTGGTCTTCCGCAGAAATTTTGTTTTGAGCGATGCAGCAAAGGGAATAAATTCTAAACTAAGTCCAAAGTTTATCAAGATGCGAGTAAGAAAGGCAGTTGGAAATAATCCTTATGAGTTGGAGAATTTTGAGGGAAAGAGTCTAGGAATATTTCATTGTAAGGATATTAGGAGATAGGTGAGATAACCCGGCTAGACAGTCTGTGCATGAGACTCGAATTTTATAAGTTGACATTAGATACCCTCTTCCTATCATTATTCCTTTTCATCTTCCTTTTATTGACGAATCTCAAAAGTAAGAAGTTTTGTGGGAAAAAGAAAGTGCAGCCCGAATTAGAAATGGATACTTGGCAACCCTTACTCGAGCGAATTCGTCAAAGTGTCAAAATTCAGGGAAACACGGGAATGAAAGAATCCGATAATTCGAGCTCAACTGGTTCAAACTGGTATGAGGATGATGCTAAAGGGCTGGATAAGGAGTATGCGGGGGATGGTAGATGATGGGTGGCCTGATGTCAAAAGCTCATTTTGGTAAATAAAGAACTGGTAAAAACGGTGCAATGAGGCGATGAAAGTTGCACATAAAGAATTACAGTACACCTCCTCTAGAATGTACGGGAAAGATGATCATGCTAGTCAGTTGCGGCGGAACATTAGAAGTAGAGAGTTGTAAAGTTGCAAAAAGAGTGGCCATAGGCTTCCTCGGTACGCGAAGCAAAGAAAGGTTTAAATAAGTTAACAAGCAAAAAAAAAAATTACGTAAAAGTAATCGCAAACGCGAAAGTGCTGCTTTACCAATAGACTTTCTTGGCATGGCCGTCGTTTTCTTGTCAATTTTAATACAGACTTCTCGAGAAAAAAAAGAAGAAAAAGAACACAAATGACCACAAAACTCGTTAATTAAACATTTAACCCAGCGCATGTACCTAATTAAATAAATGGTGTGCTTATGAGTCCGTAAGAAAAAAAAAAAGGAAAACAAATTTCAGACGTCGGGTAACGAAATCGCGAGTTGCAAGAAAAAAGGACTACATACATACATATATTGTATTTTGCTCCTCGTGTCTTTAAAAGAAAAAAAAAGGAAGGAAAGGCGTATGCATACATACCTGCCTATATAAATAATATAAAAAAAGGAAAATAAGGAAAAGTGAGCAGGAGACGCATCAGGGCACGTGTGTGCATGGACAAGCCAGTGCAGTGTTGCTGGGCTGACTTCACCCGCCAGTCAAACCAAAAGGAACACTTGGTCGACAAGGAGGATGACCATTACAACGCCAACCTGCCTCAAGAAACAGATCACCATCTACCTCACCGCCCAGATTCATCATAGAGTCATCATGAGCAGCTGATTTCCTCCCCATCAGTCCAGTCATTGCTTTCGAGAACCCCCCCCCCCCCCCCTTCTTCCGAGTCCCCACAATCCCCTAAATCTTCATCTCAACTATAAATTTAATAATAGAAAAGAAAATAAAAAGAAAAACCAAAAAAAAAAAAAAAAAAGTTGAAAGGTTTGCAATGGCATCATAATTAGTGTCTAACTAGTATGTTTAGTCTCTAGCCTATAGAAAAAAAAAAGTTGATAAGTGACAAGAAAGAATTAGAAAAAGAATGTGAAAAGTGACAGAATGAGGAGAGGTAAAGCACTACCTACCTTGTGAAATCTAATTCAATGGATTTATGTGTTTAGAATAAAAAAAAAGCAAAAAGAGAAAGTGAAAATTACCATTGTTGTTTTGTGAAGCCCACCACATGAATTTAACTCCCTTTCATAAGTCTAGATAAAAACAAAAAAAAAAGGAAAAAAGGTGCTAACCATATGACTACGGCCTGGAGTGCTGAGCTCAACACACCATCACCGCAGGAATTCACATCACAGATCGGTAAGTGATCTCTTAATACTTGTTGTTTATTTAATGAAATAAATGCTTTAATAAAACAAAGTGCAAGAAAACAAAAAAAAGAAAAAAACAAAGGGTGAAGGTGAAATAAAGATGTGGAGGGTTGATAGGAGGTCAATTAATTTTTTTTGAAATTGTTATGAAATGTATAGACAGAAAGTTTAGAGGCGAATTAATTTAAAGAAGAAGATAAGAAGAAAGATGTTTAAGAGAAAGGAAGCATTAGTTGACAATGCTTGAGAAGTGTGCTCTCTTAACTTAGCGAAAGATTATATTGAAGATAGAAATTAATGTGACATTTTAAGAGTCAAGTAAAAATCATGTGAGTGTAAGTGCAGTATCATGCTAGGGAAGATATGTCATGCAAGTTATAACTTAGATTCTCATATAAAGTGAAGTGTAATATTGTATGATAAAAAGTTAATGAATCCAAAAAAAAAAAAAAAACAATGAGAGAGAAGACCTTGAAAGATTTAGATAACGAAAGAATATGTAATAGTTTAATAGCTTGGAGATATTGCCAAATTTGATTTTTTTTTAAGAGAGATGCCAATGTAAAGAAAAAAAGAGAGAATAGTTTTTCTAAAGATGATAATATGAAGTTGAGCTGTAATAAATATTATTATATTTAGAATAAGAGAAAAACCCGAGACTTTTTTTTGATCTTCTATTGATTTGTGAAGGTTCTTGATGTGATAGGGAGCTGGCTGCTGAGATGCACAGGGAAGATATTTCATGTAGTTTCTTTTGGATATGTATTTCAATGAAGATGAATAGCAGTGAGTAGACGTAAGGTAAGTGATGTGACTGGATCTTGATTATTTGGGCTGAACTTGGAGTAGTGTAGGGAGTCAATGCGAGTTCGGGGCTGCCACCAAGAAGGCAACAGGGTGGTAGCCAAGGTTGCACCATAGTGCGAGGGTGGGTAAGTAAGAGAGGATAAATTACATCAAAGTTCCTCCACCCATTGGAACTTCCAAGGATTTTATTTATGCAAAGGTAGCAATTCGGGTATCAACTATAGAGATATGATATTAATAAGACGAACAACAGCATAGTCTTGGCATGGTTTTTTTCGTAACCCTGTTCTCAGGCATTGCAGGGAAGAACTCCCCCATCCGACGAGCTAGGACGAGCACGCAGCTAGCATGCCTTACCTGCTTTGCCTAGAACCCCCTTTCATCGAGCTGCCTGGACTGGCCTTGGGAGTCCTGTGGTCTGAGGTCATAAAGGTGGTGACAAGATGGAGGGTTTCTGGATAGAGAAGTCTGAGATTGGTTTCTTGTGCTAGTCTTGGAACTTGTATGTTTCTTGCTTCTCACCGGACATGCTACGTTACAACCGTTGGAGAAGTCCTCACGGGAAAAGACAGCTTTTACGGTGCCCGGTCGCCCTTTATACCAATTCAAGGTCATGCCCTTTGGCCTTTGCAATGTACCACAGCGTCTTTGCAAATTAATGGACAAAGTGGTTCCCCACGAATTAAAAGAAAATGTTTTTGTCTATCTGGATGATCTCCTGATTGTCACACGTACATTTGAAGAACATATTCGATATCTTAATATTGTAGCGGAAAAACTAAGAACAGCTGGTTTAACCATTAATCTCGAAAAGTCGAAGTTCTGCTTTAAGGAGCTTAGATATTTAGGTTACATCATCGGTGACGGTAGGCTAAAGACAGATCCGGCCAAGGTTTCTAGTATTAGAGATTTTCCAGTTCCTCATAATGTTAGACAGGTTCGTAGGTTTTTGGGTATGTCTGGTTGGTACAGGAGATTTGTTCGTGATTATAGTACCTTAGCAGCTCCTATCACGGAAACTTTGAAGAAAAATAAGAAATTTGCCTTTGGCTCGGAAGCAATAGAAGCCTTTCAGAAAATCAAGGATTCATTGACATCTGAACCCGTTTTAATTCACCCAGACTATTCAAAAACTTTCATAATATTGTGTGATGCTTCGTCGACCGGAATAGGAGGGGTACTGTGTCAAAGAGATGACGAGGGTAACGAATGTCCAATCTTCTTTTACTCGCACAAGCTTAATTCAGCTCAATGTAATTATAGCGTCACTGAACGCGAATGTTTGGCTGCCGTATTAAGCATAGAACAGTTTCGTCCTTACATTGAAGGATACCATTTCAAGGTGGTCACAGACCATGCTTCGTTGAAATGGCTCATGAGTCAAAAGGATCTCAGCGGAAGGTTGGCCAGATGGAGTCTTAAGCTTCAAGGATACGACTTCGAGATTGAGCATCGTAAAGGTTCTCAACACGTTGTACCCGATGCTTTGTCAAGAGTATTCGCGGCCGACAGTTTGAATCTTGAAGCTATCTCGGAGAAGTCTCCTTTTGATGTGCTGCATATAGATTTGAATGACCCCAGTTTTAAATCTGAGGAATATGTTCAAATCATTGACAACATCATAAAGCAACAAAATCAGCTGCCGGACCTTCAAGTCTCAGACAATTTTGTGTATAAGAAGGTCCAACACAGCACAGGAAATCCTCTTGAGGATGACTTAGGGTGGAAGCTATGGATTCCTTCTCAGTTAACCAGCCGCTTGATTTCCTTGGCTCATCAGCCTCCCAGAGCATCTCATGGAGGCGTAGGTAAAACTCTTCAAAGACTGCGAAACCAATTCTTTTGGCCGAATATGGCTTCTCAGGTCAAATCCTTTGTAGCTGATTGTGAGGTTTGTAAAACGTCCAAGGCGACGAATCAGGTCTTACGTCAACCAATGGGCAAACCATTTCTTGTAGAACGTCCCTTCCAGCACATCTACATGGATTTTTTGGGTCCGTATCCTCGGTCTAAGAACGGAAATGTTTACATTATTATTGCTCTCGATCAGCTTACAAAATTTGTAATAATTAAAGCTCTACGTAACGCAACAGCTGAGTCCGCTGCAAAATTTTTGAATAATGAGTTGATGTGTGTCTTTGGGGTTCCCGAATCTGTTTTAACTGATAACGGTAAACAATTCAAAAGTGTAGTTTTCACAAATTTGTTGAAATCATTTGGAATACGACACATTAAAACCGCTTATTACAGCCCTCAGGCAAATGCCAGTGAGCGCGTTAATCGTTCTATTCTTGCGGCCATTCGGTCATACATAAGTGAAGACCAAAGAAATTGGGACGCAAATCTTCCTGACATTGCTTGCGCTCTCAGAACGGCTTTTCATTCAGCCATAGGGATGTCGCCATACGAAGCGTTGTTTGGCCAACGAATGGTCGAACATGGTTCTGACTATGAACTTCTTCGGAAATTAGACAGCGTTAATAACTCTGAGATAAATATCATTCCAAAATCATCAAAAATGAATATATTACACACTGCTATTAAGAAATCACTTGAACGGGCTCATCAAAATTATGAGCATAGTTATAACACACGAAGCAAAAAAGTAACTTACCAAATTGGCGATACGGTGTACAAAAGGAATTTTATATTGAGTGATGCATTAAAGAAAAGAAATGCGAAGCTTTGTCCAAAGTTCCTAAAAGCCAAGATAAAAAAGGTGGTTGGCAACAATTTGTATGAATTGGAATGTGAAAAGGGAAAATCGTTAGGAGTATTTCATTCAAAAGATATCAAACTGTGAAAAAGCTATAACTATATTTTTATTGTGTTCCCGGCTAGTCCCAGCCTGAACATGAGACATTCTCAGGGATGGGTCGATTCAAAGATCAAACTATTTCTTCTCCATTTCCGGCGTAAACTTGAAACGAAGAAGTTTTGTAGAAAACAGTTTTTCTCAGACAAAGCGACACATGGAATCATTCGAATTTATTCAGGCACTCATCCTTTTTCGTGAACTAATATGAAACTAAACGATCTCACTGTATATGTCAATTAAATAACAACTTAAATTCAAGCTGTTATAATTATTATTATGGTCAAAAGTCGGTAAGGTAGCAGGATGTGTAGCGAGTAAACAAACCAAATTTAACATGGTTTAGGTTCGAGTATCTAGGTGGCGTTGAAGGTGGGTTTTGTTTTCGCGGGCAGAGATCTTCGAATACAGCTGATAGTTCAATGGCAATGGTTGCTGTGGTCGAAAATTAAGTCTCCCACTAATACATACCAGAAACCATTATGGATGAATTTCCGCGTCTTTTGTATCTTTCCAAATTTTAGCTAGAGAATTATGATTTTATCACACCTATTTTTCAAAAAATCAAAAATGATTTTTAAGTATAAAAGCATAATTCTCTGGTTAAAATTACGTAAGAAAACAACTCATTTCCTGGCACTCTCACAAACAATGTCAGTGCAAATGGCGTCTTCGAAGGTCCGGTCACTCAGACTATAAATAGGGTGCCGTCGCTTAGTTCGCTCTCTTTTTGAATTCAGATTTTTGATTGGTAGGTACGGTTCGGTTGGTTCGGTTCGTGGAGAGACGGAATGTGACTTGATGCGCGTTTTGCTCGGGAAATGTATAAATGTATCATTTTATAATGACACCAACATAAAGAAAAATTAATTATGTTCAATTCGAATAATCCCGGGTAGATATTGAATATTCCGAAGAACCAAACTCCCTTAAAGACGTGTCCCAGAAAAAGAAAAATCCCTGAAATACGAAAAAAAAAACAGGGCAAAGAAAAACCCGCTAAAAGTGACGAAGAAAACCTTGAAATATGTGTCAAAAAGTGACGAAAAACCCCTGAAATACGGAAAAAAGAAAAGAAAACCAAAAACTCCTGAATTAAGTGTCAAAAAGTGACGAAAAACCTCTTAAATACGTGCAAAAAGTAAAGAAAAATCCCTGAAATTAGTGGCAAAAGAAAAAGAAAGAAAGAAAATTCGTGTCAAAGAGTGACAAAAAAAACCCCTGAAATACGTAAGAAAAAAAAAAGAAAAAAAAACCCTAAAATATGTGTCAAAAAGTGACGAAAAACCCCTGAAATACGGAAAAAAGAAAAGAAAACCAAAAACCCCTGAATTAAGTGTCAAAGTGTCAAGAATTAAGAGGAAAAACCTCTTAAATACGTGCAAAAAGTAAAGAAAAATCCCTGAAATTAGTGGCAAAAGAAAAAGAAAGAAAGAAAATTCGTGTCAAACATTGACAAAAAAACCCCTGAAATACGTAAAAAAAAAGAAAAAAAGAAAAAAAAACCCTGAAAAACGTGTCGAAAAAGAAATAACAACCCTCAAATGATAGTGTGAAAAGCCTAAGCTAGAGAAAAAAACAAGCACGCCAAAGAAATGCAAAAAAACCCGTTGAAACCACCCCGATACCGTAACCGCCTCGACATCTTGTGAAAAACTTAGAGACCCCGCCGAAAAACTCAAGTAAAGAAAAAAAAACCAGAAAAACCCAATAAAATTGTGAACCAAAAAAAAGAAAAGTGTAATGAACCTTGAAACGAGAAGAAAAATTAGTTTCTGCGAAAGTCGCTTGAGCTGACCCAACCGGTTCAACCAAAACCGACGCAGCAGCGCCGCACCGTCCAACCCATCACAGCAGCCGCCTAGAAACAATACACCATCTGTCCTTAAGAGTATCCTTATCGTGGTGCAACCTAATCTCTTCAAAATTTAAGTTTATATAACCTTTAGCTTCCTTTAGTTATTATTCTTTTCTCTGCATATATACACACATAAATGAATGTATTTTCTTTAGTAAGTGAATTAAATCTGTCCAAATCTTTATCGGATACTTTCGATTGTGCCTAGAAAATTTGCATTTCTTTTGATATTTAGCTCATACCTACTCAGCCTGGAAAGTGGTGCACCCTTCACAGGATATTTGTGTGGTAAGTCTATTTTTGATTAATATTTTTGGTATCTAAGATTCTACTTTTGATTTTTTTGAATCGGTGAAAATTTCATCCTAAAAGTAGGCAACGTTGACAGTTAGCTTTAAGGGCTACTAAGTGCGGACATAACGATTTGGATAGAGTTTAATGTTATCAAGGTTTCAGAAGTTCTTGATTAAATTAACGTTCGGTTAAGTTTGCGATGGTATTTTTAGTCTTAATACTGGTAATTTTTTGAGTCTTAGTATGCATATTATGCAATTAAAAAGAATTTTTTTGGTATGGAAGAGCATGAATTCGGACATTTTCCAGAGTGCCGACTTTTGAAAATCGTCGTTTTTGTTATCGATATAGTTTTGTATTGGATTGAGATCATTTAGTTTCTGACTTTTATGAATGTATGAGTGAGATTTTAAGATATGCTTATATATACATTTTTTTGTATATAACTGGAACTATTTATAAGTTTAGGATGAATAAAATATTGTGAGTATCTTCTGAAAACAATTCGAATCTTTCATTTATAAATGGATTCCTGTTGATGAGGTTTTTATGGGAAGTAATTTTGGATTCTTGGTTTAGTAGATATTGAGTTGCCGTTGTAACATGGAAGTCAATTAAATACCTCCAAGGGTGGATGTGACAAAAATGAGAATACGGACGACGAATGTTGAAGAGGTAAGCGTAAGACTGATCCTCTATTGAGTATCAATGATGAGTTTACCTTTGGAGTTTTGACGTTAGTGACGTTTGTTGATTTAGAAGGATAATAATGTGAGCATAATGCGTTAAGGTCAGACTTTAGGGGTTGCTATAGTAATCAACAGGGACGTAGCAACCATGGTAGTATCTTTTGATACTGGGGCGGGTATCCCTATGGAGAGGCACAACATCCAGCCCTCTCAACACTCACGGGTCAAACATTTTGGAGAACCATCAGGATCAGGACGAGGGCTTCATTAATTTCTATGAACCCATTATTTAATTTTCAGATGGCATGTAAATATACGTAACGACTGTTCAGCAACTCTGGCAAGAACTCCCCCATCCGACGAGCTAGGATGCGCTAGAGCTAGCATGCCAAGCCAAGAGTAGTTTGAACGCCCCTTTCCTTCCGCTGCCAGGATCAGCTCCTGTTCCTATAAGCAGAGGGTTGTAATGGTGGTATAAGGGGGGAAAGGGTAGGATACGCAAACGAATTTCGAAACGAGACTTTTTTTTTCTAATGATTTGAATCCATACTATCTCCCGTCAAGGAGATGAAACAAATTCGTTCCGTGTACCAACCATTAACACCGGGTTCCGTTATAAATATATGCACATATAAACTTTACAAATAAAAAGTTAAGCTACGTTCAAATATTCATCAACAACCAAGCTGTACCTTACGCCAATACGGCCAAATACCTTGGGATGAACTTGGATGCAAAGCTAAAATGGAAAGGCATATCAAAAAGAAAAGGGAAGAGCTCAACTTGAAATATAGAAAAATGTACCGGTTACTCGGTAGAAATTCGGACTTATCTGTCGAAAATAAAATAATGCTTTATAAACAAGTACTTAGACCTGTTTGGACCTATGGAATCCAATTATGGGGCTGTACAAAGAAAACAAATACTGAAATCATCCAAAAGTTCCAAAACAAAGTCCTTCGTGGAATAGTAAATGCACCATGGTATATAAGAAATAGCGATTTACATCGTGACCTACAAATAGAAACGGTTACAGAAGTTGTAAGAAAACATGCTGTATCACACAATCAGCGACTGCATAGTCATATCAACTCTGAAATGGAGTCCGTATTAAATACGAGAGGCAATGTTCGGAGATTAAGAAGAACCAAGCCACACGAGCTAATGGCCTAAAAGTCATGGGAAGCATTAAAAGTTTAAGCTTCCCTTAAAGCGATAATATTATTGAGAAAGAAAAATCTGTTGTCGATCGTTTATAGATTGGTTCTGATTACGAGGAGTTTTTAGTGGGTAAGAATCCCACACTACTTGGTATCGAATACTACTAAGTGTCTTTTGAAGATTTACTCCTGACAAAAAAAAAAAAATGTTAAAATACAGGCTGAAAGATATTAAAAACTGGATTTTTTTGATCTTTAATGCTTAATACTTCAGAAATGCTAGCTATCAGATAGATTCTAAGCTCATATTTAGATTCAGCGAAGCAAATCACTTTTAAATAATACAGCCTGCTATTGGAAATAATCAAAAAGTTCAATTTTGCAGAAGACCTTAATTTAGACTTAATTTTTGGTTTGTTTGAATCAAACAATAATATGGGCACTTTAAGTAGTTTTTTATATATTTTATACAAATACAATCATAACAAAAGCTCAAAGTTCCCTCCGTGTCGTTTTGAATGCATGCCAGAGCCTGTTTTTGGATTTCATTGAGTGTGTTTGCTTTAAGTTTGGGGTATGAATCTATGAATGTTCAATAGGTAAATAAGTCGTATAAAAGAACAAGAAAACAAACTTGTTCATCAGTTTATCAAAATAAGTCACGATTGCAGTTTGATCAAAGAGCGTTTTGAAATGCCTTCATTTACGAAAGAAGAATACGCAGAAATTTTATAAAATCCGATATAACCGTAGACGATTTCCTTCTCAAAATGTTTTTGGAATTTCCTTTCGAAGGGAACGTATTTCCGAAGGAACACTACAAGTAATACAAGAGTTATCGAGAACAAACACCCACAATGAAATCCAAAAACGGGCTCTGGTATGCATTCAAAACGAAGGAGGGCACTTTGAGCACTTGTTATAATTGTAATTGTTTAAAATACATAAAAAACTACTAAAAGTGCACATATATTATTGTTTTATTCAAACAAACCTCAAAGCAAAAAAAAAAATTTTTTTACCCATTTTGTATTTTTTCTAGTTCCTTAAAATTTATGGATTTTTGAGTGCACTTATCAATGATTTTTTTTTTATAACTGTTCATCTTTCAAAAATAAAAAAAAATTATGTCTAACAGGCATTTTCTGAAAAAAAAAAGATATGACTCCAAAGTCAAAACTTTGCTTCGGGGAGAAAATTTGAACACCATTTAAAACTGAAAATCTGGCAGCCCTTAGCGTATAGGAATACAACTTTAATGTTAAAAGATCTAAAGATTATTTTTCTACAACATATTAAGTCTGAAATTCGGTCCTATCGACAGAGAAATCACATTTAACACAGGTCAAAATACAACAAATTTAGCCTTTTATTAAATTGTCAAAAAGTCGTCTCAAAGTTGAGAAACGGACTTTACTGTATTACAATTTTTTTCTTAGAATATGACCAAAAATCACATCCCAAAGTATGTAACACCAATTACGGACACCCTGTATATTATATTATTATAATTAAATTAATAATCGACCAAAAAAACAAATAAAAAAAATAAAGCCCCTGACGCTATAAGTCTTATCACAAAAAGAGCGCTACAACACAAGGAAAATCGTTTACTTGAAGTCTGAGTTCGTCGATCAGTGACACCTAGCCTTAAGGTTTCATCATTGCTGACGTGTTAAAATCAACTTTTCGAAAAAAAAAATAATTTGGCACCGTTTAAGCAACAACTCTATCACTGTTTTTTTTTTTTTTTGCAAACTACTCCCAACTTCAATTTGTTACGAAATAAGAGGATGTGCTTACAAATTTTAAGAAATAATTTATTCTCTGCAGCAAAAGAAAGTAAATGGAAAATAGATCGTTAAAAGATACAAAAGGTAAATATCTACCTAAGATTATGGAGTGGAATATTAATTATTACTTTGAGATATTGATCACAAGCGCCTACCTTTTCTTATGCATAGTTCAAGATAAAAAGAAAAAATGGAAATTAAAAAAAAAAAAACGATCCTTAACCACCAGTTACAGTTTTTTAACCACATTGAAAAACAAAGATCGTACTTAATCGTGACAGCTTAAATGCATCAGCCGTGTTAATTACGTCGACGTATGCCTGCAACTCAAATCGTCGCGAAGATACATTTAAATTATGATTCAACATTGCATATTTAAAAGCAGACTGAACTTCATCTGTTCCCTGTTCGAATATAGCACCTACAAATATCCAAAGAGACGTTATACGTTAATATACGTACAGTTGAACTTTCTATATTACGGTGCCTACAAGCACGTATTGAAACACTTACCAAGTGGTATTTTTTCTGTCAACGATTGTTGAGCAACTGTGAAACGTATCCAAAAAGTTGCTAGTAATATCCATATCCATAGTGATAGCAAAGTAATCCCATAAAACATTTTAAGGACAATGATTGAACTGAAAAGGTTTTTTTATCGAGCATAAAAGGAACAATTTTACTAAACTTTAAAATAATGAATACACTTACACTAACTCCTAAAAGATCAAAAGCCGCTAAGCACTTATAGTAATGGTTTTCTAAGAAATTTATAGAAACAACGTTTTCAAATTTACAATCGGCACAATAAAATAAATTCATGTGGAATCATTTTGATGGTTAAGCAATTCAACCGCTCCCTTTCATTTTATTTTATTTTTTTTTTTAAGCAACGATATAAAACAATACTAAGAAAATCATGGCCGACGCGACGGTCTTCGAAAACGATTTATACACACTTTGATGTATACCTACACATTATTTTCCTGACACCTTAAGCACAATATGATTCCGACATTACTTAATGAAAATTTCTCTACTATTTCACTTCAAGGAGTATTTTAGTCTGTAATATTTACAATCACATTAACGTTACGTAACTGCATATATTTTGTTTATTTATTTATAAGGCTCTTTGGTTTTTCTTTAGATGTTACAAGATTTTCAATTTTTCTTATATCACAAAAACAACCGTTTCGACTTTTTTTTTAACAGCTGCACTTCGCGTTCCAATCTGTACTAAAAGAGCCAAGTGTCTCAGCTAAAATTTTACCCAACTAACAAGTTACTCCGTATACATAATCCACAGAAAACTTTTTAAAGTTTATAAAAGATGCTTTTTCTCCAAGTGAGGATGCCTGTGACATTATAGTTAGTTTTTGTTTCCTTTTACTCTTCATTTTATTTAAAGTTTAACAAGCCCCCTTTTACATCGTAACAAGGGATACACATTGGCTGGAGAGAGATTTTGTGTGGGAAAGTAGGACATTTAAGAGATTGATTTTTGTCAGATTCTGCGTAGTTATTGTATGATACATAATATGTACCTACCTACCGTCATTTTGTTGAATTTTGGATGCTGTCCTTTAAGTATAGTCTTAGACTTGTAGGGCTTACACAATTTGCAGTTAAACTCTCTTGTGAGTTCCTTCTCTGATATTGAAGCTTTTGATAAGAGATTAAGGAATATACTTCTTTAGTCCTTCGTGTTTTATTTGAATAATATTGACACCAAATGCAAGCTTTCAATTTAAGTTATCAATTTTTCAAGCATATAAAATTTATCTCGGTTTTCTCTTAGTTTTTTCGTTTTTTAGATTTCCTACTTTATTCCATTTCTTCATACAAGCACTCCTTTTTCTGAAATTTTTAATAGTACCTAATAATTAAAACTAAACCAAAACAGAAGCCTGTATCCTTTGTTTTTAGAATTTAGAGCCGTCCAAAAATTAATTAATTTAAACTTCGTTTTAGAGGTTGGAGTTTTTTTTAATACCAGCTGGAGCCCTCAGACTTAAATACTACCAAATAGCAACCTTTTGTTTGTTGTAGCTTTCCAGATGTTCGGAGAAAAGCAAAAATACGCTGACATGATAATTAGTCTAAGCTACCAGCTCTCACCATGTGTGCGCCGAGTATATGTTACATCATTCTAGGAAAAGCAGGACAACAAAGTAGATTTTCCGAGTTAAGTCAACATGAATGGTCGGCAAATTTAGTGCTCAACATCAAAACTTTGGGTATAATGGTACTCAAAGAAAATTGTCAAAAAAATGTGGTAAGAAAATCCCTTACATTCAATGTCAAGCGCACCGTATAAATATTTTCGTTTTTAAATACTTTGGAAGCACTGATTGTTTTTTTTTTTTATGGTAGCACAAAACGTTTTTAATGTATGCAAGAAAAATTAAGAAAAATTCAAAAACATTGAAAGCTCCTTGCAGCTGAAAAACTTGTCGAAAACTCGATGAACTGCTAGAGCTGAAACAGTAAAGGTTGTGTGGATATCTTTTGAATGCATTGTAAATCATTTGGAAGCGATGCCATTTCTTTTGACAACAATTGTCGTATACTTATGCCTTTAGGCTTTTGAAAAAATCATAGATTTTGATTTTATCAGTAAGTTATAGTTTTGCAAAAATGTCAGAGTCAAACGTTTTTGATGCTTCATTACTGATTCGAAACACATTGGAGTTCTTTCAAGAAACATACTATAATAACATTCAATTAAATGCTTTGATAAAAAAGTTAACTTCATTTGCTGAAAAACTAAATACATCTTTGTCCCGTAAACGACAATCAATCGATTAAACATAGTAGAACGCGTCTGTTACCAAAGAGAATTAATGAAAATCCTGAAACCGTCTTTGTATTTGATTTGGAAACGTTTAATAGAAAAGAGATCAAAATAGTTCTTCAAACTTTTACTTCACACGCAAAAGATAATTCAACGGATAATTTTACCATTATTAAACCTTTCTTAAAAATTTTTAAAGTACCTGCTTCTAGAGAATGCCACAATAAAATTAGTCAAATCCAGTATAGAATTAGATCGGTTTTATTAGAAGATGTGGACAGCTACTTACCAGAACTGCAAGTTTTTCTTTTTACTTGCGAGAAATGCAAATTCAAATTAAGAGATGTAATTCCATTATCCTTTAAATTAGTTTGCTACTTGTGAGCGGTCATTTATTGAACTAAAAATAGTTCTCAATTGTTTACGTACGACGATGTGTAGTGATAGGTCAAATTTATTAATGCTACTTCATTCCCCAAAGGATATCTTCTTCTTCTTCTTAAATATAAAAATGAATTGCAAAATGTGTTGGTAAGCGCATTTATGTAGCTCAACAACGCCTGGACCTATTTGGTCAATTCTTTTTTTTTTTGTTGTGTTTGTTATTGTCAGGAAAAGGTTTTTATGACATAACAAATTAAAAAAATTGTGCGGATATCCACACAGGAACGGGTTTGGGAACGGAAACTTAGAAAATACTAGACAGGTTTCTAAAATTGTTCCAGCATAAGAATTGCTACATTATCCCCCTCCATTAGTAATTTAGATAATATTTCATCCCTATAATCCCACAGGAACAGAAACGGGAACGAGAACCGAAACCTTAAAGTTACTTCACCGATTTCAAAAATTCTTTCAACTCTTGGATGTTACATTCATCCCTCAGTGACATAGACTTATAAATGGCTCCTGACATGGTTTGATCCCCCTATTCCCACAGAAACGTGTGTTGTATAGTCATAGTATTGATTATTATAGTCATAGTATTGATTGACCCACATGTCAAACAAAAGACATTGTGGGAATACAAAAAAAGTAAACAATCAATCGACTATGACCCAAATGCACATTGGGTTTAATACAAACACCTGTAGCCCATAAACAAATGAGAACGCAAGCAATATGCAATTGGCACAGTGGTTCGCAACCAAAAATGATGACTGGCAAATGACGACACCAGCTGGCCAAATATAGTTCCGTAAGTTAAGTAGAATAAGATATAAAAACAAAATTATGTTAGTAAAGTAAGTCAGAAAAAAGGTGTTAGTGAAGTAGTTCAGTTAGAACAGTTAATAAACAAGAGCATTTAAAGATTGACAAGAATATTGGTGTATTTATTCAAGATGAACCAATACCACCACAATATCACAATTAAGTATGACAAACAAATCGGCCTTTTAAGGGCCTTGCATTTTAGCCTACCAGCAGGCTGCGCAAAATATGCTGTACCCCATATCCCATTCCCATCCCTTTCATAATAGGCAAGATTTTAATTAATGAACACCGAATCTCCCTAGACGAATACCGCCGTCGGCAGACCCAAGACGTCGTGAAGGGTGTACAACCTCCGGCAGTGGCGTAGCTAGAAAATTTTCCGGGGGGGGGGGGGGTGGGTACATGTTAATATTTGTACATAAGTAAAAGTTGTTCAATTGTATTGATTAGGTTTTTTTCCAATTTATTGATATATAATAATAAAATGCAGAAAATAAGAACATATGAAAATACACGAAATTATAAATCAATTCTTCTCTGCTTTGCGCGAATCATTCGATAACTTCTTCCACCTTAATTTCAATGTGCCTATAAATGCTCATATGAGCAAGCCCATTCAGCCTATCTTCGCCTGTAGAATTCCTAATCCAATATTTTAGACGCCTCAACGTGGAAAAACTACGCTCGCTGCTAGCAATGGTCACAGTCAATGTTGCACCTATTTTCAAAAACTTGAAAATGTTTGGAAAAAGTGCATCGTTACAGAGATTAAATGAATCTATTAATGTCTTTGGTAGAGTTTCTGCCCCAACCCAACGTTGTCTCCACAATAACACTTCATTTATTACGGTTGAAGGAGCTGCCTCAGTCGCTGTTGGCCATTGATTCATTATTACTTCCACGGTTTCATCAATATTCTCAACCGCTTTCCTGACCAATTTTTCAGGGATGGTATTTTCGATTACTGACAAAGTTTTTTTGTGTCTCACAAATCTGTCAGATATGGATGATATAAAGTGATCCAGGAATGGTATGAACATTGATATACGGTAATAATCTTCTGTTGAGCTGCTTTGGTAATTTTGTCGATGTTTTTGACGATGCACAATCCTGGGAACTTCAATTTTTTCTCCTTTAGACTCGGCTATTTTTTCAGCATCAGCGAATCTTCGTTGTACATTCTGATGATGATGAGTAAAAGTTTGAAAACAAGGACACAGTTGAGCTGAGAATTATGTTCCACAAAACTGTTTGCGCTCCGTCAAAGTGACTTTGTAATGTTCTGTAATTACTTTTAATGAAAACACGACCTCGCGCTTCGGTAGTTAACAAACGACTCACCATATTTCCGTTGACCTCGCTGGAACTTTTGATTGAACTCCAGAATGCATTGCTTAACTTGCATTCTGGAATTCAGCCTGACCCACTAAGCCATGTCGCAATAAGTGTGGCCGGAAACTGTTAGTATGCATAATATTGATAAAGCAATAATATGCATTATAAAAGTTGTGCTTACTGGCATAGTAGGTAAAGGTGAAGGTACCAAATTTAGGTGTATAACAACATTGAGCGCTCAGTGAGATTTTTCTTTGTGGAACTGGCGTAATAGATCAATGTGATTGAAGCATTGTATTGACTTATGATACATGGACTGCTAGTTGCATTAATTCTCTATACAAAAGTTGGATAATAATGATTGCACTTATTTTTGGTTACACTAGCCAATATCTTATTCTTAACTAAAACACTAACGACATCTGCTGTGATTTAGCTAGCGTGATTATTTAGCAGTGTCAAAAATGTTTCACTAGTTTTCCGCTGAAATGATGCTCGCTAGTATTGCTTAGAATACGTGGAACCATCGTGAAGTTGGGTCCTAGCAGTCCATGTTTAATAAGTCAATGATTTTAATAAATAGGAGCCCTACTAACGCATTTCAACTGTTTTCTATAGCTCAATGTAGGCAAAACACAAGCATACATGTATTTAGATACTGATTTGTGAAAAGCTCGAACTTAAATTTTAAATATGAAAAACAAATTTGCTTCAATAAAACAAAAAAAGAAACAAACTAACAATGGTCATCACTACGACAACGAAAACTCCGTTTGAGAGAGTAGCCATTGATATAGTAGGACCACTCCCTATTACGGAAAGCGAGAACAAATATTACTTACTTTCCAGGATGATCTCACCAAATTCGTTCAAGCAGTAGCAATACCAAATCAAGAGGCTCAAACAGTAGCTGAAACATTAGTAAAGAAAATTATTTGTACCTATGGTATCCCTCAAACAATTCTCACTGACCAAGGCACTAATTTCACTAGTGAGTTATTCAAAAATATCTGTAAGATTTTAAAAATAGTAATGATTGTGACGAAGCGTCACAATTTCTCCACAACACCGCACCAAAACACTATACGTGTTTGTTTTTTTATTATTAAATTGCCCACACGCAATTAAATCCCACACTAAAAGTGTATTCCAAGGCCAAATATTGCTTGCCGCTTAGTTTGTGTGCATTTTCTTATGGAGAAATGCATTGCCAATAGCCAGTCCATTTTTGTATGGAATATTATCATTGCCTTTCAATTCACACTTACTTATAGTAGGAAAATCTATGAATAGGAGTGAATTAATTACGATAAGAGAGAAAAAGATTTACGGGCTTTTATGCCTTAACGTATAATTACTTTTTCTCTTCTCCGATTTCGACTTCCATAGTCTCCTTCTAAGGGAATTACATTGAGGCGGTTTAAATTGGCCACTCGTGTAAGTTCTTCTTGCGTTATTCTCCGATTTCTAAGGGAATTACATTGAGGCGGTTTAACTTGGCCACTCGTGTAAGTTCTTCTTGCGTTATTCTCCGATTTCTAAGGGAATTACATTGAGGCGGTTTAACTTGGCCACTCGTGTAAGTTCTTCTTGCGTTATTCTCCGATTTCTAAGGGAATTACATTGAGGCGGTTTAAATTGGCCACTCGTGTAAGTTCCAGTGATGGGACTTTTTGGAAAAATGTCCGAAGTAGATTTGAAATAAAAATGCAGTAGATTCAACTGTTCTGCAGTAGATTTTTCATTTTCAAAACATGAACAACTTTAAACATAGATTCACATACATAAATAACTTAAGATAAAAAAATAAACATTTTTCTTCAAAGCAAATTCACTTAAAAATTCATATACTTATATGAACATCAGCTTTGAATTAAAAAAAGTACTGTCATAATTGCTACATAACTATTTATTGCTTTTTTTTAATTGTCCGGCTCTTTAAGGCCCACGGAATCCGAAGGTTCCCAACAATCTTTGTTTAGGTCGTCCATTTCCTTACAGGGTATAGCATTTTCTAAAGTATGGTTATATTCAATTTGTTGCGAAGTTTATCCTTCACTTAACTAACTGTCGAAAATTTCCGATCTGCTGCGGTACTACTATGTGGCAGTGATCATAAAATTAACATATATGTACATAAACTATTAAATTTTGTTACCAAAAGTGTTTTCTTCATTTTTAAGTTTGACCCTAAAAGCTGTTATGACAACAGCATCATAATATTTATAAAAAAGATATTGGTTTCCCAACAAAGACCTCCAAACAATGTTAAGTTCTTCAAAATTTTCAATCAAATCAAATTAAAGAAAGGAAAAGACGCTACAATGGCCAAAACGAGGTCATTGTATAGAGAATATATCACTACCTTTGCATCTAAATACTTAAGAAGTTTTAATTGTGTATTATTAAAATTAAAACCCTTTTTTATTTAATCACAAATTTCTACATAAAATTGAACCAAACATTTTTTTATTTCAAAAATTTTGCTTTCTTCAAAATTGTGAGAAGCAATATATCGCTAGAACTCGATCCCAGAATTCATATCCGTATAGGAAAGATAAATGTAAGGTACTTTCTAATCCTGCATTGGTACTGACTGAATCCATACTAATATAATATTTAAAAATTTCAATGTAAAGACCTGTTTAGTTATACATAGTCAACCGTATCTATAATCGCATAATAAACTCCGCACAACTTTAAAACACGCTCATTGAATAAAACAAAAATCGTATTTATAATCTATTTTTGTCAGTGAATAAGAACTGAATAGCTTAAACGCCGATATGCGTGTTTTAAGCGTGTTTTAGCGCATAAATTTCACTTGATTTTGAGTATTGAGTTTTCATTCAGTGGTTTATTTACAACTTGGAGAATTTTACTATAACTAAAATGGAAATGTACTCAAATTACATTAACTTTATAAATAATTTGGATGTAGTAATTGTGTTTCAATTGAAAGAAATATGCATTGTTTTCCTTTTTTGTATATTGGTTTCTTACAAGTTTTCCAGTTGCGAAACGTTAACAAAACAACTAGAAATTAAAGCCAAAGAATAATATAGAAGTACATAAAGGTATAGAATAACGTACATTGTGTGACCTACATTTCATCTTCCATAGCTAAGAAAATATAAACAAAAACAAATTTCTGTTGTCAGTTTTAACCATTGAGAAACCAAATTAGAGAATTTCTTTATGATTTTGACATTAGGTATGAATAACTATAATGGTTGATGAAAAGGATTATAAATAAGGATTTTTATTCACTGAATAAAGTTTTAATAAGTTCTTATTCACTGCATAACTATTTTGCGTTTTGAGCGTGTTATAGCGAAATCTAATAAATACGGCTGAGTAAGAACAAAAGTGCAGTAGATTTGATTTAAAGGCAGTAGATTTATTTTTCGAGAAAAGTGCAGTAGATCTACTGCAATTGCAGTAAAGTCCCAACCCTGGTAAGTTCTTCTTGCGTTATTCTCCGATTTCTAAGGGAATTACATTGAGGCGGTTTAAATTGGCCACTCGTGTAAGTTCTTCTTGCGTTATTCTCCGATTTCTAAGGGGATTACATTGAGGCGGTTCTAATTGGCCACTCGTGTAAGTTCTTCTTGCGTTAAGAGCCCGACCCATAGAATCCGTTGCGTCCGTTCGCTGCCGGATTCACCTGACAGCTGTGAGTTTTACCGTACACAACGGATAAAGGTGACCCATAGAATCCGTTGCGGTGTCTCAACTCAACAAGACCACTCATGTTAGTAGAAGAGAAAATTTCAAATTGGTTCTTACTGCGCATGTCATCAGAGAGAAAATTTCAAATTGGTTCTTACTGCGCATGTCTCTCTTTTGCCGGACGCAAAAAGTTAAAAGTTGGGCTACTTTTTGCGTTGCGTCCGTTGCTTCCGATGCTTATGGGTCACCTCTCATAAGATCGTGTGTATTTAATCGGGCTGTCAGTTGAATCCGAGAGCGAACGGACGCAACGGATTCTATGGGTCGGGCTCTTTATTCACAATTTCTAAGGGAATTACATTGAGGCGGTTTAAACTGGCCACTCGTGTAAGTTCTTCTTGCGTTATTCACGATTTCTAAGGGAATTACATTGAGGCGGTTTTTAATTGGCCACTCGTGTAAGTTCTCATTGCCTGTTGGGAGTCTTTAAGAGCCGATCTATTCGTTGCGGGTTCATTTGGCCGAGCGATTAGATTTTCTTTAATACGGTCGACATTAACCATTCAGAAAGGAAAGCTCGTACACGCAACCGCAGACGGTTACTACGAAATCCGCCGCCGCCGACAGAGTGTTTTGCCTCCGAGTATACGCATACACTTCCTACGAAGTCCGCCAACGCCGATGAATTGTTCTGCCGTTCCCAGGAGTTGAAGTAAATCCAGAGAAGAAGTCAACGCAGGCACTTCCCACGTAGTTCGCCGCCGCCGATATATTGTTCTGCCGACCACGCTCCGCAGACCTTTGTTACGAAATCCGCCGCCGCCGACAGAGTGCCCTGCTCAAAGCAGATAGACGCTCACCATTGTTGGATAGAGGTAACGGATGCCGTGACGTATACACCCGAGGGAACTAACATCGCTACCCCAAGAAGAAGAGCCGCCCTGAAGACCAGCGCCAGAAACGAACCCTAAGCCAGACAGGGTCAAAACCTATTGTTTGAGAATCAGAGTAAAAAAAAAAAAACCTTTGTAAAATTTGTAAAACCGAATCCTGAGAGAACCGAAAGAAATAAATTTAGACTTAGTTAAAATATATCCGACCGTCTCCTCGTTTTCATTTAAGAAGTTGGACCGCCGAAGCCCAAGTCTTACGAAGCTTCCTTGGGTAGACCCTGGACACCCTGAGTATACCCCAGCCTGAGCAAAAGAAGCATCACAATTTGGCGCCCGAGCAGGGACCTGCAGAAAGTTCAGCCGCCCGCCGTACCTGTCCAGGAACTGACGCAGAGTCCACCGACTGACACCGAAACCTGACCAACCAGCTCCTAAAATGCCTACCGAGACCGACCAAGTACCTGAAGAAGATGCCCAGGGATTAGAGGAGAATTCGAATCCATACCAGAACTTAGGATTCATCTATTTCCTGAAAAAAACCGAATTAATAGAGACGCTGTCCCAGCGTGGACAAGACACCAGTGGAACGGTTCAGGAGTTACGCCAACGCCTGAGTCGCCACCTAAAAGAAGCCCGTACGCACCGCTCAACACAGAATTTGTGCGCTGAGTGGGAAGACAAGGTGGAGGAAAGGAATAATGCCGACCCTTCGGACGAGGAAGACCATGCTACTGGATCGCATATACAGCCGTCCACGTCGGAACACAAGCAGCAGAAAGTGTTCCAAAGCAGACTTCAGGTACCAGTGTTCCAGACACCAGCCATGCCCGCACCCATTTCTGCTCGAACAGCAAATTACTGTCCCCCCGCCAGATCCGAACGAGCAGTTTCCGCCCCTCCGCAAGTCGAGCCACACGACAGTCCTCATACGTATCAGTCCGCCGCCCCATATCCGCCACCTGGCCGTTTCGGACGCAGTTTCGAAGCCGAATTAATGAATACGGTGCGCAAGTGGGGATTCCGTTTCGACGGCTCCGGGAAACCTTTAGAATTCTTGGAGAGAATCGAGGACCTGGCAGCGTGTTACGAGATACCATTAAACGGCATGCTCCGGACACTTCCCGAAATTTTCCGAAGCACGGCTCTAGAATGGTTCAGGATCAATCGAGACGCCTTAACCACTTGGGCAGCATTTCGCCAGGCCTTTCTACGTCATTTTTTGCCAGCGCGGTATTTCCATAAGCTCGAAGACGAGATAATGCACAAAAGACAAGGCCCCAAGGAAAAGGCAAAGGACTACGTACGGTCCTCTCAGTACTTGATTCGGCAGCATCCGCGCATGACGATTGAGGATAACGTGGATCGTATTTATGACGGATTGCGGCCTGAGTACCGCCTGTACATTAAACGTATGGAGTTTACGACCTTGGACGAGTTGATGGATCTCGCAGAAGAGTACGAGTTCGTGCGACAAGAGGATCGTACCCTGTGCTCAGCCCCAAATTTCCAGCAATACTCATATCAAAACGCACCCGTCCCCCGACTACAGGTGCAGCCTCCTTCACCCGCTTTTCCGCGTCAAGCTGTCATGCCGAGAACACCGCTACCGCAACCTACCACCACGTACGACAGAAACACGCACTGCTGGCAATGCAAGCAGAGGGGGCACAATAAGAAAGATTGCCGACGCCCTTTCAGATTGTTCTGTTCGTACTGTGGGGAGGACGGACGCCTCACCAAGGATTGCCCCTGCCACCAGAGTTCCAACGCCGTCCTCGGCCAGCCGGGCCCCACCGGTCCCGCCGACCCCCGACCATTTGTCCATATCGAGGCTGGCTACCGAACGTACTACGCTTTAATTGACACCGGGTCTTCACGGTCTTTTATCGGCCCCGACTTGCGGGAAGAATGCTGCCAGCTTGGAGCGACAAGGAGGGACCAACCGCACGCCGTACAATTCGCCGATGGGCGAACAGCGGTGACGTCCGAACACTACGTCCTGACGCTGAATCTGAATGGGAAAATGGTGCAGGGAGAAGCCATCTTCCTACCTACCTTGGCAGAAGACGCTATCCTGGGCATGGACCTTTTGGGAAAGGCCGGATGCTCGCTAAGGATAGGAGGCCAGAAAATTGCCATGGGACGTACTTCTAGCCCGCCTGAGGCCACCCGAATATACGCCATTTCAGACGTTGGTGACCAGCACCAAGATGCAAGGTTACGAGAGTTTCTAGAAGAGGAAATACCGAAGTTCGAAGAAATGAAAGGTATATCCACCGTCGCTCCGCATAACATACGTCTCAAAACAACCGAGCCTTTTAAGCAGCGGTACTATCCGCGCAATCCCGCAATGCAAAAAGTTATTGACGACGAAATCGACAACCTGCTACAGTCCGGTAAAATAAGTCCCTCAAAAAGCCCGTACAGCTCACCGGTGGTGCTGGTTCGGAAAAAGGAAGGATCCTGGCGGGTATGTATAGATTTTCGGCAGTTGAACGAAATCTCGTTTAAAGACGCTTACCCTCTCCCATACATCACCGCTATTTTGGACAAGTTGCGAGGGGCCCGTTTTATGTCGACCATCGACCTAAAACAAGGCTATTGGCAGATAGCCCTGAAACCAGAATGCCGCCCATACACCGCCTTTACTGTACCCGGCCGCGGTCTTTACGAATGGAATGTCATGCCATGTGACTTACATTCGGCCGGAGCAACCTTTCAGAGAGCCATGGACGAGGTATTCGGCCCCGACATGCAAGACCACGTACTGGTATATTTAGACGACATTATCGTTCTGAGTAAAACGTTCGAGGACCACCTGGCGCACCTGAAAGAAGTATTCCGCCGCCTTCGAGAAGTAAACCTGAAGATAAATTTGGACAAATGCCATTTCTGCCGGCCCTCCCTTAGATACCTGGGGCACGTGATATCAAAGGAAGGTATCCACACCGATCCTGATAAGGTTGCCGCCGTCCGTGATTTAAAAGCCCCGACTAGCCTCCGCGAACTCCGTAGAATCCTGGGGATTTGCTCGTGGTACCGCCGTTTTATCCAGGATTTCTCCACCGTGGCTGCCCCTCTGACTCGCCTACTGAAGAAGGCCGTAAAATGGAATTGGACGCATGAACAACAAGAAGCCTTTGAGACTCTGAAACGACGGTTGACAGAGGCCCCAGTATTGGCCTGCCCCGATTTTACGCAGCAGTTCACGTTGCAAACTGACGCCAGCCAGACGGGATTGGGAGTGGTTTTAACACAAAACCTGGAAGGACACGAGAAAGTGATTTCGTACGCTAGTCGCACACTTACGGAACTGGAGGGCAAATACGCTGCCACTGAGAAAGAGTGTTTGGCGATCTTATGGGGGATCAGGAAGATGAGACCGTACCTGGAAGGATACCAGTTTAAGGTGGTGACGGACCACCATTCACTCAAGTGGCTGCATTCGTTGGAGAATCCGTCAGGGAGATTGGCTCGATGGGCGTTGGAGCT
Organism: Melanostoma mellinum; assembly: GCA_914767635.1. Classification (NCBI taxonomy): domain Eukaryota; kingdom Metazoa; phylum Arthropoda; class Insecta; order Diptera; family Syrphidae; genus Melanostoma; species Melanostoma mellinum. The sequence goes on along the minus strand of OU612058.1, from coordinate 110,684,418 downwards.
GCAACAATATGATTTCACCATACAATATCGTAAAGGTGCACTCAACGTCGTAGCCGACGCGCTATCTCGAGACCCCCTGCCAATCTCAGAACTAGACCTAATTGCCGCTGCTCGCGACGCCAGTCCAGATTGGACAATGAAACGTAAAGAGCAAGTGCGACTCCTACCCGACCGCTACCCCGAGTACAAAATAGAAAACGACTTGCTATACCGCCGATTCGCATCCACCAACCCTGCCGCCGACCCAAACTCCTTCGAGTGGAAGCTGTGCGTACCGACCGCCGACCGCAACAAAATTTTGTTCGAGAATCACGATGTAGTGACCGCTGGACATTTGGGAATCGCGAAAACAGCCGCACGCATTATGCGGCACTACTATTGGCCAGGTATGTTCCGAGACATCTCCAGATACGTCCAACAATGTGACGTGTGCATCCAGTTTAAACCCTCGCAGCAGAAACCTAGTGGTATGATGCACACTACTCCGTCCGATTTCCCCTGGGACGTCGTGTGCGCTGACTTCATAGGCCCACTACCGCGGTCTAGCAGAGGCAATACAATGCTGCTGGTTATGGTAGACAAATTTTCGAAGTGGGCAGAAGCAGTCCCGCTGCATGCCGCAACCGCCCCCGGGTTGATAAAGGCCATTCGCGAGCGAATCATCACTCGGTTCGGAGTGCCCCGCACCTTTATATCAGACAACGGGAGTCAATTCACGAGCCGTTCATTTCATTAATTTCTAGCAGAGTTAGGAATTACCCACCGTTTGACCGCGCCGTACACCCCTCAAGAAAATTACACCGAACGTGTGAATCGGGTGTTAAAAACCATGATCGCCCAATACACTCAAGGAGATCAGAGAAGATGGGACGAGCACCTCCCAGAATTGACGTTTGCACTCAATACCAGCCGCCACGAATCAACTGGATTTTCCCCTGCTTTCCTCAATTTCGGACGAGAGTTACGGGTACCAGGTCATTTACTGTCTGACCTAGATACAAATGCCCCTCCCGAGGAACCCAACCTTCGCACGGAACGTATGCGGACATTATTCTCACTAGCCAAACTGAACCTCCAGCGTGCTTCCCAAACACAGGCGAAATATTACAATTTGCGACACCGCCCCTGGCGCCCGTATATCGGCGAACGCGTGTACAAAAGAGACCGTGTAATATCGTCTGCCGCAAAATATTTCACTGAGAAGTTAGCACCGAAGTACGAAGGGCCATACGAGGTCATAAAATTTGTTTCTCCCGTTATAGTCTTGTTGCGTAGGCTGGGAAGTCGCAACCACGCAGCTGCCACGACTCGAGCGCACATACGAGATTTGAAAGGGATCGCATCGACAGCAAATGCAGGTAAAGAAGACAACAGCTGTGCAGCAAATATTGCAAGAATAAATACAAACCAGGGAAAGCTCATTCGACCGCCGACCACCGAGCGACACGGACCTCTTTTTGGCAATAAAGAAATTTTAAATTTTGAGCAACCAGACCGAAGAAGGAAAATGGACAAAAACCAGCAACCGAAGAAAAGACCCCCGCCGACTTCACCCGACCATCCTTGCAAGAGGAAGCCGACGCACCCTGTTCGACCGAGCCCTGGAGACCGTCCGGTTGTATTGCAACTGGTGCAAGCTGCACCAACCAAGGCAACTACCTCCCGACGAGTAACTCAAAAACCCACTCACCCGCCGGCCGTACTCATTCGACCTCCGCCGGGCCCAGAAGTGCGGATGACCCAGATCCAATCAGTGCGGGATAAGGCCAGCACGCTATGGGACGAGCGCCAACTCAGAGAGCTGCAGCGAGCTAATCCCAGCGGTCCTCCGTCGACGGTAGCAACGCCCGTGTGGAAGCTCTACGAGGTCGACTTGCCTCCGATGGACGAGGTGCGACGGTTGATCATCCACAACGTGTTGGGGGGCCCAGCTGCCAGACAATTGCATCGGTTAGATCCCAGGCTATTCGCCCCTGCCAAAGAGCCCGCGGATGCGTCCGGGCTACAGAGCCCTAGCTCTCCAGTTGCCGAAGCCGAAGCCGATTCTGCGAATACCGGGAACGCCAGCGTGGATCAGGTAGAAGCAGAGCCAAAGGAACGCTCTCAGCCTCCGCTCACCAAGTCCCAGCGAAGGCGAGCCCGCCGGCTAAGGAACCCAGAAGCTGACCCGTTCCAGGGCATCACGTCAGTATTCCACCACGACACCAGACCCTTTGTTATGCAGAACAGGGGCAGAGGTATCAAAGTGATTCCCAACGATACTGGGACCGAGGCGATGTTGTCGTTCCTGGATAGGAACAAAGTGGTCCCAATGGAGTTGCGGAAGTAGTAGGCCGAGCAAACTTCATTCTATTTTTATGATCGTAGGACGATCGAATTTGTTTTCGTTGATCGGGGAACGATCGGATTGGTTTTTTTTTTTTTACCGCATGATGGTACTCTCAGGATAGGGATTTAAGTTTAGTTTTGTTATCTGAAATTTATTTTGTTTATAACGTTTATAAAAAAAAAAAGAAGAAAGTAATAAAAAAAAAAAAAAAAAAAAAAATACATATATATACGAAAAAAAATAGAAAAAAAACACAAACAACCAAAAAAAGAAAAAAAAAGGAAAAAAGAAAAAAACAACAAAAAGAAAAAAAAAGCAAAAAAAAAAAAATATATATATAAGAAAAAGAAGGGCAGGATTTAAGTCCCTCAAAACAGAAAAACACATACGCACTTTTCCAGTCAATACCGGAGAGCGTTGAGACGAGAGGGTTCTCGTCTTTCTAAGAAGGGGGGATCTGTGACGAAGCGTCACAATTTCTCCACAACACCGCACCAAAACACTATACGTGTTTGTTTTTTTATTATTAAATTGCCCACACGCAATTAAATCCCACACTAAAAGTGTATTCCCAGGCCAAATATTGCTTGCCGCTTAGTTTGTGTGCATTTTCTTATGGGGAAATGCATTGCCAATAGCCAGTCCATTTTTGTATGGAATATTATCATTGCCTTTCAATTCACACTTACTTATAGTAGGAAAATCTATGAATAGGAGTGAATTAATTACGATAAGAGAGAAAAAGATTTACGGGCTTTTATGCCTTAACGTATAATTACTTTTTCTCTTCTCCGATTTCGACTTCCATAGTCTCCTTCTAAGGGAATTACATTGAGGCGGTTTAAATTGGCCACTCGTGTAAGTTCTTCTTGCGTTATTCTCCGATTTCTAAGGGAATTACATTGAGGCGGTTTAACTTGGCCACTCGTGTAAGTTCTTCTTGCGTTATTCTCCGATTTCTAAGGGAATTACATTGAGGCGGTTTAACTTGGCCACTCGTGTAAGTTCTTCTTGCGTTATTCTCCGATTTCTAAGGGAATTACATTGAGGCGGTTTAAATTGGCCACTCGTGTAAGTTCTTCTTGCGTTATTCTCCGATTTCTAAGGGAATTACATTGAGGTGGTTTAAATTGGCCACTCGTGTAAGTTCTTCTTGCGTTATTCTCCGATTTCTAAGGGGATTACATTGAGGCGGTTCTAATTGGCCACTCGTGTAAGTTCTTCTTGCGTTATTCACAATTTCTAAGGGAATTACATTGAGGCGGTTTAAACTGGCCACTCGTGTAAGTTCTTCTTGCGTTATTCACGATTTCTAAGGGAATTACATTGAGGCGGTTTTTAATTGGCCACTCGTGTAAGTTCTCATTGCCTGTTGGGAGTCTTTAAGAGCCGATCTATTCGTTGCGGGTTCATTTGGCCGAGCGATTAGATTTTCTTTAATACGGTCGACATTAACCATTCAGAAAGGAAAGCTCGTACACGCAACCGCAGACGGTTACTACGAAATCCGCCGCCGCCGACAGAGTGTTTTGCCTCCGAGTATACGCATACACTTCCTACGAAGTCCGCCAACGCCGATGAATTGTTCTGCCGTTCCCAGGAGTTGAAGTAAATCCAGAGAAGAAGTCAACGCAGGCACTTCCCACGTAGTTCGCCGCCGCCGATATATTGTTCTGCCGACCACGCTCCGCAGACCTTTGTTACGAAATCCGCCGCCGCCGACAGAGTGCCCTGCTCAAAGCAGATAGACGCTCACCATTGTTGGATAGAGGTAACGGATGCCGTGACGTATACACCCGAGGGAACTAACATCGCTACCCCAAGAAGAAGAGCCGCCCTGAAGACCAGCGCCAGAAACGAACCCTAAGCCAGACAGGGTCAAAACCTATTGTTTGAGAATCAGAGTAAAAAAAAAAAAACCTTTGTAAAATTTGTAAAACCGAATCCTGAGAGAACCGAAAGAAATAAATTTAGACTTAGTTAAAATATATCCGACCGTCTCCTCGTTTTCATTTAAGAAGTTGGACCGCCGAAGCCCAAGTCTTACGAAGCTTCCTTGGGTAGACCCTGGACACCCTGAGTATACCCCAGCCTGAGCAAAAGAAGCATCACATGATTCAAACAAGTCCGTACCACCCTCAGTCAAACGGTGCTCTCGAAAGGTCACATCGAGCTTTAGGTGACTACCTAAGAAATTATGCTAGCAAAGACCAGTCAAACTGGGGCAACTACCTCGAGTACGCAATATTTTTTTTTTTTTTTTTTTATTTACATTATTAATTATTTATTAATTATTAATGATAAAAAATAGCTGCAATCTATAGCTCGTAAGGAACTAGAAGCGAAAGCAGGTGTACATAGATATATAATATAGGATAATACAATTTAACAATTTAACAATAGGTAGTGTGATGGGGTCACGACAAGTATGTAACAATTTGTAATCGATACTTATAATACAGGATTTATTTATTTTTTTTTTTTTAGTTTATACATGGAAATTCAAACACTCATAAGGTAACATGTAGTAGATCATTAATGTCTTTATAGCTCAGATGTAGAAGCCAAGACTTTACTCTTTTGAGAAACATAGATTTAATTCTTATGGTTCTTAGACAATAAGGTAGACAATTAAATAATCTTGGTGCAGTAGCCGTATAAAAATTAAAGTATATTTGTAAATTGTGATGGGGCACTAAGGAGAGGTTTCGGTTGTTAATTCTAAGGTTATGGCTAGTTGAGGATCGGTACAATAGATAACCAGATCTTGCAAAAAATAGCTTAAGTACTTTATAATAATATAAATGTTTCAATGGTAATATTTTGAGGTTTCGGAAAAGTACTAAGCTTTCATTACGACGGTTTTTATTACAAATCACTCGAATAATATGTTTTTGAGAAATAAGCAGTGGATTCAATTTATTGAGGTGTGTGCCTCCCCATGAAACAATTCCATATTCTAGCTTTGAATGAACAAGTCCATAATAAATGCACTTGAGCAGTTCAAGTGAGCAATATTGCTTTAAGAAAAAGAATTGTCTTGAAGCAGCTATCAGATACTTCTTAAGGGCATCGGTATGGGCAGACCAACTCATTTTCCAGTCTAATAAGACACCAAGGTACTTAAACAATTTGACGCTTTCAATATTAAAACATTTGTCAGAACATAAGCCCGATTCAAAAAATGTTATTGGATTTGCAACCGATTTACAGATTACATTGCTATGCTTAAACTTATTGCAATTAGTAGAATGAAAGGAGAACCGTCCATTATCAACTTCTTTTCCACATAAATTGAAAAACATAATTTTTGTTTTGTCACTGATTACCATTCTATGAATTTGGAACCAATGACTAAGAATTTCTAGGTCGTGATTTATATCAGCAGATAGATTTAAAGCAGAATCACTTTCAAACGCACATGCCATATCATCAGCAAACGCATTCACTTTACTTCGATAGTTTTGTTGCAAAAGTGAGTTAATGAAGATCAAAAATAGAATTGGACCTAGTACAGAGCCCTGAGGAACGCCTGTAGGTATAAAACTATCAGAACTGAATTGGTTTTTTATTTTTACTCTTTGTCTTCTTCCAGAAAGGTATGATCCAAACCACTTATGTACTACACCCCTAAATCCACATTTATCTAGTTTGTCTAATAGTATCTTATGATCAACTGTATCAAAAGCTTTTGTAATGTCGATGAAAAGCACTGCAGTTAGATTTTTATTATTAAAGCCTTCGTAGATATTAGAACAAAAGTTCAAAAGGGCTCCTTCTGTTGAATAACCTGTACGAAAACCAAATTGAGACGAACTAAAAAACTTATTTTTATCTAGATACTTAACCATCCTATTTTTAATAGCTTTTTCAAAAACCTTCGAAAAAACTGAGAGTAGGGATATTGGCCTGTAATTGTTTAGCAATGTTTTATCCCCTTTCTTAAAAAATGGCAATACTACAGCTTGTTTCAAGTTTTCTGGGAAAACACCATTGAAAATACTTTTATTATACAAGTAACATAAAATGTCGCAGACATTTAATGATATATTTTGCACAAAATTATTTGAAAAGCAGTCAGTTGCTTCAGAGTTTGAATTTTTAAGCGTGTTTATAATTTTGTACAGTTCAAAAGATGTTATTGGGTCAAAAAAGAAGCTCTGAGCAGATGTGGCCTCATAAGCTAAGCATTCGCAATTAGAATGGTCAGTACAATTTTCTGATACCACTTTCGAACCTGCAGACGAAAAATATTCATTGAATTTATTAGCTAAGTCTTTAGGATTTCTTATTTCAACACCATCTAACTTGATACTTTGAATATCTTCATTTTTAGCTGATTTGTTAAGTAATTCTTTAACTAAATTCCATTCTTTTTTTGAGTCACCTTTCAGCTCTCCAAACTTATTTAAATAGTAGTTGGATTTACACGAAGTCACGGCTTTTGAAATATCTTTACATAATTGTTTGTAAGCAGTACATATAATAGCATTATCAGGATATTTTGTTTTTTTCTTATATAATTTGTTTTTCTCATTTATACTTTTTAAAAGTTCAGATGTCATCCAAGGCTTCAACTTCTTAAATTTGAGGTGTTTTTTATTTGTGCAATATGAACTTTGACTGGCATATAATTTGATAGTTGCAATGAATGAAGAAAAAGCTTTGTTTGGATCGTTTTCGTTCATAATGTTATCCCAATTTTCAAAACGCAGAAAATTATTCAAAACTATAAAATTAGTTTTCGTAAAAGTAGAACAGGAAGATGGCTTCTCTGAATTAGAAAATTAGGCATGTTTAAAGCTTAGACACGTCATGCTATGATCAGTAATCTGTAAATCCAAGACAGAGCTACTAAGAGCTATTTTTTGTGCGCCTAAAAAACGTACCATGATGTGATCTATGCAGGTCTTAGTAGAATTTGTAATCCGAGTTGGTTTGTTTATACACGACTCTAACCCAAAGGATGACAGTAAAAATAGATAATTGTCTTTATTCGTTGAATTATGAAAAATATCAACGTTAATATCCCCCAGTAAAATAATATCATTTAAAGACTCACTCGATAAAAGGGTTTCTAATTCTTCATAAAACACACTACAAGAGGATTCATTAAAGCGGTAAATACAGAAAAAAACTAATTTTAAGTCTAAAACCTTAACTCTTAGAACATCACAACTTTGCAAATTCAAAGACAAAACCTCAGCGTTAATTTCACTCTTTACAAAGGCACAGACACCCCCAGAGGCATAATCATTGTTGCAGCAAAATCATAACCATCAATACTGAAAAGCGACTTTTCTGCTTCAAAAATCCATGTTTCCGACAAAAAAATTAAGTTTGGCTTATTAACAAAGGAATTTAAGTTAAGTAGCAAGCAATCAAAATTTTTACGCATACTTCTTATACTTTGGTGAGCAATGAGAAAATTATTTAAGTATGTCTGGCTCAAAATGAGGTCATTGGAGTCAACGTCAATGCAGTTGACTGATGGGACGCATAACATATTTTCTTGTGGGTCTTGCATTTTAAGTTAGATTTAGAAGATCGTCTTCCGAGTTAATCGTAAAATAAATATCATTATCCCCTTTACGCATGAGTACCCTCCCATTTTTAACCCAAACATACTTATACAATTTCTCCTTTTTTGCTTTTTGTGCTGCTTTCAATAGATGCCTTGTCGTGCCACTTAGAGAATCGTTAATAAAAATTTTACTTTTTTTCTTACAACCAAAAATATTTGAATTTAAGTTATTTCTTTTACTTATTTTGTTTTTCATAACAAGGTTTTTTTTCAATTTTGAAACAAATTTAACAACTAAGATCTTTGACTCACTGTTATTTGTGTTTTTTCTCTTAATATTTTTAATGTAGCAATTGTCAATATCAGCTTCACACACGTCTACACAGACACCCTTTGAAAATATTTGTAGAGCACAATCCAGTGCATTACTGCTGTTGACATCTGGTACACCCACGATTTCTACAATTTTTTCTCTTCTTTCCTGATGCAAGTATTCCACTTCACTTTGTAGCTCTCTCATTTTATGCATTAAATGATTTTTTTCTTCTTGTAAAGATCTAATTAGAGAGAGTGCATATGCATTTTCTGATCTCAAAGCAACAATTTCATTGTAGACTGTCTCTAACGTTATTGTTTTGTTGTTTTGCTGTTGAGAATTATCGTTTTGAATTTGATGTTGTAGATCTGGATGATGATGATTGTATTGATTTAGTTGCTGATGGGTGGTGTTAACATTAGTCTCCGTAACGCTTTCTTTAAGTTCGTGCTGTTGTTGAATGGAAACCGGGGTTTGCACAGATTGTTTTTGTTGTTGCTGTTGACCTTGCTGCATGCCGTCAAGTTTGTGTTGGTGTTGCTGATGTATTTGACTATTTGCTTTGTAATTGGATGTAGATGTAGAAATCATTGACGATGGTGGTGTGGGTCTAGAGCTTTTTGGTACGGTTGCTGAAGAGAGCGATGTACTGATACCTTTGACTGCAACTGCAATTCCTTCCAGATGTACTTCTCTTTCCTGTTGTGTATGAGCCTTTTGAGTGGGAGGAGAACGAAGGGAGACCCTGCGCTTAGAATTGCACTTTTTGCATTGAAATTGTTTTTTGGTCTTTTTTAAATAATCAATTTCTTGTGGTTCTATGTTCACGCATTTGCAGTGGAACAAACCATTGCAATCCACACACACTATTGTTGGCTGACACTACTCCACATTCAAGTACTAATCACAGTCCATTTGAAGTCTTTTTCGGGTTTGAAGCGCCCATTCCCTCTATTTTGAACAGAAAGGTACAGCCAACATACAATTATGACGACTATGTCTCCGAAATGAAGTCAAAAATGCAAATGGGATATGAACTAATTCGTACCAACCAAATAAAAGCAAAGGAAATGTCTAAAACCTAGTACGATCAAAATTCCAACAAACAAGTTATAACGTCGGCGATAAGGTATTATTAGAAATCAAGAATCGATCAAACAAAAAACTAGCCCCCATTTTTGAAGGACCATACCTGAAAACATAATAATTCCCACAAACTTATCCCAAATTTCACCTCATACAACCCATATTGAAAAACTGGACTTAGATAATTATAGTATAGATATTAAAGACTTATTAAAGAAAAACAATTCGTTATTCCATGTCACACATGAACATGCTCACATTTCTGTTTCTATTATTTTCTTTCTTTGTGTAGCTCTAGCTTTGTATGTAATATTTAAAAAATGTATTAAAATAAAATGTACCATAAATAATAAGCCAACAGAAAATGTAAACGATCTCGAAGAAAATGTAACACCTGGCGTTGATGAAACAACCCATGTATAAAAAAAAAATTTTTAAATGTAAACAACAGCAATATATTTTTTTTTTTCATTGCCAATAAACGAAGAAAACAAAACAAAAAAGAAAATGTAAAAATGAAAAAAAAAATTACACATAAGCATTGTATACCTACTCATTGAGCATATGAAACGAAAAAAAAAAAATTTTATTACTTTTGACCGAATAAACTTTTAGATTGTCTCATTCATTTTGCACACCCGTACCTATATGCCGAAAGATGTCACTCGTTGCCTCGTACGCCTTTCGTAATTTAAGGGGGGAGGACTGTTGTGCCCCACACCCAATAACTGTAATCCAAAAACCCAATTCTTAGGAATTGCCCCGTCGCTTCTTTAACGTACGGCATAGTTTCGATTTCGATAAGTGTGTCATGCATTGGTTATGTCACAACAATAACAATGCATGTCAAGCGAACCGAAATACGTTATCAAAGAAAACGACGAGGAACATACTGTGTAGTGTCACATTGCAGACCAAGCAATTGTGAGAAATAGCACGCACATATGGTTTGCATATGGTGGTTGCAGTTTGTGTGGCCCAGATTGCGTGGTTGACCTGGAACCAATAGTGACGATCATAGGTAATAAGTACGGAGGGCGAAGGAATGAAAAGTCACTCTTATTCGAAACGTTAAACGTGACTTGCGATTTTCTTTTACTTGCGTTGTGTACAAGCGCAAACTAACAAAAACTTCGCCACAAGTTGGCACAGTGCCGCGAAGCAGCAAATATAAAATATCTTAAAAATGCGGACACTGTGAAAACGCAGTTGGAAGATTTTGCCATATCCTCTTTCGCAAGTGGGGTTTTAAATCCCCATCTAGGGCAGTATTTATTAGGGCTATCCGAACCCACTTTTGAAGGCATTCTACAGAAAGCTTTCATGATGGAAAAACTGCAAAAAGGGGCGGCACAGAAGCAAATGTTTCAACCATGCTTGTCAGAGGAAACGATTCTTATAGATAAAGACTTCGAGAAAAGCCAAGGTAGAGAACACAAAACAAAATCCCAAACTACTTGCAGTTTTTGCAAATTTAAAGGTCACACATACGAGGATTGTTTGAATAGGAAAAATACACCCGTATGTGAAAACTGTAAAACCTACGGACATGAGACCCGACTCTGCCGCAGAAAAAATAATTCAAATTTATCGAAGCACAAAATTCCAAGATCACAAGTGGAATAGAAACAATAGAGACGAGTATGTTCCAAAGCAAAACCACACAAATCCATTTAGGAATCCTCATAACGAACCTAATTTCAAACCCAATTTCTCAACCCAAAATAGGAACGAGTTAAGTCCTAGGGCGAGGGTTTTTCAAATGAATTCTGAATGTGATTTTTGCGGAAGAAACTCACACTCCTTTAATCAATGTAGTTTAAAACTCAGGTGGGAAAACAAAACTTCGGGAAACGCTTCATCGTCGACCGAAAAAACCCCGGGTCGACGATAAATAGCAAAAAATTTAAAGGGTATTCTGAAACACAACAGTTTTCCGAAAACTATGAACTGCCTTCTGTTGAAATCCCAACAGATTTTACTAAAAATAAAACCGTTCGTCTGTTAGTGGATACTGGATCTGAAGTCAGCCTCATTTGGAGGAAGGTGTTAAAACAAGACACAAAAATTGACAAAACCAGAAACGTATCCATAAATACTCCATTTGGTTCAGGTAAAACACTTGGACAATGTACTGGAAAATTCAAAATACCCACGGAACCTTCTTGCAACTTTCAAGTAGTTGAAGATGAATTACCCATTCCAGATGACGGAATATTGGGATATAATTTCATTGGGCCACACTGTAGTGTGGAGGGTCCCAACAAAATTTTAAAATTCATCACCAACAAGCAAGAATATATAACTCTACTGTTAGATTCAAAAACAGGGGTTCACGAATTACCCAGTACAAAAAATGGAGATAACTCCTATGGACCTCATTGTAACCATCAGGAAAAAGACACTTGTGGAAAGAGGAAAATAGACCTTGCAGAAAGATTTTCTGATATGGCTAAGACCTCGTCAATCGTTACACAAGGTGAACCAAGTTTTACAAAATTAGTAATCGACAGAACAAAGAAACAAATACCAACCCGTAGAAGCTCCGGTATTAATCATGGCAATTCCCATAGTAAAGAAGACACTTGTGGAAAGAGGAAAATAGACCTTGCAGGAAGACTTTCTGATATGGCTAAGACATCCTCATTCGTTATAGAAGGTAAACCAAATTTAACAAAATTTATAATTAGTAGGGATCAAATGCCAACCCGTAGAGGCTCTTGTATCCATAGCAAACCGAATAAGAAAGAACAAATCAAAAAAGATAAATCAACCCAACGCGGCTCTGATCCAAAAATCAAAAATTATAAATCAACACAACGCGGCTCTGATTCAAAAATTCAAGCTAAAGATAAGTCTCAAAAACAAATGATATAAAAAAAGCCCATCGCGGCTCTGATTATAAAATTAAAACGGAAAAGTCAGCCCTAGGAGGCTCGGCTAATACAAATCAAAACAAAAAAATCTCTGAAGAAGCGAGTAGTAAAATAAAAATAATTTTAAAAGAAAAAATTCAGATACCAGAAAGATCAAAAATGATCGTAGAACTACCGGCCAAACTCAACGAAGATATGATTTGCTTATCAAAGCATATCCAAAAAGGAGTCCTTCTTGGAAATTGTATTGTAGCAGGAGGGCGAAAAAAGGTGTCTGTTCCGGTCAAACAAGTTATACTACATCTAAAAGAGTTAAAAAAATTACGTGCCTTTGGAAAACACATCCATAAATAATATTGCAAGTATCCCTGAACCGAAGTGTTACCATACTAACGTGACAACGAACAATACCAGAGAAAAGAATCTTAAAGAGCAACTTATTCTAGATGTAACACTAAATGACGAGGAAGGAAATTCCATCATTAATTTATGCATGGAATATAACGACATATTTTTTCTACCAGGTGATAAGCTAACGTATACTTCTACAATAAAACACAGTATACCTACCAAACAAGATCAACCACCTATTAACACCAAAATGTATAGGTTACCTGAAAAGCAACGAGATATCATCAATGACCAACTAGCTGAGATGTTTGATAACGACATAGTGCAACCGAGTAAAAGCCCTTGGAATTCTCCACTCTTGGTAGTTCCAAAAAAAGGCAGGCCCAAGCGGTGAGGTACGATGGAGGGTAGTTGTAAATTTTAGAAAAATAAACGAAATTACAATAGGAGATGCTTTTCATCTACCCCGAATTGAAGACATTTTCGACCAATTAGGAAATGCCAGATATTTTTCCACACTAGATTTGGCGAGTGGATATCATCAAGTGCTGGTCGACCCAAAGGACAGGGCGAAAACAGCATTTAGCACATCATACGGCCACTATTAGTTCAAAAGGATGCCGTTCGGTCTAAAAGGTGCTCCTGCAACATTTCAACGTTTAATGAATTATATCTTAACCGGACTGCAAGGTCTGGAATGCTTTGTTTGCCTTGATGATATCGTGGTTTACGGAAAGAATTTGGTAGATCATAATAGAAAACTACAACTAGTTCTCGATAGGTTGCGAGAGCACAATTTAAAGGTAGAGCTGGAGAAATGCCAATTCTTACGCAAAGAAGTGGTATACTTGGGACATAAATGTTCCGCCGCCGGAACACAGCCTGATCCCAGTAAAACCAGTTGTGTTAGTTAGTTTTAGTTTAGTTTAGTTTATTTAAAATTCAATATAATTAAGCTACAATTTTTTTATAATATAAATAACTTTTGGCCTTGGTTTGAAACCGTCTGCCAGATGCCAACTTTTTCATTAAATTTTGCTTTAAACATATAAGTTTTTTTTTTATTTTATCTTTATAATATTTCACAATAAATTTTTTTTTTTATTTTTTTTTTTTTTTTTTTTTTTTTTTTTTTTTTTTTTTTTTTTTTTTTTTTTAAACATTTTGAAATTATAATATTAGTATTGTATAATTGTTTAACAAAAATGGAGTGTTCGTATACGAAAGATGAGGATGCACCTGATCGGGTTGAAATCTACTTTTAATCGCCAATAAATTCTTGTCGGTATTTGAGTGTTTCTATGCAATAATGAGCCAGGTTTTTCCAATTTTCTCCATTTAAGATTCTTATAGAATCTTCTTCACTTAAAATTGTTTTTTGAAAATATACGAATCGAAGTTCTTTTAATATGGGACAGATAGATAGAAAGTGAAAAGAAGTTTCTTGTTCTTGCATATTGCATAATGAACAGTACGTGTTTCGGTCTTTGTGGTATGGCCTGTAGTTTAGAGCTAGCAGTTCTCCCCTCACTCGAAAAATATTGGAAATTTCAATCAAGCTTTTTTCATCAGAAAAATAATTCAAACTGTTTAAATTATACTGGAGCTTTGGGTACAATGATCTCCTTGATGAGCCTTTAGCTTCCTCAATAAGATTTGATCTTATTTTTATATCCAGAACTTCTAGATAGCTCATTAGTTTATTTCTTAGATAAACGTCTTGTATGTCTAAGCTTGGTAGTGGAGTTCCACAGAGCAGAGATAGCCCTTCCCATTTACTGAACCAGCTTATGTTTTTGCGTATGCTATGCTTTGCAAGTACCTTTGGTAGTCGATCGTCAGGGTATGTGAGTATTTTTAAGACATATTGAAAGTGCATTCTTAGAGTGTATAGAAAAGTTGGTGAAAGACCAGTTTCTAGAAGGAGCATGTTGTTCGGCGTTGACTGAGGTAGAGCAAACGTTTTTTTAAGGAAAAATCGTTGAAGTTTTTCTACTTCCTCATATTGTTCGTACCCCCAAACTTGAGATCCATATGTCATTATAGATTTCAGAGCAGCTTCGAATACTTTAAACTTGACGCTATGCGCAACGAGTCTACTTCTAAACAGATTTTTCCATGTTGAATTTATTGCAGCTACTGCTTTTGCAAGCTTAATCTGCAGATGTTTTCTTGGATTTAGATTAGGTGTTAGTATCATACCCAGATAATTAAATTCCTCCACAACTTCAAGCGGCTCCCTGTTTGCAGTCCATCTTTCATTTCGGCAGTGTCTACTTCCCACAGTTCGGAAAATCATGACTTTCGATTTTAAAGTATTTATTACCAAATTCCATGTTTTGCAATAACTACTGAATTTGTTTATCATTAATTGAAGGCTTTCGGGAGAATCTGCGAATAATATTATATCGTCTGCGTATAAAAGACATCTTATTGTTTGCCCTGCAATATTGATTCCATTTGGTAAAAAATCAACTATGTCATTTATATACAATGCAAACAACAATGGGGACAACAAACATCCTTGGCGAACACCACTTTTTGTTTCAAACCAGTCTGACATTTGTTCGCCATCCCATACAGCCGATATAGTCTCTTCATACATATTTTTTAACAATTTTAGAATTTTGGAAGACATGCCAATTGAATTGAGCTTGTATAATAATGCTCGTCGGTCAATGCTGTCAAATGCCGCTTTAAGATCAATAAATACTGCATACAATTTTTTCCTATTTTCTAAGTAGTGTTCTACAATATTTTGAATAGAAAAAAGGTGATCCACTGTTGAGTATCCTGCACGGAAGCCTGCTTGAAACTCACTGAGTAATTTGTTTTCATTTACCCAACGTTCAAGTCTTTTCAGTAATACGCCCGCAAATATTTTAGCTACAATATTCATAAATGAAATTCCCCTATAATTTTCTACATTGTTTGTGTCGCCTTTTTTATGTATTGGAAACACTATTGATTTCTTAAAACTTTGCGGTACTTCTGCTGTGTGTAGGATTTTTGAAAAAAATTTCGATAAGTGTACCAAGAAGATGTTGGGAGCATTTTTAAAAAACTCATAAGGAACTCTGTCTTCTCCTGGAGCTTTGTTGTCCTTTGCTTTGGCCAAAACAAATCGAATCTCTTCCAATACGATATCCTGCTCTATATCTTCTACAGTTACTAGATTTTCAGCGAATTGTATTGGCTCGTTATTCGATATAGGATTCAAAAGATTTTTGAAATGACCAGCTTAAATATTGGCATCTAAATTATTTCCAATTTTAAATTTAGTACCATTCAATACCTTAACTATTTTCCAGAACTGTGAGGAGTCCTTTACCTGAGTTAAATCATCTGCCAATTTGGTGAAAAACTCTTTTTTTTTAGATTTGCACAAATTCTTGTAAAAAGTATTAGCTTGTATGTATGCTTTTCGAAAGAATTCTCCATTCCGCTGTTTTGCTAGTTTGAGCAGTTTGAACGATTTCGCTCTTGCTTTTTCACAGTCTGTATCAAACCACTTCTGCTTTCCTTTTGCTACATACCTTCTTTCTTCAAAAGAGGTTGAGTTTCTTATAGCATCAATGAAAAAATCAATTTCTTGGTTTGAACTCGCATCGCTTATGTCAGTTTGCGCCATAAACTGACAAAGCTTGTAGTGATATTTTTCTTTTTCATGCTCCCTCCAATAAAGTCTTGGTAAAAGCTTCATTTCACTAGCAAGTCCCAACTCTTCTGAAGATAGTGTTACTGATATGGGCATATGATCGGAAAAAGTTTGTGTACCAACATGGAGGTCAACTACTCTTTCAAACCATTTATCACCGATACCACAATAATCCACCACAGAAGAACCAGGTCCTCCAACAAAAGTTAGCTCGCCCAATATGTCTCCATCAATTGACCCATTTAATATGAATATATTAAAATTCTGGAATAATTCCAGTAGCTTCTTTCCGTTTCCATTTATAATCTTATCTTTTGAGTGTCTTACTGCTTTAAATTGTTCACCAAAAATATTCATTTCATTTTCTATCTGTCTGTCTGCCATACGCGCGTTGAAATCCCCAATAAGCATTATGTTATTGACATTTATGTTATTAAGTAAGTTTTCAAAATTGAAAAAATCTTGCTCCCAATTATTGCAATTTAGATAGATTGGCAAAACATAGTACCATTCGCACAACAGATTTATTTTTAAAGCAGTAAAGCCTTCTATAGTAAGAAAACTACAGTTCTTAAAAGTAGATCTATACCCGAAGAGGTAGCCTCCAATTGCCCGCCCACGAGAATGTACCCGTGTGGCTGGAATCCAATATAGTTTATATCCAATGAAAAATTTTTCAAAATCTCCATAGTTATCTTGCATTACATGCGTTTCAAGAAGGAAAAAATAATCAAAACTGTTTACATATTTAAAAAAGGATGGAAAAAGTAATTTGTTTTTTAATCCTCCTACATTATAATGATAATAAATTTAAAATACTTACAGGTGCTTCTCTAATAACTTTACTAAAATTCTGGCAGACGGTACTGTTTCAAGCTCGTGCTATATAGTTTTTCTGTTGCATAAGTTCAGGCAGTTGGTTGTTGTTTGTTCTGTTCCCATGGTTGCTGCTTCTGCTGATATTCGATGCATTTGACGATCTCAAAAGCTCTTCGTTTGACAGGTTGAACCTCGCATACAATTGTTTGAGAGTTTCGCAGCCATCGACTCCGTCATCTGACTGCAATAGCCCCCTCTCTCTGCACCAGTTGAAAATTTTCCCCTCAGCCACCAATGTCTCACCTTTGATTTTGATGTCAACATTCGGATTGCAATTTTTTATAGTTTTCCTCACACGCAGCAGTGATTGTCTTATTTTTCGTTGTTCCAATGGCAGATCCCTATGGATGAACATACCAGTGCCTTTCAGTTGGATTGTTTGATAGATAATTTTATCCACATAATCCTTTGAATTCGTGTCAACTACAACATTGCTTGTTTGGAAGTTCGAAGGTAGCGAGCGAATTGAGCTAATAGGTGCCGGCTCATCTGGAACAAGTGAATTAATAAGTTTTTTTGCTTCTTCGATAGGATCGGTGTTTGGTTGTTTGGCGAGGCGTACAATAAAATTTTTTTCACATGATTTTTTTGTGATGAAATTAACTTCTCTCCTGAGATACTCGCATTGTTGTTGAACTTTCTCCAGTGCTTGTGTGAGTTCTTGGTTTTTGGTTCGGAGTTTTTGAATCTCTTCATGAATGGTTGCAACGTCTTCTTTAGTTGCTAAATTTGCATTTTTTGCGTCCAGAAGATCGCCCATGAAACTTTTTAGATCATCGATTGACATTTGCCCCACTGCCATTGTTTTAGTTGTTGTTAGTTTTTGTTGTCTTTTATTCTTTGTAAGTTGATCTGGTGAAGTGACAGCCAGAGATCTTTTTGCACTCATTTACACTTAGTGTTTATAGTTTTTTAGGTAAAATTTAATGATTTTCAAATGCACGACACTTTAAATAATAGTAATGTAACTTTTCAATAATTTTTAGCTGTTTATTTTAAAGATAAAAACACTTTAATATAGAACTTTTTAACAAAGATGTTGCTCAATAAATAGCCAGAGTTGCCATCCTAAAACCAGTTGTGTAAAAGATTTTCCCGTGCCAAAAACGGTTCGACAAATGCAATCCTTTTTGGGTCTAGCAAATTACTATCGAAAGTTCATTCCGAATTTCTCAAAAAAAGTTAAACCTTTGACAAATCTGCTAAGAAAAGATGTAAAATTCACCTGGACAGAAAAATGTCAAGAATCGTTTCAGAAAGTTAAAGACCTACTCATTTCACCCCCTATACTTATATATCCCGATTTTAATCAACCTTTCAACCTAACCACTGATGCAAGTAATGACGCAATTGGTATGCGGTTCTGTCTCTAGGAGAGGTTGGTAAAGACCATCCAATCGCATACGCAAGTAGAACTCTAAAC
Source organism: Melanostoma mellinum (assembly GCA_914767635.1). Lineage (NCBI taxonomy): Eukaryota > Metazoa > Arthropoda > Insecta > Diptera > Syrphidae > Melanostoma > Melanostoma mellinum. Next base: position 110,665,976 of record OU612058.1, on the reverse strand, counting down.
AAAGCAGAAAGAAGTTATTCGACAATCGAAAAAGAACTTTTAGCTATCGTTTAGGCAACCAAAATCTATAGGTACTACCTGCTAGGGAGACAAGTGACTATATATACCGATCACAAACCTTTAAAAGGCATTTTTAGCGTCAAAGACCCAACATCCCGATTGGTTAGGTTTCATCACAAACTTTCCGAGTTCGATTATAAAATCGAATACAAACCCGGGAAGTATAATACTAACGCTGACGCGCTTAGTAGAATTCCCAATAATTCAGTCGAACACACGGTTGACAAAAAGACAGAAATATCTTTTTTATCCGGAAATAGTGAAGACAAAAAATCAAACAGTATTGTTCTCGCTGTAACCCGAGCACAAACGCGAAAAAACGATGAAGAAGCGGAAAAAACCAATTTAGATATCCCTCCTATAATATACCCAGTAGAAGAAGTAACAAAGAAAAGATATGAAACCATAAAATCTCAAGAGGAAATTTCCACAATTCTAAATGACTACCACAACTCTCCATTTGGCGAACACCAAGGTGTTATTATATTTTATGTAAATGGCACAATATGATCAAAGATATAGCATTTATGAGTATTCCTAAATGGATTTGGGAAAGGAAAATTAAAAACTGGTGGACAGGTTTCTAAAATTCTTTCGGCATTAGGATTGCTACACTATCCCCCTCCATCAGAAACATAGACTATACTTCATCCCTATATAATCCCACGGAAACAGTAACGGGAGCTTTAAAGTAGCTTGACCGAATTAAAAAATTCTTTCAGTTCTAGGATGTTACATTATCCGTCAGTGACATAGACTCAAAATAATTCCTGTCAGAGTTTGATCCCTATACTCCCACAAGAACGGGGTAGGGACCGGAAACTTAGAAACTTTAGGACAGATTTCTATATTCCATCCTGCATTAGGATTGCTACATTATCCCCTTCCATCAGTAACTTAGATTATATTTCATCCCTAATCCCACATGAACAGAAACGGGAACGAAAACCGCTTTTTGGCCGATTTCAAAAATTCTTTCAACTCTTTGATGTTACATTCATCCTTCAGTGACATAGACTTATAAATGGTTCCTGACAAGGTTTGATCCCCATATTCCCACAGGAACGGGGTTGGGAACGGAAACTTAGAAACTACTGGACAGATTTCTAAAACTCTTTTGGCATTAGGAGTGCTACATTACCCCCTGTATCAGTTACTTAGACTCTATTTCATCCCTAATTCTACGGAAACAGAAACGGGAACGAGAACGGGAACCTTAAAGTTTCTTGGCCGATTTAAAAAATTCTTTCAACTCGAGGATGTTACATTATCCCTCCGTGACAAAGACTTATATTTCACATATTTCGACGGAAACGGAAGATTCCTACAGGAACGGATTTGGGAATAGAAATTTAGAAACTATTGGACAGATTTCAAAAATTCTTTTGGCATTAGGAGTGCTACATTATCCCCCTCCATCAGTAATCTAGACTATATTTCATCCCTATAATCCCACGTGATTAGAAGTTTAAAACTTCGTTTTTTGAAATACAAAAATAAAAAAAAATCTTCTTTTAATATTTCTTATGAACGATGTTTATTATCTTAGATCTATCTTAATACTAACTTATGTTTCTACTTTACATTTAAGTACTTATCGACTACATATCGCCAGTGCTGTGTCGCGTTAGTCCACACATGTTCGTTTAGAAATTTGAAGGTTTTCCCCTTGAAAGGACTCCTGGATATACTCTACTGTATATGAAGGACAAAGGTGAACCCAGATCCTGCATATTGGTAAGAAGTAGCACTTATGTATTTTTACTCCCTCATTACAGCAATCGTGATGTAACTACAATAAGATACCAGACCGGTGACAACACCTACTGGCTGGTATCTGCTTACCTCGGCCACGACCATACTGGCCCTCCCCCAGGCGACTTTGTAAAAAGGATTGTCGCTGAAGCAGAACGGCAGAAGATCTGCCTCATCATTGGATGCGATGCCAATGCGCATCACACAGAATGGGGAAGTACTGACATAAATGTAGAATTGGAAACTCAGAATAAAAAGAGTTAATAACTATAAGAAAAAGAATATAATTTATTGACTATTATGCGCAAAGATTAATTTGAGAGAACGTTGTGATCGTCTTTTCGCTCGAATCGGCTTCCGACGTGTTCCGTCTTTACTCTTCGACTGACTGGTCTCGCTGGGTGAATTGTTAGCCGATGTTCATTTGTATTCATTTGCTTTGAAGAGTTGAACTGTAATCTGTAACAGGGTGTATCCAAATCCCACAAATCGGCCATTCTGATAATGAGCTGTCCCAGCGAACTGTTAAGAAAAAAAAGTAAAAATTAGTCAAAGCTGCTCTCGCCCGAAGACGAGTCGAAATCTTCCGCGTCGGTGTGACGCCATTTTTTCATCATATCAGCGCTACTGGTTGTAATTGAAGGTCCCTCGTGATCGCCTATTTTTTGTACACCATACCTGTCGTGTTCCCTCACTTCAACGATCTTGTATGGACCCAAATATTTTCCAGCTAACTTAAGGTTTGGTCGAATTGCCACCAAGTCACCGTCTTTGTATTTAACTGCGGGACGCCTTCCTCTGTTGTAAGTGCGAATGTTTTCTTCCTGGATTTTCGTTATCTCATTTCGAGCTGACTGCCGTGCTTCATCTCGCTCACTGTCAAACGCTTCTCGTATCTCCTCCTCAATAATCTTGACCAGTTCGGGATCCGTGTTGTTCTTCATGCGAGTACCGAACATTATCTGGAAAGGTGTTGTCTTGATACTTCGTTGCCAGGAAGAGTTGATGCATCTTTGTAGTTTGCTGCAGTGTGCATACCATTTCCTTGGGTCCTCTGACGACAACTTAGAAAGAACCGAGATAATTATGCGTTTGGTACACCGGTCGTTATTAACAAATGCTCAATTAGTTCAGCTTTGCAGTAATCCTCAAAAGTATTGCTCGTAAAAGCAGCACCTCGGTCCGATATAATTCTTGCAGGGCTTCCAAACGTTGCTTTCTGTAACTCGAGTTTTGATATTGTCTCGGCTGCCGATGTTGTTTTTGTTGGGTATATCCAAGTAAATTTGGAGAACGCATCTACAATACACAGTATATAGGTATATTGTTTCGTCGTTTTATCTAGCGGCCCAAGATGATCGATGTGATATGTACAGAGAGGTACACTGCCCTTGTCGATGGACGACAAGAGGCCTTCTTGTTTTCCGGCTTTCCTCTCAGCCAAAATGCACGCGATACAATTTTTCCTCGTTTCCTCTAGCTTTTTTGTAAGGGACGGAACATAATAATCACGCTTAACTATTTCCATCATTTTTTTTGTTGCAAAATGTCCATCGCTGTGAATATTTCGCAAGAATTCCGCCTGCATTTTCTTGGGAATGTACAAAAGTTTCCTTCCTTCGGCATCCACTTTGAAGATAACATCCCTTTCGCAAATAATATCTTCGTAGGCACCGTAACCCAACAGATTTTTGATAAGTCGAATGTTTTCATCACCTTCTTGTGCCTTTACAATCCTAGACAAGAACTCACTTTGTACAACTGCAATAGCATTTCTGCTCAGCGCATCTGCGTGTCGCATTCTTGTCGCATTACGATGTTCTAAAACAAAATCAAACTCCTGTGTTATGAGTACCCATCCAGCAATACGTGATGAAAACTCCTTTTTTTCCATCGTACCTTTGAAAGCTGCGCAGTCGGTGACTATGGTAAAGTGAAGACCAAGCAGATAGTGACGGAACTTCTTTAAGGCTGTAACAACGGCAAGAGCTTCCAGCTCATAACTGCTGTAATTTTGTTCTGCCGCACTCGTCTTCTTGCTGTAGTAGTAGACAGGGTAAAAATTGTTTTCTTCTTTTTGTAATAAAATTGCTCCTAGCCCCCATTTAGAGGCATCTCTGTGGAGTTCAGTTACCGCCTCGGGTCGATACAGCTTCAGCACAGGTTCAGATGTTAGCAACTTTAACCTCTTCGAATGCTGCAATTTTTTTCGGTCCGAAACGAAACACCTCACCTTTCTTCAATAGATTGCTAAGTGGCAGCGCAATGCATGCGTATCCCTGGATAAATTTTCTAAAATACCCAGTCAACCCCAAGAAACTTTGAATTTTTAATACACTTGTTGGTCGTGGGAACCTTCGTACGGCGTTGATTTTGTTCTCTGGCGGCTTGATGTTTCCATTTTCAATTCGAAAACCTAGGTACTCGATGGCACTACACAAAAATTGGCACTTTTTCCATCGAAATACTAGCCCATACTCACTTGCAACTACCAACACCCTCTTAAGATTCATCATTGCGTTTTGATAGTCTGTTCCCAGTATCACAATGTCATCCATGTACAACAGAACCTCCTTTTGTAGGAACAAATCATGAAATACTCGATTGACATGTCGCTGAAATACGGATGGCGAGGTGCTGAGGCCGAAAGGTACGCGATTGAACTCATATTGCCCTCCTGGTGTAACAAAGGATGTATACTTGCGGCTTTCTTCATGTACGGGGACGTGAAAAACCCATTTTCCAGGTCCATAGTAGAAAAAATGTTTGACGAGCTGAGCTGATCAATTTTTTCGTCTATAATTGGTAAGCGAAAACGATCTCGAACAACTATTTTATTTAAAGCGCGATAGTCCACACATAAACGTTTGCTACCATCTTTTTTGTTGGCAAGAACAATTGGTGACGAGTATTCGGAGTTGCTGGGACGGATTATTTCGTTTTGAATCCAATCCTCAATCTGTTTTTCTACAATGCTCTTTTCTAACGGAGCAAGTCTTCTCAGTCGCTGTGTAATAGGGATTTCGGAAGTTAAAATGATCTTCATCTCCACATTTTTTGATTTTGACTTCTTTGGCCTATAATTATTAATTAGAGTTCTTAATTCATCTTCATACGATTTGTTGCCTATGAAATACTCTTCCGTCATCTCAGAGACATTATAACAGTTTCTTAAAACAGGTTCTAGTTTCTCGATTTGTACGCCACCTTCATCGAGAATGATTCTCGTGCCTCTCAGAACATCTTTACCCACTAATAAGGCATGCTTTAATGATTTAGATGAAACTACATACACCTTGGTATTATACGTCACATTGTCTATTATTATAGACGCACTGAAAAACCCGTATGGTATTGTGCTCTCTTGAGATAAAACTCTAAAAATTCGACTGTCCTTCTCTAAAAGCGGTGATCCCATTTGAAAGTATTCTTCCGAACCCATGACCGTCACATCACTACCTGTGTCTATTCTGGCCTGCATTTCAATGCCATTCACGAAAACTGACTTAACCTCCAAATCACTCACATCTATCCCCATTACATTTAAAGTTTTTGCCACCTTAAGATTCTTCTGTGCCGAGCAGTTAGCAGCAAGATGACCAAAACTTTCACAGTTAAAGCACTTTGGGCCCTTAGCCCTGAACTCGCACATTTTGCTTTTATGTCCAGTCGACCAACAATTGAAACAACGCATATTCCCACTCAATGTCGAATTTTTCATTTTCATATTATCGTTATTAGATATGGGAGTTGGTTGTCGCACGGAACGTCGAAAACGTTCATATTCTAAAATTTTGTTTCTGAAGTCCTTCATTGAACTCGCTCCGTATAACATTGCTTTATTTAAAGGAGAATCATCGATACCATCTACGATGTACTGTATTATTGATTTGTCGTCGACGTATGCTTTTGCACCTAACTCTCGCATAGTAAATAGATACTCCGTAATAGTTTCTCCTTTTTTTTGTTTTCTAGCCACGAGCCCCTTATGTACATCAGCGGTTGTCATGCCACCGCTAAATTCCTCTAACAACAGTTTTTTTTAAGTCTGCCCATTTGATAATAACTGATCTAGTTCGCATGGCCAGCTTTGCGGTGCCAGTCAACAACCGTTTAGCGAATAATATCTGTCTCGTTTCATCCCATTTCATGAGTGCCGCTACAGTTTCGAACTCATCAATCCATGAAACTACATCACCTTCTTCACTAAAATATGAAACTGCATTTAAAGCATCCTCAAACGAACCTACACTTCTTCCGTTAGCAAGCCCTTTTATATCGTTGACCTCTGTTCGAAGTAATGAAAGCTCTAATTCCGCACTGGGAACGAAATTTTGATTTGCTCCCTGCGAATTACTACTTATTCGTCCCTCTGCATACTGTGCTCTAGAAACATCTGATCCTCTTTCTTCACACCTTCGTCTCTCTTTTACTGGATCGTGTTGCTTCGCCATTCGTTGCACATCGGGTACTCTCGTTCCCGCTTCTGGACTACATCCTGCAAACACCTCGTCTACTGCGTTATCTCGTGGCAACTCCGTAACATGTTGATGTACTGATCTTAGAAACATGCTCTTTGACAATTTCAGTTCTTTTTCCCTATGTTTTAGATCGATTTCTCGCTGAATGAGAGCATCAAACATTTCCGAAAAATTTGCTTGCGAAGTTGATGCCAGTGATGTACTGTTCATCCACTTACCCCGCTTACCTACCATTGTTCGTACCGTTACTGTTGCTGGGGAAAAAAAAATCTCTCGAGGTTAATCGTAATCAATTTGCTGCTTATTTTTTATTCGTATCCCGGTTGAGCCCCCATGTAGAATTGGATACTCAGAATAAAAAGAGTTAATAACTATAAGAAAAAGAATATAATTTATTGACTATTATGCGCAAAGATTAATTAGAGAGAACGTAGTGATCGTCTTTTCGCTCGAATCGGCTTCCGTCGTGTTCCGTCTTTACTCTTCGACTGACTGTGACTGGTCTCGCTGGGTGAATTGTTAGCCGATCGATGTTCATTTGTATTCATTTGCTTTGGAGAGTTGAACTCTAATCTGTAACAGGGTGTATCCAAATCCATTGTATATAGAATCTATAGTACTATCACTTCGGCCTTACTAGCGCCATTTAAGGACGGCCAATAGAGTTACTACCTCATCAAAAGAGCGGGAGATCACAAGAGAAATGATTTCTCTTGCTATTATAAATTCGGAGGAGTAGTAGGGTTGAAATGTTTAAGAATACACTTAATTGCACTTAATTGAAATCAGTTATAGATCTTGATAACGTGTCATTTCATCCAGAAATTGTTCTATGTATTTTTTGAAATAGGAAAATTCTTGTTCTTGTGGACCTGGCTGGTACATGAATAGGTAATAGAGCAAGGAGTGTTGGACACTTTATGTGGTAGCATAGTAAGTCTTTTATGAGCATCACACCATGAATTTTTCTTCTTGATCCTAATGATTTAATTCCAAGCAATAAGCACCTAGCTTTGTAATTAGGACAGAAACCCCAGCTCATTTTGTTGAAAACGTATTTCATAAATCTTCTTTGAACCGATTCTACCCTGTCAGAATTTGATTTAAACGCGGGACTCCAGATTACAACAGCGTATTCCAAAAGCGATCTGACAAGAGATGTTTACAAAGTTAATAAAACATAAGGATCTCGAAAATCCTTGCCATTTCGTTTTATGAATTCAACTAACGAGTAAGCTTTTGGTACTAAGAAATTAATGTGGTTCCAAAAATTTAGTGAGGAATCAAGAATAACACCTCAGTCCTTAATGTTTGAGACACGATTTTTGACATTAGATTCAATTGTGTAATTGAACCGAATACTGGTACATTTTCGAGTAAATGAAATAATATTACACTTTTGTATATTAAGTTTCAAGCATTTTTCGTAACACCAGTGTGAGAGAGAATCAAGGTCAGATTGAATCAATTAACAATCACCTTAGCTGTTAATTGTCAAGAATAGCTTGAGATCGTCCGCATGTAACAAACACCTACAATATTTGAATGCAGATATAATGTCATTGATAAAAATTATGAAGAACAATGGACCGAGGTGGCTACCTTGGGGTACACCCGATGTAGTTGTACGTTTTGTATATTGATGGCTATATCAATTACAAATCAAGCAAATCAAGCATGCAAAGTAGCTAGTGAGGCAGGCCTCCTGGGGAACCTAATTAAAAAAAACGAATCTTGTATTTTACCTCCTGGGTGATTCGGAAAAAATCATTGTATAAGGAGACTATAGTAGCACCATGTATAAGATATAGCACCATGTATAAGGATAGCGCTGGTATCGCCCCCTGTCGACCCCATTAAACGTACTACCTTCTCAATCGGAACAAGTTAATCGTAGAACCCTGCCAACATGCTGCCAATACGTCATATATTATTGTGTTTTGCTAGGGCAGCTTTGCATCGTAAATGTGTTAGCAATATAAAAGCGTGATGTGTTTTTTAATTCTAAATGATAAAAAGTTTGTTGTTTTGCATTTGACGTGTCATGACATTGTTTGAAAATCATTTAAACCCATTTAATAATTGATGAAAATACCACCCATAACCAATAAAGCATTCACGAAAATACCATCCACATACCTAAGTGAACAACCACAGCAAAATTTTTTGAACCGATAAATCCTTTGATGGGGTCGACAGGGGCGATACCAGCGCTTTCCCCGCCATGGTGCTACTAAAGTTTCCTTATACAATGGAAAAAATACACTTTTTTGTAGTTGCCTATAGTTTTCCTTTTAGAAAATCTACCTATTAATAAAAATACTAACGTTTTACAACCTTTTCAGATTCGTTTTTAACTATCATAACCTTACATTTGCTTACTTACTTTTATCAACTATAATTCCAACATTTCTGTTAGCAAGCCTGGCAACGCCGTATGGTAAATTTTCCTTCGCAAGGTCGCCATCTTTTTTATCTTTGGCCATCTTTTCTATCTTCGGCCATCTTTTTTACCTTCGTCCATCTTTTTTATTTTCGGCCATCTTTTTGGTCTCTACAAACGTCATATGGTAAACGAGGAGAACAAAGGCGGACAGGAGACGACATAGACCAGTTCACCAGTGTAAACTTAAAATTAAAATAAAATAAAGTAACTAAGTAGAAGAAAAAAGAAAGAATTGCATTGGACTTGGAATCTTGTGGATTGTCCAAAATATAGAAAGGTAATCGCTTGTAAGTGGGTATATAAAATTAAACTTTCTGCGCAAAACAGTATTGAGCGATACAAGGCTAGGTTGCTTATTAAAGGCTGTAGCCAACAAGAAGGGATTGACTTCAATGAAGCTTTTAGCCCAGTTGCTAGATTCAATTCAATACGAACAATTATTGCTATAGCTGCATGTAGGCGACTTTTATTATACCAGTTTGATGTCAAAACTGCCTTTTTGAACGGGATGCTAGAAGAGGAAATTTATATGGCGCAGCCTATTGGATATGATGACAAGTCGGGAAAAGTTTGCAAACTTAACAAAACCCTATATGGCCTCAAACAAGCTTCGAGAAACTGGAACCTTACAATTTCAAGGCTACTTAATAATTACAATTTTATAACATGTGTAGCTGATCCATGCCTGTTAGTGCTTAATAAAAATGACAGAATCGTAATAGTCGCGCTTTATATAGATGATGGACTGATGGCAGCAACAGATATGAAAGACATTATTGACCTGGTTACATATCTGAAACAACATCTTCAACTTACGATGAATGAGGCGAATTACTACCTTGGTTTGGAACTAAAGCGAAATACTGCGGGAGACGTTCATGTTATCCAGTCAGCATACATTCAACGTCTCTTAAGTCGTTTTAATATGGCAGATTCAAAAGGAGTGTCAACACCGTGTGAAGCAGTAGCAAAAACATCACTTCTCTGTTCTGATTCTAAAGATACACTGCCAACCACTAGGATGAGGCCACAAATTTTGCGATCGATTTTCGCTTCTTATACCTGGTGGAAGTTTTGTACCCGGAAAAGTTTATTACCAGTTAATAGGTACGTATTTTCCCATTACAAATTCATAAATTTAACGGGTTTATTCCAAACGACTGTTGGAATTTCCCAAGATCAATTAATGAGGTACTGAAAATAGGTATAAAAAGGTGCTCCACTAGGATGAGGCCACTACGAATATTTCCGTGCAGAAGTGCGCAAGTGCGAATTTTTGTATAGAATATCTAATAGAGTGTTAAAAATAACCGTTTTAATTAGTTTGAAGCACACATGGGGTCCGGAAAGACTTTGACAGCGACAGAAAGAGCAAGAATAGACGCTTTCAAGGAAACAGGACTCTCAGGCCGTGAAATAGCAAGGAGACTTAACAGGAGCAAGACAGTCATAAACAATTATCTTGCTGATCCCCTAAACTATGGGGAAAATCAAAAAGGACGCACGGGAAAAGCCACAACACCAAGAGAAAATCGGTCGATTCTACGACATGCCTGAAATTCTACTCTACCAGCGACTATGATAAGGGCCAAAAGCGGAGTTTCAGCCAGCATAACAACAGCTCGAAGAATATTACAAAAGAGTAATACTATTCAAAGGAGGAAACTAAAATAGAAACCAGTTTTGAAGCCAGTACACAAGGAGCATGAACGTTGCAAGACAGCATGTTGCTTGGAGCAGTCAATGGAAACGCATTGTCTTTTCGGATGAACAAAAGTTTAACCTTGACGGTCCTGATGGTTCCAACTTCTATTTCCATGACATTAGAAGGGATGAGCTTAATTTGGTAAGACATCATAGCCGTACATCAGATGTAATGATGTGGGGAGCTATTACCTACTATGGCACGATCAAGGTTAAACTTTTTTTCATCCGAAAAGACAACGCGTTTCCATTGACTGCTCCAAGCAACATGCATATCCGTTCGAACGCAATACTCTAAGATATTGAAATTAACAAGTCATAAACACTTTTGCTTATGAATACATATCCGTTCGAACGCAATACTCTAAGATATTGAAATAAACAAATGATAAACACTTTTGCTTACGAATGCATATCCGTTCGAACGCAATACTCTAAGATATTGAAATAAACAAAAGATTAATAATAAAGAAAGATACGAATCATCATATTTCGATCTCCCCAAAGAAGTCGTATATGATGATAAGTCACGTATGCCTTAAGTAAGTAAGAGATAAATACCAGTTGTCTGCGACATTCTGGTCAGACTTTAATAAACTTCCAAGCAATAAGGATAACCTCAATCTAGAGCTCCGTCTCTAAATTTCTTTTTTAAAAATTGTTTCGTTTGATTCAAACTAAAACTGGCGCAGTCGGTAGGATACACAAAATATAATATGTGTATCCTTTGCAAATAAGAACCCATCGTTCACCTATCGTTTAAGTGTAGTATAAAGTGAAAATTAAAATTAAATTTTTTACAAAAAGAAAGAAAATTGTTTTAATAACTTATACCCATATAAAAAGTGAATATCTAAAAATCTACGAAAAAGAAATCTTTAGAATTAACTTAATTGGACCCCTACCGTTATTGCAAAATAAATTCAGTGAAGAATAAATTCTTTAATGCATATAAAGATTACTTCAGTGAATAAAGTTATTAGAACACTTATCCAAAATTCTAAGACATCAATAAAAATTAGTTCAGTGACTCACCCTCACGAAAAGAGTAATGTTACGCAATCCGTAGAGGAAAATTAATTATAACATAATCAACTACAAAACAAAACTATTCAACAAATGGACCTTTTCAAGAAGACACATAAGAAGAATAATCCATATTCAAAGAACGCTGACGAAGAAGATAAATCATCAAACGAAGGAGATCAACAGTACAACAGAGATAGTAAAAATTTTAATACTAATTTAAACAATCAATTGTCACAAATTAAACTACCAAATATTGAAAATATTATATTAGAACAAATTAAATTACCAAATATTGAAAAAATTATATCAGAACAAAACTTAAATTGTAAAGCCAATATGGAACTTACACTCACATTAAACCCACTCAAGTACATTGAAAAGTTAAATACTTTCCATGGGCGAAGAGAAGACTTATATACTTTTATCACAAACGTTGATGGGATAACTCCCACACTTAACAAATATGACAACCAGTCACAGACAATGTGTATAAATATACTAAAGTCAAAACTTATAGTCAAAGCCAAACGTTGTATTGAAATACACGCTCACTTATCCACCTGGAAAGAAATAAAAGAATTACTAGTTGAAAATTTCGGAGGTTTTAAATCTTCATTCCAACTGTATGACGATTTGAGACAAACTCCTTATAAAGGAAATGTTGTAAGCTTTTATAACGAAATACAAAAAAATCTTTGCGAATTAAACCAGAAAACAATACAAGAGGGAAAGAATGAGGAAATTACTCATAAATCATAATACACAAACAGCATTAAACATTTTTAAAGAACGTTCACCAGTTCACATGCGAACAATATTATTTGCATTGAAACCCCCTAATTTGCAAGCAGCCTTACATGAGTTGACTCAAGCTGGTTTTGTAAATGAAAAATCTGAAGAAACCCCAAGGAAATTGCTCGATGCACCAAAAATTCCAATCACACAAAACCCCAAAAATAATTATAAAAAATATCCAAATAAAAATAATAACTTCACACCTAAAAACCCAATTTATATAAGAGCTCCATTCAATCACCAAAACACTATCAACCCTAATCCAAACTATAAAGGTAACAATTATAGCCCAAATTACAAACCTCCTAGTAGACAAAATAAACCTATGGAAGTTGACCCAACTTCTAGTCAATTGAAGAAAATCCAAACTAACTATAACGAAAGTGATCCAAACGACACGGGTTTTCCGAATGTAGCCTCGGAAACCTGTCTACTCAACGAGACAACAAACTCCCTTTTATTAAGTTAAAATTTAAATATATAGATATCCCGAAATCCACAAAAAAGAAGTGGACAAACAAATCAAAGATCTGTTTGATCAAAAAATTATCAAACCAAGTACTTCTCCCTACAATGCCCCAATGTGGTCGTACCAAAGAAAGAAGACAAGGTAGGAAACAAGGAGTGGAGAATAGTCATTGACTATCGAAAATTAAATAACGCAACAAAAGAGGATAAATTCCCTATTCGACTAATTGACGACATACTAGACAAATTAGGAAAAGCTAACTACTTTTCCACATTAGATTTAACAAAAGGATTCCACCAAATAGAGGTAAACCCTGAAGATAGAGAGAAGACAGCCCTCTCAACACTATCAGGACACAACGAATGGTTAAGAATGCCATTCGGTCTCAAAAATGCCCCCGCACATTCCAACGAATGATGAACGAGGTATTTAAAGAATATGTAGGAAAAATTTGTTATGTCTACCTCGACGACATAATAATATTCTCAACTTCATTGGAAGAACATATAAACTCACTTAATAAAATTTTCACCAAATTACAGTCAGTAAATTTAAAGATATCCCTAAATAAATGTGATTTCATGAAAAGAGAAAGCGAATTCTTAGGTCACATAATTACCCCGGATGGAATAAAATAAGCACGATACAAAACTTTCCTATACCAAAAACTATTATGGAAATCCAATCTTTCTTAGGCCTAACCGGATATTATAGAAAGTTCATCCATGACTACGCCAAGATCATAAAACCACTAACTCTCTGTTTGAAAAAGATAAACAAATAAATATAAATAACACAGAATATAAAGAATCATTCGAGAAATTAAAACTAGCAATGTCAGACGATTTATTAAACAGACACCCTGATTTTAATAAAGAATTCACACTTACCACAGACGCATCCGATTTCACAATTGGAGCAGTCTTAAGTCAATCACATGGACCACTATGCTTCGCATCCAGAACTTTAAATAAACACGAATGCAATTATTCAGTTATAGAAAAAGAACTTTTAGCAATCGTTTGGGCAACCAAACAATTCCGCCATTACCTATACGGTAGACATTTCAAAATACAAACAGATCACCGACCATTAGCAGGGTTGCACAACCTCAAAGAACCTAACTGTAAACTCCAAAGATGGAAAATAAAATTGGAGGAATACGATTTTCAAATCGAACATATCGCAGGAAAAGAAAATAAGGTAGCCGACGCACTATCAAGAATAAGAATAGATGAAACAAATTCACATGGCATCACCAAAATTGATAAAATTGGCAAGAAAAACAGAGTTAACACAAAAATTGGTACAAATTACGAAAATGTATTAAACATAATAGAACTCGTTTCTACACAACACTCAAATGAGTCAGATAGTTCAAACTTAATTCCAATCACCGAACAAAGTCTAAATATATTTATTCGACAGATTATCATAGAAATAGGAGAATAAAATGATGAAATCATAACTTTCCCTTTTAACAAAAGAAGAATAAAAATAAATTAAGAAAAATTTCGAAGAATCAGATTTCGAACAAATCATATCAGAAATTGATATAGACCATAAAAACGTTTAATATTGTAATAACAATAAACTATTTTTAGAATTCCAAACTTACTGGAAAACACACCACAACACCCAAATTCTAATTAGAACTCATACATTTTTAGAAGATGTTTATGATATAACTTAACTAGAAGAAATCATTCACAAAAAACATAAGGAATTAAATCACGTGGGAATAGAAAAATTGTATTTAGATCTAAAAAGAAAATATTATTACCCAAACATTAAAAAACAAATAACAAAAATCATAAATAATTGCGATATCTGCAACCTGAAAATTGAAAGAAACCCTATTAAACTACCATACGAAAAAACAGAAACATCCTTAGAACCACACATTCACTACCACATGGATATATGGATCCTACTCAATAATAACAAATATTTAAGTTGTATCGACAAATTCAGCAAGTATGCCTCAGTAGAAAAACTTAAAACAAAAAATCAAAAAGACATTTTAAATGCTATGGAAAAACTATTCTCATACATGTCTGAACCCAAGAAATTAACTCTAGACAATGACCCCACTTTCAAAACTTACTCTATAGAAAATTATCTAAAAGAAAAGAATATACTAACACACTTTACCACCCCTTATAGACACACCGGAAATTCGGATGTGGAACGCCTTTACAGTACCCTAAATGAACAAATTAGATTACTAGAGAAAACTGAAAAAATTATCGATTTAGTAACAAAAGCAGTAAATACGTATAACAACACAATACATCTCACTACAAGGGAGAGACCCTTAGAGATACATCTAGGTAAAATAGAAAATAAAAAAATATATGATAGAATAGAAACAAATAAGAACAAAACTCTAGACAGAATAAATAAAAATCGATTAGACGTAGAAGTAAATCCAAACTTCACAAAAATAAACAATCAAGAACAGTTTAATAAACTAAAAACCAAACACAAGAAAGTAAAACTACTTAAAACAATCGATAAGAAATTACTCATCAAACCCCACCTAAGAAAACAACTCCTTCACAAAGACCAATTCAGAAAGAAAAAGAAATTTACTAAAACACAAAATGAAGACAACCAAAACAATAGCAATCATAATAATGATTCTCTTATTAACAACTTCAGTAAAAACTAATGATATAAAAATAACAAAGATAAATAGAAAATTTTTAATCATACAAGAAGGACAAATTAAACTTATAAATAATTATGACATTCTATTACATGTAATTAACCTTACAGAATGCCAATCATTAATAAATCAGTTAAAAGATCAACACCATTTACTAGCAAATACTAACGAATAACGATTCGCAAGACCAAAAGATAAATACATTAGAAATAAAACTCCAAACAATTATCCCACACCATATTACTCATAAACGAGGAGTAATTAATATTGAAGTAATGAATTACTTATACGGAACTATTGTTGCGGTATATTTTACCACAACAAGTTATACCTTTATTTTTCTTCCTCTTCCCATTTTCACCCCTCCTTTTGTTGTGGCTTCAAGGTGCTGGCATAGTACAAAGCAACCCTAGTCCATCAGCTAGTGGTGTACTTCAAAGCATCTTGGAAAAGCAACCCAAATAGGTACCCCTCCATTGAGCCAGTGGACGGCTGGAGACTCAAACAGCAGCGGTAGTAAGAACCAGGAAGGTTCTAGAGGAATTCCATCCATAGCAGCAGCAGGTTACTAAGAACCTAATACTTAAAATAAGGTAGAGATATGGCTACCCACCTTTAACACACTGATAGATATCAGTGATCTTCGGATTTTGGCATTTGAAGCCTTTTTCAATATAAACGGCCAAGAGCCCAACGTAATGGCTGAGTGCCCACCGTAAAGGCCGGGTGCCCAACCTAAAGTGCTCAACCTTAAAAAGAAATGACTCTTTACAGAATTATCCCCATTCCCCCAAATCTGCGCGAAGGTTCACCGAAGTAGTTTAGTAGTTTTCGCGCAAAATGACGAATCCTCGTTAACTGAATCCTAGCTTAAATAGTTTTCTTGCACAGTGTAACTTGGGTCGGTTGGGCCGAGGGAATTTGTTTAAAGAAATAGTTTTTCAATTTTCTATTCTGGAATGGATTGAAATGGAACAGGTCTGGATTCGTTCATTCGGGCAAGTTGTTGCGAATCTCTAACGACCAAGAGATTCACAACGAAATTGTTTAGAAGAGAGCGATGGATGCGTTTCGCCTACGGCGCAGACTCCAGCGAATTTGCTGAGAGTATTGCAGATACCCCGTGACGAACCTCCACGACTCTGATTGGTTGAAGTGAGTGGAATTTGCTGAATGCGCCGATGAACGAAGAGACCGCCAAGAAGATGGCACTTCTTGGTTGACCTCTGAAAAGGACATAGTGCCAGAAAGTTTTAGAAAATTGAAAAAGTGTCGGAGATTTTATAATCGACTATTTGATTTTTGCAAGTAGTGCAAGTTTAAATTGTTACAGTGTTTGATTGGCAGGAAGGCCAAACTAAACAGTGTTTTAAGTCTGTGCAGGAAAGCTCCACATAGGCAGGAATTCAGGAGAGTTAGTGCCAGTACGGGCAAGAAAACTCAGGCAGGATTCGTCAACAGAAAAAGCTAAGTATTTTCCTATAAAAGTGGAAAAGTGTTAATAGTGCGTTTGTTTTGTTTTGACTATTGAGTCATATTGCTTTAATCGGTAACCCTTCGCCTTTCGTAATTAATCCTGAGATTACAGGACGCGTGACCTCCATTTAACCTTGTTGTCTGTTCGGGAAAATTCCCAAAGAGTCGTTTGTTTGCGAGTGTATTGTGCACACAAGTTGTTGTTTTGAATTTTAACCTGGGTAAAATCCCATCTTCGTACTTAAATTTCATTCTATTTAAATTGTTGACTGGCTCTTGCCAGACTTTGCATACTTTGTACACTCCCAATTGTTTACGAAAAGATTTCAGGTTTTATACCTATACTTGTAAAGGTTTCCTGAACAAAATATAATTTTATTCCTTTTGGAAAATCGTTCTTTTAATTCTATTTGAAGACCATTTTCAGTGCTAAAGTTGGTTTGGAAATTCCAAACAAAAATTTCCTGGCGCCCTTTATTGTATGAAACACCCAGTTGTGTGTTTTGATTGATACTCATTCTTTTTATTAATTCCTTTCTTTATTAGACTAATTATACCTACGTACCAATAAATAAACTACCTACGGACCACCCCTTGCTGAGCAGCTGGCATTGGCAGCATATTATCCTGCTATCTGTTGCATTCTTTTCCCATCGAAATCCACCCAGCTGTCATTTGACAGTTCATCATAAAGTTAAAATTCGGTCAACATCGCCGCAGCACATCGTTGTGCATGTTTTATATTCTTGCATTTTAAATAATTAATTAATCAATCGTTGCGATTAATTAATACATTAGATAACTATCATCCAAGTTGTGGATTCATTTTTGATTCGTTTGGATTCGGTTCGTCGGGAAAAAAGTGCAACAATTGACGTCCAAACGTGGGGCCTTGTGTGGTGTTTTTTCATACACATATTTTTAACTCCTGTGGTGTTGTTTTGATTTAACTTCAACCTTAGGGAAGTGTATAGTGTACCTTAAATTTCTTGAATTGTTCCTTTTTATATTTTGTAAAATTGTGTGAATTTTTTTTACTTTGGATATGTTTTGTTTTCCTTAGGTGAAAATTCAAGTGTGGAAAAAATATTGTGATCGCCGTACCTACCTATCTACATACCTACATACATTATAAATACTCGTCCATTGGAGGGATATCGTTGTTGGATTCACTGGTATACCCAGTGCAACAAGTAGGTGCTTTTGTTTTTTATATTTTGTGCATTTTTGGATTTTGATTGAGATTATTTCTTATCAATCAAATCTTCATATATTACATTTTATTTTGCTTTTAATTTCTTATTAAATATTAAAGAGTTTGACAGTTTGTGCGGCTTGTTTTCAGCCATTGTGAAGCATAAGCTGTCTCGCTCTCTCACACAGCGTGTTGGTGTGAGGTAAATTTTCATACTCAGAGTTGAGTGTTGCCGTCGGCGATATTTATTTTTTCAATACCTTTTTAAATTTATTTGGTGCTATTTTTTTCTGATACTTTTTTTATTACTATTTTTAATACTTTTTAAATACATTTTTTTATTTTTTGTTTTATTTTGAACTTTAGTGGTTTTTTGATTGCGTCTGATTTTTTTTTTCTTAGTTTTTTTTTTAATTTTTTTTTTAATTATTCACCATGGATATCAACCGTTTGTCACAAGAGGAGCTTGTGTACGAAATGTTGAGTAGGGGGTTAGAGAAGGGAACTGTGGACGTAATGAGAAGTTCCTTAAGATCTTCTCGGATGTTGGAACGTCGCGGTTCAGTTGAGGCCTACGGGAAGTACCCGTTTAGTTATGTTCAGGATAGGGATGCAGTTGAGGAAAAGATTAGGGAGATTAGGGTTCTTCTTAAGGATCAACCAAGAAATCCCAAGTCGGGGGAATACTTGAAGATCCTTACGAAGATAGAATGGAGCTTAAATAGGATAGGAAAAGCGCAGGCAGAAGGAGATGAGGAAATAGGAGAGCAGAAATCTCTGAAGAGTGAACTGCTTCTCCTTTTAGCTAGGTTAACAGATGAAGAAGAGCAAGCGTCGAACGAAGACAATGCTTCTTCTTCAGGAACGAGTGGTAGGCAGTTGGTGGAGAACACTCCCCAACAAAATCGGATGAACACACGAGGACCAGTGTGCAACGAGGTATTCCAACAGAGGTCAGATAGTGTTAGAGTAGGGATTTCCGAACCGCTAGAGCGATTTACGGAAAGGATCAGTAGGTGGAATGTTCAGTTCAGTGGTGAGCGATGTGGCACATCACTGAACTCATTCTTAGAAAGAGTAGAGGAACTTAGTTTAGCTCGAGGGGTTTCAGAAACCCGTTTGTTCCAGTCAGTGGTTGACCTTTTGACAGGTCAAGCCCTACTGTGGTATAGGTCAGTTAGGGAAGATATAGGTGATTGGCAGGAATTCGTAGAGGCGTTGAAGTACGAATTCTTGCCAGCAAATTATGATGATCTGTTGATGGAACAGATCAACCGTAGGACCCAAGGGAAGGAGGAGACGTATGGAGCATATCTCGCTACCATGCGTACAATGTTTAGGAGATTAGGGGAGCCATTATCCGAACGGAGGAAAGTGGCTATCCTAATGAAGAATTTGGGCCCGTTCTATCAGAAACAGATTGGTTTTCAAAAGCCTCAATCTGTGAAGGAGTTAGCAAAATTAGGCAGGGATTTAGAAACGCTTAGGGCGAATGTAGAGAATTTTGAGCCTCCCGCTCGAAATAAAAATTGCGTTGAACCCGAATTCGGTTACTCTGCTGGTCCAGCAGTACAGCCGAGGGTGGCAGCGGTTAGCAGAGAAGAGCAGCCTGTCCAAGTAGTGGAAGCTAGAAGGTCTCCACCTAATAGATCCACTCAAGTTGACAGGTCGATTCGATGTTTTAACTGCGGGAAAGAAGGTCACTTCTCTAGCAGGTGTTCCGCTAAAAAGCATTGCTTCGGTTGTGGTGCTGAAGGAGTCAGCCGCAACAACTGTCGTCGTTGTTCATCGGGAAATGGGCAACGGGCTCTTGCGCCAGCAGGGCGAGAGTTCCGGAGGCATTAGGAGCTAGGCTGCCTGCTGGTAACCAGCTGGCAAAAATTCATTTAGGGTTTACGTTGGAGGCAAACGGGGATGATAGGAGACCATTTTTAGGAGTTAGCATTTATGGGACTAGGTTTTTGGGATTGTTAGATTCAGGAGCTTCTAGAACAATTTAAGGTAGAGATAGCTGGAGAATTCTCCAAGATTTAGGATTAGTGGTTAAAGAGGGGAATATCCATTCTGTATGCTTGGCAGATGGAGCAGGAGTAGAAGTTTTAGGGTCAGTTAACTTACCAATCGTGGTTGAAAACAAGGCAGTTCTTATAGACTGCTTAGCTATTCCAACTCTGCCGCATACCGTGATACTAGGTGCAGATTTTTGGGCACTGTCGGGAATCGTCCCGGATTTGCGATCACGTATGTGGAGTTTTTCGGACCAAGAGTGTTTGGGCTCGATTTGCTCGATTACTGAGCGTTCAGAGTTGACGAAAGATCAAACTAGTTTGTTGGAAGCCATGGTTGAGGAAGCTTTTAGGAAGATGCCAGAGGGATTAGGGTGCACAACTATGATTGAGCACAAGATTAGGACGTCGGCGGAACCGATTAAACAACGGTATTATCCGGTTTCTCCGGCAATGCAGTGACAGCCAGAGATCTTTTTGCACTCATTTACACTTAGTGTTTATAGTTTTTTAGGTAAAATTTAATGATTTTCAAATGCACGACACTTTAAATAATAGTAATGTAACTTTTCAATAATTTTTAGCTGTTTATTTTAAAGATAAAAACACTTTAATATAGAACTTTTTAACAAAGATGTTGCTCAATAAATAGCCAGAGTTGCCATCCTAAAACCAGTTGTGTAAAAGATTTTCCCGTGCCAAAAACGGTTCGACAAATGCAATCCTTTTTGGGTCTAGCAAATTACTATCGAAAGTTCATTCCGAATTTCTCAAAAAAAGTTAAACCTTTGACAAATCTGCTAAGAAAAGATGTAAAATTCACCTGGACAGAAAAATGTCAAGAATCGTTTCAGAAAGTTAAAGACCTACTCATTTCACCCCCTATACTTATATATCCCGATTTTAATCAACCTTTCAACCTAACCACTGATGCAAGTAATGACGCAATTGGTATGCGGTTCTGTCTCTAGGAGAGGTTGGTAAAGACCATCCAATCGCATACGCAAGTAGAACTCTAAACAAAGCAGAAAGAAGTTATTCGACAATCGAAAAAGAACTTTTAGCTATCGTTTAGGCAACCAAAATCTATAG
Organism: Melanostoma mellinum; assembly: GCA_914767635.1. Lineage (NCBI taxonomy): Eukaryota > Metazoa > Arthropoda > Insecta > Diptera > Syrphidae > Melanostoma > Melanostoma mellinum. The sequence continues at coordinate 110,644,797 of OU612058.1, read as the reverse complement.
GTACTACCTGCTAGGGAGACAAGTGACTATATATACCGATCACAAACCTTTAAAAGGCATTTTTAGCGTCAAAGACCCAACATCCCGATTGGTTAGGTTTCATCACAAACTTTCCGAGTTCGATTATAAAATCGAATACAAACCCGGGAAGTATAATACTAACGCTGACGCGCTTAGTAGAATTCCCAATAATTCAGTCGAACACACGGTTGACAAAAAGACAGAAATATCTTTTAAATCCGGAAATAGTGAAGACAAAAAATCAAACAATATTGTTCTCGCTGTAACCCGAGCACAAACGCGAAAAAACGATGAAGAAGCGGAAAAAACCAATTTAGATATCCCTCCTATAATATACCCAGTAGAAGAAGTAACAAAGAAAAGATATGAAACCATAAAATCTCAAGAGGAAATTTCCACAATTCTAAATGACTACCACAACTCTCCATTTGGCGAACACCAAGGTGTTATTATATTTTATGTAAATGGCACAATATGATCAAAGATATAGCATTTATGAGTATTCCTAAATGGATTTGGGAAAGGAAAATTAAAAACTGGTGGACAGGTTTCTAAAATTCTTTCGGCATTAGGATTGCTACACTATCCCCCTCCATCAGAAACATAGACTATACTTCATCCCTATATAATCCCACGGAAACAGTAACGGGAGCTTTAAAGTAGCTTGACCGAATTAAAAAATTCTTTCAGTTCTAGGATGTTACATTATCCGTCAGTGACATAGACTCAAAATAATTCCTGTCAGAGTTTGATCCCTATACTCCCACAAGAACGGGGTAGGGACCGGAAACTTAGAAACTTTAGGACAGATTTCTATATTCCATCCTGCATTAGGATTGCTACATTATCCCCTTCCATCAGTAACTTAGATTATATTTCATCCCTAATCCCACATGAACAGAAACGGGAACGAAAACCGCTTTTTGGCCGATTTCAAAAATTCTTTCAACTCTTTGATGTTACATTCATCCTTCAGTGACATAGACTTATAAATGGTTCCTGACAAGGTTTGATCCCCATATTCCCACAGGAACGGGGTTGGGAACGGAAACTTAGAAACTACTGGACAGATTTCTAAAACTCTTTTGGCATTAGGAGTGCTACATTACCCCCTGTATCAGTTAGGTTAGGTTAGGTTAAAATGGCTGTCAGGAAAACAAACTGACACACTTAGACCAATATTAGGTCCATTGTGATACCATAGTTATTATGCGAGGGAGTACCTCACTTAACAAAACCATTTGGAGCTTTTAATAAAGCGAAGGATATGCAGGGGATCTGTGTGTGCCAGATCGCTTGGATCATCAAGAAAATATTTTCCTAGATGCCGCTTTCTTTTAGAAGAGAGTGCCGGACATGAGCAGAGGAGGTGTGGGATTGTCTCCTCCTCCTCCTCATCTAAGCAACTTCTGCAGAAGTCATTTGAGGGAACGCCAAGTCTTATGGCGTGTCTTCCTATCAGACAATGTCCGGTGATGACATTGATTACGGAGCTAATTTGCAATCTGGCAATAGATAACAAATGTCTTGTGCGTTTTGGATCTAGACCTGGCCATATCCGTTTTGTTGCCGCGCACGTGGTGATATTGTACCACCTATGATTTGTTCTATCCATAGCCTCTTGCTTTAGCATAAGTTTACATGTAGCGATTGGTATACCAATATTCAACCTGCTGGTTGAGATCGGTAGAACGGTTCCTTCTCTGGCGAGTTCATCGGCTTTGCAGTTACCCACGATATCTCTGTGCCCCGGCACCCAAATAAGGTGAATATTGAACTGTTCAGCCATCTCCCTAAGAGATAGGCGACAGTTAAGGGCGGTTACTGAGTTTGTAGAAACAGCGCCGAGTGATTTGAGGGCTGCTTGACTATCTGAGAAAATCCGGATATTCGTTGAGGATATCACGTTTTCTTTTAGCCATGATAGGACCTCTTTGATCGCCAGAATTTCCGCTTGGAACACGCTACAATGGTTTGGAAGGCGGAACGAGAGACTTACGTTAAGTCGATTTGAGTACACCCCACAGCCTACCCCTTCTTCGGTTTTTGAACCATCTGTATAGAAATGAATTGAATCATCTCTCAAAAATTCTTCGTCGTCCCAGGTCGTTCTCGGTGGGATTGAGACTTGGAACTTATTATCAAAAACCAATTGGGGGATGGTGTAGTCGGAGTGACAGGGGATTGATCCGAATGAATTCAGGATTGTAACGTGACCGATGTTGTTTTCGGTCCATTGGGAGATAGCTCTCATACGAGTGGCTGCACTGGCGGCCATTTGTTTGCTGAAGATATCTAGTGGTGTGAGGTTAAGGAGTGTATTTAGTGCAGCTGAGGGTGTTGATCTCAGTGCTCCACTTATACACAGACAGGCTGTTCGTTGGACCTTGCTTAAATTGTCGCAGTAGGTCCTTTTATCAAGAGCGGTCCACCATACCACTACTCCGTATGTGAGTATTGGTCTGATGACTGCGGTGTAGAGCCAGTTGGTGATTTGGGGGGAGAAGCCCCATTTAGTGCCAATGGCTTTTTTGCAGGAAAACAGGGCTACGGTTGATTTCCTGATTCTTTCCTCTATATTGGCTTTCCAGTTTAGCTTTTTGTCTAGGATAATACCTAGATATTTGGCTTCGTTTGAAAGTACAAGTGAGATTCCATTTATTTTTGGAGTTATTAGTTGAGGAATTTTATATTTCCTGGTGATGAGAACGAGTTCAGTTTTCTGAGGGTTGACCCCTAGATCACATTTTCCCGCCCATTTTACAAGTTTATTTAGAGCGGTCTGCATCAGGTCCGTAAGGACGTGAGCATGTTTACCGGACACCGCAATGGAGACGTCATCTGCATATGCAATCACTTTGAATCCCTCAGCTTCTAAGTCAACTAGAAGTTCATTGACGACTATATTCCATAGAAGGGGGGATAGGACTCCGCCTTGCGGTGTTCCTCTACTGACAGATCTCTTTGCAGAGAAGTTTCCTAGAGTAGAGTTGATTCTTCTGCTTTTTAGCATTAGATTTATCAACTCCACTATGGAATTATCTACTTTGAGCTTCGTCAGTGCCTTTGTAATTGCAAAGTTGCTGACGTTGTTGAAGGCGCCCTCTATGTCGAGGAAGGCGGCCAGAGTAAATTCTTTGTGATGGAGGGAATATTCTATAGTACGTACCAGGGTGTGTAGGGCCGTTTCTACAGATTTTCCCTTGCAGTAGGCGTGTTGTGCTGTAGATATCAATTTTGGATCTATAGCTGTACGCAGGTGGATATCAATCAGTCGTTCTAAAGTTTTAAGAAGGAAAGATGATAGACTTATTGGTCGGAGATCTTTTGGGCTTACGTGGGATGATTTCCCAGCCTTAGGTATAAACACCACCTTGACTTCTCTCCACTGAGTGGGGATATAGTTCAAGTTGGTACAGCCGATGAGAATTACTTCGAGGACAGGGATAATAATGTCCGCGGCCTTTTGAAGTTCGGCTGGAATTATACCATCAGGTCCAGGGGATTTGTATGGGTCAAAGCTATTAATGGCCCAAACTAATTTTTCCCTTGTAATCAGATCGTGGTTGTTTGTTATTATGCTACCTGGTTCCGTGGAATCATAGTTGCATAAGTTCTTAGAGCTTCCTGGAAAGTGTGTGTCCAGAAGCAAATTGAGCGTTTCTTCGCAGGATTCTGTCCAGCCGTCAGCTGTTTTCAAACTGCTAGGCATGGTCGGACTCTTTGAGAGGATTTTTCTTAATCTAGAAGCTTCTGAAGTATCTTCTATTTTTCCACAGAAGTTTCTCCAGGAAGTTCTTTTATTTTTCCTCAGTTGATATTTATAAGTCTTGAGGGATTCCTTGTAGGAGTCCCAGTCTATTAAAATTTTAGATTGTTTAGCTCGGTTGAAAAGTTTTCTACATTCCTTCCTGAGCGGTTCTAGCCCCGAGCTCCACCACAGTGGTTTCTGTTTTCCTCTTATTTTTATAAGAGGACACGATTTCTGCAGTGAATGGTTAAGGGCAGTTGTAAGATCATTGACTTTTTTGTCTAGATCATGTTTGTTTGTAGGGTTTTGTAAAAGTTCAGGTTTAATAAATTTTTTCAAAATTACCCGATATTTTTGCCAGTCAGTTTTCCGATAGTTTCGGAAGACTGGTTGCTTGAGAGGTTCCTCATTTAGATCAAATTGAATGTATCTATGATCAGCAAAGGAGTGTTCAGTAGATACTTTCCAATTTGTAATCCTATGATGAACCGAATCGGAGACAAGAGTGATATCTAAGACTTCCTGTCTGTTTTTGGTGATGAACGTTGGTTCATTGCCAATATTACTTACTATAAGGTTAGTACTTAAAATAAAATCAAAAAGTGACTCACCCCTTTCATTTATGTCAGTACTACCCCATACTGAGTGATGCGCATTAGCATCGCATCCAATGATGAGGCAGATCTTCTGCCGTTCTGCTGCAGCGACAATCCTTTTAAATAAGTCGCATGGAGGAGGGCCAGGATGGTCATGGCCGAGGTAAGCTGATACCAGCCAGTAGATGTTGTCACTGGTCTGGTATCTTATTGTGGTTACATCACGATTGCTGTAATGAGGGAGTAAAAATACGTTAGTGCTACTTCTTACGAATATGCAGGATCTGGGTTCACCTTTGTCCTTCATATACAGTAGAGTATATCCAGGAGTCCTTAATCCTTGAACGATGGACTTGATGATCCAGGGCTCCTGAATCAGGACAATATCTTCCCCTCTCTTGTTGAGGCGGAGAAGAAGGGAGGCCGAAGCCTGCTTGGAGTGTTGGAGGTTAATCTGAGTTAGCTGCACCATCTTGGGAACAACTAAGTAGACTAACCCCCACCACGGTCTGGTTGAGGTCGTCGTCTGTTTCGCTCTCAGAGTTTGACCTAAGAAGGTCATCCTCGCTGAGCGAAACCTCGTTAGCGGAGTCGTCAGTCTCCAAGTCGGAGAATTTGACGACAGTTTGGGCATCGGAGTCATCAGTCTCCAAGTCGGAGAATTTGACGACGTTTTGGGCATCCAAGTCGGATGTGGAGGGTTTTTTATCATACGTTTCAGCAGAGGATGTGCCGAGCTCGTCTATCTCCATGGGTGGAGGGTCGACTTGCCCTGCGCGTTCTTCCACTGAAGATGCACTTTGTGTTGCCGGAGATGGAGCGATGTTATGCTCCTCATCTTTTTTATATATTTTCAAGGCAATATTTGACCAGCCGAACCGAATCATGCCTTTTGTCCAAGCCAGGGGAGCTAGGGAGTCCTTATTGATGACTACTATAGCCGATCTATAGTGACCCTCCGGCTCTTCCAGCTTCGCGACTTTCCAGTCATGGGTAGGAAGGGTTGGATTGCCGAATTGAATCATTTTCATGAATGTTTCTTTGCAGGTGAGTTCTGCTGGTAATCTAGCGCGAGCTCTAGGCCTGCAAGGGATATCCTCCCTTGACACGACTTCAAGCTTAGCACCAGGCCAGAGTCCCTCTAACCTGCTTATCGCAAGCTTATACAGACCGCGCGATCTCTCTCCATCAAACGCGATTAACCTGACTCGCCCCTGATACCATCCTGCGTCCTCAAAGATGGCAGGTTCCCCTGGGTTTTCCATCATAAGAGTCCAGTAGGAGGCCTGGAGCTTGTTCATGATGATCGCCCATTGATCGAAAGAGATCGCACCATCCGCGTTACTCCTGTCAATGACAGCGAAAATGGGTTTGTCCTTCAGTGCGTCACTGTACGACATGTCTTTTTTGGAGCTGAGGGTGCTTGGTTTTTGCACCTTAGGCCTTTTGGCGTTCGGGGTTGACTGCTCGAACGAGCGTTGGCGCTTAGACGTTGAGTCTTTGCTGTTTTTCTCATTTATTGCAATGATTTTCATTGCCCACTCAAGTTTGGCAGATTGCGTTGAATCCAGCTTAGGTTTAGGTACCGCACCTAACACCTTCGCAATTTTCTCCGCGTTCCGCCTTTCTTTGTGGTTTGGGAATGTAGGTATGTTGGGATGCCCTTCGTTGTCCGTTCCACTGTAAGACACAGTTTCACCTTCAACTTGGGGGTTAGGAGGACTGGGAACCCTTTCGTTTTCAGTTCCACTGTAAGTCACAGTTTCACATTCAACTTGGGGGTTAGGGGGATTGGAGACCCTTTTGTTATCAGTTCCACTGTAAGTCACAGTTTCACCTTCAACTTTGGGGTTAGGGGGATTGGACTCCCTTTCGTTGTTTGCCCCACTGTAAGTCACAGTTTCGCCTACAACTTGGGGAAGGGAAGGAGTGTTTCCGGAGCTCGAAGGAGGTCCTCCCCTTTCAGCCACGGAGCCGATAGTCTCGGCACCCGTACCGTCCAGGTTGGTCGACCTTGAGTCCTTTGACATAGGATGGGATGAGGTGGGAGGTTGGGGCAGTGGTTTTGATGAGGGTAGCCCTTTCGTCAACTTATCACAGTTCGCGTTGGAACCGAAAGTCTCGGCCCCTCTACTTACTGCAACAGTCTTCTCCGGGGTCCCTTCAATACGGGCAGTATGAGTGGAAGTGCTACAGAAAGTCTCTGCAACTCTCCCACTGGTTTGGGCATCCTCCTTAGGAGGGGCGTTAGAACCAGAGGGCTCTCCACATTTCTTGGTTAGCTTGTGAGGCCTTCCTTGAACTGCAGTCGGCTCCCCAGCCCTTCCGCAAATCGCTTTTTTCGTCTTCGTTAATAAATTTGTCACTGGCGACTTATCCTCTTTCGAGGCCAAGCCATCGCCGGCAGTCGCGACACCTGCCGACTTTTGAACGTATATCCCCGTTCGTTTTTTATTCCTTTTATTTACTTTTTCCATGTTTTTTTCAGTCAAGTTTTCCAACATTGAGGTTTTGTTTTTGAGTTATGTTGGTTGGTCAGGTTCTGCAGCTGGATTGCTGGAGAAGATGTCCATAAGCACCCCCACCACGACAAGGTCAACTCATAGGGGGTGCCTGTATCAGTTACTTAGACTCTATTTCATCCCTAATTCTACGGAAACAGAAACGGGAACGAGAACGGGAACCTTAAAGTTTCTTGGCCGATTTAAAAAATTCTTTCAACTCGAGGATGTTACATTATCCCTCCGTGACAAAGACTTATATTTCACATATTTCGACGGAAACGGAAGATTCCTACAGGAACGGATTTGGGAATAGAAATTTAGAAACTATTGGACAGATTTCAAAAATTCTTTTGGCATTAGGAGTGCTACATTATCCCCCTCCATCAGTAATCTAGACTATATTTCATCCCTATAATCCCACGTGATTAGAAGTTTAAAACTTCGTTTTTTGAAATACAAAAATAAAAAAAAATCTTCTTTTAATATTTCTTATGAACGATGTTTATTATCTTAGATCTATCTTAATACTAACTTATGTTTCTACTCTACATTTAAGTACTTATCGACTACATATCGCCAGTGCTGTGTCGCGTTAGTCCACACATGTTCGTTTAGAAATTTGAAGGTTTTCCCCTTGAAAGGACTCCTGGATATACTCTACTGTATATGAAGGACAAAGGTGAACCCAGATCCTGCATATTGGTAAGAAGTAGCACTAATGTATTTTTACTCCCTCATTACAGCAATCGTGATGTAACTACAATAAGATACCAGACCGGTGACAACACCTACTGGCTGGTATCTGCTTACCTCGGCCACGACCATACAGGCCCTCCCCCAGGCGACTTTGTAAAAAGGATTGTCGCTGAAGCAGAACGGCAGAAGATCTGCCTCATCATTGGATGCGATGCCAATGCGCATCACACAGAATGGGGAAGTACTGACATAAATGTAGAATTGGAAACTCAGAATAAAAAGAGTTAATAACCATAAGAAAAAGAATATAATTTATTGACTATTATGCGCAAAGATTAATTTGAGAGAACGTTGTGATCGTCTTTTCGCTCGAATCGGCTTCCGACGTGTTCCGTCTTTACTCTTCGACTGACTGGTCTCGCTGGGTGAATTGTTAGCCGATGTTCATTTGTATTCATTTGCTTTGAAGAGTTGAACTGTAATCTGTAACAGGGTGTATCCAAATCCCACAAATCGGCCATTCTGATAATGAGCTGTCCCAGCGAACTGTTAAGAAAAAAAAGTAAAAATTAGTCAAAGCTGCTCTCGCCCGAAGACGAGTCGAAATCTTCCGCGTCGGTGTGACGCCATTTTTTCATCATATCAGCGCTACTGGTTGTAATTGAAGGTCCCTCGTGATCGCCTATTTTTTGTACACCATACCTGTCGTGTTCCCTCACTTCAACGATCTTGTATGGACCCAAATATTTTCCAGCTAACTTAAGGTTTGGTCGAATTGCCACCAAGTCACCATCTTTGTATTTAACTGCGGGACGCCTTCCTCTGTTGTAAGTGCGAATGTTTTCTTCCTGGATTTTCGTTATCTCATTTCGAGCTGACTGCCGTGCTTCATCTCGCTCACTGTCAAACGCTTCTCGTATCTCCTCCTCAATAATCTTGACCAGTTCGGGATCCGTGTTGTTCTTCATGCGAGTACCGAACATTATCTGGAAAGGTGTTGTCTTGATACTTCGTTGCCAGGAAGAGTTGATGCATCTTTGTAGTTTGCTGCAGTGTGCATACCATTTCCTTGGGTCCTCTGACGACAACTTAGAAAGAACCGAGATAATTATGCGTTTGGTACACCGGTCGTTATTAACAAATGCTCAATTAGTTCAGCTTTGCAGTAATCCTCAAAAGTATTGCTCGTAAAAGCAGCACCTCGGTCCGATATAATTCTTGCAGGGCTTCCAAACGTTGCTTTCTGTAACTCGAGTTTTGATATTGTCTCGGCTGCCGATGTTGTTTTTGTTGGGTATATCCAAGTAAATTTGGAGAACGCATCTACAATACACAGTATATAGGTATATTGTTTCGTCGTTTTATCTAGCGGCCCAAGATGATCGATGTGATATGTACAGAGAGGTACACTGCCCTTGTCGATGGACGACAAGAGGCCTTCTTGTTTTCCGGCTTTCCTCTCAGCCAAAATGCACGCGATACAATTTTTCCTCGTTTCCTCTAGCTTTTTTGTAAGGGACGGAACATAATAATCACGCTTAACTATTTCCATCATTTTTTTTGTTGCAAAATGTCCATCGCTGTGAATATTTCGCAAGAATTCCGCCTGCATTTTCTTGGGAATGTACAAAAGTTCCCTTCCTTCGGCATCCACTTTGAAGATAACATCCCTTTCGCAAATAAAATCTTCGTAGGCACCGTAACCCAACAGATTTTTGATAAGTCGAATGTTTTCATCACCTTCTTGTGCCTTTACAATCCTAGACAAGAACTCACTTTGTACAACTGCAATAGCATTTCTGCTCAGCGCATCTGCGTGTCGCATTCTTGTCGCATTACGATGTTCTAAAACAAAATCAAACTCCTGTGTTATGAGTACCCATCCAGCAATACGTGATGAAAACTCCTTTTTTTCCATCGTACCTTTGAAAGCTGCGCAGTCGGTGACTATGGTAAAGTGAAGACCAAGCAGATAGTGACGGAACTTCTTTAAGGCTGTAACAACGGCAAGAGCTTCCAGCTCATAACTGCTGTAATTTTGTTCTGCCGCACTCGTCTTCTTGCTGTAGTAGTAGACAGGGTAAAAATTGTTTTCTTCTTTTTGTAATAAAATTGCTCCTAGCCCCCATTTAGAGGTATCTCTGTGGAGTTCAGTTACCGCCTCGGGTCGATACAGCTTCAGCACAGGTTCAGATGTTAGCAACTTTAAGCTCTTCGAATGCTGCAATTTCCTTCGGTCCGAAACGAAACACCTCACCTTTCTTCAATAGATTGCTAAGTGGCAGCGCAATGCATGCGTATCCCTGGATAAATTTTCTAAAATACCCAGTCAACCCCAAGAAACTTTGAATTTTTAATACACTTGTTGGTCGTGGGAACCTTCGTACGGCGTTGATTTTGTTCTCTGGCGGCTTGATGTTTCCATTTTCAATTCGAAAACCTAGGTACTCGATGGCACTACACAAAAATTGGCACTTTTTCCATCGAAATACTAGCCCATACTCACTTGCAACTACCAACACCCTCTTAAGATTCATCATTGCGTTTTGATAGTCTGTTCCCAGTATCAAAATGTCATCCATGTACAACAGAACCACCTTTTGTAGGAACAAATCATGAAATACTCGATTGACATGTCGCTGAAATACGGATGGCGAGGTGCTGAGGCCGAAAGGTACGCGATTGAACTCATATTGCCCTCCTGGTGTAACAAAAGATGTATACTTGCGGCTTTCTTCATGTACGGGGACGTGAAAAACCCATTTTCCAGGTCCATAGTAGAAAAAATGTTTGACGAGCTGAGCTGATCAATTTTTTCGTCTATAATTGGTAAGGGAAAACGATCTCGAACAACTATTTTATTTAAAGCGCGATAGTCCACACATAAACGTTTGCTACCATCTTTTTTGTTGGCAAGAACAATTGGTGACGAGTATTCGGAGTTGCTGGGACGGATTATTTCGTTTTGAATCCAATCCTCAATCTGTTTTTCTACAATGCTCTTTTCTAACGGAGCAAGTCTTCTCAGTCGCTGTGTAATAGGGATTTCGGAAGTTAAAATGATCTTCATCTCCACATTTTTTGATTTTGACTTCTTTGGCCTATAATTATTAATTAGAGTTCTTAATTCATCTTCATACGATTTGTTGCCTATGAAATACTCTTCCGTCATCTCAGAGACATTATAACAGTTTCTTAAAACAGGTTCTAGTTTCTCGATTTGTACGCCACCTTCATCGAGAATGATTCTCGTGCCTCTCAGAACATCTTTACCCACTAATAAGGCATGCTTTAATGATTTAGATGAAACTACATACACCTTGGTATTATACGTCACATTGTCTATTATTATAGACGCACTGAAAAACCCGTATGGTATTGTGCTCTCTTGAGATAAAACTCTAAAAATTCGACTGTCCTTCTCTAAAAGCGGTGATCCCATTTGAAAGTATTCTTCCGAACCCATGACCGTCACATCACTACCTGTGTCTATTCTGGCCTGCATTTCAATGCCATTCACGAAAACTGACTTAACCTCCAAATCACTCACATCTATCCCCATTACATTTAAAGTTTTTGCCACCTTAAGATTCTTCTGTGCCGAGCAGTTAGCAGCAAGATGACCAAAACTTTCACAGTGAAAGCACTTTGGGCCCTTAGCCCTGAACTCGCACATTTTGCTTTTATGTCCAGTCGACCAACAATTGAAACAACGCATATTCCCACTCAATGTCGAATTTTTCATTTTCATATTATCGTTATTAGATATGGGAGTTGGTTGTCGCACGGAACGTCGAAAACGTTCATATTCTAAAATTTTGTTTCTGAAGTCCTTCATTGAACTCGCTCCGTATAACATTGCTTTATTTAAAGGAGAATCATCGATACCATCTACGATGTACTGTATTATTGATTTGTCGTCGACGTATGCTTTTGCACCTAACTCTCGCATAGTAAATAGATACTCCGTAATAGTTTCTCCTTTTTTTTGTTTTCTAGCCACGAGCCCCTTATGTACATCAGCGGTTGTCATGCCACCGCTAAATTCCTCTAACAACAGTTTTTTTAAGTCTGCCCATTTGATAATAACTGATCTAGTTCGCATGGCCAGCTTTGCGGTGCCAGTCAACAACCGTTTAGCGAATAATATCTGTCTCGTTTCATCCCATTTCATGAGTGCCGCTACAGTTTCGAACTCATCAATCCATGAAACTACATCACCTTCTTCACTAAAATATGAAACTGCATTTAAAGCATCCTCAAACGAACCTACACTTCTTCCGTTAGCAAGCCCTTTTATATCGTTGACCTCTGTTCGAAGTAATGAAAGCTCTAATTCCGCACTGGGAACGAAATTTTGATTTGCTCCCTGCGAATTACTACTTATTCGTCCCTCTGCATACTGTGCTCTAGAAACATCTGATCCTCTTTCTTCACACCTTCGTCTCTCTTTTACTGGATCGTGTTGCTTCGCCATTCGTTGCACATCGGGTACTCTCGTTCCCGCTTCTGGACTACATCCTGCAAACACCTCGTCTACTGCGTTATCTCGTGGCAACTCCGTAACATGTTGATGTACTGATCTTAGAAACATGCTCTTTGACAATTTCAGTTCTTTTTCCCTATGTTTTAGATCGATTTCTCGCTGAATGAGAGCATCAAACATTTCCGAAAAATTTGCTTGCGAAGTTGATGCCAGTGATGTACTGTTCATCCACTTACCCCGCTTACCTACCATTGTTCGTACCGTTACTGTTGCTGGGGAAAAAAAAATCTCTCGAGGTTAATCGTAATCAATTTGCTGCTTATTTTTTATTCGTATCCCGGTTGAGCCCCCATGTAGAATTGGATACTCAGAATAAAAAGAGTTAATAACTATAAGAAAAAGAATATAATTTATTGACTATTATGCGCAAAGATTAATTAGAGAGAACGTAGTGATCGTCTTTTCGCTCGAATCGGCTTCCGTCGTGTTCCGTCTTTACTCTTCGACTGACTGTGACTGGTCTCGCTGGGTGAATTGTTAGCCGATGTTCATTTGTATTCATTTGCTTTGGAGAGTTGAACTCTAATCTGTAACAGGGTGTATCCAAATCCATTGTATATAGAATCTATAGTACTATCACTTCGGCCTTACTAGCGCCATTTAAGGACGGCCAATAGAGTTACTACCTCATCAAAAGAGCGGGAGATCACAAGAGAAATGATTTCTCTTGCTATTATAAATTCGGAGGAGTAGTAGGGTTGAAATGTTTAAGAATACACTTAATTGCACTTAATTGAAATCAGTTATAGATCTTGATAACGTGTCATTTCATCCAGAAATTGTTCTATGTATTTTTTGAAATAGGAAAATTCTTGTTCTTGTGGACCTGGCTGGTACATGAATAGGTAATAGAGCAAGGAGTGTTGGACACTTTATGTGGTAGCATAGTAAGTCTTTTATGAGCATCACACCATGAATTTTTCTTCTTGATCCTAATGATTTAATTCCAAGCAATAAGCACCTAGCTTTGTAATTAGGACAGAAACCCCAGCTCATTTTGTTGAAAACGTATTTCATAAATCTTCTTTGAACCGATTCTACCCTGTCAGAATTTGATTTAAACGCGGGACTCCAGATTACAACAGCGTATTCCAAAAGCGATCTGACAAGAGATGTTTACAAAGTTAATAAAACATAAGGATCTCGAAAATCCTTGCCATTTCGTTTTATGAATTCAACTAACGAGTAAGCTTTTGGTACTAAGAAATTAATGTGGTTCCAAAAATTTAGTGAGGAATCAAGAATAACACCTCAGTCCTTAATGTTTGAGACACGATTTTTGACATTAGATTCAATTGTGTAATTGAACCGAATACTGGTACATTTTCGAGTAAATGAAATAATATTACACTTTTGTATATTAAGTTTCAAGCATTTTTCGTAACACCAGTGTGAGAGAGAATCAAGGTCAGATTGAATCAATTAACAATCACCTTAGCTGTTAATTGTCAAGAATAGCTTGAGATCGTCCGCATATAACAAACACCTACAATATTTGAATGCAGATATAATGTCATTGATAAAAATTATGAAGAACAATGGACCGAGGTGGCTACCTTGGGGTACACCCGATGTAGTTGTACGTTTTGTATATTGATGGCTATATCAATTACAAATCAAGCAAATCAAGCATGCAAAGTAGCTAGTGAGGCAGGCCTCCTGGGGAACCTAATTAAAAAAAACGAATCTTGTATTTTACCTCCTGGGTGATTCGGAAAAAATCATTGTATAAGGAGACTATAGTAGCACCATGTATAAGATATAGCACCATGTATAAGGATAGCGCTGGTATCGCCCCCTGTCGACCCCATTAAACGTACTACCTTCTCAATCGGAACAAGTTAATCGTAGAACCCTGCCAACATGCTGCCAATACGTCATATATTATTGTGTATTGCTAGGGCAGCTTTGCATCGTAAATGTGTTAGCAATATAAAAGCGTGATGTGTTTTTTAATTCTAAATGATAAAAAGTTTGTTGTTTTGCATTTGACGTGTCATGACATTGTTTGAAAATCATTTAAACCCATTTAATAATTGATGAAAATACCACCCATAACCAATAAAGCATTCACGAAAATACCATCCACATACCTAAGTGAACAACCACAGCAAAATTTTTTGAACCGATAAATCCTTTGATGGGGTCGACAGGGGCGATACCAGCGCTTTCCCCGCCATGGTGCTACTAAAGTTTCCTTATACAATGGAAAAAATACACTTTTTTGTAGTTGCCTATAGTTTTCCTTTTAGAAAATCTACCTATTTATAAAAATACTAACGTTTTACAACCTTTTCAGATTCGTTTTTAACTATCATAACCTTACATTTGCTTACTTACTTTTATCAACTATAATTCCAACATTTCTGTTAGCAAGCCTGGCAACGCCGTATGGTAAATTTTCCTTCGCAAGGTCGCCATCTTTTTTATCTTTGGCCATCTTTTCTATCTTCGGCCATCTTTTTTACCTTCGTCCATCTTTTTTATTTTCGGCCATCTTTTTGGTCTCTACAAACGTCATATGGTAAACGAGGAGAACAAAGGCGGACAGGAGACGACATAGACCAGTTCACCAGTGTAAACTTAAAATTAAAATAAAATAAAGTAACTAAGTAGAAGAAAAAAGAAAGAAGAAAAACTAAACGTAAGTTAACAAGTAAGAAAATTGTAATTGTAAACTGGACTTACTTTCATATATATTCAATAGGAAATAAAAGTCAACCAAAGTGAATAGAATTGTTTTCATTGAAGTTGGCTCATCATCGTTAGGAAAATCTACAACAACTAGAAGAAGAACGACTGTTGCACCAGGAGTACACACAAAAAAAGTACGAGATAATGATAGCTTTTGAAGAATACGAAGACGACAATTTAACTCAACAAACTCAACTTCAAACGGCCCAACCAGCAAAGTCATGCGAATATCAAGAAGCAGGTGTGTGGAACAGGTCACATTACGGGCAGCAGCTAAGCAACCAGCCACTTACGTCGACTATGCAGCATCCAAGTGCACCTCGTCGTTTAGCCAACCCTAACCCAAACCATAATGCAATCTCAATTGACAAGCCAACAGCTAATCAAATCAGGTTTTGCAGCTCATGTGAGACATTGACACCGATCAGACTGCAGCTGGCAGCAAGGCAGCTAATGGCAAAAGAGAATATAACATTTAGCGGGAAAGTACAGGAATGGCCAAAATTCATAAGTTGGTTCAATAGTACCACAATGGCATGTGGTTATACCGACATGGACAATTTAAGAAGATTGCAGCAATGTTTGAAGGATGACGCGTTCAGAACAATGGGTGTGAGACTATTTCTACCGGAACAGGTACCAGCTGCAATGGGGTCGCTTCAGATGCTCTATGGTAGACCCGAAGTAATAATAGACAGCCTTATCGAGGTGACCAGAAAGGAACCAGCCCCTCGCATGGAAAAGCTCCAAACGATAGTGCGATTTCCTTTATTCGTGCAAAACGCTTGTGCTGTTATGATAGGGAGTGGCTTGAGTGAACATTTGACAAATACATCACTTCTGCGAGAGCTAACAAAGAGATTACCACCAACAATTCGTTTGAACTGGGGGAAGTTTCGAAAAAAATTAGGAGCTGTGAATTTGTTGACGTTAAGCGAATGGCTAGAGAATATTGCACATTCAGCATCAGAAGTCATGCCACTTAATGCGGCCAGTGGTTCAACCCGAGCCGAACGGATATCAGGTAAGGTGAATATTCATCAAAGTGTGGAACCGCAGCTGGCAGAGGCAAAGACACAAGCGTACCCGACCTGGTATTTACCAATATTACCCGTTATCAATCCAAACAAGCCGAAAAAGGTGAGGATAGTTTGGGATGCAGCTGCTGCTGTCGGTGGCGTCTCTCTCAACGCAATGCTTCTTTCAAGTCCAGAAATAGTGCCCTCTCTTGTTTCAAACTTACTTGCGGAGAACAATTGGCTGACGAAAAGAGAAGTGCGGAAGGTTTTAATGTCTGTCTTCGACCCGTTAGGCTTGACAGCTAATTATCTGGTGTTATTGAAGATATTGCTTCAAGAAATATGGCTTTCGGCAGTGGACTGGGGTGAGAAGATTCACCCGCGGCATTTGGAAAAATGGAAAACCCTAATACCAAAAGTTAAAAACATCATTATTGAAAGACAATATCTCAAGAAAATATCGTTCGTTGAAAGCTGGGAGAGATTGGTAAGATCAGTCAAGAGAACCTTTAACTTTATAATACCCACAAGAAACCCTTCCGACGAACTTTTACTGGCAATGCTTACTAAGGTAGAGAGAGTAATTGACACTAGACCCCTTACTTACGTTTCTTTAGGTAATGACAACGAAGAAGCACTAACTGCAAATCATTTCTTACTGGGATCCTTTAATGGTGAGAAAACATTTGGCGAGTTAACTGACGATGGTGTCCTACTTAAAAGAAATTCGATGATCAGCTCGCAGTACGCCAACGCCAATCAACTTTGGCGAAGATGGGCCAGTGAGTGCCTACCGGACCTCACCAGACGAACGAAGTGGTTTGAGACAAGTAAGCCATTCAAAGAAGGAGACATCATAGCAGACCCTGACAATCCAACAAGCACTTGGCCTAAACGAACTATTCTGAAGACCGTACCTGGTAAAGATGGCCAAATTCGAAGCGCAGTAGTGAAGACAGCAACGGGAGTATACACGCGACCTTCTGCAAAGTTGGCAGTTCTCGACGATGGACGGCTTGAGGATGATGGAAAGCCCGATCCAGGACCAGCCTTACCAGGGGGGAGTGTTAGCAAGCCTGGCAACGCCGTATGGTAAATTTCCCTTCGCAAGGTCGCCATCTTTTTTATCTTTGGCCATCTTTTCTATCTTCGGCCATCTTTTTTACCTTCGTCCATCTTTTTTATTTTCGGCCATCTTTTTGGTCTCTACAAACGTCATATGGTAAACGAGGAGAACAAAGGCGGACAGGAGACGACATAGACCAGTTCACCAGTGTAAACTTAAAATTAAAATAAAATAAAGTAACTAAGTAGAAGAAAAAAGAAAGAAGAAAAACTAAACGTAAGTTAACAAGTAAAAAAATTGTAATTGTAAACTGGACTTACTTTCATATATATTCAATAGGAAATAAAAGTCAACCAAAGTGAATAGAATTGTTTTCATTGAAGTTGGCTAATCATCGTTAGGAAAATCTTTACAATTTCCGAAAAAATGTTTTTGAATTTCGTTTTTCATATTACGAATAATAAATTCAAAATGCAAAAAAAGTTTCTGCTCATAAATACAAAATTCCATTTTTCATGAAATTTTGCATCTATCTTAGCAATTTCATTTTATCCCTTCAAATTCAAATTTCAGTACCTCAATCAGAACAGTAGGTATGATCAGATGTTCCATTGTACATTAAATCTTTCTTGACCTACTACCACCACTATGCACCATCCTAAAAGAAAGATAAAACAATTCATGTAATTATTTTTTCACATCTATTCTGCTTTGCTTAACCAAGATTCACTACACTATACGTTGTCTTGTGTTTTCGATTCTCCTCCCCACGTACAATAATTTGCTTTGATTTCTGCTTTGCTTATGGTTATGATTACTGAAAACTGAAATACTGATTCTCTATACGTTCTCTGCTGTTTTCAAGTTCTCCACCTTAAATAATGTATCTATTAATTTGCTTGGATTTTGGTTCTCTTGGTACTTTTTGAAATTTTAGCACTTAATTCTCTCTTGCCTGTGTCTCTTTGCTTAAGCGATTTCAGCGCACCACTCGGCCAATGCAGGTGACAAAAGAAGCTATCAGATGATAGTACTATAGATTATATATACAATGCCAAATCCCACATAAATGAAAGGGGTGAGTCACTTTTTGATTTTATTTTAAGTACTAACCTCATAGTAAGTAATACTGGCAATGAACCAACATTCGTTACCAGAAACAGACAAGAAGTTTTAGATATCACTCTTGTCTCCGATTCGGTTCTTCATAGGATTACTAATTGGAAAGTATCTACTGAACACTCCTTTTCTGATCATAGATACATTCAATTTGATCTTAGTGATGAACCTCTTAAGCAACCAATCTTCCGAAATTACCGGAAAACTGAATGGGAAAAATATCGGGTAACTTTGAAAAAGTTTATTAAACCTGAACTTTTACAAAACCCTACAAACAAACATGATCTAGACAAAAAAGTCAATGATCTTACCACTGCCCTTAACCATTCACAGCAGATATCCTGTCTTCTTATAAAAATAAGAGGAAAACAAAAACCACTGTGGTGGAGCTCGGGGCTAGAAGCGCTGAGGAAGGAATGTAGAAAACTTTTCAACCGAGCTAAACAATCTAAAATTTTAATAGACTGGGACTCCTACAAGGAATCCCTCAAAACTTATAAATATCAACTGAGGAAAAATAAAAGAACTTTCTGGAGGAACTTCTGTGGAAAAATAGAAGATACTTCAGAAGCTTCTAGATTAAGAAAAATCCTCTCAAAAAGTCCGACCATGCCTAGCAGTCTGAAAACAGCTGACGGCTCGACAGAATCCTGCGAAGAAACGCTCAATCTGCTTCTGGACACTCACTTCCCAGGCAGCTCTAAGAACTTATGTAACTATGATTCCATAGAATCAGAATTAGATAGATAGATAGATAGATTCTTTATTTTATATTAAATTACAATATTTTTGTCTTATGAATACGAACATGGCAATTTTGCTGTCTACCGGAAAGACATTCCATAAAAAAGATAAAAATGTTGAAGTATAAAATAGAATTACTAACTTGTCAAAATATATTATATACATAAAAGAATTTGTATTTTAAAGAACTACGAAAATTTTGATTAATTAACAATTTTAATGAAAACTTTCAATTGAAGCGAAAAAAATAAAGTTAGAGAAACGTTTACTATGATTAAAATAAAAATGAGTTATTATTTAATTTTATTTATTTATTTATTTATTATTTAATGTACATCATGTAAAAATTACGTTGAACAGTAAAGAAACTGAAATCGAAAAGACGAGTACAATTTCTAAAATTGGCTGAAATGAGAAAGCGAGGTTCCGAGATTTTCTACAACTTGAATAATCTGCAACCCACATATAGGCTTAGTTACAAACTTGAAGGGTGATAACACAATAACTGGTAGAGGAGTTTTTTTTTAGAAACTATTGCGATAAGTTAATGCATGTTTACAATACTTGAACAAACACAACCAGCCACTCTTTCCATTCAAGACTTCGTTAAGGCTATTTAGGGACAGACAACTTTCCCGGAAATACAAACGACGAATTTCTTGTAAAATTGGACACACTGCAATAAAATGAAAAATATTTTCAGGTTCTCTTCTGTTGCATAGATTACAAGATTGCTGCAGATCATTTCTGTGTGGAATGAAGTTCAGATTTAGAATTTCAACCCTAGCTCTGAAGATGGTGCTTATAACTTCTGAAGAGTATTTGGAAGCGAAATAGCTTTCCTCGGTTAATAATCCATGATTAAGATTCTTATAAATTAATCTAGAATCTGATGTTGAAGCTCTTGTTAAACATTGATTATATAATTTGTCATCTATTCTCGATATGATCCTGGCAAATATATCTGGCCAATCACAAACGTTGTTCTCTGTCAGAGATAAGGCTAGATCATGAGATAACGCTAGCTGGTGACATTCTCTGAATGGAGAAGCGTTTGTTAGCAATAATCATGTTCAGACTCCACATGTATAGCATAGGTCGGTGTTGCGCTTGGTAATCGAAATAGTCGCTTAAAGAAAAATCTTTGAACAGCTTCGAATTCTTCTAACGGGTTGACTCCGAAAACCTGCACTCCATAACACAAGCAGGTGTTAACCGTGGCTTAAAACACTTGGTATTTAGAAGAAAGATCAATATTTTGATTTGCGAAGAATTTCGGCCACATCAGATTGAGCGCCAACTTAGCTTCCCTGCTTTTTTTTTAAGTGTTTGCCAAAGTTTAAGTAGGATGTCAACAAAACACTTGAACAAAGTAATTGAACTCACTTACTACATCTATTTGCTGGTTAAAGTCGCCAATTTTCCTCACGTGGTCTTCTTCTCTGTCGGCTTTCGAAGATCATAACTTTTGTTTTCTGCACATTGATGTGAAGATCCCAAGTTGCGCAGTATGATTGCAATTTATTAATTTGTAATTGAAGAGCATGAGGATTTTCAGCTAATAGCACTAAGTCGTCAGCGTAAAGTAGAACTTTTATGACACTTTCGGCAAAAGGAAGAACATCACATATACTATCGATGAACAAAGCGAATAGAATAGGGCTCAAAATGCATCCCTGTGGGACACCAGCAGACGTATCAAACCATTCTGACAGCTTGGATCCATCCCAAACGGTTGCTTTTGTTGACGCCAAAAATTTGAAGTACATTAATAAAAATTTTCTTGACACTCCAAGCATTTCAAGTTTATATGGCAGAGCTTGCCTGTTGACAGTATCAAATGCTGCTTTAAAGTCTAGTCTATCAGAATTATTATCCCTGTCCTGGAAGTAATTCTTATCGGCTGTACCACCTTGAACTATATCCCCACGCAGTGGAGAGAGGTCAAGGTTGTGTTTAAACCTAAGGCTGGGAAATCATCCCACGTAAATCCAAAAGATCTCCGACCAATCAGTCTATCATCTTTCCTTCTTAAAACCTTAGAACGACTGATTGATATCAAACTGCGTACAGCTATAGATCCAAAATTATTATCTACAGCACAACACGCCTACTGTAAGGGAAAATCTGTAGAAACGGCCTTACATACCTTGGTTCGTACTATAGAATATTCCCTCCATCACAAAGAATTCACTCTGGCCGCTTTCCTCGACATAGAGGGCGCCTTCAATAACGTCAGCAACTCTGCAATTACAAAGGCACTGCCGAAGCTCAAAGTAGATGGTTCCATAGTGGAGTTGATAAATCTAATGCTTAAAAGCAGGAGAATCAACTCTACTCTAGCAAACTTCTCTGCAAAGAGGTCTGTCAGTAGAGGGACACCGCAAGGCGGAGTCCAATCCCCTCTTCTATGGAATCTAGTCGTCAATGAACTTCTAGTTGACCTAGAAGCTGAGGGATTCAAAGTGATTGCATATGCAGATGACGTCTCCATTGAGGTATCTGGCAAACATGCACACGTCCTTACGGATCTGATGCAGACCGCTCTAAATATACTAGTAAAATGGGCGGGAAAATGTGATTTAGGGGTCAACCCTAAGAAAACTGAACTCGTTCTCTTCACCAGGAAATACAAAATTCCTCAACTAATAACTCCATCAATTAACGGAATCCCACTTGAACTTTCAAACGAAGCCAAATATCTAGGTATAATCCTAGACAAAAAGCTAAATTGGAAAGCCAATACAGTGTAACACGGATATAAGAAACTCCGAGAATGCCAAATTTTTCTTGCTTATATCCGAGTTTTTCTTATACGAAAACCTCGGATATAAGGAAAAAACTCTCTTATACAGGGTGTCCCGTACTTCGTGTATTATCCTTTGGGGTGTAATTCTTGGTCATATTCTAAGAAAAAAATTGTTTTACAGTAAGGCCCGTTTCTCAACTTTGACACCACTTTTTGACAATTTAAAAAAAGGCTAGGTTTGGTGTACCCTGACCTATGTTAAATTCGATATCTCTGTCAACACTGATGATAGAGACCTTATCTTAGACTTAATTTTTTGAAGAAACAACAACTTTTAAGATTGTATTTAAGTTTAGCTTCCACGTGTTTAGGGTTGCCAGATTTTCAATTTTAAGTGGTGTTCAAATTTTCTTCCCGAAACAAAGTTTTGACTTTGAGGGCACTTTTCTGCAGAAAATGCCTGATAAACATAAAGTTTCTTTATTTTTTACAGATGAACAAAACAATATAAAAAAACTCAGTTAAAGGTGCACTCAAAAACCCATACATTTTATGAATAAATTCAAAATGGGTAAAATTAAAAAAAAAGGTTTCTTCAATTTGAGGTTTGTTTGAATAAAAGAATAGTATGTGCGCTTTTAGTTATGTATTTCATACAAACACAATAATAACAAGTGCTCAAAGTGCCTACACAGAAAATTTTTTCATATATGAGTGTCTTCAAGTGAATATTTTTCTAGTAAATTGGGTATGACAACATCTTTGAAATTTTGAGCTGCATTCTCATCTGCAGAAAGGAATTCTTCGTGTAGTTTTTTGAAACGAATATTCTGGCTTTTTTCCCATCTATTAAGCCAGCCTTGATTAGTAGTCTATTGATTATGTCATTTCTTAAGGAACTCGACATTGAATGGACTTTTACTGCATGAATCGATTAATGGGTTAATTTTAGAGAAAAAACCGAAAGTGCTATTAAATTAGAGGGTGCGATTCGGAGACATGGGTTCTAAGCCATCTTCAATCGTTTTTTCAATATATCTCGAGAACGAAGCAAAATTTTGATGCTTTTTTGAGCTTTTTTTAGAGAGCAGATTTTCCCATCGAAATGCATCTTTTTCAAAATTATAAAGAACAACTTTTTATCCAAAATAATAAAATTCCCAACAGAAAAAAAAAACAATTTTTTCCAGTTTTTGAGTTTGTCAGTTTTTTTAATGACATTTCTTTCTGGTTGCAGATAGGCATAGGCAATGCTTCATAAAAAAGAGAGCAAATAAAATTTTCTTAGAAATGCTATATCAGAGAACTTTCTATGTTTGAATTTCACCGAAATATTGTCACTTGAACATGGACATTTATCGTCAATTTTCATCCTTTTTGAACTGACAGACATTGTTGCGGAAGGAAAAAATTTCAGGAAGTTTCATATATGCGTGCTCTTTTATTCTAAAATTTTCAAGGAGTGCATTAAAATGAGTTTCTTTTAACCGAGTTTTTCTTATATAGGAGTTTCTTTTATACGTCTGAATTTGAAGAGATACTAAAGGAAAAGACACGGTGCTTTCGATTGCCTATCTTATAAGCGAGTTTTTCTTATATGAGACTTTCTTATACTGTATACAGAAAAGAATCAGGAAATCCACCGTTGCCTTATTTTCCTGTAAAAAAGCCATTGTTATTAATTGGGGTTTCTCCCCCCAAATCACCCACTGGCTCTACAATGCGGTCATCAGACCAATACTCACATACGGAGTAGTGGTATGGTGGGCCGCTCTTGATAAGAGGACCTACTGCGACAATTTGAGCAAGGTCCAACGAACAGACGGTTTGTGTATAAGCGGAGTACTGAGATCATCACCCTCAGCTGCCCTTAATACACTTTTCTACCTCACACCACTAGATATCTTCAGCAAACAAATGGCCGCCAGTGCAGCCACTCGTATGAGAGCTTTCTCCCAATGGACCGATAACAACATCGGTCACGCTACAATACTGAATTTATTCGGATCAATCCCTTATCACTCCAAACACCCCAATTTGTTTTTGATAATAAGTTCCAAGTCTCAATCCCAACGAGAACGACCTAGGAAGACGAAGAATTTTTGAGAGATGATTCAATTCATTTCTATACAGATGGTTCAAAAACCGAACTCAACGAATATCCGGATTTTCTCAGATAGTCAAGCAGCCCTCAAATCACTCGGCGCTGTTTCTACGAACTCAGTAACCGCCCTTAACTGTCGCATATCTCTTAGGGAGATGGCTGAACAGTTCAATATTCACCTTATTTGGGTGCCGGGGCACAGAGATATCGTGGGTAACTGCAAAGCCGATGAACTCGCCAGAGAAGGAACCGTTCTACCGATCTCAACCAATAGGTTGAATATTGGTATACCAATCGCTACATGTAAACTTATGCTAAAGCAAGAGGCAATGGATAGAACAAATCATAAGTGGAACAATATCACCACGTGCGTGGCAACAAAACGGATATTGCCAGGACTAGATCCAAAACGCACAGGACATATGTTATCCATTACCAGACTGCAAGTTAGCTCCGTAATCAATGTCATCACCGGACTTTGTCTGATAGGAAGACACGCCATAAGACTTGGCGTTCCCTGAAATGACTTCTGCAGGAGTTGCTTAGATGAGGAGGAGGAGGAGACATTCCCACATCTCCTCTGCTCATGTCCTGCACTCTCTTTTAAAAGAAAACAGCATCTAGGAAAATATTTTCTTGATGATCCAAGCGATCTGGCGAACACAGATCCCCTACATCTCCTTCGCCTTATTAAAAGCTCCAAATGGTTTTGTTAAGTGAGATACTTCCTCGCATAATTTTTTGGTATCACCGTATCACAATGGACCTAACATTGGTCTAAGTGTGTCAGTTGTTTTCCTGACAGCCATTTAAACCTAACCTAACCTAACCCCTTGAAAAGGTCTGGATTCCTCGTGGGAAATGAGGATATGAAGCGACCAATAATAATTTATTACCAGTTCCTCAATGCTGATTTGGGCATTAAAAAGGGAACATGCGTAGTGTCATATGACCATGTAATATGATCATAGTTACTGGGGAAAAATAGTGCAACGTAGTGCATGGAATGTAGGAATGTTTATTTTGGACATATATATAAGTTTTAGTTTTGAATCAAACGAAACAATTTTTAAAAAAGAAATCTAGAGACGGAGCTCTAGATTGAGGTTATCTTTAATGCTTGGAAGTTTATTAAAGTCTGACCAGAATGTCGCAGACAACTGGTATTTATCTCTTACTTACTAAAGGCAAAAGTGACTTATCATCATATACGACTTCTTTGGGGAGATCGAAATATGATGATTCGTATCTTTCTTTATTATTAATCTTTTGTTTATTTCAATATCTTAGAGTATTGCGTTCGAACGGATATGCATTCGTAAGCAAAAGCGTTTATCATTTGTTTATTTCAATATCTTAGAGTATTGCGTTCGAACGGATATGCATTCGTAAGCAAAAGTGTTTATCACTTGTTTATTTCAATATCTTAGAGTATTGCGTTCGAACGGATATGTATTCGTAAGCAAAAGTGTTTATCATTTGTTTATTTCAATATCTTAGAGTATTGCGTTCGAACTGATATGTATTCTTAAGCAAAAGTGTTTATCATTTCGTTTGGATTGAAATGTTATTTATCTTAGAAAATACTTGTATCATTATTCTTTGTTATAACACCTCCCTCTTTCGAGTGTTCTAACGGTTGGAAGGTGACCGTTGGAAGGCTTATATTTGTAACAGTTTTTTTTTTATTTTTTAATTTAATTTTTTAATACATGATTGCAAAAGGTATTATTGATATTATTATTACGATGGTTATTACATAATGTGTTAAATGTTTTGTATGTATTTTTGATTCTAATATTTCGATATTATTTATGGGTTGTAAATGATTTAATTCTTAAAAGTAATTATCTGAAAAGTTATAATTTATCAATGGTATTATTTTAAAGTTATTTTGATACAATTTTCTATTGTATGTTACATTTTTTATCTTTATTTTACAGTTTTCAAATTCTACAATATAGTTTCCTTGTAAAGTATAATCTAAGTTATTACAATCTTGTTATAACTTTACATTTTTTATGTTTTTTATCTATATTCTATATACATATAATAAAAACGTAACAGTTTGTTTGTTTGTGCACGCTAATCTCAGAAACGGCTAATCCTATCTAGATGGGGTTTTCAGTAATATATTGTGGTAAGCTTCACTTAACACTTAGTTTTTATTTCATGTCAATCGGTTGATAAATAAAAAAGTTATGCCAATTCTTGCGGACGAAGTCGCTGGCACACCTTGTGAAATAAAACAGCGAAACTTAAATGCCCATAGTAAAATTTTTCTTTGATACCAGGCGCACAGCAAAGTTCAGAAAGCAGCAGAAAGCAAACGAGTAGAGACAGTGGGGGAGTTTTTTCACCATAGAAGCAACAAAGAACTGAATTCGACCAATCAGCGTACGGAACAAGTGTAAAGATCTTGCGATGACCCCATTGGCTTTCCTATATCGAATGGGAGGCGGTCCATTTTTCATAGGGTGACCAGATTACTTCCCAATGAAAAGAGGACATCAATAGGAATCTTTACATAAGCAAAGAAACAAAAAGGCTTATCTAAAGATGTTTATAATATTCCAATACATTAAAGCGAAAAAGAAAAAAAAAACAAATATGTGTGTTGTTGATTCAGAAACAGTGAATTCAATTGATACATACTTTGTACATACTTTTTTTAAAGCTTTGTTCGCTTAACAAAAAACTTTTCTTTTTTAAAGAGAGCATCTGGTCACCCTCATTTCACACCAGTCAGACAGCTTTCCCTCTTCTGATTTCTGCTTTGAAATGAATGAATGCTGTGCAGCTACCTGCTGCTAGCTGCTACTTGCTGAACATTTCTGTGCGCCTGGTAGCAAAGGAAAATTTTTCAATGATTTCGATGGTATGGATTGTTTTGTTTACCCCCGTATTTTTTGTTGAATCTATAGTATATATAAAATAGGTTGTATGTATACGTCCGGGGTAAACTCCTAAACCACCAAACGGATTTTCATGAAATTTTCATGGTAGATATAGTTTAGTCCAGAGATGGTTCCTGTCAAGGTTTGATCCCCATATTCCCACAGGAACGGGGTTGGGAACGGAAAATTAGAAACTACTCAACAGATTTCAAAAATTATTTCAACACCTTAGGTGCTCCCATTATCTCCCTTCATCAGTAACTTAAACTATATTTCATACCAATAATCCCACAGGAACAGAAACGGGAACAAGAACGGGAGCCATAAAGTTACTTGACCGACCTCAAAAATTCTTTCAACTCTGGGATGTTAAATCATCTTTCAGAGACATAGATTTATATTTCATTCACTTATTTCCATGGGAACAGAAGATTCCCACAGGAACGGGGTTGGGAACGGAAACTTAGAAACTACTGGATAGATTTCAAAAATTCTTTCAGCATTAGGATGCCACATAGCCCCACAGTAAGAAAGATTATATTTCATCCCCAAATTCCCACGGAAAAGGAAAAACGAGAACGGGAACCTTAAAACTACAGATCCGAGCAAAGCCGGGCAGCTCAGCTAGTTATTAAATATTTTTCTTTCTATTGATTATAATATTTTCATCTTTGTAATTTTTAGTATTACAATTTAGTTTAGAATTGTCCTTAAATATGTTTTCAATGCAACTGTCTTCAATTTTTATTAGATTTTTTGTTTCTTTGGCTGTATAGTACATAGTTTTATTAAGTTCTATAAATTCATTGTTAGGTATTGTTATAATTTTATCTTTTACCGGAAAGGTATGTATGGATACTTTGTTATATAAGTTTTCATTAAATCTTGGTATACTTAGAATAATTAGTAAGTTTTCGTCATAAGTAGCCAATGTCAACTTTATCTCTTTTAGTTACTCTATGTTTATATCGAAGTCATAAATTTCTTTTACAGTTAGTATATCTTGGGTTAATATTCCCGTCCTGCTGGTCATTATGATAAATATTGTCAGTTTTTTCTATTATTTGTTGTACTTCTGCTAAGTTTCTATTGAATTCTAGTTCCATTAGAAAAGTATTTATTTCTGATTTGATTTCTTTGTATTTAGTTAATGTTTTTGAACTTTGTTTAAGAATGTCTTGTAATTGAAAGAATTGTTCATTAAAGTGTTTGTTAATGGTTACTTGCTTGTTATTGTTTGTTAAAAGTTCTCTGTTACTATCTTCTAAATTTTGTAAACTTTCTTCTATGGCTTTTCTATCGTCGTCGTCCATAGTGTTGCACTTTTTTCCCGACGAACCGAATCCAAACGAATCAAAAACGAATCCACAACTTGGATGATAGTTATCTAATGTATTAATTAATCGCAACGATTGATTAATTAACTATTTAAAATGCAAGAATATAAAACATGCACAACGATGTGCCGCGGCGATGTTGACCGAATTTTAACTTTATGATGAACTGTCAAATGACAGCTGGGTGGATTTCGATGGGAAAAGAATGCAACAGGTAGCAAGATAATATGCTGCCAATGCCAGCTGCTCAGCAAGGGGTGGTCCGTAGGTAGTTTATTTATTGGTACGTAGGTATAATTAGTCTAATAAAGAAAGGAATTAATAAAAAGAATGAGTATCAATCAAAACACACAGTTGCGCGTTTCATACAATAAAGGGCGCCAGGAAATTTTTGTTTGGAATTTCCAAACCAACTTTAGCACTGAAAATGGTCTTCAAATAGAATTAAAAGAACGATTTTCCAAAAGGAATAAAATTATATTTTGTTCAGGAAACCTTTACAAGTATAGGTATAAAACCTGAAATCTTTTCGTAAACAATTGGGAGTGAACAAAGTATGCAAAGTCTGGCAAGAGCCAGTCAACAATTTAAATAGAATGAAATTTAAGTACGAAGATGGGATTTTACCCAGGTTAAAATTCAAAACAACAACTTGTGTGCACAATACACCCGCAAGCAAACGACTCTTTGGGAATTTTCCCGAACAGACAACAAGGTTAAATGGAGGTCGCGCGTCCTGCAATCTCAGGATTAATTACGAAAGGCGAAGGGTTACCGATTAAAGCAATATGACTCAATAGTCAAAACAAAACAAACGCACTATTAACACTTTTCCACTTTTATAGGAAAATACTTAGCTTTTTCTGTTGACGAATCCTGCCTGAGTTTTCTTGCCCGTACTGGCACTAACTCTCCTGAATTCCTGCCTATGTGGAGCTTTCCTGCACAGACTTAAAACACTGTTTAGTTTAGCCTTCCTGCCAATCAAACACTGTTACAATTTAAACTTGCACTACTTGCAAAAATCAAATACTCGATTATAAAATCTCCGACACTTTTTCAATTTTCTAAAACTTTCTGGCACTATGTCCTTTTCAGAGGTCAACCAAGAAGTGCCATCTTCTTGGCGGTCTCTTCGTTCATCGGCGCATTCAGCAAATTCCACTCACTTCAACCAATCAGAGTCGTGGAGGTTCGTCACGGGGTATCTGCAATACTCTCAGCAAATTCGCTGGAGTCTGCGCCGTAGGCGAAACGCATCCATCGCTCTCTTCTAAACAATTTCGTTGTGAATCTCTTGGTCGTTAGAGATTCGCAACAACTTGCCCGAATGAACGAATCCACCCCTGTTCCATTTCAATCCATTCCAGAATAGAAAATTGAAAAACTATTTCTTTAAACAAATTCCCTCGGCCCAACCGACCCAAGTTACACTGTGCAAGAAAACTATTTAAGCTAGGATTCAGTTAACGACGATTCGTCATTTTTTGCGGAAACTACTAAACTACTTCGGTGAACCTTCGCGCAGATTTGGGGGAATGGGGATAATTCTGTAAAGAGTCATTTCTTTTTAAGGTGGAGCACTTTAGGTTGGGCACTCGGCCTTTACGGTGGGCACTCAGCCATTACGTTGGGCTCTTGGCCGTTTATATTGAAAAAGGCTTCAAATGCCAAAATCCGAAGATCACTGATATCTATCAGTGTGTTAAAGGTGGGTAGCCATATCTCTACCTTATTTTAAGTATAAGGTTTTTAGTAATCTGCTGCTGCTATGGATGGAATTCCTCTAGAACCTTCCTGGTTCTTACTACCGCTGCTGTTTGAGTCTCCAGCCGTCCACTGGCTCAATGGAGGGGTACCTATTTGGGTTGCTTTTCCAAGATGCTTTGAAGTACACCACTAGCTGATGGACTAGGGTTGCTTTGTACTCTGCCAGCACCTTGAAGCCACAACAAAAGGAGGGGTGAAAATGGGAAGAGGAAGAAAAATAAAGGTATAACTTGTTGTGGTAAAATATACCGCAACAAATCCCACCGTTACCTGCCAAGAAATGTTCTTGCAGTTTGATAAAACTGTAAGGCATTTCTTAAAGCCAAAGGTTCAAGGAAAAACAAAAAAGGTATTTTCCATCAGGGCGTACAAACGCCAGCCTTTGAAAATAAACGACGATATGGAGAGCTATTAAAAAAAATAAAAAAAAATACAAAAAAATAAAAGCTAAAAACTACTTTAAGGCTCAATTCTCCAGGGATGCATCGGTGTACGGTTTGAGATCTTTCGCATTCCAAGTTCCGCGTTCTTTACCATTACAATCTTCTAAGACATATGTCCAAGGTGACACACGCTTCTTTATAACAAACGGGCCGACAAACTTCGGTGCTAACTTGGCTGCGTAATAGTTCCGACAACACAAAATTTCGACGGCAAACCTGCTCGCCAACGAGATATTGAACATCTCTTCTGCGGAGGTTGTATGTTTTCGCAGACTTCTTGGTTGCCGCGCGTAGTTTCTTTTCGATGTCTACTCTAAGATCCCTAAACCGTACTTCTAACTCACTAAAATCCTGAACCCTATCTAACCTATCACCTATTACTGGCACTTCTCGACCTGAAGTCGCCATATCCCTACCAAAGTTCGCATAATAAGGGGATACTCCTAAAACTTCATGAGTGGACGTGCGAATCGCGCACGCAACCTTAGACAACTGCGCATCCCATATCCGGTGGTTATCAGAGACGTATGCTCTGAGCGTTGTTTTGATGATTTGATTTATCCTCTCCGCTGGATTAGCCTGTGGGTGGTAATGGGCTGTAAAACGAATTTGGGAAGAATAAGAATCGCAAAGAGATTTCAGTTCTTTAGATCGGAACTGAGGGCCATTATCACAGACGACAACCTTAGGAATACCAAAAAGGAGAAAGACATTGTCCTCTAACTCCCGGCAAATTGCCTTGGCAGTAGCAGACCTTAACGCGAAAAGAAGGGGGAATTGGGTGAAATAATCGACAACAGTCAAAATGTAGATAAAACCTCTACTTGACTTCGGAAGGGGACCAACGAGATCTACACAGATCATTTCCCACGGTGCCTTTATTCCTACTCTCTCAGTCATCAAACCAGCTGGCTTTTCATTAACCGGTTTTACTTGTTGGCAAACTTTACAATTCCTAACATACTTAGTAATATCGCCTCTCATTTTAGGCCAATAGTACTTTCCCCCTATCCTAGCAAAAGTTTTCCTAACTCCCATGTGTCCAGCTAAAGGACTATCATGGCATTCCTGTAATATAGCTAATCTATCTTGCTTTCCTACAACTTTCTTCCATTCTTGATTATTTTCATGAACAACAACATGATTCGATTTAATCAGTTTGAACAGTTGACCTTGTTCTACCCTCCACGCTGGGTAAGCTAGCGGATTTGACTTTATCGCTGAGATCATTTTCGCAATCCAAGGGTCTTGATCCTCTTCTGAGATCTCGGCTAATACCGGAACTCCTCGAGATAACAGGTCTGGAACTACATGTTCTTTGCCCTTGCGATGGATGATCTCAAAGTCAAACTGTTGAAGCCGAACTGCCCAACGTGCTAATCTTCCCTGCGGATCTTTAAGATTGTTCAACCATATGAGCGAATAATGATCAGTCACAACCGTGAATCGAACACCTTCGATGTAGGGTCGTAACTTCTCTATTGCCCATAGTACAGCCAAACACTCTTTTTCCGTCGTCGAATAGTTGCGTTCACTCCTATTTAAAGACCTACTAAGGTAACAGACAACCTTTTCCCCATCATCGAAGTTCTGTGACAATACGGCACCGATTCCGTAGTCCGACGCGTCTGTTTGTAGGACAAAAGGTCGTTGAAAATCAGGGCAAGTAAGTATTGGTGCTGTAACCAAACACTCCTTAGCCTTCCTAAAACTATTCTCACATTCATCAGTCCAGATGAATTTCCTACTCTTCTTCAATAAATCTGACAGTGGTCGAAGCAAATTGGCAAAATTTGGCACAAATCGACGATACCACGACACTGTCCCTATAAAACTTCTAACCTCTTTCACATTCCTCGGTGCTGGAATCCTAACCATGCTTTCCACTTTTTCCGGGTCTACATGTAACCCATTTCGATCCACTATATAACCTAAAAACTTCAACGATGGCCTACAGAAGTTACACTTCTCCTTACCGACTTTCAACCCTGGTTCACTCAACCTTTTCAAAACTTCCTTCAAGATTTCAAGATGCTTCTCGAAAGTATCCGTCAGGATAATGATGTCGTCTAAATAGACGAAGACGTACGGCTCTAGATCGGCACCCAAAACTGTGTCGATAAACCGTTGCCATGTCGCAGGCGAGTTATGAAGCCCGAAAGGCATCCTTCTAAACTGAAAGAGACCTCTCCCGGGAACCGTGAAAGCAGTGTAGGGCTTAGACTCCTCCTCCATTGGAATCTGCCAATACGCTGATTTTATATCCAAAGAGGACAAAAACTTCGCTCCTCGAAGCCTGTCCAAAATGGCCGCTATGTAGGGTAGTGGATCAGCATCCCTATCAGTATTCTTATTAAGCTTTCTAAAATCTACACAAAACCTAAAAGACCCATCTTTCTTTTTAACTAATAGTATTGGAGATGACCAAGCACTGTTGGATCTCTCAATAACTCCTGCTTCTAACATCTCATTTAATTCCCTATCAATATGTCCCTGCATTGCCGGAGAAACCGGATAATACCGTTGTTTAATCGGTTCCGCCGACGTCCTAATCTTGTGCTCAATCATAGTTGTGCACCCTAATCCCTCTGGCATCTTCCTAAAAGCTTCCTCAACCATGGCTTCCAACAAACTAGTTTGATCTTTCGTCAACTCTGAACGCTCAGTAATCGAGCAAATCGAGCCCAAACACTCTTGGTCCGAAAAACTCCACATACGTGATCGCAAATCCGGGACGATTCCCGACAGTGCCCAAAAATCTGCACCTAGTATCACGGTATGCGGCAGAGTTGGAATAGCTAAGCAGTCTATAAGAACTGCCTTGTTTTCAACCACGATTGGTAAGTTAACTGACCCTAAAACTTCTACTCCTGCTCCATCTGCCAAGCATACAGAATGGATATTCCCCTCTTTAACCACTAATCCTAAATCTTGGAGAATTCTCCAGCTATCTCTACCTTAAATTGTTCTAGAAGCTCCTGAATCTAACAATCCCAAAAACCTAGTCCCATAAATGCTAACTCCTAAAAATGGTCTCCTATCATCCCCGTTTGCCTCCAACGTAAACCCTAAATGAATTTTTGCCAGCTGGTTACCAGCAGGCAGCCTAGCTCCTAATGCCTCCGGAACTCTCGCCCTGCTGGCGCAAGAGCCCGTTGCCCATTTCCCGATGAACAACGACGACAGTTGTTGCGGCTGACTCCTTCAGCACCACAACCGAAGCAATGCTTTTTAGCGGAACACCTGCTAGAGAAGTGACCTTCTTTCCCGCAGTTAAAACATCGAATCGACCTGTCAACTTGAGTGGATCTATTAGGTGGAGACCTTCTAGCTTCCACTACTTGGACAGGCTGCTCTTCTCTGCTAACCGCTGCCACCCTCGGCTGTACTGCTGGACCAGCAGAGTAACCGAATTCGGGTTCAACGCAATTTTTATTTCGAGCGGGAGGCTCAAAATTCTCTACATTCGCCCTAAGCGTTTCTAAATCCCTGCCTAATTTTGCTAACTCCTTCACAGATTGAGGCTTTTGAAAACCAATCTGTTTCTGATAGAACGGGCCCAAATTCTTCATTAGGATAGCCACTTTCCTCCGTTCGGATAATGGCTCCCCTAATCTCCTAAACATTGTACGCATGGTAGCGAGATATGCTCCATACGTCTCCTCCTTCCCTTGGGTCCTACGGTTGATCTGTTCCATCAACAGATCATCATAATTTGCTGGCAAGAATTCGTACTTCAACGCCTCTACGAATTCCTGCCAATCACCTATATCTTCCCTAACTGACCTATACCACAGTAGGGCTTGACCTGTCAAAAGGTCAACCACTGACTGGAACAAACGGGTTTCTGAAACCCCTCGAGCTAAACTAAGTTCCTCTACTCTTTCTAAGAATGAGTTCAGTGATGTGCCACATCGCTCACCACTGAACTGAACATTCCACCTACTGATCCTTTCCGTAAATCGCTCTAGCGGTTCGGAAATCCCTACTCTAACACTATCTGACCTCTGTTGGAATACCTCGTTGCACACTGGTCCTCGTGTGTTCATCCGATTTTGTTGGGGAGTGTTCTCCACCAACTGCCTACCACTCGTTCCTGAAGAAGAAGCATTGTCTTCGTTCGACGCTTGATCTTCTTCATCTGTTAACCTAGCTAAAAGGAGAAGCAGTTCACTCTTCAGAGATTTCTGCTCTCCTATTTCCTCATCTCCTTCTGCCTGCGCTTTTCCTATCCTATTTAAGCTCCATTCTATCTTCGTAAGGATCTTCAAGTATTCCCCCGACTTGGGATTTCTTGGTTGATCCTTAAGAAGAACCCTAATCTCCCTAATCTTTTCCTCAACTGCATCCCTATCCTGAACATAACTAAACGGGTACTTCCCGTAGGCCTCAACTGAACCGCGACGTTCCAACATCCGAGAAGATCTTAAGGAACTTCTCATTACGTCCACAGTTCCCTTCTCTAACCCCCTACTCAACATTTCGTACACAAGCTCCTCTTGTGACAAACGGTTGATATCCATGGTGAATAATTAAAAAAAAAATTAAAAAAAAAACTAAGAAAAAAAAAATCAGACGCAATCAAAAAACCACTAAAGTTCAAAATAAAACAAAAAATAAAAAAATGTATTTAAAAAGTATTAAAAATAGTAATAAAAAAAGTATCAGAAAAAAATAGCACCAAATAAATTTAAAAAGGTATTGAAAAAATAAATATCGCCGACGGCAACACTCAACTCTGAGTATGAAAATTTACCTCACACCAACACGCTGTGTGAGAGAGCGAGACAGCTTATGCTTCACAATGGCTGAAAACAAGCCGCACAAACTGTCAAACTCTTTAATATTTAATAAGAAATTAAAAGCAAAATAAAATGTAATATATGAAGATTTGATTGATAAGAAATAATCTCAATCAAAATCCAAAAATGCACAAAATATAAAAAACAAAAGCACCTACTTGTTGCACTGGGTATACCAGTGAATCCAACAACGATATCCCTCCAATGGACGAGTATTTATAATGTATGTAGGTATGTAGATAGGTTGGTACGGCGATCACAATATTTTTTCCACACTTGAATTTTCACCTAAGGAAAACAAAACATATCCAAAGTAAAAAAAATTCACACAATTTTACAAAATATAAAAAGGAACAATTCAAGAAATTTAAGGTACACTATACACTTCCCTAAGGTTGAAGTTAAATCAAAACAACACCACAGGAGTTAAAAATATGTGTATGAAAAAACACCACACAAGGCCCCACGTTTGGACGTCAATTGTTGCACTTTTTTCCCGACGAACCGAATCCAAACGAATCAAAAATGAATCCACAACTTGGATGATAGTTATCTAATGTATTAATTAATCGCAACGATTGATTAATTAATTATTTAAAATGCAAGAATATAAAACATGCACAACGATGTGCTGCGGCGATGTTGACCGAATTTTAACTTTATGATGAACTGTCAAATGACAGCTGGGTGGATTTCGATGGGAAAAGAATGCAACAGGTAGCAGGATAATATGCTGCCAATGCCAGCTGCTCAGCAAGGGGTGGTCCGTAGGTAGTTTATTTATTGGTACGTAGGTATAATTAGTCTAATAAAGAAAGGAATTAATAAAAAGAATGAGTATCAATCAAAACACACAACTGGGTGTTTCATACAATAAAGGGCGCCAGGAAATTTTTGTTTGGAATTTCCAAACCAACTTTAGCACTGAAAATGGTCTTCAAATAGAATTAAAAGAACGATTTTCCAAAAGGAATAAAATTATATTTTGTTCAGGAAACCTTTACAAGTATAGGTATAAAACCTGAAATCTTTTCGTAAACAATTGGGAGTGTACAAAGTATGCAAAGTCTGGCAAGAGCCAGTCAACAATTTAAATAGAATGAAATTTAAGTACGAAGATGGGATTTTACCCAGGTTAAAATTCAAAACAACAACTTGTGTGCACAATACACTCGCAAACAAACGACTCTTTGGGAATTTTCCCGAACAGACAACAAGGTTAAATGGAGGTCACGCGTCCTGTAATCTCAGGATTAATTACGAAAGGCGAAGGGTTACCGATTAAAGCAATATGACTCAATAGTCAAAACAAAACAAACGCACTATTAACACTTTTCCACTTTTATAGGAAAATACTTAGCTTTTTCTGTTGACGAATCCTGCCTGAGTTTTCTTGCCCGTACTGGCACTAACTCTCCTGAATTCCTGCCTATGTGGAGCTTTCCTGCACAGACTTAAAACACTGTTTAGTTTGGCCTTCCTGCCAATCAAACACTGTAACAATTTAAACTTGCACTACTTGCAAAAATCAAATAGTCGATTATAAAATCTCCGACACTTTTTCAATTTTCTAAAACTTTCTGGCACTATGTCCTTTTCAGAGGTCAACCAAGAAGTGCCATCTTCTTGGCGGTCTCTTCGTTCATCGGCGCATTCAGCAAATTCCACTCACTTCAACCAATCAGAGTCGTGGAGGTTCGTCACGGGGTATCTGCAATACTCTCAGCAAATTCGCTGGAGTCTGCGCCGTAGGCGAAACGCATCCATCGCTCTCTTCTAAACAATTTCGTTGTGAATCTCTTGGTCGTTAGAGATTCGCAACAACTTGCCCGAATGAACGAATCCAGACCTGTTCCATTTCAATCCATTCCAGAATAGAAAATTGAAAAACTATTTCTTTAAACAAATTCCCTCGGCCCAACCGACCCAAGTTACACTGTGCAAGAAAACTATTTAAGCTAGGATTCAGTTAACGAGGATTCGTCATTTTGCGCGAAAACTACTAAACTACTTCGGTGAACCTTCGCGCAGATTTGGGGGAATGGGGATAATTCTGTAAAGAGTCATTTCTTTTTAAGGTTGAGCACTTTAGGTTGGGCACTCGGCCTTTACGGTGGGCACTCAGCCATTACGTTGGGCTCTTGGCCGTTTATATTGAAAAAGGCTTCAAATGCCAAAATCCGAAGATCACTGATATCTATCAGTGTGTTAAAGGTGGGTAGCCATATCTCTACCTTATTTTAAGTATTAGGTTCTTAGTAACCTGCTGCTGCTATGGATGGAATTCCTCTAGAACCTTCCTGGTTCTTACTACCGCTGCTGTTTGAGTCTCCAGCCGTCCACTGGCTCAATGGAGGGGTACCTATTTGGGTTGCTTTTCCAAGATGCTTTGAAGTACACCACTAGCTGATGGACTAGGGTTGCTTTGTACTATGCCAGCACCTTGAAGCCACAACAAAAGGAGGGGTGAAAATGGGAAGAGGAAGAAAAATAAAGGTATAACTTGTTGTGGTAAAATATACCGCAACAATAGTTCCGTATAAGTAATTCATTACTTCAATATTAATTACTCCTCGTTTATGAGTAATATGGTGTGGGATAATTGTTTGGAGTTTTATTTCTAATGTATTTATCTTTTGGTCTTGCGAATCGTTATTCGTTAGTATTTGCTAGTAAATGGTGTTGATCTTTTAACTGATTTATTAATGATTGGCATTCTGTAAGGTTAATTACATGTAATAGAATGTCATAATTATTTATAAGTTTAATTTGTCCTTCTTGTATGATTAAAAATTTTCTATTTATCTTTGTTATTTTTATATCATTAGTTTTTACTGAAGTTGTTAATAAGAGAATCATTATTATGATTGCTATTGTTTTGGTTGTCTTCATTTTGTGTTTTAGTAAATTTCTTTTTCTTTCTGAATTGGTCTTTGTGAAGGAGTTGTTTTCTTAGGTGGGGTTTGATGAGTAATTTCTTATCGATTGTTTTAAGTAGTTTTACTTTCTTGTGTTTGGTTTTTAGTTTATTAAACTGTTCTTGATTGTTTATTTTTGTGAAGTTTGGATTTACTTCTACGTCTAATCGATTTTTATTTATTCTGTCTAGAGTTTTGTTCTTATTTGTTTCTATTCTATCATATATTTTTTTATTTTCTATTTTACCTAGATGTATCTCTAAGGGTCTCTCCCTTGTAGTGAGATGTATTGTGTTGTTATACGTATTTACCGCTTTTGTTACTAAATCGATAATTTTTTCAGTTTTCTCTAGTAATCTAATTTGTTCATTTAGGGTACTGTAAAGGCGTTCCACATCCGAATTTCCGGTGTGTCTATAAGGGGTGGTAAAGTGTGTTAGTATATTCTTTTCTTTTAGATAATTTTCTATAGAGTAAGTTTTGAAAGTGGGGTCATTGTCTAGAGTTAATTTCTTGGGTTCAGACATGTATGAGAATAGTTTTTCCATAGCATTTAAAATGTCTTTTTGATTTTTTGTTTTAAGTTTTTCTACTGAGGCATACTTGCTGAATTTGTCGATACAACTTAAATATTTGTTATTATTGAGTAGGATCCATATATCCATGTGGTAGTGAATGTGTGGTTCTAAGGATGTTTCTGTTTTTTCGTATGGTAGTTTAATAGGGTTTCTTTCAATTTTCAGGTTGCAGATATCGCAATTATTTATGATTTTTGTTATTTGTTTTTTAATGTTTGGGTAATAATATTTTCTTTTTAGATCTAAATACAATTTTTCTATTCCCACGTGATTTAATTCCTTATGTTTTTTGTGAATGATTTCTTCTAGTTAAGTTATATCATAAACATCTTCTAAAAATGTATGAGTTCTAATTAGAATTTGGGTGTTGTGGTGTGTTTTCCAGTAAGTTTGGAATTCTAAAAATAGTTTATTGTTATTACAATATTAAACGTTTTTATGGTCTATATCAATTTCTGATATGATTTGTTCGAAATCTGATTCTTCGAAATTTTTCTTAATTTATTTTTATTCTTCTTTTGTTAAAAGGGAAAGTTATGATTTCATCATTTTATTCTCCTATTTCTATGATAATCTGTCGAATAAATATATTTAGACTTTGTTCGGTGATTGGAATTAAGTTTGAACTATCTGACTCATTTGAGTGTTGTGTAGAAACGAGTTCTATTATGTTTAATACATTTTCGTAATTTGTACCAATTTTTGTGTTAACTCTGTTTTTCTTGCCAATTTTATCAATTTTGGTGATGCCATGTGAATTTGTTTCATCTATTCTTATTCTTGATAGTGCGTCGGCTACCTTATTTTCTTTTCCTGCGATATGTTCGATTTGAAAATCGTATTCCTCCAATTTTATTTTCCATCTTTGGAGTTTACAGTTAGGTTCTTTGAGGTTGTGCAACCATGCTAATGGTCGGTGATCTGTTTGTATTTTGAAATGTCTACCGTATAGGTAATGGCGGAATTGTTTGGTTGCCCAAACGATTGCTAAAAGTTCTTTTTCTATAACTGAATAATTGCATTCGTGTTTATTTAAAGTTCTGGATGCGAAGCATAGTGGTCCATGTGATTGACTTAAGACTGCTCCAATTGTGAAATCGGATGCGTCTGTGGTAAGTGTGAATTCTTTATTAAAATCAGGGTGTCTGTTTAATAAATCGTCTGACATTGCTAGTTTTAATTTCTCGAATGATTCTTTATATTCTGTGTTATTTATATTTATTTGTTTATCTTTTTCAAACAGAGAGTTAGTGGTTTTATGATCTTGGCGTAGTCATGGATGAACTTTCTATAATATCCGGTTAGGCCTAAGAAAGATTGGATTTCCATAATAGTTTTTGGTATAGGAAAGTTTTGTATCGTGCTTATTTTATTCCATCCGGGGTAATTATGTGACCTAAGAATTCGCTTTCTCTTTTCATGAAATCACATTTATTTAGGGATATCTTTAAATTTACTGACTGTAATTTGGTGAAAATTTTATTAAGTGAGTTTATATGTTCTTCCAATGAAGTTGAGAATATTATTATGTCGTCGAGGTAGACATAACAAATTTTTCCTACATATTCTTTAAATACCTCGTTCATCATTCGTTGGAATGTGCGGGGGCATTTTTGAGACCGAATGGCATTCTTAACCATTCGTTGTGTCCTGATAGTGTTGAGAGGGCTGTCTTCTCTCTATCTTCAGGGTTTACCTCTATTTGGTGGAATCCTTTTGTTAAATCTAATGTGGAAAAGAAGTTAGCTTTTCCTAATTTGTCTAGTATGTCGTCAATTAGTCGAATAGGGAATTTATCCTCTTTTGTTGCGTTATTTAATTTTCGATAGTCAATGACTATTCTCCACTCCTTGTTTCCTACCTTGTCTTCTTTCTTTGGTACGACCACATTGGGGCATTGTAGGGAGAAGTACTTGGTTTGATAATTTTTTGATCAAACAGATCTTTGATTTGTTTGTCCACTTCTTTTTTGTGGATTTCGGGATATCTATATATTTAAATTTTAACTTAATAAAAGGGAGTTTGTTGTCTCGTTGAGTAGACAGGTTTCCGAGGCTACATTCGGAAAACCCGTGTCGTTTGGATCACTTTCGTTATAGTTAGTTTGGATTTTCTTCAATTGACTAGAAGTTGGGTCAACTTCCATAGGTTTATTTTGTCTACTAGGAGGTTTGTAATTTGGGCTATAATTGTTACCTTTATAGTTTGGATTAGGGTTGATAGTGTTTTGGTGATTGAATGGAGCTCTTATATAAATTGGGTTTTTAGGTGTGAAGTTATTATTTTTATTTGGATATTTTTTATAATTATTTTTGGGGTTTTGTGTGATTGGAATTTTTGGTGCATCGAGCAATTTCCTTGGGGTTTCTTCAGATTTTTCATTTACAAAACCAGCTTGAGTCAACTCATGTAAGGCTGCTTGCAAATTAGGGGGTTTCAATGCAAATAATATTGTTCGCATGTGAACTGGTGAACGTTCTTTAAAAATGTTTAATGCTGTTTGTGTATTATGATTTATGAGTAATTTCCTCATTCCTTCCCTCTTGTATTGTTTTCTGGTTTAATTCGCAAAGATTTTTTTGTATTTCGTTATAAAAGCTTACAACATTTCCTTTATAAGGAGTTTGTCTCAAATCGTCATACAGTTGGAATGAAGATTTAAAACCTCCGAAATTTTCAACTAGTAATTCTTTTATTTCTTTCCAGGTGGATAAGTGAGCGTGTATTTCAATACAACGTTTGGCTTTGACTATAAGTTTTGACTTTAGTATATTTATACACATTGTCTGTGACTGGTTGTCATATTTGTTAAGTGTGGGAGTTATCCCATCAACGTTTGTGATAAAAGTATATAAGTCTTCTCTTCGCCCATGGAAAGTATTTAACTTTTCAATGTACTTGAGTGGGTTTAATGTGAGTGTAAGTTCCATATTGGCTTTACAATTTAAGTTTTGTTCTGATATAATTTTTTCAATATTTGGTAATTTAATTTGTTCTAATATAATATTTTCAATATTTGGTAGTTTAATTTGTGACAATTGATTGTTTAAATTAGTATTAAAATTTTTACTATCTCTGTTGTACTGTTGATCTCCTTCGTTTGATGATTTATCTTCTTCGTCAGCGTTCTTTGAATATGGATTATTCTTCTTATGTGTCTTCTTGAAAAGGTCCATTTGTTGAATAGTTTTGTTTTGTAGTTGATTATGTTATAATTAATTTTCCTCTACGGATTGCGTAACATTACTCTTTTCGTGAGGGTGAGTCACTGAACTAATTTTTATTGATGTCTTAGAATTTTGGATAAGTGTTCTAATAACTTTATTCACTGAAGTAATCTTTATATGCATTAAAGAATTTATTCTTCACTGAATTTATTTTGCAATAACGGTAGTGGTCCAATTAAGTTAATTCTAAAGATTTCTTTTTCGTAGATTTTTAGATATTCACTTTTTATATGGGTATAAGTTATTAAAACAATTTTCTTTCTTTTTGTAAAAAATTTAATTTTAATTTTCACTTTATACTACACTTAAACGATAGGTGAACGATGGGTTCTTATTTGCAAAGGATACACATATTATATTTTGTGTATCCTACCGACTGCGCCAGTTTTAGTTTGAATCAAACGAAACAATTTTTAAAAAAGAAATTTAGAGACGGAGCTCTAGATTGAGGTTATCCTTATTGCTTGGAAGTTTATTAAAGTCTGACCAGAATGTCGCAGACAACTGGTATTTATCTCTTACTTACTTAAGGCATACGTGACTTATCATCATATACGACTTCTTTGGGGAGATCGAAATATGATGATTCGTATCTTTCTTTATTATTAATCTTTTGTTTATTTCAATATCTTAGAGTATTGCGTTCGAACGGATATGCATTCGTAAGCAAAAGTGTTTATCATTTGTTTATTTCAATATCTTAGAGTATTGCGTTCGAACGGATATGTATTCATAAGCAAAAGTGTTTATGACTTGTTAATTTCAATATCTTAGAGTATTGCGTTCGAACGGATATGTACTCGTAAGCAAAAGTGTTTATCATTTCTGATAAATAAAACAACCGATCAGTTTGACTTCCAGAAGAAAAGAGGAAGAGAAAGAATTTACTTAAGAAAGAATTCAGTGTTTTACATTTAGGAGATAGTTACAATTCAGTTCAGTATAATAAGTTAGTACTAATGAATATGTTCAAAGTGTTTAAGTTAGTTCAGGTGAATAATGTATGTTCAACACTCCCCTTCATTATTTACAATTTCTAATTCAAAAGAAAACAATCATTAAACAACGTTAATTTTATCTTTAAAATATTCAAACTTTTGTTTGCATAATGGTTTCGTGAATATGTCAGCTAATTGGTCATTAGTTGGTATATAAGAGATATCAAATAGTTTCTCATTATATTTTTCT
Organism: Melanostoma mellinum; assembly: GCA_914767635.1. Lineage (NCBI taxonomy): Eukaryota > Metazoa > Arthropoda > Insecta > Diptera > Syrphidae > Melanostoma > Melanostoma mellinum. Next base: position 110,602,028 of record OU612058.1, on the reverse strand, counting down.
CTTATGAAATGGACTCGAACGTCAATATGCTTAGTCCTCCTTGGTTTTCTAGGCAAAGCATCGCTTGTATATCGCACTTCTGTAGAAGATCTCTTAGTAAAACTTTTATCCAGATGAGTTCTTTTACGGCTTCTGATGCTGCTACATATTCAGCTTCCGTTGAGCATAGAGCTGTGCAACGTTGTCTTCGTGAACCCCAAGCAATTGGTGACTCTCCCAGTAGAAATATATACCATTATACCCACTAGTTGATCGACGAGTTTCGACATCGCCAGCGTAATCAGAGTCACTGTAACACATAAGATTGAAATTGCATTTATTTTTGAAAAATATACCTTTGTTTTCAGTAGCCTTCAGATAACGAAAGACTCGTTTTACTATTTTGATATGCTGTGGAGCCGGGCTATCTAAGTATCTACTGAGAACTCCCACAACATACGAAATATCTGGCCTTGTAGCAATGGCTAGATACATAAGGCATCCAATCGCTTCTCGGAAAGGAAAACCGGATATATCTTTAGAATCAGAACAGAGAAGTGATGTTTTTGCTACTGCTTCACACGGTGTTGACACTCCTTTTGAATCTGCCATATTAAAACGACTTAAGAGACGTTGAATGTATGCTGACTGGATAACATGAACGTCTCCCGCAGTATTTCGCTTTAGTTCCAAACCAAGGTAGTAATTCGCCTCATTCATCGTAAGTTGAAGATGTTGTTTCAGATATGTAACCAGGTCAATAATGTCTTTCATATCTGTTGCTGCCATCAGTCCATCATCTATATAAAGCGCGACTATTACGATTCTGTCATTTTTATTAAGCACTAACAGGCATGGATCAGCTACACATGTTATAAAATTGTAATTATTAAGTAGCCTTGAAATTGTTAGGTTCCAGTTTCTCGAAGCTTGTTTGTGGCCATATAGGGTTTTGTTAAGTTTGCAAACTTTTCCCGACTTGTCATCATATCCAATAGGCTGCGCCATATAAATTTCCTCTTCTAGCATCCCGTTCAAAAAGGCAGTTTTGACATCAAACTGGTATAATAAAAGTCGCCTACATGCAGCTATAGCAATAATTGTTCGTATTGAATTGAATCTAGCAACTGGGCTAAAAGCTTCATTGAAGTCAATCCCTTCTTGTTGGCTACAGCCTTTAATAAGCAACCTAGCCTTGTATCGCTCAATACTGTTTTGCGCAGAAAGTTTAATTTTATATACCCACTTACAAGCGATTACCTTTCTATATTTTGGACAATCCACAAGATTCCAAGTCCTGTTTAAACGATGAGCTTCCATTTCTTCATTCATAGCTGCTTTCCACATTTCAGAATCCTCTGATTTCATAGCTTCATTAAAAGTCAATGGCTCCATCGCTCCAGCCATAAAAGCATGCCCTTCTAAAATTGCAGACACCAAACTCGGATGAGGGCCCTCGTTCCAGTTCGCATTGCTGCGAAGTTTGGATTTGAAATCACGTACTGAAGCTTCATCGAGTTGGTTTGCAGCTCGACGCTTTGATTGAACTCCTTGCTCTTTTTGTTCTGTTGTTGAAGAGGCTGCGCCCTCGTTGGTATCCACAAAATCAATTTCTTCTGCCTCCTTTGGATAAGAAGAAACAGGTTCACATTCTTCTGCCGATTTTAGTTGATCATCTTCGCTTCCTGTCATGTTCTCCAAATTGCCTGTCTTAATGTCAACATCATCTGGCAGTCTTATCTTCTCTTCTGTGTTTTCATTTGGTACTCCTAGTTTGACAATTGCCTTTTCTTTAAACAAAATGTCGCGAGAAAGCTGTATCTTGTTTGATTCTGGTATCCAAACCCGATATCCTTTGCTATTATCTGGATATCCTACAAAGAATTCCGACACTGCTTTTTTGTCCCACTTTTGTCTCTTTTCTTGAGGAATGTGTATGAAAACTTTGCTGCCAAATGTCTTCAAATCACTGACACTAGGTGTTTGTTGGAGCCACAACTCATAAGGGCTCTTGTCCTTGACGAAACATGGACCAAAACAATTTAGTAAATAAACTGCTGCATTAACAGCTTCGCTCCACAGTCTGAGAGGCAAGTTTTTGGCGTGCAGCATAGTTCTGGCAGTTTCTACAATAAACCCCATGTCCCTTTCAGCACGACCATTTTGTTGAGGGCTATAAGGAACAGTTAACTGGTGAATTATCCCACGTTTTGTCAAAATATCTTGGACATGTTTATTGACGAACTCTAAACCGTTGTCAGACCTTAGAGTTTTAATGTTCTTGCTTAAAAGAGATTGAGTTTCATTAAGATATTTTTCAATTAATAGCGGAACCTCACTTTTTTCTTTAATAAAATATACTTTTCTGTAGCTTGAAAAATCATCTTTCAATAACAAAAAATACCTTGAACCTCCCAATGACTTCGTTTGCATGGGACCGCATAGGTCTGTGTGCACTAGATTACCTCTTTATGTTGCTCTAGACTTGCTTTCATAAAAAGGAGAACGATGCATTTTACCCACAGCACATGCGTCACAGAAGAAATTCTGGTTATCAATAAATTTAATGTCACGTTGATTAAGTACCTTTTTAACTTGTCCAATGCACATATGACCGAACCTGTTATGCCACACTTCAAGAGATTCTTTTTTAGAAACAATATTAGCAAATGCACCTTCATTTTTTACTCTAAACAGCGTTTTATATAGGCGATGACATCAGATACCAATCGCGACTGCTTGACCATCTTTCAAAATCTCACATTTCTTACTGTCAGACACTAATGAGTAATTTTTATCAAGAGCACTTCCCGAAGAAAATAAGTTTACTCTGATGTCAGGTACGAAAAACACATTTGTGAGTCGTTTTTTAACCCACTTATTATAATTGTATGCTTCAATATGAATATCGCCTTTTCCGTGTGCTCTTATCTGCGATCCATTTCCCACTGTTATCATCAAAAGTGTGTCAAATTTCTCATAAGAACTGAACCATTCTCTACGAAAACACATGTGTTCGCTCGCTCCCGAATCTAAGACCCAATCATCTACTGTCACAGCATCGCCGATGGTGATCGTCTCGCAAACGAATGCATCTGAATTACTTGCATCATCACTAGTTGTTGTACTGTGGCGATGGGCAAAATTAAATTGCTTTGTTTTGCCTCTCTTTGGGCAATTATTTTTCCAATGACCCAACTGCTTGCATATGAAGCATTTTCCTTTGCGTCTCTGAGAGTTTTCATTTTTCTTTTTACTATGCCATCCGTATTTTTGTTTGTGTTCTGTGTATAAAGCAGCTTCATCACTTGTACTTTCGGGATCACATGTCCCCTTCCCCATACGAGTTTCTTCCATAATAAGTCTAGATCTTAAGTTAACTATGGTCTGCTGTTTTATATCAGTTGATTCCCAAGCACTAAAAAAATGTGTAAATTCCTTAGGTAACGTCATCAAAACCTTGGTTACTAACATTGAGTCAGAAACCATTTCACCAGCTTCTCTAAGTTGTTGAGTTAAGCTTTCCAGCTTGCTTATGTGAGTTGCGATATCGTCTTTTTCTTCTTTTTTGAATCCGTGGAATTGTTGCTGTAGCATGCTTATGCTAGTATTTGACTTTTGATCGTATATGGAGCAAAGTTTAGACCACATTTCAATTGAAGACAAGCAATGCATTATATAAGACATTTTTTCCAATAGTCGTGGCAATAATTTTCTGAGCTTTTCTATCCTTTTTCTGCCAAGTTTTTAACTCTAATTTGGTAGCTGGATTGCTATCTTCAACAACAACTGGCATGGGCTCGTCTCCAGTCACAACATCGAACAGATCACTTGCATTTAGAAGTATACGCACTTGAAATTTCCATGTGGACCATTGCTCTGCACAATGTAGTTTGTCTATTTTTATTAATTCGTTTTCCATGTTAGACAAAACAAAAAAAAATTCTAAGAACTTAAGATTTATGAAAAATGAAGGCGCAAATCGAAAAATAGTCCAACTTTTCTTTACTCAATACAAACTTGCCAAAACTGATCTTATTTAATCTCTGCAATCCGGCTATCTTTTACGAATCTGAAATACTACTTTTATTTCTCGCAAAGCAACGAATTTTCCGCAGTTAAAAAAAAATAACTTTAGTTAATTAAACTCTTTGTTAGTTAATCTTTATCAAAAAAAAAACCACAAGGTACTGGGCCCATAACCTGATAAATAAAACAACCGATCAGTTTGACTTCCAGAAGAAAAGAGGAAGAGAAAGAATTTACTTAAGAAAGAATTCAGTGTTTTACATTTAGGAGATAGTTACAATTCAGTTCAGTGTAATAAGTTAGTACTAATGAATATGTTCAAAGTGTTTAAGTTAGTTCAGGTGAATAATGTATGTTCAACAATTTCGTTTGGATTGAAATGTTATTTATCTTAGAAAATACTTGTATCATTATTCTTTGTTATAACATAACATATAATATGTAACGCTGATTGCGTTAGGTGACGGAGTGGAATTTGTTGGAGTGTTTAGGGAAAGGGGAATATTATGTGTAACACCCCCACCGTTAAATTGAGGCTCCGACGAAATGTGGATACTAGTTTTGCTTGATCTTTTCCATAGAATGTATACAGCGACTGAAGCGATTGTGATTATTAATATATTTGTTGCTGCTGACGATATGTTAACAGTTTTATTCTGTTTTGAAATTTCTTCAATAATTTCTCTATTCTTTATATTTTTTGATATAATTCATCAAATTTTATGTTTGGTAAAATTTTATTTTGTCTTACTTTAGTTATAAAATTAGGTAATATAATTGTATCATCAATTCTTTTTCCGTTAGTTTCGAATGTTTTATTGTTAACGGAAACTCTACAATTTTTGAATTTTATGAGATAGTTTCCTTTTAAGCTTAAGTTTTATATATTACAATTGTGTTCTATGTATATTTCATCCAAATTTTTTGTTAAAATAGTTCCTGAAATAATTTCTTTTACCTCAATATCGTCTGTTATCATTTTAGTACATATTCATTCTTTTGATTTCATAATATTATTAATGCAGTTGTCATTTATTGCTACTAAGTTTCGTTTAGTGTGACTTTTTACGGGACATTCATAAGCGTTGTGTTCTCGATCTAATAAAATTTCTTTTATTTTCTAAAAAAATTGACATTTTTTGACCATCTGGAATAGGTTCGACCAAAACTTGTGAGTAGTAAAAGTCTGACATCTTTGGTATTAATAAAGTTATTATTATCTGTTTTTTGTAGAAGGTAACGGCTAGTCTTACTTCGTTATGGCTTTCTATGTCTTCTATAAGTTTGAGCTCCTCTGTCCCCAAAATATTTCTTGTGAGTATGCCTAATTTTCTAGAAAAGAGTATCTAATCTTTATCGTCAATATGATTTCGAAAGAGGAGTGTGTCGTTGTTAATTTGATAAATACTCTGCATTAATTGTACTTCCTCTTCTATAGTTTTAATTCTTTTTGTCGAGTTCAATGCTATATTTGTTAAAATAGTTTTCTATAGTCTGCTGTTGATTTTTTATGTGGTTTGTAATGTTTTTAATTTGTTCGGCAATGTCTTGGTTAATAAGGACTTGTCTGTTGTTTTCTAAAATAAATTTTATATTATCAGTAGATAGCTTATCTAATTTAATTTTTATTTCTATTTCATCATTGTTGTCCATCGTTCCGGCGATAAATTTTAATCCTGTTTCTTAAATATTTATTAATGCTCATTTGGTTTTATATGGATCCAATTTGCTCATTTTCTTAAAAGTTGTAATAATTAAAGAAAAAAAAAAATTTGAATTCATTATGTATGCCATAAGAAATTATGTTTTTTAAAGATAATATATTATACGCATCTATTTGAATATGAACTAGAATAAAAAATATTGATTCATATTATAAGTAAAATAATATTAATTTAAAAATAAAATATACAGTTCTCTGCTCTTTTTAGTTGAAACACTTATAACTTCGTCTTCTGTTATAGGTACTTCACGATGAATAGCTAGAGCAGCCAAACCATTCAAACGATACTGCAAATAAGTAAACATCCAAAGCTCAATAAACTGTTTTTATAATAGACATGATTTTTAGAATCTGTTTAAAGTGGATAAAGTTCTTTCGGGAACTGAGGTTGAAACTGGCAGTGTAACTAATATCTTTAATAACATATATGCACAAGTGAACAGTCGTGCAGTGCAGTCGTGCTTTTTTCTTTGCTCTCTGTATCTACTTTGTTTATGTTATTTACTAACAATAAAATGGCTTTATACTGTGCTAAATGCAATAAATCTATTGACAATGTGAAAAAAATATCATGTGGCATTTGTTTTAATAATTTTCATTTTAGCTGCGTTAACGTAAGCAAAAGTTTGATTGCAATTCTTAATGATAATAACAACATATGCTGGAGGTGCAATGCTTGCGTGAATAATTCCCTTACTAGGTGTTTATCAAAACTTAATGAAGTCTCTGAAGCTTTCATTGAACTAAAAACTGAAGTGAATAGCTTAAAAAAAGAAGTTAATGCCTCTTTAATTAAAATCTCAAATAAAGAAAAAACTCTACCAACTAATAGTGAATCGCAAATCAATACTCGTTCGCGTCAAAAGACAAAGGTCAATGACTCCCATCGCTTATCAATCTCTTTAAACAGAAAAGACAATTTGTCATCTCCTGCATTAAAAAGATCAAGTGCTGACATTGAAAAAGAAAAAAAAACCCTTGCACCGTTTCTCGTTCAGTGGGTGTCTCTACCGTGAACAGCTCGAAGGTAAAATCAAATGCATCGACGTCATCATCCGGAATAACAGATTATATCGATGTTAGTGTAGTGCCCGCTACCTCTGAGCCTCTCGCTGCTGGTGTATCTCTTGCTGTGCACTCTGATGATGATGTGACTGTGGATGCAAGTGAAGTTAATGTTAATAATGCTCGTCGATTAACTAAAAAAAATATTATTGTTGGAAACAATAACAATGCTTTCAATGGAATTGATGTTGTAGAGAAACTTAAATGGTTTCATCTCTCAAGTTTTCGTCCAACTACTACACATGAATCTATTATTAATTATGCAGCTTCTAAATTACAAATTGATGTCTCTAAGCTTGCTTGCTTTAAACTGGTGCGTAACGAAGAATCTGCGGACAACTAACGCTTTGTCAATTTTAAAATTGGTGTTCCTGTGGATGCTGCTTTGATCGTTTTCAATGAAAATTTTTGGGCGGCAGGTGTTCGGATTAGGCATTTTTTATACCATCAAAAAAAAAACGCGGCGTTTCAAATGAAGGAAGATCAAACGTGAGTCGCCATTCTGACTCAATTGCTGTCGTTGCTGATGTTAGAAATGTTGCTGCTGTACCTTTTTCTTATGAATCCACCCTGAGTCACAACTCAGGTCAAATTGCTATTGTTCCTGATGCAAATGTTGCTGCTGTTAAATCTACCTTTTCTGCGTACGATTTCTCAATATACTATCAAAATGTTGGTGGTATAAGAACCAAATTAAACGAGTTATTTGTATCATTTTCTTCGTGTGAACATGATATCATCCTTCTCACCGAAACGTGGCTTACTAGTAGCCATTTAAGCTCTGAATTGTTTGATAGCAACTTTTACACCGTATATCGAAAAGACAGATGCCCGCGTACTACTGGAAAAGATAGAGGTGGAGGAGTACTAGTTGCTGTTCGTTCCAATTATGTGTCTGAAAGGATTTTTACAACGCATCTTGATGATATTGATATTGACCAACTTATTGTTAGAATTAGTTTTCATTCTAAAGAGGAACTGGTTGTTATTGTTAGCTATATTCCACCGTATAGTTCTTTCGATGTTTATAATACTCATTTAAACAACTGTTTGCAAATCTTTAATAATTTTAACCATAATCAGCACCTTGTTTACGCTGGTGAATTTAATCTCGGCGATGTGAAATGGGAGTTCGATTACGCTGAAATGCAACTTATTCCTTTTAACGTTGTAAGTGATGTTGAAGCTCTAGTTGTCGATTTTTTTGGACAGTTTGACTTTATTCAAATGAACAAATACAAAAACCATTTGAATCGAATACTTGATTTAGTTTATGTTGACAAAGAGTTAATCTTGAATATTGACCTGGCTGATGTACCTGTTTCTCATAATACAAAACATCATGATGCCTTACATCTAAATATAAAATTTATGCACTTTATGAAGAAATCACTTCATGACAGGGATTTTATTTGCGACTTCCACAATGCAAATTTTGATGCAATGAATGATTTCATTTCTTCTATACAATGGAATCGCTTTATGGGAACAAATGATCTTGATGAGGCTTATTCAAAGTTAACAGATGTTTTGAAACAAGCTATTCAATCATTTGTTCCAAAAAAAGCATTAAAAAATAATTCTTATCCATCATGGTTTGATAAACGGCTCTTGAAACTAAAAAATAAAAAAAAATAAAGCTTTTAAGTTGTATAAAGTTAACAAAAATAATATTTTGTCGCGAACTAATTTTTACAAATTGCAAAATGAGTTTAATAATCTTAAAAGCGATTGATACAAATAATTTGTTAAATCTGTAGAAGCTAATCTCAAACGAATTAGTAAATGCTTTTGGAAGTTTATTAATTCAAAACGAAAATCTAATGGGTTACCTAAATGCATGAAATATTCATGTAAAACATCTGATAATTTAAAGGATATTTGTAATCTGTTTGCGGAATATTTCAAATCTGTTTATTGCTCAGAAAATATCTACAATTTTAACACCAGTCATACTAATTCTTCATCTGTTTTAGACATTGGTCATCTTGTAGTTACTGAGGATGAAGTTGAAAATTCTCTTAAAGCTCTAGTTTCCAATAGAAACCCTGGTCCAGATGGTTTTCCTGCAATAGTTTTGAAATTTTGTGCGAGCTCACTTGCAAAACCATTGACAATGTTATTCAACATGTCTTTAAGTTGTGGTGTTTTTCTTAATGATTGGAAAATCTCTTTTGTCTCGCCTATTTTCAAATCAGGTTCTAAACATGAAATAACGAACTACAGACCCATTTGCAAAATGGCTTCAATTCCAAAAATTTTTGAAAAGATTTTGTACCAAAAATTATTATTTCATGTTAAGGAAATAATTTCTGTTTATCAACATGGCTTTTTTGCTGGTAGGTCAACTACCACTAATCTGACTATATTGTGTAATGATGTTGTAAAGAATTTTGAGGATAATTGTCAAACTGACATAATCTTTACCGATTTTGCGAAGGCGTTTGATAAAGTTAATCACAAAGTTTTGATTTGGAAGCTATCTAACCTAGGTTTTCACTCAGTTTTTCTGAAATGGGTAGAATCATACTTGGTATGTCGCATTCAATATGTAAAAATTGATAAATATGTGTCCGACACAATTTTCGTTTCGTCAGGCGTTCCTCAAGGAAGCCACCTTGGGCCACTTTTCTTTCTTTTGTTTATTAATGATCTAACTCTTAACTTTTATAACTCAAAATGTCTGCTATATGCAGATGACTTGAAAATTTATAAAGAAATTAAATGTGAAAATGATTGCTCTTTGCTTCAAGAAGATATAGATAGACTTTCTACCTGGTGCAAAACAAATCATTTGTGTCTTAATGTTCCGAAATGCCAAGTACTGTCTTGCAATAGAAAGAACTCCTTAATCTTGTTTGGTTAAAATATTGAAAGTGATACGTTAGAAAGAGTTTTAGTAAAAAAAGATCATGGGGTTATACTAGACCCTAAGCTTCGATTTACTGAACATTTTGACTATTATAATAGCCAAAGCTAACTCTAATCTTGGGTTCATAAAAAGAAATTCTAGAGATCTCACTGATCCATATGCATTAAAATCGTTATATGGGTGATTCTTATACAACTGTGATTTTTGCAACTCAAAATTTTTTAAAATCAAAATTGCTTTAAGACTTGTGATCTGGGTGTTTTTGGTCTTTTATTATACTCAAATTAAGCCTGTAAGGTAGCTCTACTACAACTGCAATAGAAAAGAAGTTAGAACAAAAATTAGAAATTTCAGTACCACGGTACTGACATCAAAATGAAATATTCAGAATATTTGGCTAAATCTCTTAAAATAATAAAGCAAATGATAAATTATAGGATTTTGGTAATCATACAGTAAATGTCTTACTGTATTTTCTTTCTTGATTTTAACAATCTTTAAAATTTATTAACAGTAGAATTAAAATAATTTTTTTTATAATACTCAATAAACAAAGTTTAACATTAGTTAAATATTGAAATTCTTTGAAGTTTTTAACAAAATAAAATTTAAATTTTATAACACTAGATCAATTAAGTATCATGATAAATTAAAACATCAAGGAAATATTCATTTAAATATTATTTGCTTTGTTTGCCATGGTACTGACATCCACGGTACTGACAAATGTCAGTACCGTGGATGTATAATTAACCTACTAAAATTCTCACACGTAATTTAAATGATTGGCCACATAATTTTGAATTCACACTTGAACTTATATAATTATTCAGTATAATTGACATAATCATTCTATTAACACGCCTGAATTTCAATACCATGGTACTGACCGGTAATTTTATGACATACCTTTTAAAAAACACAACAAATTATTTTTATTTTAACGTCGAGTCTAAAAACAACCACACAGCAATGAATTGTACACAAATAGTCATTCTTCAGAATGCCACTAGAGCGAGCAACAGAAACTGAAAAAAAGATGGCGGTTAAGCGGGAAATACTTTAGTTTGAAAATTTAAGAAAATTCCAGGACATGAATCAATGACCATTATTCCTTTCTACTAGTCAATATTGGGATACAATTGTAGCATAATTTGATGAAATGAACAATAGGTTTTAGGTATAAAAGCAAAACTTTTCATTATAATACGACTACTTATAGAAATATATGTATTTAGTTCGAAAAACGAGATTCGGACATGCCAATTTACTGACATTTTGGATATAATCTTGCAAATTATTCGTGATCCATCAATACTTATGCTTCAATATACATTGTCGACAGTAAAAAACTATCAAATTCATCATAATTATCATTTTTTAATAAAAAAAAACATACCAAAGAATAAATACAGTACTAGACATAAAAAATCACAGTTGTATAAGAATCACCCATATGTCTCTCTCGTAAGATCAGTGTTAGAATATTGTTCCGTTGTTTGGAACCCATTCTACAGTAGCCATTCAGCTAGAATTGAAAAAGTCCAAAAGCGATTTACTAGGTACGTCGTGTTTAAATTAAATTGGAGAATTGAGATGCCGACATATTCAACCAGGTGCGCTTTAATTAGTCTACAAACACTTGAATGTCGTCGCAAATATTACTCAGTCATGTTTGTCAAAGATATTTTAGACTATCGAATTAATTGTCCACATTTGCTATCGCTTTTAAATTTTTATTTTCCTGGTCGAAGAATTCGGGAACGAACTCTGTTTCATATTCCTTTTCACAGATTTAATTATGCTATCAATGAACCTGTTAATCGTTGTTTAAATGAGGCTAACGCAGTGTCCTTTGCATTAGACTTTTTTTCATTATGTTCAAATCAAAGTTTTAAAAATAAATTGCTAATTATTTTAACTACTTTAAATTCTTGACTCCTTTTTGATGGAGTTATATTTTCCTTTTTGCCATCTCATTTGTTTTATATTATTATTGTTAATTTTACTATTATTATTATTATTATTTTTTTTTTTTAAAGATCCATGTTATATATCCTTACCTATGTAATCTGTAATGAAATTTTTTAATTTCTGTAGATGAAATAAATAAATAAATAAATAAATACAATTTATATTTTAGGTGAGTTGAAACACGTATATAAAAAAAGAATATGATCTTTATTAAGCCACAAGTTGTTGCGGTTTCACGTATTTTACAAAACTGATTTCTTATTTTAACTCAGAGTCCAATCTGAGTTCACAATTTCATTATCTGTTTTAGTGTTGGTTTCTTTAATTGAAATCCAACTTGTTGTTTCTAGTTTTTTTGTTCTGTTTGTTATTTTTTGCTGAAGGCAAAGAATACAATCGTTAGCTTTGATTTCTAAAGCAATAAAATCCAACTTATAATTGCTCCATTTGTTTATTTCAAAGAATACAATGCTTAGCATTGATTTCCTAAGTACCATCGATCGTCGTATGATCGTCGATGCATATTTCTTTCATGGCAATTTTATAACTGGGTTTTTTATAAGGGTGGAGACGCACAAGATCAAGATGCTCTGATATAACTCCTCCCACATTAGAATCTTCTAATGGTAGCAAAGTTACCGTTGGAAGATTTACATTGTTTACTATCTTCATTTTTCTAATTTTGATTTTTTGGTACACGTAAATTATTGCAATTATTAAAATCGTTACTATTATCAAATACTTAGTATGACTTGTTTTCTTATGATTATAAATTTCTTTGAATTCTTCCAAATAATTTATACTTTGGTACTGTATTTCCTCAAATGTGGGTTCTTCTGTTTTTGTATAAATAATATCTAATATTGCATTAGGAATTATCATTTCATGTGTATAGTTTTTTCTTTCATATACTTTGCTATTTATTTTGATTTAACATTTTTCAAATTTTAAAAGGTAGTTGCCTTTAATTACAATCTTTTGATTGTTACAATTTTGATCAAGTTCTTGAAATTTTACATTAATTAAAACAAGGTTATTGTTTCCGACTTCTATAATTTCTTCTTTTTCATTTTTTATAAGTTTACAGTTCATTGACTTTTTAAGTATATTTTCGATACAGTCATCATTTATCTGGGTGAGATTTTTTATATATTTAGTATTGTGGTATATAATTTTATCATTAGTTAAATATAATTTTGTATCTATTTTTAAATGTGTATTGCTTATATTTGGAATTGTTTGGACATATATTTTTTTGTATATATCATTTGTGAAATTTGGTACTTTGATTATGAATATAATATTGGTTTTATAAAGGGCTAAACTAAGGATTAACTCTTCTAAGTTGTATATGTTAATACCATAATTACTTATTTCCTCTTCTGTTAAAATGTCTCTGATAAGTACTCCTAATCTAGAAGTCATAATTATTTCTCTAATTTTTTCAATATCTTCATGTAGGTAATCAAGATTTTCTTTTAATTTAATTTTATATCGGATTTTAGCTATGTCTTTTTCATAATCGTTAGGTTCTTTAAAATTATTTATTTCCTTTATTAATTCTTTAGTCTCATTGTTAAGAGTATCAGTAGGTATTTTGATTTGCTTATTAAATTTTTCATTTATTATTATTATTTGTTTGTTTAGGTTTTCATCTTCTTTTCATTTTCGGCGTTACGAGTAGTGATCTTGAAGCGATCACAACTCTCCCACTTTTTTGCTTCACACTAGTGAAATCGCCTGCAGCCCACTCCTCGGACTTTATGCCTAAACGCATAATGTTACACCACCCCTTTGAAGTAATCTTTCCAAACCGCTCAGCATGGAAGAACCCTGTAATTCTTACAAATAACTTCCAATACATCTGGTATACTGACGGTTCAAAAACAAACAACGGTGTAGGTGCAGGGATTTACGGTCCCAACTTTAAATCATCTACATCCCTTGGTAACACAACTACTATCTTTCGGGCAGAGGTAATGGCTATAGAATTCTGTATTAGGGAATGCATTAGAAGAAACCTCCGAAGATCAAGTATCCTAATCTGCTCTGACAGTCAGGCAGCACTAAACGCTCTGTCCTCTACAAAAATCGAATCCAAACTAGTTTGGAACTGCCTGACATGTATAGTTCAATTAATTTTGATTTTGGTGGGGGCATAACCCCCATTTATTCGGCTTAATACAAGCTATTACTTAATCTAACTTACAGACTAAAACTTAATAGCTAGAACTTAACTAGTTGGAGGGTTTAGGAGACGGAGCTTTAGGCAAGGAGTACTCATGTTGAAGTCAAAACTAGAACAGTGAGAATTGACATTCCTCAGCATTCGGGAAATGGGTTCATTGGAGCCGTAGGAGGTTCGATGGGTAGGAAGATAGAAGAGACGGGGAATCCGCGTGTTACGAGGGTTAGTATTTAGAAAGATGGATTCGGTAAGGGCTGGACAGTCAATGGAACCTGTAAAGATTCGGTGAATGAAGAGAGTGTCAAATATTTCCCTTCGATCTTTCAGCGTATTGAGGTTGAGGAGTTTGATTCGGTCTTGATAAGGAGGCAATATCAAAGGATTACTCCAATTAAGACCACGAAGAGCAAATCGGAAGAAACGGCGATGTATGCTCTCAATTCTGGCAATGTGCACTTGTTGGAAAGGCGACCAAACTTGACAGGCGTATTCAAGAAGCGGACGAACAAATGAGATGTAAAGGGAGCGGGTTACGTAAGGGTCTACAAATTCTTTGGACCATCGTTTCACGAAGCCAAGTGCTGAATTTGCCTTAAGGATTATATCGTCGATATGCTTGAGGAAATTTAGCTCACGGTCGCAAATAATCCCAAGGTCTCGAATCAGTTCAACGGAGGAAATGATTTGACTGTTGAGTATATAGAGTCGGGGAGGAGATTTGATGCGTTTCCGTGAGAAGGTAATTGATTGGCACTTGGAAACATTAAGCTCCAAGCTGTTTTTGGAGCACCATATTGAAAAATGGTCGAGATCTTGTTGGAGGAGGGAAGAGTCTTCAGAAGAAGAAATGACCCGGAAAATTTTTGTATCGTCCGCATAGAGAGAGATAGAGGAGTATTTAATGATCATTTCAATGTCGTTAACACTAAGAATGAAGAGGAGAGGACCTAAATGGCTGCCTTGGGGAACTCCGGATGTAGCTAAAAAGCGGCTGGATAAGGCGGATCTGAACCGAACGCTGTAAAAACGGTTTTCCAAATAAGAGGAAATCCATCTCAACAGAATGGGTTCAAAACCGAGGGTGGAGAGTTTAAAAAGAATAAGTTTGTGGGAGATTTTATCGAAAGCTTTACTGAAGTCAGTTGAAATTACGTCGACCTCTTTCCCATTCTCCAAGGCTGAGAGGCAAAATGAGACAAAGTCAACGAGGTTTGTTGTTGTTGACCTGCCTTTGAAGAAACCGTGTTGTCTAGGGGAAATGAGAGATTTGCAACGAAAACTTAAATTTTCATACAATATGCTTTCGAAAATTTTGGGTATATGCGATAGTTTAGCGATGGGACGATAATTTTTTACGTCGCACTTAGGACCTTTTTTGTGTATAGGGGTTATAAACGCCGTTTTCCAAGCTTGGGGGAAAACTCCTAGGGATATGGACAAGTTAAAGATTTTTGAGAGAGGAAGGGAAAGATTGGAGGAGCATTTCTTAAGAAGTATGGCAGGTATACCATCGGGGCCAGGAATATACTCATCATTTAGATGATTTAACTTTTCTTCAATTAGATTGGAGTCGAAGAAACGTGGGAGGAATGGATCAAAAGAAAAATTCGGTAAAAACGGGAAATACGCTGAGTCGGGAACAAAAGAATCATCCGTGAAAGACTGTTTGAAGTAACTTGCGAAATAGTTTGCTACCTCGAGTGCATCGGATGAGGTTTCGTTATTGAAAGAAAGGGAGGAAGGGTACCCATCAGATTTTCTTTTGAGGTTGACAAATTTATAAAACGACTTAGGGTCATTAATAATGTTAGTTTTCATTTCGACTAAATAGCGTTGGTAAAGGGAGTTGAAAAGCTCACAGAAGTGCAAATAAGAACCAAGGTAAGCCGAATAGTCAGAAGGAGATCGAGAACGAAGGAAGATCGTCCACAATTTGTTCCTTTTATTTCTTAGAGTACGGAGCCTATGGTTATACCAAGGTGGGGAAGTAGAAGAAGTTTTGAGTCTAGAAAGAGGAACGAAGAGGGATATAGCATTATGTATTTCTCTGTAAAAAGCGGATGTGGCATCTTCTACAGTTAGATTATCAAAATTAAAGTGAGTTCTATTGAGATAATCATTAATTTTGCGGAAGTTTGCTTTGTGGAAATCATATGAAGCTGGAGGTACGGGCGTGTTAGATGGATTTGAAGACTGGATAAAAAATGAGAGAAGGAGAGGAGGGTGTAGGTTATCTATGGTTGAGAGAAGCAGGGGTGAGAGTGAGATTGAAGAATTAATGGGATCTGTTGTAAATACAAGGTCAAGTTGCCTACCCATATAGTTGGAGATTCCACTTACTTGGCAGAGGCAAGAGTCCGCAAGGCGATCAACGAACAGACATTCTTTGGCAGAGATGGGGCTGGGAGCAGTGTAAAACGATTGGTCATCTGACAAAGTCCAGTTTAGATACGGCAAGTTGAAGTCACCGAAAATAAGGATCTCATCATCTGGTTCGCATGAATCTGAAATGTCGTCAATCGTTTTGACTGTAAATTCATAAGATTCAAGGGGTTGCGATGGTAAAATATAAAAGCAGATAATGTAAAGCGATCTATGGGGTAGTGTAATTTTGATTGAGACAAAATCAAGGCTTGGGGAAGAGGATGTTGAAAGAAGAGATGAGTCAATTGAATTGGTGACAGCTATCAGGACACCACGACAAGGAGTGTTATCAGTGTCACTGTCTTGATTATCGTCTCGATAAACATTGAAAGTAGAAGGGAACAGTTCCTGGTTGTTAATGCTAGGGATAAGGTTAGTTTCAGTCAGGGCATAGACATCAAAAGGCAAAGCGTGGGATTGTTGAAGGACTGCTCTAGTTTTAGAGCGAAGTCCTCTTACGTTTTGGTAGTAAAAGGTAAGAGGCAGATTCTGAGATGCTGAATTATGAACGAAAAAACTTTTCATGGTCCGCTCTGCTACGTTGAAGGTGAGAAATGCGTTTAGAGTGGATGTAATGTCCAAAAGCACATAGATCACTTTCAACTTTTTGAGGAGGCACATCAAAATACTCGTGGTATTTAACAAAGAGCTTCTTGAGACTAGTGACGTCAGTGGGGAGACCTTCCTGTTGAATAGAAACCATAACACTAGTTCTAGTCTTACCTTCATAGCAAAGGGAGTCCGATTTGTCGTGAAGATAAGACAAAAAGATTCGTATGTTCTCATAAGTTTTTTTGTCTCTAGGTCTCGAGAGAGCATAACGCGATTCAGTTGAATCAATATTTTGCTGGGTAAGTTTGACTGTGGGTGGTAAAAGGGGGTCAAAACTGGAAGTTGAAGTGGACGGTGGTTCAGGTATGCCAGGATTAAGTATGTGGGAGCTAATAAAATTAGGGTATTTAGCTCCAGATGTAAGGTCGAAGCATGGGAAGGGTGATTTATCCAGAGAAGAGGGTGATGAGAGGGGTTGATTAGAGGGTAGAGATGAAGGGAGAGATGTGGGAGTTAAATTAAAAGAAACTCTACGCGGAGGCTTAGGTTGAGCATGGTTGTGCTTCGGTTGGGATGTAAACTGAATATTTTTAGTCTTAGATTGAAGTAAGGACTGTCTTGGCATAGGAAGGGGTTGGGACTTATGAAGAGTCTTAGGTTGGTGCTTAGGTTGGGGCTGTGACTGAGGTCCAGGTTGAGGGGTAATTTGGAAATAATGATGAAGACGGCAAGGGATATTAAATGGTGGTGCGAAACTGGGCATGATCTGGGTTTTGAAGGACCAATAGGGACCAGAACTCAGGCGCTGTTTTGATTTCAGCTTATTTACTGTCCTGGGATATTTGGACACAATCATATTGGCCAGATTAAAAGCCTCACCTGATGGGTTTAGGAAAAGCCATTCATATTTAGAAGGCATGGTTATTATAAATGCTTTGAGTTTCTTAAATCTATTTGAAGTGGTTAGTTCTATATTGACTAGTTTTATAAAAAATTTACTAAATAAAGCCTGGATCCAATTGGAATCAGCGTTGGAGGGAGCTTTCTCAATTAAGAACCTGCAGGTTTGTAAAGCAGGTCCGCTGGCGTCATCGATTTTCTTAAGCCTACGGTCCCATTCCGATTGTTTCCACGATGTGCCAAAACGTTCTATTGTAGGATCACGTGCAGGGGAAGAGTTTTCGACGGTTGGTTGAGATGGTGGTGGCGATTCGATTCGTGCAGGCTCCGGAGCATTCTCGACAGCTTCTGCTAATTCTTCCAATAGTGACGTATTGGATTCCATTATTCGTGGTGGTGTTGGGACGTAACACGTAGTATCCTTGAGATCCTCGGAAACAATATTTATTAAGGACCGAGTTTCTTTTGTATAGTCCTTTAGTTCCTCTAACTGACACATTATGTTTACCAGTAGAGGTTCGTAGTTGACCGGCGGAGGTGCACTGTTTGAAGATGACGATTGTAGGCTAGCTTCGATGGTGGTACGGAGCAAGTCAACTGAAGATATTAAAGGGGACATACACTGCTTAAGTTCATTTGATAGTGCCTTAGTTACATTAGGCACTATATCACTACTAGGGAGAGATTCCGGGGGAGGTTGAGGGCACGATAATTGTTTTTCAATGTTCTTTAACTGGGTTTTGAGGAAGGTCGCGAATTTATGATTGTTATTATTGAGTTCATCCACCGATTTGATGAACTCATCAAATTTTCCGAACTGGGTCAGGCATTGTTTATGGTAGAGTTTGTTTTTTTCCGCATTTGACGCAAAAGTGTCGCTTAAGCATTTTATTGCGAGCATTATATGCGATTGAGAAATGTTTTTGCACTCATCGCAATAAAACACAAAATTACGCGTAAGATCTTTAAAATGAGTGATTAACCTTTTGGTAAAACCGACACAAGTGGCATGGAAATGCTTCCCGCACAACCCATTGCAAGCTACCCAATCAACAAGGTTGTCGTTGTTGACACAATTGTAATTCGCGCACTGTTGAGACATATTTGGAAGAATTAAGCAATAAGAGGGAAAAAAAACACTGTGTGGAAATGTAAAAATGGATTGGTGACGAATTATTTTAACTTTGATTTTGTCTTTTTTTTTTTTTTTGCAGTTCTTGTATTTGTTTGTTGTCGTTTATTGATTTTGGGGCACAGACAGTATGGGCTGGTATAAATGTAAGTTAATTAATACAAGTGAAGAAGGAGACAAATGAAAATGCGACTCCACTCGACGACGGTTGAAAACTTATGCTACTCACAATAAAATAACTCTTTTATGGGTGCCTGGTCATGAAGGCGTACCAGGTAACGAAGAGGCTGACCGACTTGGCTCTCAGTCCCAATTCAAAGGCCCTGAACCCTACGGTGGTCTCCCAATCAGTAGCCTTCAAAATAATGGGAAATCGATTTTTAAGGTTCAGGCCGAAATTTTTTTATTTTAATTAAAGATTATTGTTTGGAAGTAGATTTTTTCTGCAAGCGTAGACAATTTTAGTTTTAAAACAAGTCACACTAGATGTTTTTCCTTTCTTTTAAAAAAGTTATAAATTAAAATAAATAAGGAAGTCGTTTTATATATGGAATTTGTATTGTTCAACGTAATACAGAACGAATCAAAAGTGGTTTATTGAACAAAAATAAAACCCAAAACAGTTCGAAATGTTTCCTATTGAACAAAGCAGTTTTCCATAACTTGAAAACTAAAAGAGATAGAACAAAATGGTTTGCGCCAAACGAAAGAGTGCCCCCGAATTATGAAGACTGCATACCTTACTCAATTTCGTGAAAAATGGCTTATTGAACAAGATAGAACTCAGCCGACGAAATGCTGCTGTTTTTGCATTTGCTTGTACCAGGAGTGTTTTGGCCTGCCTTTTCTTTTTCGTCGCGAATTTGTTGAAAAGTTGTACGATATTGGCTTTTGGACGGGGTTCTGCGGATCTCTCCTTTGTACATACCAACTGAGGATCTTAGTAGTTCTAATTCGATCAAGCTTTTTTACTCCTGCTGTCATCCGAAGCATCTTCATTTCGGCTGCCGTCAATTTGCTCTCATACTTTTTGTACATTGTTCAACATTGTGAACCGTATGTCAGAGGTGGACGGACAACTGCTGTGTAGAGTCTTCCCTTCAGCTTAGGGGGCACTTTTCGATCACAGAAGATAGCGGTGTTTTCTCGCAACTTCATCCACCCTACGCTTACTCTATGATTGATGTCGTCATCACAAGTTGCTTCACTACTGATCATAGGTCCCAGATATTTAAACTTTTCACACTTGGGAAGCACATTTCCATTCAAATAAATGTCTGGAATAGGCTTGTCTGGATCAGAAAAAGGGCAGCACAGGTATTCAGTCTTTTTAGCGCTAATACGGTACCCATTTCCTTCCAGAACATCAATCCAAACGTCAAGTGCACGTTGCAGGGATGTAGGATCCTCGCTTATGATGGCTCAATCGTCAGCAAAGAATAATTGTTGTACTTTATTGTCCGTTACTTTTCCTTCGAGCAAATAATCCAGAACAGCAATAAAGAGCAGTGGACTCAAGACACTTCACTTTGTTTAGGTTTTCATTAAGGTAAAAATTTTCATTAATGCATTTAAAACGCCTGTTTTATGTTTTATTGGTTCGATAGCAGCATAGACCCAACTGGTATACAAGTGTCCGATATTAAAAAGCAAGGTTATGGTGGTTTAGTAGTATCGTGTCAGGATGAGCAGTCAACTTTGAAGTTAAAAAAAGCCTTTGAAGAGAATATCGGTAATAAGTATGAAATAAAGTTGCCAAAAGTCAGAGAGCTGAGAGTGAAGATTAATGGTATATCTAAGAAGTGGTCTGAAAGTGAAATTTTAAACCAATTAAAAGACAAAAATGAGTTTTTGAAATTCGAAGATATTAAGTTTAAAGCTATGATAGAATATAATTTCAAAGGTGTTAAAAAATATAGTGCCATTATCGAAGTGAAGTATGAAGCTTATAAGAAAATTATGGAAAACTGTGTTTTACGAGTTGGCTGGGAGAAATGTAAAGTCATTGATGCTATATTTGTGAAAAGATGTTATAAGTGTCTGGGATTTAATCACACAAAAAGTGAATGTAGAAATAAATTGTCGTGTATTTATTGTGCTGAAGAACATTGTTCAAGTGCATGTGAAGCAAAAAAAAGTGGTTCAAGCCCGAAATGTGTAAACTGCTTAACTGCCAATAATAAGTATGGATTAAATCTTAATGTTGACCACAGTGCTTTTGATTCAAACTGTCAACTTTATATTAAAAAATTAAGTCGAGAAAGAAGTAAATTTTACTAGCAATCAAAGAATGAATACAACTTTTTATATATTAATGCTCAAAGTGTTCTAAGCAATTTTGTAGAGATCGAGGAGATTGTTCTCAGAGAAAAGCCTGAAGTAGTCTTCTTAAGTGAAACGCGCTTAACGAATGACGTAGAACCGAGTGAGTATTATTTAAAGAACTATAACATCATTCAAAGTGAGTCGAACTCTAGACATACAGGAGGTGCTTCAATATACATCAGTAAAGGTGTTCAATATGAATTTGTGGGAGAAATAAGAAGTGATTACAAAATGTGGCTTGTAGCAGTTAAAACGTGGCTAAATGGGGTTCCTTGGAAAATAATAGCTGTCTATAGATCACCGAATTCATCGGTAAATGACTTTATTTCCACCCTAAACAGCTGGTTTGAGGGTAATATATCTCAATGTGATAACCTTCTTTTTGTTGGTGATGTAAATATAGATTTTTTAGTAGAGTCGTGTGATAAAGGAAAAATATGTAAACTGTTTAGTGATCGACTTCTTAAACAAT
Source organism: Melanostoma mellinum (assembly GCA_914767635.1). Taxonomy (NCBI): domain Eukaryota; kingdom Metazoa; phylum Arthropoda; class Insecta; order Diptera; family Syrphidae; genus Melanostoma; species Melanostoma mellinum. The sequence goes on along the minus strand of OU612058.1, from coordinate 110,580,393 downwards.
TAGTAACTGAACCTACAAGAAACACAATCAACTCGAATACACTTATTGACTATGTTGTTACGAATGAAATAAATAATAATGTGAAAGTAAAAGTGGATAAAACAATAAATATTGCGGATCATGAAGGAATTAGAATTGTTATACAGTGTGAAAATAAAAAAACAAGTTCTATGAGAGTTATTAAAAAAATCAGATATTCAAAAGAGGCTTTCGGGCATTCGTGGTTAGTTAGTAATCGTCCCTATCTACAAACAAGTTTGGGGAACGTAAATAATAATGCAGAAATTATACATAATAAGGTGTTACATACAATGAATGAGTTAACATTTCAAAAAACTATTCGATACAATGATCAAAATCCGTGGTTTACCCCAATGTTAGCTGAAAGAAAAAGTGATATTATACCAAAAAGCTGTGATAAGTGAGAATACTGAAGACTGGAATAACTATAAGACTTTACGCAATATTTATAAGACTGAGGTCAATAAAGCCAAAAATCAATACGTGCAATATACAATATCTTCAAAGACCGGTGATCAAAAGGGACTATGGCGTGCAATAAAAGAGCTAGTATTAAGATCTAACAAAGAAGAAATAAATGAAATAATGATAAACGGAGTGATAGAACGAAATTTAAGTGCAATAGCTAACCACCTTAATATTTTCTTTGTTAACAGTATAGTCGAGATCAATCAGTCCATACCATACGTTCCATTCGTGTTAAATGTTCAAGCAATTGAGTCAGTTTTTAATTTTAGAAGTTTAAATATATTAGATCTTGAAAATATTATTAAAGCAATGAACAGTAAAAAAGACAGTTTCGGGTTAAATTCGAAAATCATCCTAGAAAACTTTGACATAGTAGCCGCAGAAATATTGAATGTAGTAAATGGATCGTTAATTAATGGAATATTTCCGGATGTATGGAAAGTGTCAACTGTTGTACCTATAAAGAAAGTTAATAATTCTGTTCAACCAAAAGACTTAAGACCGATAAACACTCTTCCAATTTTAGAAAAAATTATTGAAAAAGTAGTAAGCCAACAAATAGTGCAATATTTGAGTGAAAATAATCTTATTATTAAAGAACAATCAGGATTCAGAATAGACCACTCTTGTGAAACAGCATTAGTTTGGACTATTAATGAATGGAAAAAATATGCTGATGATGGAAAATTAATAGTTGCAGTGTTTCTAGACTTTAAGAGAGCTTTCGAAACAATTTGTAGAGACATATTAATAACAAAATTGGAAGCATACGGGGTTACTGGAAGAGAGCTGATGTGGTTTAGGTCATATCTTTCTAACAGAAGGCAAAAAACAAGAATTAAGGAGTCGGAATCTGCAGAGGCGAATATTGACCTTGGAGTACCCCAAGGTTCTAATTTGGGCGTAGATCTGTTTTTGATATATATAAATGACATTGTCAGTGCTTTAAAGTGGTGTAAAATTGGACTATTTGCAGATGATACTTTAATTTATATTGAGGGAAAAAATTTAAAAGATATGCAAATTCATTTACAAGAAGATCTGGATAGTTTATTTGAGTGGTTGTGCATGAATAAGTTAAAAATAAACATTGAAAAAACTAAATGCCTAGTAATAAAATCTTCAGAAGAAATAAACATTAAAATGGGAAGTGAAAGAATAGAACAAGTGGTGGTAATTAAATATCTTGGTGTAATAATTGATAATAAAATGAACTTTAAAGAACATGCGAACTATATAACGTCGAAAATAAGTAAAAAAATTGGATTCATTGGTCGGATAAGAAAGAGCTTGAATTTTCAGAATGCTATAATGATATATAATACAATTATTCTTCCTCATTTCGATTATTTATCATGTATTTTGGTTATGTGTAATGAAGAGACAAAATCTAGACTTCAAGTTCTACAAAACAGAGCAATGCGATCCTTGCTTAAGTGTAATGTGTATACCAGAACAGTGTTTATGTTAGAAGCTCTACAGTGGTTAAATGTAAGACAACGCCTTTGCTTGAAAGTACTGATTTTCATTTTTAAAGTCAAATACAATCGCTTTCCTGTATATCTGTCTGAAAATCTACAATATGTACATGAAGCGCAGCCGTACAATCTTCGATCAGCATCTGACGTTCAAAATTTTCAATTCTAGTTTATTAGGTTGCAAAGTAGTTTATTTTTCACATTTGTAATTATAATTGCCTCTTCATACTGCTTAGCATATTCATTATCTAGAGTTCCAAATAAGAACTTGAATCCGGCTGCAACAAAATAGTAAGCCTCTTTTATATCCTCTGTCAACTACTAGTAAACGATAAATAACACTTAGATCCTTTTACATTTGTATTGTTTTTTTCTATCACTTAATGCGAATAAATACTTATTTTCAGAAAACTTATAAAAGATTCCCAAATAGTAATTATAATTACTTCGTCATTCGGCTTAAGCATCTTAAATATCTAGAGTTCCAAATAAGAACTTGGAAAAGGTCGTCGTCAGTTGGTGTTTGGACACAACAATTATAATAAAAAAAACAGTGGAAAAGGGGTAAGTCAGAAATTTAAAACATTAATTTTGAGTTTCATTTCATTCATAACACCTCCCTTTTTAAGAAATGAAAATTATGGTCCCTATTAAGAAAAGCGAATCGAACGTTCGACTGCAAGCAAATGTTTTAGAGAAACTCATTTATTGGATTATTATCATAAAACTTCGTCCGTTCTTTTATCTGACATACTACCTTAAACGTAGAAAAAAAAAAGTTTTCTACAACCTATAATACCGCTATAAAAGAAGCTCGCAAAAACATTCGCTTCCAATCGAACGTTCGATTCGCTACTCATAATAGGGACCTATATTTTTCTTGACAAAGCGATATCGTCAATAAATTTGTTTCATTTTATCAATTATCAATCGATTTCAATATAAGATTGTTTGGTATGTTTCATATACTCTGACCGTAACTTAGATGTCAAAATGATATTCATAAGAGATAATTGTCACAATTTTATAAAAATTAATAATTGCCTCATCTTATTTTCCCATATTTATTTGCTTTATAATTCTAGATCAATATTGATTTCGAAATTTTATTTCCGGGAAAACAAAGTCTTCTTATTGAAAAATGGGACAGTTTCAAATCAGCAAATCTACCGGTTTTCAATGACAAGATTAAAGATAAAAACTGCCACGACCTTTTTTGTCAGTTAAACAAGAAAAAAAATTTAAGAGGTTTGTAAAAAAATCGATTTTATTTTTAACATTATGTAGATATGTATGGATATGGATATAAAATACATTTTCAATCTATTTTTAAGCCGAGTACAATTAACTTTCCGATATGAATGCATTTGAAATATGTGTTAACACACGGTTTTGATATATATATATAACTACCCAGTAATTTATATTGTATGAAACACCCAATCCAAATCTTAAATACCCTACTTCCAATAAATATTCCCAACCTCATACTATGTTTCTCACGAAAAAATGCAACACTTGCACTTCTTTCTCGATACTGTTTATATCTTTTCGTTGCAATAAAATCCACGATCCTATTACAATTCTTTTCCCGCAAAACTAAATTATTGATGAATTGCATTTATGTAAATTAGTATAAAAACTTATAATAAGTTAAGAATAAAGTCACTTATAATTCACATTCTTACTAATTGCTCCTTGCGACTGGTGCGGGGTAACAATAGAAAACAACCTTTTGACTTGTGAATTATAAGTGACTTTATTCTTAACTTGTTATGAGTTTTTATACTAATTTACATAAATGCAATTCATCAATAATTTAGTTTTGCGGGAAAAGAATTGTAATAGGATCGTGGATTTTATTGCAACGAAAAGATATAAACAGTATCGAGAAAGAAGTGCAAGTGTTGCATTTTTTTCGTGAGAAACATAGTATGAGGTTGGAAATGTGAATATTTATTGGAAGTAAATAGATTTGGATTGGGTGTTTCATACAATATAAATTATGGGGAAATTATATATATATCAAAACCGTGTGTCAACAATTGTAGTCGATTTTGAACGATCTTGTGGCATTTAAAGCCGGAAAGGGATCGTTCTATCTTTTGTGTACTTTAAAATCACCAAATATTTATTTCATCTTTTGAGTATTTTTTGCTTTTGAAAATTGTTTAGATTCGTGTTTGTTTTACGAAAGCCAAGAGTAACATATTAATTATAATTTTGATTTTTTTCAGATCCATAAGATGTTTTAACTGTCAACCTGCTCCACGCCATCCTTCCGCCAACAACCCGACAAGCAGCGGTTCCAAGCGAAATAAAAAAAATTTTTTAAGGCAACTATAAAGGACTCCCAGCAGTCATTGGTGGTTGAAGTAGGGGAAGCAAATGATTTCAACCCCACCATCGATAAAATTGCTACAAAGGTGAGGCAACAGGGGCAAAACTTACAGCCACTTATTATACAATGTAGATTTGATAAAACTTATATAGTTTACTTTAATGAAATTATATATAAATTTCAAAATTTTTTACCTGCGTTAGATACTTGCTTTAAAATTTTTTTTTACTCTTAATCTCAAATACACACATCAATGTAAATCTGTTTGGCTTTTCGTACAAAAATTTTTTTTTTTTCAAATTGAAACCTCAGAGAGAGTATGTATCCCCTGATGTTCTTATTCTTATCGAATCTTTAAAAAAATAAAATGTTTAAATGTCATTTATGTTTATGGTATTAAACGATGTAAAAAATCTTATATGCCACTATAAAACAGTACATTACTTCAAACAAACAGATGATTATCAATATTTTAGCTGTATGCAAGTATACAACCTTAAAAGTTTTAGAAGACATTTTAACGATCATGTAAGAGCCTAAACTTAAACTCGTCTGATTCTCCGCCCTCGCTTAGTCAAATGAACCATGTATTTTTTTAAAATAACTTTCAAAGTGATAATCTAGAAGAAAGGAAGAGTACTTATGAAGAATCTAATTTGTTTAAAACTGTAGAGTCTTCTGCAATAAGCTTCCTCTGTAACTTGTATGGAAATGCTAATTTATCGCGTAAGATTGTAGAAGATATAATTAATGCATTGACAGAGGGATTATTTTCACTTATATTTAAAAAATCACATCCAGAGTTTTATTTTAACGCTTTTGAAATTTTAAAAGATTCTGAAAATTATTATATTTATATTATTAGTGAATTTCATGGGCCTCCTGTGTCTTTGCTTTCAAACCCTAATGGTAAAAATTTTATAATTTTAAAGTTTTTTTTGAATAATGTGTTTATATTTTATTTTATTCTTTAAGAACATTGTTTAAAATTTTAGAAAAAAAAAAAAAACAATAAAAAACAGTTAAAGTAAATGAAAATCAACTTTTTATTTTACCTTTTTAGAGTTCACGATTTTAAAGTAAGTATGAAACCAAAAAACTACTGAAGATATAGCGTTGTCAAGCAATCACAGTTGTAGTGAAAGAATAATGGAAACATTATAGTTCAAGCATGAACATTGTCGTTTGACAATGAAATAAGCATTGTTAAGCAATCACAGTTGTAGTAGGTGAACAATGAACGTAGTTAAGGAATAAAGGAAACATTATAGTTCAAGCATGAATATTGTCGTTTGACAATGAAATAAGCATTGTTAAGCAATCACAGTTGTAGTAGGTGAACAATGAACGTAGTTAAGGAATATCGGAAACATTATAGTTCAAGCATGAACATTGTCGTTTGACAATGAAATAAGCATTGTTAAGGAATAACGGAAACATTATAGTTCAAGCATGAACATTGTCACTTGACTATGAACGTGTTTCTAAATAAACATATTCATTCAACAACGTACATGGTTAAACTATCACCAGAGTTGTTTATCCATCACGGTCATACTAAAAAATAATTTTTCAGAAGTACAACAGCCATGATAGCTTGAGTACGAAAATACTCAGTGTAACACAAATATTGTCAAAAAACTATTAGCGGTGATACATCGAATACGAAATCAACCCCGTTCATTGTAAAGTTTTGATAAAAGAATTTAAAAGAATTAATCACGCGATCATAGTGAAATCAAGCATGAGTCTTGGTTGACGCCAAATTAACCAAGGATATTGATTGATATCACCAACGTTTTTCTTTCGGTGCAACGGGAACGGGAACGTATTTGGGAACTTAGAAACTACAACACCGATTCAAACGATTTTCTACCGTAAGAATGCTACACTCTCTCTGAGTAACATAAACTTTAATTCATCCAAATATTCCTACGGGAACGGTAGTCCTTACTAATATAATAAGTGTGAAAGTAGCTCTGTCTGTCCGTCGTTCTATGTTACCATCTCCCGCCCAAACTAATAAACCGATTTAAATTAAATTTTTTACAAAGATTGTTCAGAACCTGAGGAAGGATATAGGCTTTATATTTTCCCCCTATATGCCCACGGGAGCAGGAACGTATACGGGAACTTTGACACTACAGCACCGATTTCAAGAACTCTTCCACCGTTGGAGTGCTCCATAGTCCCCGAACAACATAAACTTCTACTCATCCCCATATTCCTTATGGGAATGGTCACCATGTTTCCACGGGAACGGGAGTCTTTACTAATATTATAAGTCCGAAGTAAAATGTGTCTTTCAATTTCTCTTTGTTATCAAAAACCCAAACTATTGAACCTATTTATATGAATTTTCGTTCAGAGATAGTCTAGAACCTGAGGATGGACATATATGTTGTGCAATATGTTTTATCCCTGTATTCCCATGTTAACGGGAACTTGGAAAATACAGCACACATTTCAAAAAATGTCCACAGTTAATAATACAGTATTCCCGAGTAATATAAACTTTAAGTCATCCTCCGGAAACGGCCCTCATATTCCCACGGGAATGGAAGACTTTAGTAACATTATAAATCCGAAATGAACTCTGTCTGTCTGTTTTTCTTTGTTTATATTTACCGCCCAAACTATTGAATCGATTTATATAAATTTCGGTACAGAGATAGTCTAGAACTCGAAGATGGACCTCCTCACTAATATTACAAATGCAAAATTAACTCTGTATGTTCGTGTTTCTTTGTTACCATCTCCCACCCAGACCACTGATCCGATTTAAATGGAATTTTATTCAGAGATAGCCTAGAGCCTGAGGAAGGACATGGGCGTAATAAGTAATCCCTATATTTCTTCGGGATCGACACCGTAAACTGGAACCTTAAAACTGCTGGGTCGATAAAAGTTTTTTCACTGCGGGGTGATTTCTGTCAAACTGTCGAAAATACATTTGACCTGAGAAGAAATGTCTATCTTGATCTTCAAATAAAAACTGGCAGTCGGGAATGGCTGTGTGAAAAGTCGATTTCGGCGCGACTAATGAGATAGTTAACTATATAAACTAATAAAATATGTTTGACGTATTGGGGGATGTTGTCGAATGTCTATCAATAGACAATATTATGAACACTGAGCAAGTCACATCATACCCTATAGAGTTTCTCAATTTCTTAGGATTATTAGGGTCCTGCTCAGACTACTGAGCTGATTTAAATGAAATTTTGTACAAATATAGTCTTGAACCTGAAGAAGGACATAGCCTATATATTTTATCCCTATATTCCCTCGGGAACGGGAACGTATACGGGAACCTAGAAACTACAACACCGATTTCAAAAAATTTTCCACCAATAGAATGCAACACTATCCCTGAGTAACATAAACTTTCATTCATCCACATATTCCTACGGGAACGGGTTTCCTTACTAATATAAAAAGTGTGAAAGAAGCTCTGTCTGTCCGTCGTTCTATGTTACCATCTCCCGCCCAAGCTAATAAACAGATTTAAATGAAATTTTGTACAAAGATTGTTCTGAACTTAAAGACGGACATAGGCTGTATTTTATTCGAATATACCCACGGGAACCGATCCTCACTGTTATTAGAAATGCAAAAGTAGCTCTGTCTGTGCACCTTTCTGTGTTACCATCTCCCGCTCAAACTAATGAACAGATTAAAATGAATTTTTGTACAAAGGATGTTCAAAGCCTAAGGAAGGACATAGGTTATATATTTTATCCCTATATGTATTCCCACGGGAACGGGAACGTATTTGGGAACTTAGAAACTACAACACCGATTTCAAACATTTTGCCACCGATAGAATGCAACACTATCCCTGAGTAACATAAACTTTCATTCATCCACATATTCCTACGGGAACGGGTGCCCTTACTAATATAATAAGTGTGAAAGAAGCTCTGTCTGTCCGTCGTTCTATGTTATCATCTCCCGCCCAAGCTAATAAACAGATTTAAATGAAATTTTGCACAAAGATTGTTCAGAAGCTGAAGAAGGACATAGGTTTTTTATTTTTCCCCTATATTCGCACGGGAGCAGGAACGTATACGGGAACTTTGACACTACAGCACCGATTCCAAAAATTCTTCCACCGTTGGGATGCTCCATAATCCCCGAGTATTATAAACCCCATATTCTTCACGGGAACGGTTACCATGTTTCCACGGGAACGGTCACCATGTTTCCACGGGAACGGGAGTCTTTACTAATAGTTTAAGTCCAAAGTTAAATCTGTTTGTCTATTTCTCTTTGTTACCATTAACCGCCCAAACTATCGCACCTATTTATATGAAGTTTGGTACAGAGAGTCTAGAATCTGAGGATAGAAATATATGTTATGCAATATGTTTTATCCCTGTATTCCCATGGGAACGGGAACTTGGAAAATACAGCACCCATTTCAAAAAATGTCCACCGTAATACTACAATATTTCCGAGTAATATATCGGAATGGCCCTCGTATTCCCACGGGAATGGAAGACTTTAGTAACATTATAAATCCGAAAATGAAACAATTGAACCGAATTATATGAATTTTGGTACAGAGATAGTCTAGAACCTGAAGATGGACCTCCTTACTAATATTACAATTCCAAAATTAACTCTGTCTGTTCGTGTTTCTTTGTTACCATCTCCCACCCAGACCACTGATCCGATTTAAATGGAATTTTATTCAGAGATAGCCTAGATCCTGAGGAAGGACATGGGCTTAATATCTAATTCCTATATTTCTACGGGATCGACACCGTAAACGGGAACCTTAAAACTGCTGGGTCGATAAAAGTTTTTTCACTGCGGGATGATTTCTGTCAAACTGTCGAAAATACATTTGACCTGAGAAGAAATGTCTATCTTGATCTTCAAATAAAAATTGGCAGTCGGGAATGGCTGTGTGAAATGTCGATTTCGGCGCCGACTAATGAGATAGTTAACCATATAAACTAATAAATTATGTTTGACGTATTGGGAGATGTTGTCAATATTATGGACACTGAACAAGTCACATCATACCCTATAGAGCTTCTCAATTTCTTAGGATTCTTAGGAGTGGCAGCAAGTTGGTGTTCCAGTAATCCAATAATGAGTAACCCAGAACTGTACACAGCTACAAATTGCACATCTGGGATGCGGCACTATAAAATTTTTAATAATGACTGGAATGGCAAAAGGAGAAAACTTTTCGATTCCCCGTTTTCCTTTAATTCCCAGGGACTGCTCATTATAAATAACCTCAGACGCTTAAAGTAGCAGGTGTACGTTTAGAAAAAAATCCCATGGCAACTTTATGTGGCAGAATCACGTGTATCAATCCCACAAAACCTTTTTTTCGCAAAAGATGGAAAAAATAAGAACATCATTTGCGAACATATATCTAAATAAAATAATATAACAATAAATTACTAAATCGCAAGAATGTGTCTTATTTGGAAAATAAGTAGCCTAAGAAATTAAGATAGCTGCCGAAAGTCACTATTCCACGCGGTAGAAGTCGCGGGCACAGCTTGTCTATCATAAAGAGTGATTGAATATAGGAGAGAAGGTCACACTCTTTCTTTCTCCTCCTTAAAAGGTGGCGTACGTGATAAAAGAAGGGCGAATATCGAGAATTCGTATCTGTGTTTACTGAGGGTAGGGCAGAAACCTTTCAGCTGTCGACGCAAAAGCTGCGCCACAGAATCGATCGATAATCGGGTTAAATATTTTATTATCTATCAAATCGGTTTAAATAGTTTATGATCTATCATGCAAGTCATTGATACTGGCGATGCAACGCCTGTTAAACAGCGATATTATTCCGTGTCACCTGCTATCCAGGAAATAATAAACGTTGAAGTAGACCGCATGATATCTTTAAGAGTGATAGAAGAGGCCTCAAGCTCGTGGAGCTCACCACTCGTCCTTGTTAGAAAACCAGGCAAGAATAGATTGTGTCTTGACTTGAGAAAAGTGAATTCACTTACCAAAGGCAGTGCGTACCCGCTTCACAATGTGGATGCTATAATGAGTAGACTTCCAGACGCTCATTACACTAGCAGTATAGACCTTAAAGACGCCTTCTGGCAAATTCCCCTGGATGAAAAATCCAGAGACAAAACAGCCTTTTATGTTTCAGGACGATCGCTCTATCCATTTAAAGTCATGCCATTTGGGTCGAAAAATGTGGCTCTAACGATGTGCCGAGTAATTGATAGAGTGGTTCCATGTGAACTTCAGGAGACTTCCTTACGCCGATGACTTATTGGTGATTGCTAAAGATCTTGATACACATATAGAGATATTAGAAAAAATTGCGGCGTGTCTACATAAGGCGAATTTGACTATATATTTCGAAAAATCGCACTTTTGCTTTAAAGAATAGAGATTTTTAGGACATATAGTAGGAGGAGGATTTATAAAACCAGATCCGAGCAAAATCTCAGCAGTTCAAAACTTCCCAGTACCGAAAACCCAAAAGCAAGTTAGGAGTTTTCTTGGATTGTGCGGTTGGTATCGCAAATTCGTTAAAAACTATGCTGAGATAGCCACTCCATTAACGGACACGCTCAAAAAGAGTAAAACCTTTGAGATGACACCTGAAGCTCCAACGTCGTTTGAAGCATTGAAAGAAGCTCTTGTTACAGTTCCTGTTTTAACAAAACCAGATTATACCAAGCCGTACACAATCCAGTCCGATGCATCAAGCGTAGGGATAGGAGCTGTTCTCTTCCAGCTTGATGAAGAAAAAAATTAGAGGCCCATTTCTTTCTTCTCCCAAAAGTTGAGTCCATCACAGCGCAAATACAGCGTAGCGGAGCAAGAATGCTTTGCGGTTGTCCAAGCTCTAAAAAAATTCCGCCCTTATGTGGAAGGAATGCCATTTTCAATAATAACAGTCTACGCGAGTCTCAAAAGGCTGATGAGCTCAAAAGATTTGAGTGGAAGGTTGGCTCGATGGTCATTAAAATTACAAGCTTTCGATTTTGATATCTCTCACAGGAAAGGTGATCAGAATATTGTTCCTGACGTTTTGTCTAGGGCATGTGTTGATGAAGTGGGAACTGAAATAAAAATTAATGCAATCATTGATCTGAACGATCCTGAATTTCGATCTGACTCTTATCTAGAGTTTAGTTCCATCTGAAAACAGAAAATGGGTATATTTAAAAAAGAATTTCTGAAACTTTTGAGAATAGTGCTGAATGCTGATTTGGAGTGTGAATGGAAATTATGGGTACCTGACGGTCTTACAAACTCAATAATAGAAAAACTTCACAGTCCTCCAAATAGTTCAATATAAAACAAGTATTAATAAAAATAAAATTGTGTCGTTCAAAGTGCGAGGCCGGTTAATTAAAAATAAGAAAACAAATTGCAGTGTTTTGGTGGCTGTGTCGCATAGTCGTGCTATAAAAGTATCGCAAATTGTTTAAAATCTTTTGCTTTAAAAATTCACGTTCGGTGCTGTACTTAATAACGTTTTCTTGTTTCCATCGGTTCATTTAACGGTACTTTTACTTACACAGTGTTAATAAGAAACGTAGTAAATGTGGTAGTAAATAAACCCATGTAAAACTAAGAGAGTGCAAAGAAACAGACAGTTCGCCGCGACTTGCTGCATTTGTATTTGCCGTGTCGAAAGAAAAACGAAGGAAACCAATACTTACGCATAAAGAAAAAAAAGAGAGGTGCAGAGAAACCGAAAATTCCACGCGATCTGACTGTATTTGTGTTCGCAATTTAAAAATTAAAAGCAGAGAAGTCGTCTGCACGACATCTGAATAGAATAAAGATAAGAGAAAAGAAAGTGATGTTTTGTTTTTGCATTTTTTGCCTTTGCTGCTCGTCATCTAGAGAACAAAATTTTGCTTTGGAAGACATTTTCGTTGTTGTTTGACGCTGGTGAGTTCGTTCCAATTATATTTCAATATTCGATACATTAAAAAAAAAAAAAAAAAAAACAGAGCAAAGTAAAGGAGAATTACAACTCAAGCTCAATATTGCCTCTGAGTTATGATGTTGATTTGTTTTAGCTAAGTTTGTCTAGTGATTCTCATAAACAAGCTCAATATTGCCTCTGAGTTATGATGTTGATTTGTTTTGCTAAGTTTGTCTAGTGATTCTCATAAACAAGCTCAATATTGCCTCTGAGTTATGATGTTGATTTGTTTCACTAAGTTTGTCTAGTGATTCTCATAAACAAGCTCAATATTGCCTCTGAGTTATGATGTTGATTTGTTTCACTAAGTTTGTCTAGTGATTCTCATAAACAAGCTCAATATTGCCTCTGAGTTATGATGTTGATTTGTTTTGCTAAGTTTGTCTAGTGATTCTCATAAACAAGCTCAATATTGCCTCTGAGTTATGATGTTGATTTGTTCTGCTAAGTTTGTCTAGTGATTTTCATAAACAAGCTCAATATTGCCTCAGAGTTATGATGTTGATTTGTTTTGCTAAGTTTGTCTAGAGATACTCATAAACAAGCTGAAGATCGCCTCTGAGTTATGAAGTCTAAATGTTATTGAATTCAAACTAAGCCTCTGAATCTGCATTTTTCTTTTCCAAGAGTATTTGCTGTGTCAAAATTGACCTGGTTTGTATTTACTGTGCTTACAGGTTCCGAGGATTAGCGGAAGAAATCTCTGATTGATGATACTAGCTGATAGTCACAAGATGAACGATCTAAGGCTTGGAGATAATTCTATGTGTTATTTTGGAAACAAACTGACAGTATTAACTGTCTTATTATTAACAAATAAAATAATGGTCAATGGTTAAGATAAGAGTTGATGCTTTCTTTTATTTCATCGAGAGCGATGTATAAACAGGATGGCCGTGTTAGAAATAAATAATGCAACGGAAGAGTGGGTTTGTAGGAAGACGAATTATTATCGATCATAAAGAGTGATTGAATATAGGAGAGAAGGTCGCACTCTTTCTTTCTCCTCCTTAAAAGGTGGCGTACGTGATAAAAGAAGGGCGAATATCGAGAATTCGTATCTGTGTGTACTGAGGGTAGGGCAGAAACCTTTCAGCTGTCGACGCGAAAGCTGCGCCACAGAATCGATCGATAATCGGGTTAAATATTTTATTGTCTATCAAATCGGTTTAAATAGTTTATGATCTATCATGCATGTCATTGATACTGGCGATGCAACGCCTGTTAAACAGCGATATTATTCCGTGTCGCCTGCTATCCAGGAAATAATAAACGTTGAAGTAGACCGCATGATATCTTTAAGAGTGATAGAAGAGGCCTCAAGCTCGTGGAGCTCACCACTCGTCCTTGTTAGAAAACCAGGCAAGAATAGATTGTGTCTTGACTTGAGAAAAGTGAATTCACTTACCAAAGGCAGTGCGTACCCGCTTCACAATGTGGATGCTATAATGAGTAGACTTCCAGACGCTCATTACACTAGCAGTATAGACCTTAAAGACGCCTTCTGGCAAATTCCCCTGGATGAAAAATCCAGAGACAAAACAGCCTTTTATGTTTCAGGACGATCGCTCTATCAATTTAAAGTCATGCCATTTGGGTCGAAAAATGTGGCTCTAACGATGTGCCGAGTAATTGATAGAGTGGTTCCATGTGAACTTCAGGAGAATGTCTTTCCTTACGCCGATGACTTATTGGTGATTGCTAAAGATCTTGATACACATATAGAGATATTAGAAAAAATTGCGGCGTGTCTACATAAGGCGAATTTGACTATATATTTCGAAAAATCGCACTTTTGCTTTAAAGAATAGAGATTTTTAGGACATATAGTAGGAGGAGGATTTATAAAACCAGATCCGAGCAAAATCTCAGCAGTTCAAAACTTCCCAGTACCGAAAACCCAAAAGCAAGTTAGGAGTTTTCTTGGGCATATGTTGATGACGTTTTGTCTAGGGCATATGTTGATGAAGTGGGAACTGAATTAAAAATTAATGCAATCATTGATCTGAACGATCCTAAATTTCGATCTGACTCTTATCTAGATTTTATCATCATTTTAAAAAGCCCTGACCCAGATCTGAAAACAGAAAATGGGTATATTTATAAAAGAATTTCTGAAACTTTTGAGAATGGTGCTGAATGCTGATTTGGAGTGTGAATGAAAATTATGGGTACCTGACGGTCTTACAAACTCAATAATAGAAAAACTTCACAGTCCTCCAAATTGTTCACATATAAAACAAGTCAACGAACCAAACACCTAGACATTCAATGGGATCGCAGCATGATATCGACAGACCATTTCAAAAACTATATTTCGATTTTGTGGGCCCATTTCCTAGAAAAAAAAAAGAGGTAATTCATTTATATTTGTGTTGCTAGATGCTTTTTCCAAGTTTGTCTTACTAAAACCCTTAAGAAGTGCAAATTCCAGTTCTGTAGTAGAATTCCTTGAGCAAAGTATTTTCAATGTATATGGTGTACCCGAATTTATACATAGCGACAACGGTCAACAATTTGTGTCAAAAGAATTTCAACTATTTTTGTCCAAATTCGGTGTCAATCATATTCGGAATGCTTTTTACTCTCCTCAGGCGAATGCTTCCGAGAGAGTGAATCAATCGATTCTTTCTGGAATCAGGAGTTATATCGGAAGTGATCAAAAGGGGTGGGATAAACATATTTCCGAAATACAACAAGCTTTATGTACTTGAGTACACCAATCAACTGGTACCTCGCCTTATTATTGCTTGTATGGACAGCATATGATTTCACATGGAGGAATGTACAAAACTTTTGCGAAGTTTTAAATCTCTTGGTGAAGTAGAGATGGAATTTGTTACTCAGAAAGAAAAACTTGATTTAATACGAGCCGATATAAAAACCAACATCAAACGAGCTTATGAACGCAACACGAAATCGTATAACCTAAGAAGCTCGAAGAGATATTTTAGCCCAGATGAAGTTATTTATCGAACACAATTTATACTAAGCGTCTAAAAACCTTAACTCTAAGTTATGTAAGAAATTTTTCAAATGTCGTGTCATTAAATCAGTAGGAAACTCCATATACGTAATCGAAGATATGGATGGGAAGAAAAAACGAACATATCACGCCGAGGATTTGCAGAAATAAAAAAAAAAAAAAAATCAATTGTATCTTTTGTCATGAATCAGGGATATGGGTCGAATGTTGGTGTGGACCTCGTTTTCAGACCTTTCCCATTCAAAAGTTTTTTTTTTTAATTCCTGAATATGTAGCGTGCCCCCCCCTCCCCCTTAACAAATGAAAAAAAAATCAACTCATAATCAAAATTTAGGTCAGATGAATAAAAGTAGCTCATTTTCAAAATTACCGAAGCATAGTTCAGAAAGCGGAAGTATATACACTTAGAATTTGCGCACATAATTATTTAATTCATGTAAAGCGAACTTCGAATAATTTCAAGCTTCGAAGAAGCGAAGTAGGAACTTCGATCATAACCATCTTCTCGTTCTTTCTGAAATCAACTTTCATCAGAGGTGGATGCATACGCACATTTTCTCTAATGTAAGTGTAAAAGTAAGAATCTAAGTTTCTGTGTAACATCGCAAGAATTCTTTTTGTAAAGCTCATATAAAGTAGTGAAACAATTATTTAGTCTTCCATTAAGTATTGAGACTGAAGAGTAATTTGTAAAAGAATTACCTCGAAATTTTGAAGAACGTGGCGAAAACCCGAGAAAAGTTAATATTTTACCACACTGAATTATAAAAAAAAACCTATAATTGCTTATATAATTTCTGTGTCTATCTAGCTATTGTTTAAGTGGATGACCAAAAATTCTAGTATCGAATAAACCTCTGGTTTAAAACTAGAGTCCTAGAGGCATCCACTACGACTCTTTTCTGGGAGCTCCGAGCCCACGCAGTTCGATTAATCTCAGACCATCGAAACGCGAGAGAAAACGCGTTAAACAACTCCAAGACCATTTAAAACTATTCAAATTCAAAACTACATCACTAGCATTCAGAAAAAAGAAAATATATTTTTATATATATATAATTCTGCTGTACGTGTGTATGTAATTGAACTCCTTCTAAACGGCTTGACCGATTTAAATTAATTTTTCTGTATGCGTTTGAGTGGCGCCCTGAATGGTTTAGATTCACAAATCAGCCCGGCAGATGGAATTGGAATATAGTAAAATTGACAATTTCATTATTCTTAACTGTAATGAACTAAAAATTAAATTCAAACAATGATTTTTTTTTTTTGACGACAAAAAATTTAAATAATAAATAACAAGTAATAAGGTTTGTTTTGAAAAATTCTTTACATTTTTTGACTGATGTGATAAGAATAAAGACTTAAATTTTTTTAATTTATTGCACCTGAGTACCATAGACAAATTTTTGTTTGTTTTATAATAAGCCACACATCAAGGGGTTATGACTACCCTTATAATGTTATAGAGCATTTAGGAAAATAGAAGAGGATTTAATGGGATACACCGAAACACCTTGCTTTTGAACCTTTGTAAAAATAAAGAGCCAGGTAAAGCATTCCACATACGGGTGGTGCGAATAAAATAAGAATCTCTATACATGACTGTACGCCCGAAGTTGGGCTCAAGGTAAAACTGATGGGCATTCTTAGCAAGGTGGGTGTTGCGGCTAAATTGTTTCAGGGGAGGACTGCAACTGACTATTTCACTAGAGCACTGTTTGTGAAAAAAACGATAATAAAGAGTGAGACAAGTAACGTTTCGACGATGTTCAAGAGAATCAATCGATTCTACGATTGAACTATCACCCAACAGTTTTAACGCTCTATTTTGTACCCAATCAAGTAGGTGCAAAGATGTTTGAGAAGCACCTGACCAGATATGGGAGTTATACTCCAGTTTTGGGCGGATGAAGGCCTTATAAATTGTAGCCAGATCAGAAGGGGTGAAGAACTTCCTGCATTGTCTTAAGAAACCTAAGCATTTAGCAGCGTCTTTGGCGACTTCAAATATGTGGTCATTCAAACGAAGATCGTCGTTTAAACACATACCAAGTACTGACAGCTTTTTGGTTTCTTGGATGCAGGTACTATTCATGGATAATGGTAATGGGGGAATATTTAGATTCATCCTCAAATTCTCCCAGGAACGGTAATGGGAAAGGGATCGGAAACTCAAAACCACTGGAACGAATTGTAATTTTTGTCGCTATTACAGTACGATGTCACTGATGACGAGCGAGAAACATATGTAAAACGAAAATAGTCGTATAAGTATGTCACAAATACGTTCTATAGTGAGTGGAAATGAAGTGACACAACTGCGAGCACGACTAAATGAAATTGAGCGTAGTGCTTCTGTGGTTCTGGGGCTAACAGCATTCTACTTTGATCTGAAAATAAATGATTGTAATTTTTTTACAATAAATCGCTGACTATAATTATTGATTCCTATTTTATTGCGCGATCAAAAGTACTCTGGAACGGGAACGGGAACGTTAACAAGAACTAAGTGTTTGTGTTGAAGAGGCACCAAAACTATTGATCCAATTTGAATGAAATTTGGAATACAAAAAAGGCCAAGAACCTGAGAAAAAACATAGGCTAGATTTCCTTTTCACATTCCTGGAAACATAACCGGGAACATGAAACATACTAGACTGGTTCCAAGAATACTCTCGCCGTTGGAGTGCTTCATTGCCCTAAAGAACCATTTCAACCCTAAAGTCCCGCAACAACGGGATTGGGAACGGGAACGGGAATGGGCATACAAAATCACTGGAACAACATCAAATTTTTGTCGTTATAACAATAATAGGTTATCCTCAAATAGCTTCAACAATATTTTATCCCCATATTCCCACGAGGACGGGACGTAAAAAAGAAAACATGCAGGAACTTGGAAAGTTCTGAACCGATTAAAAAAATTCTTTCACTGTTAGAGTGCTTCATTGTCCCTGAGTAATATTTAGTCTATATTTAATCACAATTTTCCCACAGGAACGGGAACGGGAACGGGAATTCAAAACCACTGACTTCAATACGGTTTTAACTACTACAATACGGTGTTATTTCCAAGTTACATTAACTATATTTCATCTCCATACGGGTTGAGTAACATAGACAATATTTCATCCCTACTCTGCCACTAGAATGGAAACATGAAAACTATTTTACTTTACTTTCAATTTGATCAATATTGGGCCTGAGCTACGCCGGGCGGGTCAGCTAGTATATATATTAATATCTATAAAAACTGCAAATATCCCTAACTTACCTCCTAAAAGAAGTACAAAAGCAAAAAAAAAAAGAAAAAAAAACATAATAAATTTAAAAAAAATTTCAGAGTGTGATTAGAAAGTTCAAAAAGCTTTATTTTCATTAAGTTCAAAAGAGAAATTTTATTTTGAGTTTAAAGTGGCCCTAGAAAAAATACAAAAAAAAGAAATACATATATATATATATTACTGATTAACCTAAATTGAAACAGAAAGTACAGAAAAACAAGGAACCGACAAAGTGGAATTTCGTGCACGAACTTCGACGCTGCGGAACCTGAATTTACAGACAGTCAAAACAAAAAAAAAAAAAAAAATAGTGCGTGGAGTCCCTCCGCGCGAAAGAAGTGAAACTTCCTATATGAAAATAGGAACTGGTAGAAATTGATTTTTAGTGAACTCGTATTGTTCCTTAAAAAAGAAAAAGAAAAGAAATGGAACGGAGTAAATTTTCACGGGGTAGGTAGGTACTTAACACCATTTCATAGAAAACTTTTTTATTTTTTGGTGGAGAAAAATGTATGTACACACTTATGTATGTATGGAATACAATACCAGGAACCTTTCTGAAACTGTTGATTGGCCAGTGTCAGTGGTAGCTGACTGACAGACCAATGAAAACCGCAGTCTTAACACCTAAGCCCAGGACGGAGAACATTTACATACATGTTGAGACATGATCAAACACGTTTAGACATAATCAAACATGCTTAGACATGATCAAACATTTTTGAGCCGGGCTTAGATAGAAATTGCTTATATATACATGATTATGCCTACACTAGCTACTATATACTCATAACTATGTAAATTAAAATTCTAATAAAATCTTACATCTAATCACCAAAAGCTCTGATTTGTATGTACATATATTGTCTTCCAAATAAAATTCCGCAGTCAACACATTCGAGGAGAAGCTTCACAAATGATTTTTTGTTAGAATAATTTAACTTAATCGATTTACACATTTAGCAAGCACTTATCTACGTACATACATACATATATTAAGCAAATTAAAAGAAACTGCATAAAATATTTTCTATAATTTCATTGGATAAAACACAACACTGATCGACTTTTTATTGAGCAATTGAAATCATTTTCGCACGCACAGACATGATTTTCTTCAAAATATTCCCACCGGAAAACACATTTTATTACAATGAAATCGTCGGGATGAATGGCGCGGAATTGATGACAGCAACTTATTAGCAGTGCCAAAAAGTATGCAATCGATAATATTCCGTGTCAAACGTATAACGCTTTCATGTTTGCAAGTCGCATAAGAAGTTTCACTTCAAAAACAAAACGTGAGTATCTAATTCTTGCCTCCTCAGCGGGTCTCCACCTTGCCGTGGTGAGGAGGCTTTCGCTGGAAACCTCAAGCAGGACGGCTACGGTTAAATGCTCCTGAGCGGAAAATCAGCTACCAGCTAGGGTTTCGGGCAAACTAAGTGAGACCCACCCCTATGAAAATTTATGAAAAGAACACAAAAAAGCAACAAAAAAATAGCGGGGATATACGCTAAAGTGTCAGCAGATGTCACGGCTGCTGGCTTGGGCTTTGCCTTACGATCTCAATATCGTAAGCAGAAGTCGCCAGTGACTGACTTTTCTTTTTTCATTTTTTCTTTGGTTTGTTTGACGATCTTACTTAAAATTTTGGATCTTTTTCTTTTTTCTTTTTCTTTTTTCGTTCTTTTCTTTTTCTTTTTCTTTTTCTTTTCACATTTTCTTACAGATCCAACTTATAAAGTAACCGAAGCTCGATACAACGAACAGGAAAAAGCTGATTTAAAAATGAACAACCAAGAGAACAATAATGTTTTAAAGATGACCGAGGAAGAGGAAAACCTCCTCCTCGACCCATTCTCCAGCTTAGGTATGGAAGAAGGAGCCAGTGGTGAGGCTATCATTGTTGATGACATCAGTGATGCCAGCTCCATGGCGGACTCCGATACCTTAAACCTATCGTGCGTGTCCAGGCGGAGTAAAATCTCCAACTGCAAGCGCACGGTCAAAAGGCTGGGGAAAGTTGACTGGAACGATATGACTGACATTGAACGGAAAAGACTCCACAACGCACGAGCCTTTTAGACAGGGAGAACTTGGGAAAAGACGGGCCTACTGCTAGTCTAGCACCAAGCCCCCTGCAAGGTATGACCGACAAAACTGACAGGACTGACCAAAACAAAACGCACGACACACGAGCCTTTTTGGATAGGGAGGGCTTGGGAAAGGATGGGCCAACTGCTAATCCAGCACCGAACCCTCTCCCCCTTCTAGGTAAGAGTGTTAAGACTACGATGGGTCCGCCAGCTCCCTACGCTGATAAAATTCAGCCGAAGAAAAGGCCAACCCCATCGACGGATGATGCGGAGACTAAAATTTTTACAGGACATAACACGAAGGACAAACAGACAGACCCTAAGGTACGGAAACACAGCGGAACTTCTAACCCAGTAATGGGAAACGAAGTCTTTGCTGAGGGGAAGGAAGAACGGATGCGTGAAGGAAGTGTAGAAGGCCATAGCCCTCCGCAAGACCTGAACGTGACTGGGGAATCCAACTCCGAAAATCCGGCACTAAACAAAACAACGGCAACTGTCATCGACAGAAATGCCGGACAACGACGAGCTAGGGTCCTCAGTAATAACGAACTACTACTGAGACAAAGACGCAACGCGGAAAGGACCGTCAGATGCCTATCGAAAAAGAACCCCGAATCTTTAACGGTCCGAACAAAGACTACGGACAGTGACACAAACAGACATAACAAAACGAACTGGACAAGACCCAACAGACAAAAAACTAGCTGGCTGCGGAGCAATTACTGGAACTGGTGAGGTGGCCTCTCTACCCCTTGTCAACACCGGTATGCCGAGCTGCTCAAAAAGAGCAAGAAATGCCAGCTCCTCCCCAAATAACTCCTCACCCAACAGGATATCTAAGAGGATGAAGACCTCCTAAGTCCCTGCTACAAAGGGCCACCAGGTCGCTATCGCCGACTTTGGGGAACCCGACCGCAAACTGAGTGAAGACGAATGGCAGTTACTTGAGCTAAGAATCCTGAAAGAGGTAAATGAGGCGATCGTTAAGAGTAGACAACCGCCACTCTTCGGGGACCTCACTACCGTCCATGGTTTCAAGATGATGAACTGCGAGAATGAATGGACCATTTAATGGCTCCAGGAGTTCGTGAAAAAGACGGCAGCTCCCTGGCAGAATGCCGATTTACGGCTTGTGACTGCCAGTGAGATAAAAGATCTAAACCGACTAATAGGAAAACTGTTGGTCAGAGGCCCGCTATTCCCCGCGATCGGCTGAGAAGGTACATCCTTTCATTAAATGCCGAACTTCTGAGCGCCCAATGGAAGATCATGAAGGTGGAGAAAACGGAGACAGGCACTGAAGTGATTGTGAGATTGAATCACAGTTCCATACCACTTCTAAGACGAGTCAGCTTTAAAGTTCGCGTTGGCATTACCCGATGCAAGCTCAGGCTGATAGCTAGAATCAAAAAACAGGTTAGTAAGGCGTTGTATAAAAAACAAAATATGTCATGGATTTGAAGGTAATACAAATAAATCTCCAACATAGTAAAGCCGCCTCCGCCAACCTGGTCTACCTCATGGAGAGTAGACAAATTGATGTAGCCCTTTTACAAGAACCTTGGGTCACAAGAGGAAAAATTCAGGGCCTACACTACAAAGAACTTACGCTGTACAAATCCAATTTTGTCAGCCCCGACAGTAACCTCAGAATATGCATAGTAGCTAGGAAACAGTTAAATCTTTTTCTTCTAACTACTTATAGCACAATAGACCAGACCGCAGTAAAGATGGAACGCGTAGGACTCCCATCACTAATTTTGGCTTCCATTTACATGCCACATGATGGAATTGAAGGACCACCAGCGGATATCACTTACCAACTGGTAGAATACACAAGTAAGAGTAGACTAGATATTATTATGGGCTGCGACGCCAACACACACCATGTGCAGTGGGGAAGCACCGACACAAATTCTAGGGGGGAACTCTTATTTGAATTTATTTTAAGAAACAATCTTTTGGTTATCAATAGAGGTAACACACCTACCTTTGTTACAAAAAACCGTAAAGAAGTCCTTGACATTACCCTCACAAATAACTCGGACACTTGTCCAGTAGAGGAGTGGAAAGTACTAGAAGAAATCTTTTTCTCAGACCATCGTCTGATAAATTTTATCATTCCCACTACAGATCGCCCAATCAAACCATTTCGTAATAATAGACGTGCAGATTATCCTACCTTTAGTAGGGAGGTAGACGATAACATAGATTCCCTTAATACAAATAGGAACCTTGAACCGCAAAGCCTTGAAAAGTTGACTGCAGAACTCACAGGAATTCTGAGAAATGCCCTGGATAAAAGCTGTCCTCTGATCACAACGGTAAAAAGAACAAAAAACCAATTTTGTGGAATAACGAGCTGAGCAGCATTAGGAAAGAAACTAGAAGACTGTTCAATACTGCCAAACGGACCAGCTCCGAAAATGACTGGGAACATTACAGATCCAGCCAAAGGAAATTCAAAAATGAAACTCAACGAGCAAAACGCTGCTCATGGAGAAATTTTTGCAGTGAAATTGAGTGTACGAACAAATCGGCCAGACTTCGGAAAATCCTCTCCAAGGAGACCATACTACTTGGTTCTCTGAGAAAACCGGATAACCACTGGACTGAATCCCCGGTCGAGTGTCTGGAACATCTGTTCGATTCGCACTTCCCTGGATGCAGCCCTATAGAGAACAGTGAAATAGAAAACACTAGGTTTTCTAAACACGAAATCCCGGCAGATGTCGTAACGGAAGAGAAGTTGGAATGGGCTATCAACTCCTTTTCACCTTTTAGATCTCCGGGTCACGATGGCAATATCCCTATGATGCTGCAAAAAAGCAGCAGGAAAGTCATCCCACATCTCAAGAACATTTTTGAAAATAGCCTCATATGGGGCTACATTCCCAAAATATGGCGGGAAGTTAAAGTCGTTTTCATACCGTGAGCCGGCAAACCCAGCCATATAGAAGCAAAAGACTTCAGACCTATAAGTCTGACCTCCTTTATACTGAAAACGTTTGAAAGGCTACTTGATTTACGCATCTGTAGCTTCCTGAAACCGGAAGTAATATCTACCTTTTAACATGCCTACACAAAAGGAGGAAGTGTGGAAACAGCACTTCGCTGTGTAGTAAGAACTATAGAGAAAACGCTGCAAGATAAGGAATACACACTGGCAGCTTTCCTAGACATTGAAAAAGCCTTCAACAATGTACAAAACAGTGCAATTGAGAAGGCCCTAAAAGATCTAGAAGTAGAAGAAACAATCACAAATTGGATCATATGCATGTTAACAAAACGTCAGATCCACAGCAAACTGGGAGGTGCAAGCTTGAAAAAGCTTGTGTCACGAGGAACCCCACAAGGAGGTATTCTCTCACCCCTGCTCTGGATCCTGGTCATGAATGAGATCCTCGTAGCTCTCAAGCATGACGGCGTGAAAGTGGTTGCCTATGGCGATGATTTAGCTCTTCTGGCGACGGGGAAATTCCCTTACAGTGTTAGCGCACAATTGAATTATACACTAACCAAGGTAAGCGCTTGGACAAAAAGATGCGGCCTTTGCAGTTAACCCTCTGAAAACAGAGCTGGTACTCTTTACAAATAGAAGAAAAATACCTACTTTTGAGCTACCAAGACTAAATAAGACCCCCCTTAAGATCTCTGATCAAGCCAGATACCTGGGAGTGATCTTAGACAAAAAACTAAATTGGGGTCCCAATATACAAGAAAGATACAAAAAATCTATGATAGCACTGTATTCGTGTAACAGGATTTTTGGCAAAAACTGGGGACCAAATCCCAAAATCATCATGTGGATGTATGTATACTGCCATTGTAAGACCTTTCCTTTCTTATGGCAATTTGGTCTGGTGGAAGGCGCTGGAAAAATCCACGCATTTAAAAACCCTAACCAAAGTACAAAGATCAGCCTGTATTTGCGTAACTGGTGCAATGAGAACTACACCAACCGCGAGCTTGGAAGTAATCCTCAATCTCACACCTCTTTATCTCTATGTTCAAGAAGCGGCAGCAAACAGTGCACTTAGACTAAACCAGTGTAATGTCTGGAAAACTAGCCAAACAGGACACGCACAGATCTTATCGCGATACGCAGAAAACAACATCTGCACGGATTACATAACTCCATACCTGGACTTTAAAAAATCCTTCACAACCAGCTTCCCCAATAGATAAGATTGGGAGAATGAAACACCTTACTTGAACGTGTGACGAAGCGTCACAATTTCTCCAAAACACCGCACCAAAACACTGTACGTGTTTTTTTTTTTTATTAAATTGCCCACACGCAATTAAATCCCACGCTAAAAGTTTACTCCAAGGCCAAATATTGCTTGCCTCTTAAGTTGTGGGCATTTCCTTATGGGGAAATGCAGTGGCAATAGCCAGCCTATTTTTATATGCAATATTGTCATTGCCTTACAACTCACACTTACTTATAGTAGGAAAATCTATGAATAGGAGTGAATTAATTGCGATAATTCGGAAAAAGATTTACGGGCTTTTATGCCTTAACGTATCATTACTTTTTCTCTTCCCCGATTTCGACTTCCATAGTCTCCTTCTAAGGGAATTACATTGAGGTGGTTTATGAATTGGCCACTCGTGTAAGTTCTTCTTGCTTTAGTCTCCTTCTAAGGGAATTACATTGAGGTGGTTTATGAATTGGCCACTCGTGTAAGTTCTTCTTGCTTTATTCACAATTTCTAAGGGAATTACATTGAGGTGGTTTATGAATTGGCCACTCGTGTAAGTTCTTCTTGCTTTAGTCCCCTTCTAAGGGAATTACATTGAGGTGGTTTATGAATTGGCCACTCGTGTAAGTTCTTCTTGCTTATTCACGATTTCTAAGGGAATTGCATTGATGTGGTTTGCGCATTGGCCACTCGCGTAAATTCTCATTGCCTGTTGGGCATCTTTAAGAGCCGATCTATTCGTTGCGGTTTCATTTGGCCGAGCGATTAGATTTTCTTTACTACGGTCGACATTAACCATTCAGAAAGGAAAGCCCATACACGCAACCGCAGACTGTTACTACGAAATCCGCCGCCGCCGACAGAGTATTTTGCCTCCGAGTAGACGCATACACTTCCTACGAAGTCTGCCAACGCCGATGAATTGTTCTGCCGTTCACAGGAGTTGAAGTGAATCCAAAGAAGAAGACAACGCAGGCACTTCCCACGTAGTCCGCCGTCGCCGATATATTGTTCTGCCGACCACACTCCGCAGACCTTGGTTACGAAATCCGCCGCCGCCGACCGAGTGCCCTGCCCAAAGCAGATAGACGTTCACCATTGTTGGATAGAGGTAACAGTGGCCGTGACATATACACCCGAGGGATCTAACATCGCTACCCCAAGAAGAAGAGGCGTCCTGAAGACCAGCGCCAGAATCGAACCCTAAGCCGGACAGGGTCAAAACCCATTTTTTAAGAATCAGAGTAAAAACCTTTGTATAAAATTGTAAACCGAATCCTGAGAGAACCAAGAAAAATAGAAATAAATAAATTTAGACTTATTTAAAATATATCCGACCGTCTCCTCGTTTTCATTTAAGAAGTTGGACCGCCGAAGCCCAAGTCTTACGACGCTTCCTTGGGTAGACCCTGGACACCCTGAGTATACCCCAGCCTGAGTAAAAGAAGCATCACAATTTGGCGCCCGAGCAGGGACCTGCAGAAAGTTCAACCGTTTACCGTACCTGTTCAGGAACTGACGCAGAGTCCACCGACCGACACCGAAACCTGACCGACCAGCTTCCAAGATGCCTACCGAGACCGACCCCAAAGTAACTGAAGAAGATGCCCAGGGATTAGAGGAGAATTCAAATCCATACCAGAACTTAGGATTCATCTATTTCCTGAAAAAGCCCGAATTAATAGAGAAACTGACCCTACGGGGACAAGACACCAGTGGAACGGTCCAAGAGTTACGTCAACGCCTGAGTCGTCACCTAAAAGAAGCCCGTATGCACCGCTCAACACAGAATTTGTGCGCTGAGTGGGAAGACAAGGTGGAAGAAAGGAATAATGCCGACCCTTCTGACGAGGAAGACCATGCTACTGGATCGCATATACCGCCGTCCACGTCAGAACACAAGCAGCAGAAAGTGTTCCAAAGCAGACTTCAGGTACCAGTGTTCCAGACACCAGCCATGCCCGCACCTATTTCTTCTCGAACAGCGAATTACTGTCCCCCCGCCAGATCCGAACGAGCAGTTTCCGCCCCTCCGCAAGTCGAACCACAGGACAGTCCTCATACGTACCAGACCGCAACATATCCGCCACCTGGCCGATTCGGACGCAGTTTTGAAGCCGAATTAATGAATACGGTGCGCAAGTGGGGATTCCGTTTCGACGGCTCCGGGAAGCCTTTAGAATTCTTGGAGAGAATCGAGGACCTGGCAGCGTGTTACGAGATACCATTAAACGGCATGCTCCGGACACTGCCCGAAATTTTCCGCAACACGGCTCTAGAGTGGTTCAGGATTAACCGAGACGCTTTAACCACTTGGGCAGTATTTCGCCAGGCCTTCTTACGTCATTTCTTGCCAGCACGTTATTTCCATAAACTGGAAGATGAAATAATGCGCAAGAAACAAGGCCCCAAGGAGAAAGCGAAAGACTATGTACGTTCATTCCAGTACCTGATCCGACAACACCCACGCATGATTATCGAGGATAACGTAGACCGCATCTATGACGCACTACGACCAGAGTACCGACTCTACATCAAGCGTATAGAATTTACGACTTTAGATGAGCTGATGGATCTTGCGGAGGAATTCGAGTTCGTACGCCAAGAAGAGCGAAACTCTCGTCCTGCCTCAAGTCATCAGCAATACCAGTACCCGACCGCACCTGTTCCTCGATTGCAAGTACAGAGGTTTTCACCCGCCTTCTCTAGTCAAGCCGTCATGCCACGAACGCCGATACCGCCACCTACCGCCGCTTACGACAGAAACACGCATTGTTGGCAATGCAAGCAAAGGGGGCATAATAAGAAAGATTGCCGACGCCCTTTCAGATTGCTCTGTTCATACTGTGGGGAGGACGGTCGCCTCACCAAAGATTGCCCTTGTCACCGGAGTTCCAACGCCGTTATCCGCCAACCTGGCTCAACCAGTTCAACCGACCCTCGACCGTTCGTACCTATCGAGGCTGGCGACCGAGTATATTATGCCTTGGTCGACACCAGTTCTTCTCGATCTTTTATCGGCCCTGGCTTACGAGAAGAATGCCGCCAACTCGGAGTAGCTAGAAGAGACCAGCCGCATGCCGTAGCATTTGCTGACGGCCGAACAGCCGTACCATCCGAGCATTATGTCCTGTCCCTGAATTTAAATGGTAAAATAGTGCAAGGAGAAACTATTTTCCTACCCACCTTGGCAGAAGACGCCATATTAGGTATGGACCTTTTATCAAAAGCAGGATGCACGATAATGCTTGGAGGCCACAAACTTGCCATGCACACAGCTGCTACGAGCCGAGCACCTATACGAAACCCAAAATTGACCACGGTAACAGCAAACGCATTTCAGATAAATAACTACCGAACAACCGACATTGCGCAGGCGTTTGCAAACAAGGAAGCCCTCAATCGACCACCAACCGAAGTGAGGCAAAGACCTTGTTTAAACAGTAAAAACATTAATTGGGTGCAACGACTACCGAAGATAGGGAACGTGAAAAACATATCGAAGCCAGCGCTTAAAACTAAGCCAGCGATGCCCACGACCAAAAGACCACGGCCCGTCTCTCCGTACAATCCCTGTAAGAGACAACCAAAGCAACCCCGTCGACCACATCCTGGAGTCCGTCCGGTCGTCGAACAGTTGACAAGGGCCGAACCAGCCAGCGAAACAACTACTCGCCTTGTGAGCCGCAAGCCTGTGCATCAACCAGCCGTACTTATCCGAACTCCGCCAAGCCCCGAAGTCCAAATGGTGCATGTCCAATCAGGGAAGGACAGGGCGAGCCGGAAAGATCACCGATTTTACCCACCAAAAAAGAAACCCACGGTCAAGTCCGAAATCCAGAGGCCCACCCGACAGAACACCCACGAGCGGCCTCCGCTCACCAAAACACAGCGAAGAAGAGCCGACCGTCAGAAGGGTAGAACAGCAGACCCGTTTCGAGGCGTCAACTTCGTGTTCCGAAGAGACACCAAACCGTTCTTTCTACGGAGAAGATGCGATATCATCGATGTAACCCCCAACAATACCGGGACCGAGGCGATGCTATCATTCCAGGGAAGGAGCAAGGTGGTTCCAATGGAGCTAAGGGAGTGTTAGGACGAGCGGGTTTGATTTTTTTTGTTATAATCATAGTAAATTATTATTTTTCTCTCAGGATAGGTATTAGGTTATTTTGTTTATTTTTTTTATAACGTTTAAGAAAAAAAGAAAAGAAGAAAAAGAAGAAACCAAAAAAAAAAAAAAAAATATATATATATATAAAAGAAAAAAAAAACACACAAAACAAGAAAAAAAAGAAGAAAAAAAAAATAATAAAAACAAGGAAAAAACAAAAAAAAGAAAAAATATATATAAAGAAAAAAGAAGGGCAGGATTTAAGTCCCTCAAAACAGAAAAACATATACGAACTCTTCCAGTCAATGCCGGAGGGCGTTGAGACGAGAGGGTTCTCGTCTTTCTAAGAAGGGGGGATCTGTGACGAAGCGTCACAATTTCTCCAAAACACCGCACCAAAACACTGTACGTGTTTTTTTTTTATTAAATTGCCCACACGCAATTAAATCCCACGCTAAAAGTTTACTCCAAGGCCAAATATTGCTTGCCTCTTAGGTTGTGTGCATTTCCTTATGGGGAAATGCAGTAGCAATAGCCAGCCTATTTTTATATGCAATATTGTCATTGCCTTACAACTCACACTTACTTATAGTAGGAAAATCTATGAATAGGAGTGAATTAATTGCGATAATTCGGAAAAAGATTTACGGGCTTTTATGCCTTAACGTATCATTACTTTTTCTCTTCCCCGATTTCGACTTCCATAGTCTCCTTCTAAGGGAATTACATTGAGGTGGTTTATGAATTGGCCACTCGTGTAAGTTCTTCTTGCTTTAGTCTCCTTCTAAGGGAAATACATTGAGGTGGTTTATGAATTGGCCACTCGTGTAAGTTCTTCTTGCTTTATTCACAATTTCTAAGGGAATTACATTGAGGTGGTTTATGAATTGGCCACTCGTGTAAGTTCTTCTTGCTTTAGTCCCCTTCTAAGGGAATTACATTGAGGTGGTTTATGAATTGGCCACTCGTGTAAGTTCTTCTTGCTTATTCACGATTTCTAAGGGAATTACATTGATGTGGTTTGCGCATTGGCCACTCGTGTAAATTCTCATTGCCTGTTGGGCATCTTTAAGAGCCGATCTATTCGTTGCGGTTTCATTTGGCCGAGCGATTAGATTTTCTTTACTACGGTCGACATTAACCATTCAGAAAGGAAAGCCCATACACGCAACCGCAGACTGTTACTACGAAATCCGCCGCCGCCGACAGAGTGTCTTGCCTCCGAGTAGACGCATACACTTCCTACGAAGTCCGCCAACGCCGATGAATTGTTCTGCCGTTCACAGGAGTTGAAGTGAATCCAAAGAAGAAGTCAACGCAGGCACTTCCCACGTAGTCCGCCGCCGTCGATATATTGTTCTGCCGACCACACTCCGCAGACCTTGGTTACGAAATCCGCCGCCGCCGACCGAGTGCCCTGCCCAAAGCAGATAGACGTTCACCATTGTTGGATAGAGGTAACAGTGGCCGTGACATATACACCCGAGGGATCTAACATCGCTACCCCAAGAAGAAGAGGCGTCCTGAAGACCAGCGCCAGAATCGAACCCTAAGCCGGACAGGGTCAAAACCCATTTTTTAAGAATCAGAGTAAAAACCTTTGTATAAAATTGTAAACCGAATCCTGAGAGAACCAAGAAAAATAGAAATAAATAAATTTAGACTTATTTAAAATATATCCGACCGTCTCCTCGTTTTCATTTAAGAAGTTGGATCGCCGAAGCCCAAGTCTTACGACGCTTCCTTGGGTAGACCCTGGACACCCTGAGTATACCCCAGCCTGAGTAAAAGAAGCATCACAAACGAGACGTCTATATCAATCTATACCGACGGTTCAAAAATGAAAGCTGGAACAGCGGCAGGTTTCTTCTCAGAAAGTCTAAAACTTGCCAGTTCTTTCAGACTTCCAAATCACAGCAGCGTCTTCCAAGCCGAGATCTTGGCAGTTACAAACGCTGCAAAACAGGTGTTGACGATGGCGCTATCACATGCTGATATCACTTTTTTCATTGATAGCCAAGGAACAATAAAAGCGATTTCTGCCACTCTTGTCAATTCAAAGCTTGTTTCTTGCTGTCGCGAAGAGCTAAGGGTTCTTGGCACGCAGCATAACGTTAGACTCTGCTGGGTTCCTGGTCATAGTGGTATACCGGGAAACGAAAAAGCGGACGAACTAGCGAGAAAAGGATCAACACTTGACCCTTCTCTCATTGATAAATCAATCAGGATTCCACCCTGTGAAATGAAACAGATCATTGGTATCAAAATAATGCGAAAATCCAATGAAAGATGGGAATGCCGAGACTCCTGTGTTACTTCCAAGAAACTATGGCCGAAATATGATAAGAAAGAATCTGGAAAGCTGCTATCATTGAATAGACCTTCATTGCGAATGCTTATCAGTATCATAACTGGACATAACCTAATAGGTTATCACAAAAAGAAAATGGGTCTCTGCACCGATGACCTATGCAGAAGATGCAATGGCGAAGATGAACATGAAGACACAAGTCACTTCCTTTGTCAATGCCCAGCACTCTGCCATACTAGGAAAAAATTTCTAGGAAATTACTTTTTAAATGAACTAGAAGAATTATCAGACGCTCCAAAAAGCAGCCTGTTAAACTTCACCAAGGCCACAAAATGGTTAAATACTGAACAGACATAAAATCATAGGTTTCTAGGACGTTACAATACGCCAGGGTATCACAATGGATCTACATTGATCTAAGTGTGACGGAAATAAGATCAACCGTCAGCCCATTTAACCTAAGCTAACCTAACCTAATTCTTGAGTTTGAAATATAAATATATATATTCTTTTTTGTGGTTCAAAGGCCTATTAAAATTTTGCTCAATTACTTTTAAATATAATAATTTGAAAAATTTAAACGCTAATAAACTTAAACTTTCATGCAACATTCATTCCAAAATCGAGTTATATTGTAAATTAAAATAAGTTTCATGCATCATCACAATAATCATACTGAATTAAATGAAACTATATCAACTTTCATGAAAAGTCGTCTCTCAGTACTCTCAATTGAAATTTTATAATATGTATATGTCTATTCTACCTAAGCATGGAAATAAACATGAATTGCAATCAGAACTAAAATCTTACATAATCGTTGAGATGATGTTGTTGTGATCGACAAGAAGAGAAGATGCAGATT
This sequence comes from Melanostoma mellinum, assembly GCA_914767635.1. Classification (NCBI taxonomy): domain Eukaryota; kingdom Metazoa; phylum Arthropoda; class Insecta; order Diptera; family Syrphidae; genus Melanostoma; species Melanostoma mellinum. The sequence goes on along the minus strand of OU612058.1, from coordinate 110,548,273 downwards.
TGGGGCTACTCCAACAAAAAGAGAGATGATGGGCTACTACTATCTTACGTTTTTCTAATAATTAAAGTGTAAATTGTAAATTTTTTGGAAATAAAAAAAAAATTCGGATTTGGGTTATTTTCATTATTTGCATTTTCTGAGGATATTTTCCATAGTAATGTAATTTTTTTTTTAACCATCTGAAAGTTAAGATTTCGACGAGCAAGAAACACACCAGCTTTTTTAAAAAAGCAGATATTTTGGCGTGAGAATTCGATTCAAAATTAGGGTGATTTCTCGATATTTTGTCAAAATAAGGTGAAAAAATAAATATTTTAAATCAAAAAAATTACTGTGTGTTTGAAACATGCAGAGGTATGTTTTCACTAAGTTTCGTGAAAAAATAAGTTTTTTTGCAAAAGATAAAAATAAAAAACCAAAAACTCTGTTATTCGAATTTTTCACATACACTTTGAGGTTATGTGAAAAAAGTGTTTTTACAAAAGTTGTAGATCTTTTTAATACCTACAACTTTGCCTTTAACTGTTTTTCCTAAGACTTGCAGTTTTACCGGAAATCGAGATTAACCGTTTTTTACCCTTAAATACTCCCCCCTCCCCCCTCCCCCTTCCCGACCTCAGCTCGCCCGTAATTTATTTTTCCTTTTTTTTTTTTGGTTTATTCTCTACCTTTTCCAATAGGTTTCATCCTACTATTATTTTTTTTCTTTTTTTACCATTTTAAAAATTATCGACCCTGGTCTAAAAGTGATAATAGTGTTTCAAAAAAAGGGTTCATCCAATTCTATTAATTACTCTTAAAGTTTTGTTCTCTGTATATGCCTATCAGTGGCGAGGGGTGAATAATTCCAAATGGTAACTCGAAGGAAACTTAGTCACCAACAAAAAAAGTTTACTTGAAATTTTTTTTTGTGGAATGTTTGTCTTGGCATCAAGCCAAAAAGTCAAGTATTTCAAACCAACTTTGCTATAAGGTATAGCTTTAGCTTCATTATTTTTTTTTATAAAACTAAGCTAATTATTAAAACTATTTGTTTCCTCTAAGTGAAAATCAGTTAAGCAACAGTCAACAGATATTAAGGTCATAATCAAACCACTGAAACTTACTATCGGAAAACTTTTCAGACTTTTTGCACTTTTCAATTTTTAAAGCCTAAATTTGTAATATTTAAAAAAATCACCAAAAGCACTAAATCAATTTAAATAAGTATTGCACTGCGTTCTGCTGGTAAACAGCGTTTTTCAAATAAAATACGGCTCATTGGGAACTGAATTGATTTAGGCCACTTGTGCCAGTTTAGAAAAATTCCCATTATTTTTTGCATTTTCTCCCAAAAAAATGCTTTATGCTATGAGATCTAATATCCACGCATATTTGTTATCAAAGTGGCAACCTTTGAGCTTTGACACATGAGTCCAGTGCAGAGACACATACAAATTCATAAAATAAGTCGGAGAGCAGCGTGTTATTTTCTTGTTCTTCAAGTAGAGACCTACCTCAAGCTGCAAGCTGCAACATACATTTTTGTTTATAAGCATGTGTCCATGGGAAGAAATACGAAGGAAAGCGTTTTTTTCTTTTATAAAACCAATATCATGCAAACACCGAAGTGTGCAGAAGCAATGCTGCAAATGAGTACTGGGCTACTGCGCCGGCGCTATATTCACGTGCTCAGAGCACAAAGAGATAACAAACAACAGATTTACCAAAAAATATGACGCTAGAACACCGGGTTATTTTCTTCCATAAAAAAGCATGTATTGAACAGAGAGGTGCCTAGCGCTAGGCTCTTCTCTGTTCAATACATGCTTTCTTTTGGAAGAAAATAAGACGATGTTCTACCGTCATATTTTTTGGTAAAAGAAAAAAGAGGAGAGAACACAAATTTGTTCTATCCAGCAACAAGTTTTATAAGACGTAATATTTGGGGTTACCTTGTATGTTGCTAAAGTTTTGTGTTTGTTTATGAAGTGAATTGAAGAGCCAACATGTGTGTAGAATAAAACGGAAAGCAGAGTGGTAGTTGTTAAAAAAATGTTGGCAGCGAGTTTATGTGTATGGTAAAGTTTGATTCATGTTGCCAGAAGTCTAAGATGTTTCGGATGTGAATTTCAAAAGGTAAGTCGGAAATAATCGACTTATATGGACGCTTCGCCACTGATGCCTATCTATTTATTTCTTCTATAAGCTATATTTTTTTTCGTTCGGGTATTCTCTCTTTTTGTTATTGTTCTACCTTTTGCTATGTAAGGTGAAAGACTTTATTTTTTTTTTTTTTTCTTTAAAGTTTTTTTGGCACGAAAATTTTGATAGCGCAGGGCTACCTACATGCAGCAAGATCCCACCCCACGGCGAGCTAATGCCTGAGCACTGCAAGCGTGCCAATCCGCTGCAATTCTTTTGGGTCACACAAAAAAATTTCGAAAACCCCCCTGCATGCTACATTCTTTCTTCCATATGTCTTGGAAGTTTTAAATATTTTGTCATCTTTGACATATATACAATTTAGTTTTGTTGTGTCTACTTCTTTTATTATGTTTAAGAAGTCTTCTTCTTTAAACTCTTTGCGTGTGAAATGTTACTCTTCTTTTTCCAACATGTGGATATATAATTTGTTAACAATCATTTTCACTGATTTCAAGAATTATTTGTCGATTATGAAAGATAATCTTCTTTTCACTAATTGGAATCAGATTTGTTTTATCTGATTCAGCGCTATGTTGAGTATGTTCATCATCTTCATTATCATTATTATAATTAATCATATCTATTTTATTTTCTATTTTTATACATGACACACCCTATGAGTTTACCTTGTTGTGGTGGGGGTGCTTAAGGACATCTTCTCCAGCAATCCAGCTGCAGAGCCTGGCCAACCAGCGTTACTCAAACAAAACCCCTGAAATAAATGGCAAAAGTTAATAAAAGATATAAGAAACGAACGGGGATATACGTTCACAAGTCGGCAGGTGTCGCGACTGCCGGCGGCGATGGCTTGGCCTCGAAAGAGGATAAGTCGCCAGTGACAAATTTATTAACGATAACGACACAAAAAGCGATTGGCGGAAGGACTGGGGAGCCGACTGCAGTTCGAGGAAGGCCTCACAAGCCCACTAAGAAATGTGGAGAGCCCTCTGGTTCTAACGCCCCTCCTAAGGAGGATGCCCAAATCAGTGGAAGGGTTGCAGTGACTCTCTGCAATACTTCCACTGATACTGCCAGTATAGAAGGGACCCCGAAGAAGACCATTGTTTATTTATTTATTTATTCATTCATCAATGGATAAATACAATCTTTTGATAGCAAATTTAATAACTTATAATAAAAATAACTTATGCTTAATGAGTTAAACAAGAACTTTTTTTTAAAAAATATCCCTATTCATCGACAGGTCGACTTCACTGCATATGGAGTTGTACAACATTAAGGAACGAGTTATTGGATCATTTAGGCCATAGTTTGTTCTATGAGTGGGAATATAGAACAAATATTTTCTAGTTCTAAGAATTCTTTCAGGAGCGTACAAGGAAATTAACCTGAGCAATTCCTCAGTTTTAATATTATTACTCAGAATATCTTTAATAAAAACAACGTATTGGGTTTTTTTTGCGGTTTTCAAGAGTTTTTAAGACTAGGTATAATTGCGCATCTAGAAAAATAATCAGGCAATTCATCACACCATCTCAGATTTCTTAATGCAAAACGCTTAAATCTTCTTTGAATTCTTTCTATTCTACTAATATTATTTTCATAAAACGGTGACCACACAACACTGCAGTACTCTAATATGGGCAGAACCAAGGACATATAAATAGCTTTAAGTGTGTACACGTCTTTGAAAACACCAGATTTCCGTCGGAGAAAACCCAACAGCGAATATCCTTTTGATGTAATGTAATCAATATGTGTAGAAAAAGTTAGTTTGGCATCAAAAATAACACCAAGGTCTTTGACCTCACTGACTTTTGTGAGAGCTTCAACTCCAAACTTGTAGCTAAAATTTATGGGTGAAAAAGTTCTGAAGGCACTAAAGATTTTACACTTTGAGATGTTCAGTTTAAGATGGTTATAATTACACCAATTTAGAAAGGAATTTAAGACAGTCATGAATGGAAGCAACTTCGTGAAATAATTTAACGTCGTCCGCAAACATCAAACATTCCGAATATTGAAGAACGTCAGGAATATCGTTCACAAATAAATCGAACAAAAGTGGTCCCAAATGACTTCCTTGTGGAATACCTGAGTCCACTCTGATAAAAAGCGTTCGAAAACCATCGATCTGAACAACCTGCTTACGGTTTGTTAAGTAAGACCTCAACCATTTCAAGAATCTTAAGCTGAGTCCCAATTTTTGAAGTTTTTTGTAATAAAAGACCATGATGGACTCTGTCGAACGCCTTTACAAAATCCGTATATAAAACATCAACTTGCTTTCCATTCTCCAAAGCATTTAAACAGAAATGGGGAAAAAGGCACAAATTAGTCGCAGTCGATCGGCCGCTCACAAACCCAAGTTGTTTTTTTTTAAGCCTCTGAGTTACTTATTTTTCGAACAGTTTTGGCACTGTTGACAGTTTTGATATCGGCCTGTAATTTTTTATCTGGTTCTTAATGCCGCTTTTGTAAATTGGATTTACGAAAGATATTTTCCAATCATCAATAAAATCACCAGTTTCCAAGGATTTATTGAATATTATTCAAATTGCAGATGAGGCAAGTCTAGACAACAAAAGTGGAGGAATCAGATCCGCTCCAGCCTTTTTTGTTGAATCAAGTTCATTTAAACCATCCAAAACGTCTTGTTCAGAAAAGTTAATTAGACTAGAATTAGTAATAGGGGTTATGCAAGAATACATTTGATTTACGTTTGTAATAATATCCGCGATATAGTTTGATTCAAAAAATTTTGCAAATAGATTGCAGGTCGATTGTGAATCAATCGACTTTTCATCGTCGAGGAATTTAAGAAAACCCAAAAAGATTTGCTGTTCTGCTTAGTTTTACTTTCAGCAGCACTTGCTGTTCTGCTTAGTTTTACTTTCAGCAGCATGGTGGTATAGGAATTTATTCAGAAAGTCAAATTCTCTCCGAAGTTGAAGAAAACGAGATCTATCCTCAGGTTTGCCTGATATTTTTGATCTTTTCAATGCCTTATTTTTAGCATTTTCTAAGTTTCTTAGCCTCTTGTTAAACCATGGGTGCTTAAGACGACTTCTTTTAACTTCTTCTTAAAAACGGGGACAAACTGATTTACACCATCAAATATTAAGGCTTTGAAGTATGCATACATATCGTTAAGCGATTTATTGCTAAGTCTATGTTCCCAATCAATCGAAGTATAAAAATTATTTAATGCGGCGAAATCGGCCATACTGAAATTTAAGATATATTCATTTTCATTTGAGCAATCTAAACTGAATTCATAAAACTCAAAAATTACATTAACAGCCTTATGATAAATCACGTTGTTGACTAATGGGAATTCAGATAAATATTCAAAATATTTGATGTTATTATTAACAAAAACAAGATCTAATTGTCTACCTGAATCATTTTTTGTGTGGTTTATTTGAAATAGTCCTAGAGAAGTTAAAGAATCAACAACTTTAGTTTCTATGTCTGTCGTGACATTAAATGGGATCAAAGATTTTTCTTCCTCCAAGAAAATCCATTCAACATCACCAATATTAAAATCACCTTATCACCTATGTGGCCTGATATAACTTAGTATAAAACAAATTTCATTATTGTAAGCTTAAACATGAACACAAAGTTGTTCAAAAAACGGGGAATAAGTCGGTAAATCATACTGCTGGTTAATAAAAGTACATACAACGTACTGCAATCAGTACTCCACCACCTCGTTCCATTCCAGATTCGATCGAACGATCAACACGGTAAACGACATAAGAAGAGTCAAACAATTCAGATGATAGAAAATCTGCATTCAACCAAGTCTCAGTTAGAATTATCACATCATATTCATGCAATGAGGAATTTATAAAGAGCTCGTTTGTTTTAGTACGTAATCCACTCGCATTTTGAAAATAAACATTAAACTTTGGTGGACGGACTTGAGATGTGGAAGCACATATTAACTGTGCACCACCGCGCGCCGCCGCCTCCTTTACAACGAGTGGGATATCGTTTTTTGGAACGTTTAAGTTTTCATGAGGTCTTCGTTTCTTGCCACGAAAAAATTCCTGGACTACAGTTTGTTAAGGCCAAAAGGAGCTGTCACTTAGCAAATTATGCAATTCGAGATTCCTCCCAACTTTTACCTCAAAGAAAGAATAATCCTTATCAGGAGTCATATTAAACTTCCTTACATAGAGATTTGATAGATTAATCAATGGAAGTTTTTTCAAGATAGAACTTTGTATCAAGTTAACTGACGCTGATGGGGACAGACGAGGTACAAAAATGGTTTTAGCAGGCGGTAAGGCAATGAGTTCCTCAGTTGAATCACGTTCAGGAGATAGAACTGCTAACATGTTATATTACTCTTCGTCCCCATTGGAAGCTGTCGGAGTATCAAGATGTCCGCTGGCTACTAATCCATTAGGTAGATCCGATCTCATAACCAGCCCTATCACAGATTCCATCGTAATCGAAAAAAGTCTAAGTTTCCCGATATTACTGTCACATAATCCATTCGGAGTGGAACGAATTTCGAAATTCGTAGATTTGGTATCACTAACTCCGAATGAAACGGAAATATAACGTCCTTTTCTACGACAAGTTTCTTCTGTCGTAGAGCGTAGAGCCATAGGTAAAATCCATTTGTTAAAATATAAAAAACACGTTTGTATAAAACAAATTTACATAATATAATTCTATTTAAGAAAAAACAACATGTAAAATTCAAATAACTCCAGTTTACCAACCAACTTTTCTTTAAGTTCCTACATCTTTTGATTGAGGTCCAAGTAGATTCAACTCTGTTTTTATTTCCTCCCAGAGGTCATCAACTTTTGGACATTTAGCGTATCCCCTTTTGCTATGTGTGGAATCTGGATTACAGGATTACATTTCATTGTTGTTTGTTTGTTGTTTTCACCCTTTAAGAACATCGGTTTTATAAACACATATCAATGAATAGAATTATTTACAAAAAAAATTACATTTTTTCAAATGACTGTCTTTGTTACGCCCGTTTCCAAACTTAAGCGAAATTGATAGACTTGGAGTGTTTAAATAGCAGTCGTATGATTGTTAAATTACTTTTTTATCTGTTACCACTCAAAATAACACTTGAATTTTACGGAAAAAACTTGCATTTCACGAATTATTTTATGATTTGTTAAGCGAAAGAAATTCTATTTGACAAATTGAAGAGTACTCATGGACCACCTAACAAAAATCCTCTTTTGGGAATTTAGAACTTGATGAAGAAAATATTTGATTATATTCCACAGTAAAATTGTTTATTTCGTATAATATTTAAGATTTGATCAATGATACAGATCTATTTTAACTTGTTTCAATCACAAAAAGTGCAAATAAATGAATTTTTACTAGAAAATAAAAATCAGTAAAAAATATGTTTAGGAAAAGTTAAGGAACTTTTTTTTTAGGTTTAGGGATTTTTGTTTCTATTGTTTCGAGTATTTATTTTGACATAGGACTTCGAAAATGAACACTATTTTTTCAATCAGGCAATGCTTTTTTAGAATTTGTTCGTATCTTGTGAAAGCTTTTTTTTGGGATTCGTATCGTGATTTTTCATTCGGAGATTTCTCCGAGTGGATTTCGTGATAGGGGTGAACATCTACATTTGCTTCACTTCAACTTGCCATGTTTTTGGTCGTATTAGAACGTAGAACTCTCGGTTCAAAAGATACTGGCGTAAGATGTTGCTGCTTCCGTTGACGTGGTTGTTTAAAAGGTTGTTGTTGTTGTTGTTGTTGTTGTTGTTGTTGTTGTTGTTGTTGTTGTTGTTGTTGTTGTTGTTGTTGTTGTTGTTGTTGTTGTTGTTGTTGTTGTTGTTGTTGTTGTTGTTGTTGTTGTTGTTGTTGTTGTTGTTGTTTTTGTTGTTGTTGGTGTTGTTGTTGTTGTTTTACTATTTACTATTTATTAATGTAAGTATCTCTGTACATTTGAGAATTATAAATTCTTATAGAATACATACAGGTTTAGTTGTGGATAGAGTGAATATTAAATTGATTATTGAAAAAAAAAACATATGTTTAAATACACAGGTACGATAATAATTAAAGATTTTAAAACAAGTGAATACAGGTAGGAAAATTACAAATTCTTTACAGCTTGCAAAATAAAAAAGATATAAAAAACATGTTCATAGTGCATTGTAGTATTATTAAACCATTAGAGAAATTTCAGTTTTGATTGGAGAAAAAAGAGAATATTGCAGAGGGCAGTTTATTGAGGTCAACGTAGGACCTAGTCATAATAGGCAAGTGATTTCATAAGCAAATAGCATGAATGAAAAATTGTCTTCGCGTAATTAAACAAGTGTGCATAAGAGGTCTCAACGATATATAGCGATTGGATCTATTCACTGTTAGTTTATCAAATAGATATTTAGGCTGTTT